>CAXIVR010000002.1:9203847-9891511 GCA_964035755.1 Teleogryllus oceanicus
AACTCATTCATACCACTTTTAGCCGAATCACCTGCCCGCATTTCTAAACGCGTCACCGTTTAATAACAAAATAATTTGACCTAACTAATATCATAACGAAAACTGACTGTCTTTTGCAAATGCACCCATTAATGTGCTTTGCAGAATCGATTCTTTATACGTATGTTAATTACTTTGCCACCATCCTTCTCTTTAGAAACAATACAATCAATGCTACATTCCAGCATTAAAATCTATCATCGCACTCAAAATTAATGAACACTTTACCAAATGTTGTAGAGCAAAGCGGAAACAAAGGCGATGGTGCGTGGGCGACTAGCGAGAACTGGAGAGGCGGGATTTGCTGCAGCCAGCACCCGGCCTATGAGGGGTAATTAGCGCGCGTTATCAATTAGTTATCTTACATTTCCATTACGCAACGACGGGGAGCTAACACTTGCGGATGGCATAACACACGCCCCGTGCGTAAACAGACATTTGCATGTCAAGAAGAGAAGAGAAGAGATGCGAACGGCTCTGCGGGAGCGAAGCCAGTGGGGCGGAAGGCCGCCCGCACTAGAACATTCTGCCGCATGTTCTCTAAAAGATGGAATATTGAAGCGTTTTACAACGAATTAAAAACTAGTGGTGCTCCAAAAGCACATACTTTCTGGCATTATTTCTGAATGTACAATTTTCGAAAATTCAGAGCGTTGAACGAAAATGAGACCGGCACCATTCTTTTATGCGCCCCTTCTTCTATCCGTGGAAAAATGTGAAAAAAAAATTGAAGTGGTTTTTCAAATGTTTGAAAATAAATTGCATTAATTTCGAGTCCAAAATGCGCGAAAAGTACTCGTTTTTTTCTTCAAAAAACTGTATATGACCTTTTTTGAAGAGCTGATTTTTTTAACACAATTAATTTAAGGCAAAAATCTTCAATTTTATTCTTTCAAATACCTTCAATTTTGTTAATTGAAATGTGAACTTACTGAAATTTTCGAAAATACGGAGAGTTACCCGAAAATGGGATTAGTATCATATTTTTTTTCCGTCCCCCTCTATACAAAGATAAAATTTATAGAAAAAGATTGGTGCCATTTAAGAGAAAAAATGTTTAAAAATTTAAATTGACTTAATTGAGTGCAAAATTACTCAAAAACTACTCATATTCACGAAAAAGTGTAGATGGCCGTATTTCAAAACCTGCCATTAAGGAACAAATTTCGTTAGGGAAAAGAATATCTATCTTAAATATTGTAATTATAGGAAGATGTCCCAAAAATGATTTTTTCCATGTTTCCAAAAAATATGTGATTTCAGCGAAGATGAGACCTACACTTATGCGTCCTTCACTCGATCCCAGGACAAAGTTCAATTCAAACATTTGCAAGTTTTTTTAGAAAATTTTGTTAATATTTTTGATGTTTGAAGCTCCCTCAAAAATCAAAATATCCATTTGAAACTTCAAAAGCCTCGAGTTCGTTCATATCTATTTGAGAGTATCAATTTTAGAGAAAATCAGGTGAACGGTTTAGGCTCTAGCGTGGACCACATACGGACAGACGGACGGAGACAGACACACGTTTTGCCTTCAATTGATTTTTCGTTATGAAGGATACATAAAACACGGATTCTGGCTATACTACGTGTCAGAGCAAGTAATTTACTACATAAAGCAACCGGATGTATCCACTTTTTCGTTACCAGGGCCCGGAAATAATAAGAAAAAGGAGCAATAGAAAGTAGAAGGAGAGAAAATTTAGGATGGCAATCTGTATAAACTCTTCGAACGGCAATGAATGCTGAAATGTAAAAGTAACCCTATCCAACATTCTGGTAGGATTTTATTTCTGGTCGGTCTCTTAAACAGTGTCTTGGCTACTCCTCCTATAACCGTATATTATTTTATTAAAATGTATTTCTATTTACTCATTCAAGTACTCTTAATAAAGTTTTCGTATCATATACAAAACATCGTCTTCCTCTCAAAAATAACTTGGTCGTCTGCCTAATTAAGAAAACACAGCATGAAATCGTCAATTTTTTTACCTAGATTGCAATATTTTCTCCTCCAGTTTTTCTAATCGTCGTTTAACTATAAATTAAATAGGGTAGGAGCTAACCAACCTCTTTGTCTTAAGCTTTTATTTACAGAAAATAATTCGGGAAAGTTAATCTCAATTTTAGTTTGACTTCTGCTGAACAGTTCTCTAACACCTTTTAGTATGAACATCTTAACATCTGGTTTCTATATGGCCTTCCAGAGTTTATTTAATGAAATTAACATTAATGTGCAATACTTTCAAAAATAAAAATATCTGTTTCAAATTCGCAAGAATTCGCAGTCGTGCAGATAGATTGGAAAGTATCAAGTTTGGAGAAAATCGTGTGAATGGTTTAAGCGCTAGCGTTAACCAGCCGCGCACACACGTTTTTCTATCAACAGATTTTTCGGACGCACGAAACATGAGTACAACATCAGAGCATGGTTAGATTCAGCAGTTAACTTACATTATAGGAACAAGATTCATTTGCTCTTTCATTATCGGGACCCATTTTCTGGAAACGATTTTTTGTCTCGAAGAATTTCCGTTTTCTGGCACTCAATTACAGTACTTTCACTTCTTAAAAAAGTAAGGCGAGAAACTAAAAAGATGTTGACAATCGCTCCAAAAAATCAAAATATCTCTCTAGAGAAGACAGTCCGTTTTTCTAAAAAGGCTCATATCAAGAAATATTTATTGATAAATGCGAGAAAATTAATTTTTTTCTCTTAATGAACTTTTTTGGTTTCAAAATATTTTTAAATTTTCTTACAGCTTGTTTTAATCCTGAGAATTTCTGGTTCATGTAAATGAAAATAATTTGTGAATGTTGCAGTAGATTTGGGGGGCAAGAATTTATTCCTTGTCATAAGAATACCAGGTAGCATGAATCATTCGATGAGAACATTCACTGTATACTATAATGTAGAACACATTGAACTACATATTACGAAAGTACTCTGGACCTTCCCCCACCACATATTCTTAGCAGAAGGTTCTTCTTGAAGTATAAAAACGAAATGTGCATTAAACAACATGTTGGAATTAATAAAATGGAAAAAGACTCCTTCACTAATTTTTAATATTTGGAAAGGAGTCATTCAAACAATTAATAAAGCACTGTTTTAGAAGGCGTCTGCCATTCTTTTGGCGGACGCCTAAGGGGATATAATTTTTATAAAACTTAACGGGGGATGGAAATTCACCACTGTTATTGAAGGTTATATAGAATTTTGGAAGCTGGACCTTCAACATCCAAAGAAATGGGAAATTTTCCAGAGAATCAGTCGTGTGATTTCACAGCATTTGAAAAAGAATTTTATGATTCAGTTTTATCTGATTTGTCTATACCTGGTGTTAATTTAGCTAATATTTGATTAACTGGTAATAATTTTTAAAATTTTGTCAATGTTTTTTGTACAGATAATACCATTTGCATTAAACTATTGTGTTTGTCTTTTTACTTTCTTGTTTACAAATAAACGGAGTAATATACGTACTGTAAAGAAAATTATTTAAAAGTGGATTTTGATTTTTCAAAGAAAAAACGGACGCTTCGGAAATGTTGAGAACAAGCCTTTTTTCGTGTTAAGCGTCCATGATATGTGAAATCTTACTACATAACCTGTTGGAGGAAATAATTTACTACATTAGAATAAGATTTATTCCATATTTTAGTGTATGTATAGGGCCCTAATACGATCTTTTTGAAAATTCTTTCTTTTCCGCAGCATTACATAACTTTCTGTTCTACGTATATTTCTCCGTATATACGGATGGATACACGAGAAAGTGAAAAAAATAGATATGCTACGAGGAGTTTTCGTTGTTAATTTAATTATAATTATGAATTATGTTGACAATTCTATTCTTTTCCTAACTTAGTAACACTAGCGTCTCTGTCGAAGGATTAATATTATGTTTACAGACGACTGTTTTCCCAGGAACAACTCTCACTTTATGATGAATCAACAAGATGAAGCGTTCCAGGTTTTCGGAATTCTACATGTATCTTTATTATATATGACCTTATATCAGAATACTGCTTGTACATTTATTATATATGTGTTTTTATTCGGAATAGTACAAGTGTATTATATAGACGTGTCACACAATATATATTATAAACTTCTAAGGTACGTGGAGATTTTAACGACGATAACATTTTGCCAATAAACATATAAGAATTTTCGTACAACGAACTTTCACATGAGGTATTTGCTCCTGATTTGGAAGCAATGCGCTTCGCATTGATGTTTGGCAGACTCAAGGAATGGCTTTGGCAAGGTCGAAACTTAACGCGATTAATACCAGTGTGTGACGAGATGGCTACCAAACAGGGATACAGTTCACATTTGATACTTCAATATAAATGAAAAATCCGGCCATATGTTTATTGGTTAAAAAATGATCATCTTTGACACTACATGTCCTAAAAGTCCATAACATTTATTCTGAGGCAACCTGCATATCTCAGACTTTCAATAGTGAAATGAACTGAAGTTGTAGAGATATCTTACCATTTGTTTACATGCTCTTTCGCATTGTTGGCGATAATGTTTTCATATTCTATCTTCATACAGACAGATAAATTGCATATGAAAACCGATTTCCAATTAGACGATACAAATAAGTCAATGATTTACTTTATATAGCTTTTAGAGAATTATTATTAGAAACTCAATGTGTTAAATTTCTTCCAAGTAGGATAGGATCTTGTGATTTAGAGACCGCTATCTAATTAATATCCTAAGTTCTTTTATATCGGATAGCGACCGTAATTCAAATCTTACTAGCAGTCATTCAGCGAAAAGCGAATGCTATCTAACAGATTAATTTTTTATTTTAAAATATTGATTTTAAGTTACATGAACTTAATGGTTATTATATTAATATATATTGCAGCATCAATGGCTCTGACCTCATGCATTAACAATTAAAAACTTTCATGGCAAATTCTTGGATCTTATCATTTTCAGAATGTAGCTAGTAAGTATGATTGGAATTATTCGACAAAAATCTCAGTGATACATGTAGTTGTGCAATACAGTTCTCAGCAAGAAGACTTAAGAGATTGTAATGGAAGATTTATCCGAAGGAAATAAATATTCATTCCATTTACTTTCTAAGCGAACTTCATTGATAATGAGTTAATTATATTTTGACGCTCTCGAAGGCATAAAGAGCTAAAATATAACAAAATGTCTTAAATTTCGTACTTGTAAAATGTTTGCATTTCTTGATATCGTAGAAACATTATAACTAATGTTTTGAAGAATTGAATGTTGAAATTGATACTTGTTTAGGAATTTATTAAATTCTTTCATTACAAAATGTTCCTAAATTATTACTTTGTGGTGTGTTTCGTGCTTAACACATTTGGGAATTTCGCCTTTTATAAAACTAATTCTGTTATGTTATTGCTGTCATGTATCTGAATCTAATATATATACATTGTCACTTAGTTTGTTCTTATTAATCTCTCATATTTGATACTAATTTATTACACCGATATCAAAAAAATTAAAAGAAATTGTAAAGGAAACTGTTTCACCACAAGAGTATTTACTAAAAGTTTATTGCATTAGTAATGAACACGGATTAGCTTATATAATGACGTAAATTATCTTTACAAATACCCTCGATTTAATATTCTAATATAATGGTAATTAAAAACATAGCTTGTATTAAAATACAATCCCAAAGATCCGTTAACTCCCTTTGGGAAAGAAACAGTTAGGTTTATTATGAATGCAAATGAGAGCACATTAAAAATGTGTTAAAAATCAATAAAAGCAAAAAAACGAAGCAGGTTATTTCCTGACACAATCCCCGTCAATCCGCTTGTCTAAAACTCAGACCGTAATTCCGAGGTCAACCCATCAAGCTGATCTCACCGCAGGGAATGGAGGGCGACAGGGGAAGTCCAAAATTACTCGGAAATTAAAACGCGATTCGCAAATAAACCGTGTCTTTAAACCCGCCGGAGCTGTTTACCGGGCCCATTAAACGCGATATCGAATTTTCTGATTGCACCGTGGCGTCCTCGGAACCGCCGTGTCGCGACCACAATGCACCGTGCTTCGAAATCGACTCTCGTAAATTGCTCCGATAGCCTGGAGTTATTAAAAGGTGTACTCGAAACGATTTCCTGACCTTTGTGCGATTTTATGTTTCCGTCTCTAAAGCAATTGATTCGAATTTTGAATTGAATACAAAATATTGAAAATTGATTTATTAAGTCGAAGAATCATCAAAATATGTTAGAATCGCAGATAATGGTTTCTACTTTGCACAGCAAGTAACGTACGAGTAATTATATATTACTCGTTCACTTTACACTTGCAGACGGAGCGCTGCGATCTACAGTAGATACTGATCGATTAGATATGATATACAAGGCGGTGAGCGGGTACGGCAGAGTAGAAGGGGGCAAGAACATGGCATTGTGTAAAATATATGTGCAAAGGAGAAATACAAATATTTTCCGTGCCTTTTGTGAATAACGTGTATTGTCGATGACAAAGTGTGTTGTACTACAGCTCTGTCCATATGTCCTTCTAAGGGTATTTATAATCTCTTTTTCTTTTCGTCCCGGCAATAGTTTACTACATTATTTATAATTAATTTACTGCCAGAACGCACTCTCGCATACCGAAGTGTATTTGATTTTCTGCAGACTGCCCACAAACCACAAAAACAAAACAAGCAACTCTCAACTGGCGAGAACATTGGTCAGATGCTGTTAGACATCGACACTATTCGTGCATTCTCGGATATGTGTTCGGGTCCTCCCTTTCAAAACAACAGTAGTTTCTAATTCTGCCGAGTGCAAATGTATAATAGACGAGTAATACGAGTACAGGTGTCTCAAAATAAATGTTAAAAACGTCTAGGGCGTGAAGAGGGATAAAAATGATCACTTTCTGCCAATGAACATCTACTGAGAAATTGCATAAAACTGACATATGCATATATACATGTATATGTATATATGTATGTATATGCATATAAATCATATATGCATTTATACATGCAGCATTTGCCCCTGACGTTTAGACAAGGCCGGATGCATACATATTCGTCGGGCACATAAGATTACCTTCACACCATCAGAATGTGCCCTGCGGAACATACAGGTGTTCCACCCTATGGACCACCCCCATCATTTATAAACGGTTCCCAATATCGAAATGCGAGTATTCGCTCGACAGTCCGGAGTCATTGAACTAGTGATGGATAAATCATAAATAGACGATTGCAATGATGTAACATATGCTAATATTTTGATATATTTTGTGTATAAAATTATACTTTGTGACGTGCGATTTTAAATTAAATGTACACGTTTTCTTGTGGCAGCCATCGCAACTGTCGCCTTTGGGGGAAAGTTGCCTTCGCGGCGCCGGCACTTTTGACGCCGTTTTGGTTGGAACACAACAGTGAGAGCACTCATAAGTCTTTCGTTTACTTCCTTGCGGCTTCATAGCGCTGTCTTTGTTTTTGTTCATTTTGTTCATTTCGCCCTGATTCATCCAAGTGTAATCCAGCGTTTGGGCATAATAACTTCAAATTATTCTTTCACTCAAATGTTTAATGATTGATTGATTTTTCGTGTTTCTGGACGCTTTTCCTTCAACTACTGTGGTAATTAGTTCCGTTAGTGCAGTACATTTTATCGGGAGATGGCGGTGATCTTCCCCCGCTGGATGGCGAGATCCGGTGCCGATCTACCGTCGGCTAGTGCGGTTTCCCCCTAACCAGGACTCTCCCAACAGCGGGGCACCGCTCCAGCCGGGACAAGCTCTAAGCTCCCGACCGGTCTCCCGGAATATGCGGTAGTGTAGTGCATGTTAGTGTAAGTGTGCGTGTGTAAGGGGAGAGGATAGGACAAGGAATGGGAAGGACAGATCGCGCGCGGTCCGTGGCCCCTTTGTTAGGGCACTGCTCCGGCATTCGCCTGGTGTTGTTCGGAGAAACCACGAAAAACTACCGATCAGAGCAGCCGGCCACTAGAGTTCTCCTCCAGACAGCGACTGAATTCGACCTAGCTGAGAAGCTAGTGTCGGAAATCCTGCGCCGTCAGGACTTGAACCTAGGACTTCCGGTCAGAGGCACTGCAGTGACATCAGTTGATACCGCTCCCGGTATCGGAAGTTTTCGTCTAAACGACAAATTATAGAATGTTTCTTCTTGTCATTAACCTGCGTAAATGTGAAGTTACTAGGCTGTTATGACCTTATCGGTATAATATCTATTTTCTTTAAACTTGAATTAAGAGAACGGCATACCGTATGGGCTATCGAATCAATAGTTTTTCATCGCACAGCGCGAACTGTCAATTTCGGAAAAAAGCGTTCGTACCATGGTAAATATCTGATGGCGCGGGTTTAGAACTGCTACAAACGTCTTGATATAAGTGAAATTTTGCGCGTAACGTTCGCTACCTTTCATGTACTAAAATATCCTAACAGCAACAAGAGCCCCTCCCAGGAGACTGAACGACACTGGAATTGATGTTCTCCGCTTTCACGGCTCTCGAGGAGAGTTACTAGCGCCATCTTTGGGCGCATCAGGTAACTACGTGCCTGATTCTCGGCAATTAGGAACCAGAATGAATTGTTTAGAAGCACGAAAAATAATTCTAATAATATAATGCTATAATCATTCAACAGTGCATTCTGTAAAGATAGTCTATCAAGATTATTACAATGAAAAAATGTTTACCAGTTCCGACCTTCTAAGACCAACGACCCTGAATATATATTATTTAATTGTGGATCTTTCGAAATCTGCAATATTTTACAACTTCCTAATTTACACATCAAGTAGAGACTTATGATAATTTATTTTATTAAAATAAAATGTCTGTTTTTACTAGTCCCGGATTGGTATTGAAATGCACATTTTTTGCATTAACTATTACTTTCAAAATGATCAAAATTCTTTACGAATAAACCCATTTAGAACTTTAGAAGTAGTTTTAAACATTGAGGAAAAATAAGATTTATTAACATTTTTTAAAAAATAAAGCCATACTGGGTTTTTTGTAGTAACTGTAAGTGAACATGATATACTGCCTTTTCTCGTACTTTCGGTGGTGCTAAAATCAGGTCTGATTTACTCCCGTTCAACATTTCAACATTTAGCTCTACCGCAGGACGGTTGCCATTTTCTTACACCAGTCCTCGCATCGACTTAAGAGAACGTTATTTTCTGTCACCAGGCGGAATTACCTTCACCTTGAGAGGGCGGACGGATGACTGATTTTTTTATTTTTATTGATTTACTTTATTTGGTAGTTTCGGGTGTGTCAGCGGCTAAGGTCATTTGTCCCGAAAGTGTAGTGAATGTTTTATCGCGGGAAGTGGCGGTAATCTTCGCTTGTGGATGGTGATATCCGGTGACGACCTACCCTTCGGCTTGCAGAGTTTTTCCCAATCAGGTATCTCCCACCGGCGGGGCACCACCCCAAATGGGACAAGCTCTAAGCCCCGACCGATCTCTGGTAGTGTGTCGAATGTCAATGTAAGTGTGTTTAAGAATGCGGTGAGGATAGGGCAAGAAAGGGGAAGGAATGATCGAGCGCGGTCAGTGGCCCGTTTGATAGGATACTGCTCCTGCATTCGCCTGGTGTTGATCGGCAAAAACAACGGAAAACTACCGATCAGAGCAGCCGGCCGCTAGAATTCTCCTCCAGACAGCGACTGAATTCGACCTAGCTGAAAAGTCAGTGTCGAAAATCCTGCCACCGTCGGGACTCGAACCCTAGGACACCCAGGTCAAAGGCACTGCAATGACTTCAATTGTTCTGAATTCACCTAAGACGGTGAATTCACCTCTTCACTAATTCACCTACGACGGTGAATTTACGAAGTTCATCTAATTATGCTCTCAATAATTTGTTTGCTAACTTCTCTGTGATTAATCAAATCCCTGTAGAGTAATGAAGCGGTGTTTCAATAATGGGATTTATGCAACTAGCTGCAACTGCCGTTTAAGAGAATTATCAATGACCTTAGGAAATGATTTGATTTAAAAAGATTTTTGTCATCGTCTGTGTACATTTAATAGATTATAGTATCTTTTAATCATAGACTGTCAAATTTGTATTATTTTTATTACATTACATGGCACATGTGCTATGTTTAAATTGGCGTGGCACATGTGCCCTAATTAAAAGATACAGTAATCCATAAGTTTTGATTTAATATTTATGCTAAACAATAAATCAAAAAATTCAGTTTGTATACAAGATGTTTTCTGTTCATGTTTTTTGTTCATATTTCAAATTCATAATGCAGGTGTTATACATCAATTTAATCTTTTAAGAGCTTTTAGTAAAATATGTTTCCTTGTAAAATTTGAAACTGAATGTTTTGTTCATAAGTTTATGATTTGTATTTCATATTACATGGCTTATATCAAACAAATGTTTGCTCATAAATCCGCATTGCATTTTGAGTCATTAGTTTATTGATTGGTCAAATACGAATATTTGGATTTCACAAGATAGTCCGACCTCACCTTACAACCGTTTTTACAGTTCAATGTATTGGAGAATATTAACAGGATATTAATTGATTCATTCATAATTGATTCATCGAGAGTTTTACACGGGACTGGGGATTACGGACCGCGTGCAAAGACCTTTCAAATTTAGAACGTTTAATTCACTAAAAGCCTTTTGATTGCTGTGGCTGCACCGATCCTATCTGACGTTCTGTTGTTGGTCAAGGCAAACAGGAGGATCATTTAAACTTTGAACGAAATCGTATAATCAGAAAATTATATTAATAACTAAAGCAGGTTTTCATCAATAGTATAGCAGATTCGGATCGGTTTCCTGTCAACACACGGGTCAAAGAACATGAAATTCAATGAACATTCGCATCCAATTTTAAATTAAATTTTGTGACAAAATTGAGTTTTCGAAATGACGTACGCAACGTTTTGTGGCGCAAACTACCTTTCTGATAGAGAAAATACAATGTAACGTCTGTTATAATTAGTTGTATTCACTACATAGAAATCGAATGGGGGGTATTTGAAACGTTCAGAAAATAATGAATCTTTCCTGCAGGTTAATCCACTTCATGAACAAACACGTATATGAAGTCCACCGACCGCCCCCTCCATTTCCCTGGCGGGCGAAGTAGCCGCTCTGACCGATTAGATAGCGCTGCTCTCATTAGAAAGCGCAATATCGCCTGCGCGAGTGTTTTCCCTTGCACCTCCCCAGCTGCGAATATTGCTTCAAGCGAGTGTTGATGGGAATATTTTTTTTCAGAATAACCTCCCATTCTTCCATTGTACGTTACATTTTCTCTATTTTCTTGTTCCAACTCTGGCAGTAAAATTCAAGTTCCAACTCTGGCAGCTGCGAATATTGCTTCAAACGAGTGTTGATGGGAATCTTTTTTCAGAATAACCTCCCATTCTTCCATTGCACGATGAATTTTCTCTATTTTCTTGTTCCAACTCCGGTAGCTGCGAATATTGCTTCAAGCGAGTGTTGATGGGAATATTTTTTCAGAATAACCTCCCATTCTTCCATTGCACGATGAATTTTCTCTATTTTCTTGTTCCAACTCTGGCAGTAAAATTCCAAGTTCCAACTCTGGCAGCTGCGAATATTGCTTCAAGCGAGTGTTGATGGAATATTTTTTCAGAATAACCTCCCATTCTTCCATTGCACGATGAATTTTCTCTTTTTCTTGTTCCAACTCTGGCAGCTGCGAATATTGCTTCAAGCGAGTGTTGATGGGAATATTTTTTCAGAATAACCTCCCATTCTTCCATTGCACGATGAATTTTCTCTATTTTCTTGTTCCAACTCTGGCAGTAAATTCCAAGTTCCAACTCTGGCAGCTGCAATATTGCTTCAAGCGAGTGTTGATGGAATATTTTTATTCAGAATAACCTCCCATTCTTCCATTGCACGATGAATCTTCTCTATTTTCTTGTTCCAACTCTGGCAGCTGCGAATATTGCTTCAAGCGAGTGTTGATGGGAATATTTTTTTTCAGAATAACCTCCCATTCTTCCATTGTACGTTACATTTTCTCTATTTTCTTGTTCCAACTCTGGCAGTAAAATTTGAAGAACAGAATTATACAAAAATACACATTGCCGGCCTGAATGACGGAGGTCACTAAGGCTGTAGAGCTGTACTTGCCTCGGCTCGAAGGGCCGCGGGTTCGAATCCTGCCTCGGGTATGGATGTTTCTGTGTTCTGATGTTGTCCTTTCGTGTCGAGTAACTCCTACAGTTACCCCAATCAAATTGGTCGCTACATGACCGAGTAGTTAGAAGCGAGCTTTAAAATAATATCTTATTTAATACAATGCAATGCAACATCATAGTCTTAGCATGGGCCCCAGTTCGTCAAGGGATATCAAGTAATGAACAAGCAGATTCAGTAGCAAACTAATGGTGCTACAACAGCACATACTCTTTGAATTCTTTCCAAATGAGTAACTTTTGAAAATTTAGAGAATTGAACGAAAATGAGATTTACGGCATTTTTATAGGCGTTCCTTGTTCTTTCCGAGAAAATAGAATTTAATGAGAAAAACATTGAGTGAGAAGTGCTTCTTGAGAAAATATTTTTTAAAAATAAAGTGTGTGTGACCTTTTTTAGAACTGAGTTTTTGGAACAGATTTTATTTAAAAGAAAAATATATATCTTGAATTTTGTAGTTTTGAAAAGTTAAAATGTTTCAATTTTCGAAAATAGCGTTTGCTGGAAAGGAGACTAGCTCAATTTTTTTACCGTCCGTTGGTGCATGGATACTTTAAAAAAGTAAGCCGTTTTGGCAAAAAATGCATATATTTCACGCAAAATTATCCAAAAATTACTTATGTTTAAAAAAATTGAACACAAACTTATTTTAAGATATCTGAAGAACGGATTTTATTAAGGAGAAAAATCTCAGTCTTCACTATTGTTGATGCCGAACTTCGCAAAACATCTGTACTTTTGCAATTTTCGAAAAATCAGGGACATCAACGAAAATGCGATCTGCGCCATTCTCTGAGAAATTGTTATCTGCGCCATTTTTGCCAAAAATGCGATCTGCGCCATTTTTGAGAAGATGTTAAAAATATAGAGGATTTATAAAATATACCCCCTCAAATTAAAATATCCGTTTCAAATCCAAAGGGCCTCTAATTCGCTCTAGCGTTGGCAACAGACCGGCGAGCGGGCGTTTTTCCGTCAATCGATTTTTCAGTATTACGGACCGACAAAACATGGATTTTGTTTGCTCAACGTGTTATAAATAGGAACAAGATTTATCCACTTTTCAGTTACCAGGGTTCGGCAATAAGAGTTTTTCTGTCGAAAATTTGCCGATTCTCGCCGGACGGTTACAGAACTCAGTCTTGTTACAAAGTGCAAAAAACTAAAAATTGCACTAAAGATGCCACAGATTTCCTGGTAAAAATTTGTAATGCTTATGCCAAATGAGAATAAATATAACACAATTAAATATGAAATTGAGTATTAAGGGAAATGAATGTAATATATTTTTAGGGAAAACTGAATCAGCCTGGATTCTTAATATAATTAAACTTGGATTCAATAGAATTTTTTGTAATGGCAGCTTCTGGCAGTGTGTATTGTGAAATTATTTATTTTCTTCTGATATTTTACTATTGCCAAATCTGGATACTATTTACAGCAAACATCTAATACTATGACAGGGATTACTTCCACTGCCATTGTTAATATTGTTATTTTATCGTTGCCCTGCAATGCTCACAAATTCTCTCAATATGATCAATAATTTATTAAATTTACTTCTAATTTAATCATGTGTTCGACGTACAACATATTACTTCTTACCTGTTGCATGTGGACGTGTAATTCTATTCAGGATCACGATTCCTGGAAGTTCTATTGATTGAAACCAATTATTAGATTGATTGAAACTAATATAAATTATCAGTCATTTTCAACAATAAAAATTTAACATTTATTCTTACAAATGTTACAAATTCTTTCGATCTCATGAAAATTGCTTTTTCAATGTGGAACATTAGCACACCGTACGGGTATGAATGTAGTTCGTAAGATTACTATAATATCTATCAAGATATCGGCTGACTAGCAGAATGTTGTCCATGAAATCCTTGTTATACGAATTCTAGGTTCCTAGCCTAAATTAAAAATGTTCTAGAATGTCCTCAACGACTTGCTATTACTAGGACTTAATATTCCTACAAATTTATTATGCGGTATTTCCCTATCTGTGTTTTGTATGAAGCACCTACTCCCGAATGAATATATTCAGCTTTTTATTTAAAAAATCTTCTACCTACGGAGCTACCCTAATATACATCCCCTTGAAACACGAAGTCTATTTTAATTCCAACTACTAAATTAATAAAATTTCCAATTACAATTTAATACTGCAATTCAAACAATACGAAGCTCTCAAACCTCAAACTAATCACAAATTTCCGCCTCAATATCATTTAAATAATACCCAGCCTATGCTGAAAACCCGTTCGCACCTCACCAACCGCATACATTTGTTCGCTTAAAATTTTTTCTAGAGACTGATTCCATTCGTCCTTCCACAAGATCACGACACTCAACACCTTCTCCAAACCTTCTTCATATAATGTGTTCGGGGCCGTGTCCATCAGCACAGCGCTATGACATCAAGCAAGGAATATTACTTCTTTCGGTTGTCCTAACACCGCGTATTCTTTGACTTCATTCAAACTAAACCGGGATTCTTCTCTCATCACAATATAAATTTGCTGCCTTAAAACATTCAACCTTGAACTTATAAACCAGCTCATTACACACGTATCCGCACATTTCTACTATAAACTAACACAAATACTACATCCTACCACAGTCATCCTGGGCATCAACCTCATCTACTCCACCCGAATCAGAAAACGCACCTTTTCTACAAATGCCTAAAACCATTCTCTGATAAGGACCTCAATTAGTTAGTTAGAGATGTCAATTAGAGATGATCGTACGATTTCGTGAACCCCAAATGCTACTAGAAAGTATACTTTTAGAATTCGTTTATAATTAAGTTAAATAGTAAGTGGGGAGGGAGGTGTGTGCGGCGGGCGTTATCGCCCGCGGCATCGCCCGCGCCATCGCCCACGGCCTCGCCCGCTGGGGCTGGCGCCCACTGCGTCGCGTCCACCTGATCGCAGCGCCCGCGGTCGCTTCTTCGGCTCGTGCGTTATCTCGCCAACCTCTGCATTCTACAAGCAGATAGCCATCATCAAAGAGGTCGCTCCACAAAGTACGGGGACGATTTGCACTATTTCTGTGCAGTGGCGGCGGGTGCCCGAACAAACTGGAGGGTTGAAGCTCCGTCCAATGATAGAAATGTAATTTTTAAAATTCAGAATACTAATGTATAATAATATGTAACAACATGTAAAGTAAAATAAATTGAATAAACACTGATTGAAATAAACACATATTGATAAATAATATTACATATTTTTATGTGCAGTGTCCGTGTCAGGTCTATTCCCCTCCCGCGCACGTAGTTATGGCTTTGATTTCCAGTGTTGCACATATACTATTATTTGGACACGTTTTCTACAAATAAAATTATTTTATTTCCAAAACTTCACTACCTTGGTATACATTGCAATAATGAAAGATATACTCACATTCGTATTCACAAGAACACTCGCAAACTGCTAGGCGGTCATCTTCGAGTAGACTGGCTTCGGTGAGACTTCCATCCAGAACGGCCACCTTTACATAAAGAACTCATCAAATGTACCTTTTGTATCAACAAACCTCATATCAAATGAAAAAATCTCCAAATATCAGAAACAATGCATTGAAAAATTTTAACTTTCAAAAAAATGTAAGATTCATGAAATTAAGATGCAGCTAGTCAGACGAAAACAGAATATTGGTATTCCCGTCGGACTGCCATGGTCGTAGGGTAGCGCTTCACAGTGCTCGACGATAGGAACCACCATCGACGTGACGTTTCAGGAAGTTATGACCATTACAAAACATTAGCAATTGCATGAAATTCTTAGCTATGACTAGTCATAGCATACCTAGCTCTAGTCATAGCACATCTAGATTTCTTCGTTCTACTGTCTGTGCAAATTCATCCTCCAGATTCAATCAAATGTTGAGATCCTCTTGCAATTACTGCATCTCTTTTACGAAGCTTCGGTGTTTCTTGGCGTATTCCGTAATTTCCTTCTTATTTCAGATTCTGCCATTTCGATAGTGAGATCTATTAGGAACAGCCTTCGTGGTCTGTTCTTTTCTGATGTTTTTTATATCAAATCTGAGACAGAATAACATATTAGCAAACAATGTCTTACTGGTATCCGATACTATGGCATTCCAAATTTTGGTGACTAGATGTCATGAAGAAGCTCACTAATTCCTTTCCAAACACCGCACATGATCAGGAGACTGAGAAAAGCTACCAGTTCTGTGTCATTTATGTCTCTCTATTGTTAAAGTTAAGAATATTTTGCCTTCAGTTTTTCTGCGCGGTTATTAGTATGATCATATCTAAATCTTCTCATGTCCTGTATAACGAAACACAATCAAGCACCTTTTCCTGTTGTCGCTTATTTCCTTGTTCTCCGAGGCACTGATGCATTTTGATTAGAATTGTTTCTGGAGTTCTGCTACCTAACTGTTGAAGGAATTGTACTGTACACTATTTCATCATTTTTGATAGTAACTGGATTATCACTAATTTCAAATTCAGCACAGCTGTTTTCACAATCGATAACATCTGGATTCCATTATTTGCATCACTCTCTGTATATTCACCTTAATTTTCTAAATCTTCTATCAATTGTCGCTCATCACAATCTTCACTCTATCGAACATCCCTATCCGTGAGAAGCACACAGACTAAGCCAACCATGCACAATACTAGTACTAATTTACAAATACAGTAGTGTCCAAATGGGCCGAATATCGAATGGACTGAATATCGAAAAAAAAGCTGAAATATGAACACATAAGAAGTCAAAACACTAACAATGAATAAATCCTGTATGAAGTTTATTGAGAACTCATATAAAATACATCTGTTTAAAAGGTTATTAAAAATATTTTATTTGTTTATTGGAATTAAGGGCCAAAATTATATCTGAATTTAAAATTTTAATTTCCCAAAAAACCCTAACAGAGCAAGAGTTAATTTCTCGTAATTACGTAAATGCGTTAATGTAATAATAATTGCTTTAATTCAATTTATGTTAAGTAATTTTATTTAAAATGTTTTTTAATTAACTTTCTCGTAAATATGCAAATAAACCAATTGCCTAATGATGAGTGTGGAGAAAGTGAAATTAAACTGCTTATTTTACAAAAATTGATTCGCAGTAAATATTGTATCTGCAACGAAATATAATAGAGCTTTAATCATTTGGGAGAAATAAGTGCCTTGCGGATTCGTGTTTGAAACCTAATATTTCTCTCTCACGAATAAAATATAACTTACAGCCCTTGTTAAATAAATAATAATTATTCATTCATAATTCATTACATTCACAGCCAGTAAATATCTTTTTGCAAAACTACGCTATTGTATTATCAGAGAAGAAGCTCTGTTTAGCGTGCTCGAAGATAGAGCCCACAGGCAGACAAAAATCCCTGAATATTTCTCCTAAAAAATTAGGCCGGCACAATTGTGGCATCAATAGGCAGTACTGGGCAATTGAGTATGGAATCCGAAGGCGGAATATAAAAAAAACCTTTTTTAATAATTCAACAAGTCAGGCACATTATTTTTGTAATCGTGTATTACTTTTCGAGATATATTGAGCTCATAAATGCAAGTATGAAATTCAATTAAAGCAGACGAGAAATAAAACACAGTATATATTTAATCATGAAAATTATATTTTTTATTATTGAACACATTCCTTTTTTGTGTACAGGTTTTCCGGACCTTTAGAAATATAATAAAATATTCCATCTACATTTTTAAAGATATGTTAATATATATATTCAGAATAAGTACCCTAATAGCTCGAAATAGCTCACCGGATTTTCTTGACAATGATGATAACGCCTTGTTCTGGAGAATGTTCTTTTTCGGAAAGGAATCAAGGACGACCGAAGAGTTTTTATGAGACAGGTACAACTAGATACGTTGAATCTTATTTGCAAGGGAATCTGATATTTTAAGGAAAATTGATTTTGATGACATTATTAACAAGTTCAATGAACTCAATTGCATAAGAATATTTTTCTGAATTTCATATTGTATCGTTCATTGCAAACATTTTAATGATATATTATATAAATATATAATTAAATATAATAATATCGCCTCCTATTTTATTTCAGTAGTATACATACCTATTGCGGCTCTCACCGATTCTTACAAAGAAACAGAATTCCATGTCGATATGACGAATTTCACTTCGATTTTAAAAATATGAAGATTAAAAAACAAACATAAATATTTATGTCAAATGCAACCCTCATAACTCGGCCGGATTTTAAAATATATATCGTTAAATAATTTTTAAAAGAAGCGTTTCACATGTTCTTAAAAATAAAAGTTTGAGGCCAAAGGCCTCAAAAAACGTTCATCACACCGTATTCTACAGAATGAGATTTTTTTGAACATTCTATTACATTTTTACTGGTTCCACGCTTCTCGATTCGAACCCACCTGTTCAAAGGCTATAAAATGTGGAACTGTATGTGAAATTAAACTAATTACTTGATACTCTACACGAATGAATTACACCTGTCTGCTCAGTGATGACGTTAAATAAGAATAGTTCATATTGACAAGGGTGTATTGCATTGTTATCAATTACAGGGAGACATATAGAACAAGTGACGGGAGGATAACAGGATATATAGATGTAATACGGTTTAATATGAAAGTGGAAAAATGGAAAAGAGGGGGAGGTGTAACATTCGATAGTTGACGCACGGATACGCTGTATTATATAAATATAATAATATAATTATTTTATATAGTATTAATATTTTATATAATATTATTAATATATATTATATAATAAATAAATTATATATTATAATTTATTAATATTATATTAATTATATATAATTATATTATAATAAATTTCATCTGATTTAATTATTGTAATTTTATATAAAGTAATAGAGGTATAGTCCGTATGTATATAAAATATAAATAGAATAGAGATATACTCGTAGTATATATAGTAATACATAAAGTAAAGAGACAAGAGGCTCTGATTTGCAATCGTCCAGGGCCCCCTTGCGTATTAATCCGCCTCTGGCCAGGCATCATCCCGCCCTCCTGGGCTGCCCGCCACTTGTTCGGCCTCTCGTCGCCCTCCCAATAACAACAGCGCGCTCTGAAGTGGTTGAGCGGTCTCGTTATCTCGGGGCCACCGAATCAGTGGCTGCTGCTGCTGTTTGCTCGGCGCGGTGTGGCGCGTATCGCGTGGGAAGCCGTGCGCGCCGGCCGGGCACTCGCCGCTAGACGAGGCGCACGCAAGCGGCCCGTGCCGGACGCGCCGCGCCGGTGGCCCCCGATGAGTCACTGAGAAGTCCAACCACGGTGGAAGCGTGATGGGAAGAGGTGGGAGGGCGATTGCGCGTCGTATCAGCCAGTGAGCTTCGGGCACCGTCAATTGTGTGACTTCAGCCAATGAGAATGTTACCAGTTGCGTCACAATTTTAGCGGGAAATTTTAAATCCCCAAATTATCACCGATGCCAATGAGCTTCAGACAATATTAATTATCCGACTTCAGTCAATAAGTTCCAGGCATCAGTTGCTTCACAATGTTAGAGGGAATTTTAAATCCCAAAATTATCACCTACTTCAGTCAATGAGCTTCAGACACTATTAATTACACGACTTCCGTCAATTTAAAATTTTAAGAGAATTTTAAATGCCAAAATTATCACTTCGACTTCAGCCAATGAGTTCAGACACCATTATTATCCGACTTCAGTCAATGAGCTTCAGGCACCAGTTGCGTCAAATATTAGTGGGAATTTTAAATTTCAAAATTATCACTTCGACATCAGCCAATGAGGTTCAGGTACCATCAATTATCCGACTTCAGCCGATGAGGTTCAGGCACCAGTTGCGTCACAATATTAGCGGGAATTTTAAATGTCAAAATCATTTGTGACAAGTCAGTGTTGCCGCTGAAAATTGTCGCTTTATGCCTCTTTGAAAATATTTCTCACATGTCTCGCTCTCCATGCAACATGGCGACCTACATCTAGTCTGTTTTTTCAAACGAAGGGTCCGTGATGTGGTCACGTGGTTCGTGACCCAAAATAGTGGTGCTGAGCACAACGAGCCAAAATCGGTGCGTTGGAGTATCTCACTCATTTCTTTCCACATAAGTAGGCCATGTACGTATTTACACTGTACCGAAACTCCGAGTCAAATAACCTAAGACGTCATGTTGCTGAGCAACTCTAGCGATCTGCGTGGCAACATAGGAACGTTAGTCGTCTTATGATAGGTAATACAGAATCGTTCTGTTAAAACTAACTAAAAAGTAAACGTTTTTATATATTTAAATTTTCTTTTGCATGTAACTAAATTAACTTGTGATGTAGAAGTTTTCAATAATTTTTAAAGAATAAAATATTTAAATCTAATGAATGTTGTTCATTGAAAATTAATAATGAATTCATGAGCAAAACAAGTATTTGTTTACTTTTCATGAAACATTTAGAAATGTAAATAATATAAGTAGTAAAAGAGTATGTTTAGGAATTAATAATATTTCTGTTGTGGTTTTGAACAAATTTCTGTGTTTCATTTCTCGATCTTTTGGGAAAATAAAAAAATCTGGGTTTTCCCTTTATTACTGCTGCAATTAGTTGCACAATAGTCCCCCCTTTCAACACACGCATTCTCATTAATGAGTAAACTGGAAAAGTATTCATTCAAAGTATTCAGAGAACTCAATTGGTGCATATCAAATGTGACCCATGTATCAAATATGATATATGTCAAATGAAATATTAAAACGTTAGTTACATGTAATTGTACATGGTATTTTGTGACTTCCCCCTCGAAATCCTAAGAATATAAAACCACGAGGTCAAAGCACAACATAAAGTTTTTACTCACCCCTTAATAAACGCAATTGCACAAACAATCCGTTTAATTCATTAGCTGCAATTCGTAATTTTACTTTCTCTCCACCAGGATCGCTAGTTGCATGCGCGAGCATTCCTGACTAGCTCAAGAACGGGTTCAGCTGCGCTTCTGTAGGATACGTATACTGTGGTTTAACAGTGATTGTGATTGTCGGGGAGGGGAGGGGTGTTTTGAAAGGGGAAGTGGGCGTTGAAAAGATGTGAGATGGAAGTGATGAGGTGCGGGCGGGTCGGTAGCACCCGATAACTAGCAATTACACGCACGGCTCCGTCCGTGTGCGTGGCCTGTAAACAAGGTGGTGGTGGTGGTGGTGGTGGTGGAGGTGCTGGTGGCGCTGGTGTTGGTTTCGGCGTTGGCGTTGGCGTTGGCGTTGGCGTTGGCGTTGGCGTTGGCGTTGGCGTTGGCGTTGGCGTTGGCGTTGGCGTTGGCGTTGGCGTTGGCGGTGGGCGTGGCGTTGGCGTTGGCGTTGGCGTTGGCGTTGGCGTTGGCGTTGGCGTTGGCGTTGGCGTTGGCGTTGATCTTGGCGCTGGCGGTGGCGGTGGAAGTGACGGTGCGGTGGTGGGGCGGGCGGTGCCGGACGGGGTGGGGCGGGCAGGGCCATGGGGCGGTGGGGGCGGTGGGGCGTGGGGCGGTGGCGGGGCGAATTTGTTAAGGGCGGGAGCGGCCGGCAACAGCAGGTGGGCAGAGCACGTGGTGACTGTGGCTGGAGGCATGCAGCGAGGGAATTGCTGCTGCCTCTGAAATTCAAAAGTAACGTCAGATGCGCCTTTCATTGGGAGCTCTATTTAAAAGACAATGTCATGAAATATTATTATGTGATCAAATATATAAATTTTCTTATAGTGTAAAATTGTAAATAGTGAGTTTTTGATTGCTTATGACCATTGTGATGTTGCATAGCTATCTACAATAAATTAAGTAAAACATGTTTTTAATTTTTTGATATAGTTTGGGGCTCCTTATTTGGAACAATTCAGAAAGATATCATCAAAAGTAATATCACAGAACAAGAATGTTTAACATTCTATAGAAACATGTCACCAAAAGAAAATCCAGAAGAAATATATATTAGCAGACAGTAACGAACATATTGGGCAGATAATCAATGAATAACTGTTGATTGTCTCGCAGCATTTAAAAAGTAATGATGTCATAATATTGATCTTCTTAATCATACTTCAGATGCTGCATGATCGCCTTTTGAGCTTTATCAATGTATTCTGGTCAAAAAGAAATGTCCCGGGAGAATGGAGGTTAGGAAAGATAATTTGAAATTTGAAAAGGGAGCAGGGATTTCAGGGGAATTAGTCTTCTGAACTCTTTTTACAAATACATCTATCCTCACAAACATTACTACATTGCTCTCGGAACCTCATAGTGGTTTTAGGCAGGGGCAAGTTATGACTACATTTTCAGTAACTTCAGAAAGGGAAGATTATATCAACTTCCCAAATATATAGTTTTCATAGTCATCTAGAAGGCTTTTGATGAATTTAACAGACAACATAGCAAAATTATGAAAGAGAGAGATGCTTCACAGCTTTTAAACAGTGCGATTTAGCATTGTATGTCAAAAACAAAATCATAATTAAAATGGAAAAAAATAAAGCTGATTCGAAAGAAATAAACTAGAGAGTAGGAAAATGATGCCCACTGTAGACAACAATTAGTAACAGATATTGTAATGTGTTATCTGAGTTCTATAACAATTATCATTAAAAGTGTGTTTATAGAAGAAAATGTTGCAGTAGATAACAATGGAGATCAACGGTAGCAGTGTAATAAAAATAAAAATAACGAGAGACTAAGGGGAGGAAAGAATAATAACAGAAAACGAATAATATTGTTAATTGTAGTTGTAATTTTAGTGATCGGACGACAAGGAGTAAACGATGTGATATGAAATAAATACTGTGCAAACAAGAAACTCTGACATTATACAGTGGGGGAAGTGCATAGATAGACAAAGAAGAAACTGTTTTCAGTTATTACTGCACATAGCAGATGACAATGGAACGGCAGGGATTACAACTGGCCAAAAGAAAAGAATGTGTGCTTTCGTAGAGAACAGATCCATGCGAAGAGAACACAACCATTTAAGTCATGGTTGTAAAGAGCAGAATGTGGAGCAGTGATCGCGTACAGTTATTAGTTGCGCGCTATAATTACCAATATTAGGATAGAAATTTAAAAGAATAATTGGGAATAGGACGGAATTCAGCAAGCAGATGACATTACCTATGGTAGGAGGTAATGCGGCTACATTCGTCGTTCAAGAAGGTAGAAGACTCGAAAACGGAAGTGATGAACAGATCAATTGATTATCTGATTGATCAATTACATGTATGAAGATCCAGTAATGTTCTTAATTTGTAAGTTACGATAGATTTAAGACTAATATAAGAAGATATGACCATGTATAAAATAAGCAAAGAAAGTCTGGGGTATAATACAGAGTGCATGAGAGGAATTAATAGGAACATATTTGTTATTTTTGTTTTTGGTATTGACATTTTGTTTTGTGAATTAAATTACAGTGAGAATAAAGATTGTAAGCCTTGAGAAAGGAACGGGAATAGTAATATTTTTCAGAAAGACGAATCAGTTTTCATTTCTTAGATTGTTATTCCGAAGATTCCATTGCACAGCAAAGAACCCAGGATTATAAATTTTGTTACTAGCAACAATCCCCTTTGTTGATGAATATACGAAATTACTGAACAAGTCACAATAGGCAATATATTATATATTAATGTTCAACCAAGTAAAGAGACATTATTTACATTAAAAGGAGAGCGTAGTGAGGGATATTTCAGTTGGGAATATGATTTATTTATTTAGTAATCAAATTAGGGAATAGACGTGGATAAATATATTTAAATGAATATTATTTAAAACCAGTGTTCTTAGGGAGATACATTTCAATGTATTGACAATGATTTTGCTTGAATGACGATGCCATTAAAAAGCGGCAAAATTATCTTAACCCACTTCTTCCCTGCGTAAACGTATCTCAATATTCACTATTTTATTTCACCTATACAATTCGTTGAAAGCGTTTCTATTTGTTTGTACAGTAAACACAATTCATAATGAATTTAAAACAATTTTTATGAATTACATATAATTATTGTTGATTAATATATTATATGCGTACATCTTTTCCTCTGTCGTCCTCCACCAATGCTTGACTCCTATTATGACGCATCTACAAAATCTTTGCCTTTTGATCTTGAAATTGGTGATCTAGTATATGGCTGCTTGTCATCACATGGCAACACGTACAAATATCGCCATGGAGGTTTGAAAATAATATGATTTTCAAAACAACTTCTAGGGATAAATTAATACTGCGTTGCATTTTCGCAACGTTTGGGATTTCCCAGCAAATTTAGGAATGATCGAATTGAGTTACTGTACCACGACGAACTGTTCATAGGGGATTAGTATTTCGAAGAAGATGAAACATTGGTAAGGTGACATTTATTTGAAACAAAAAATCATAAAGAACTAAAGACGTTTGGAAATTGTCGCAATTGTCTACAAATTATCAGTGCTGATGAACAGATAGTTTCATACTGAAATGATACGTTTTGTTCTCACGTTTTGACACATTTGTTTTCAAGTGAGGACATAAAATGATTTTCAAATATGTTATGATTATGGTGGAGTATAAAAGATGGTATGAAGAATGCAAAGGTGCGGATATGCAAATTCATAACACATCCGTCAGCAGGAGAAACTTCGAAAAGTCAACACCGAGATAATAATCTTTCATGCAACTTCACATAAAATTACACAAATACGGGTATAATGTACAATCTGCATTACAGGGGGTAACTCTTTTCAGATTTGGCTATTGTTATGATGTAAGGAAATATAGGAAGTGTTGGGGTCCCTTACACCTGGCCCCCTAACCTTTCGAACATTTTGTACACTTTCGATGCTTGTTCGCCTGTGAGTTCTCTTCCGCTGCAATCCGTCCAGCTGGCGGGTTTGGCGGTACAACGCTGCAGGCGCTAATCGTAACTAGCGCTAGCATATACATTTTCAACGAGGTATGTTCAACATTTACATTTAATAGCTAGCTCGCGTGGGCTCTCACCCTTGTAGGCAACTCACCAAAGCGTACTCTGGTCACGCCGCCCTCTGGACGGGGACCAGCAGAGGTAGAGCAGGGCATCAACTGATGTCATTGCAGTGGCTCTGACCAAAAGGTTACCTACAAAACTGGATCGAATTCAAGAACTGTAGGAAACGTCTAGCGGCCGGCTTCTCTGATTGACAATTTTTCTTAGTTTCTTCAATTTATACCAAGCGAATGCCGGAGAAATACCGCCACAAACGGGCAACGGAAAGCGCGCGGTCTTTTCTTCTTTGTCCCCAACTCTTCCTTTTCATGTACACCCCCCCCCCACAAACACACACACGACACTGCCATCTACGTTTAGTGACCGGTAGGAAGTCCCTTTCGGACCCATGAAGAGAGTAATTGGTCTTTTGTTATATATTTTTGTATTCCGGTCTTTTGGACATGATATATCTGAATATATTCTTGCAATTGAAAACAAGGTTCAAAATTTTACGAAAAAAGCATCCTCACGAATATGAGCTTCGGGATCAACTTTTCAAAAATTAAACATTCACATTTGTTATGGTTTTTCAAATTTTTTTTTTATTTTAATTTAAAAAACAATAATAATTGCAAGTTATTATTACTTCTGATTTTTCTCTAATAATACTATTTTCGTTCTACTAATACTTTCATTCTTTATTGTTTCTATTTTCATTTTTGTGTGTGAAATTTCTCCAAACATGTAGAGACATTTGCGAAGTACAAGTACAATTTATATTTCTTGCAATGTACTCTTTACCGGCTTGTGCAACTCTTCAGCTCTCACCAAAATTGTGCCTTCAGATGGCCCATCACCGGTCAACGACCAATCATAGAGTTTGTTAATTGAGAGCAGTGCTATAAGTCTCTTCTGTTCATTCTGTGAGGGTGTCACGTCTTTCTGTTCTTTATCATTAATGGAAGTTCTCTCCGCATTATTATTTCTAGAATAGTAATTATTATTATTGTTATTACCATCGATGTACTACTCATACATTTCAATTTTATTTATTTGTTTATTTACAAAATACATGAACTGCCAGGATAATCCTGATTATGTTTATGATCAAACAGAGAAGCATATTGATAATACAAATATGTTTACTAATTTCAGGAAATAAAAACACTGTCTTTGGTGTAGCAGTGAAATTTCCTATCTCTAGGTGACACTGAGGTTTGAATTTACTTGCTGTCCTTCTCCATTTGTATTATAATTAATCTTAAATTCTGTCACTTTCATTAAATTCCAAAACAGAAGTTTCCGTCTTAGCATAAATGATTTCGTCTTCATCGCAGGCAATATTGCGTTTTCATCGCAAGCTATAGAGCGTATTGTACAGTAAACACGGCAATCCTAACTTACTAAATAGAGGAGGATTTGGGCCCCAGCACTCACAATTTTGATAGGTAAGTTTTGAAGCAAAATTCATGAACTAAATAACAGAAAAAATAATTTTCATCAAATTACATTAAAATCAAGCATTTGCGAACATAAATTAATTCTGTAACGTTCAATGTCTCCCTAAAATACCCCACAATAAAATAATTTACTCTCAGGGACATCATGCGGCAAAAACCGACGCGCACCGTTCACTTGTTTCAGTTCAACAATTTTCCTCGCACGATTTTCCGAACGAACTTGCTGCCAAGTTCATGTCTCGAAACACTCACAATCATGTGAGACGTGGCCCAACTTCGTTAAACAGAACCGGTCAGTAGCAGAGCATTGACAAAAAACCCTCAAAATTGTGAGTGCAGGGTCCGAAAGGGATATAACTTATCATTGTGCTAGCGGAGCTATCTGGAGGAGTGAAATCGGGCAAGCTGGCTTTCCGTCTGGCATCGTGTCTCATCATCCAGCGGGCGATGAACGTCATCTCGCGGAGATCATTATACCCTAATGATTGATTGATGATTCCGGGCGCGTCAACGCCTAAGGTCATTAGTCTCGTAAGTGTAGTCCATGTTTTTCATCGGAAGGTGGCGGGTTCTTCCCTTACTGGATGGCGATATCAGGCGTCGACCTACCTTCGACTAGCGGGGTTTTCCCCAACTAGGTGTCTGCCTCCCCAGCGGGGCATCGCCCCAGACGACCGGATTCCCGGCATGTGTGATAGTGTAGTGCATGTTAATGTAAGTGTGTGAGTGTGGATAGGACAAGGAAGAGGAAAGAAAGGTCGCGCGTGGTGCGTGGCCGGCTTGTTAGGGTACTGCTGGTGTTGATCGGAGAAACCACGGAAAACTACCTATCAGAGCAGCCGGCCGCTAGAATTCTCCTCCAGACAGCGACTGAATTCGAGCCAGCTGACACGCTAATGTCGAAAATCCTGCCGCCGTCGGTACTCGAACATGTCAGAGGCGCTGTAGTGACATCAGTTGATGTACTGAGCTCCCGGTCATACCCCACTGTTAGGGTACTAATAACCTTAGTAGTTGCCGCGTCCGGAATCAAACTCCGACGCACTCACCTTGAATGACACCGGCGGAGGGTTTGCCTGCCCACGTGCCGTCTGACTCTTGAAGGTGCCACTCTTCACCGCCCTGCGCCTACACAGCCGCGCCAATACCCGGGGAATTCGCCTAACAAGGGCAGCTGCCCACAAAGACAGCCCTTAACGAGCGCCGGCCGAGACGGGCTAATTGCCACCGGATCGTCTGGGTGCGCGAGGGTCGCGTGGAGGGCGTGGCGCGGAGCGGCGAGTGAAGTGGCGGGGCGTCAGGTGCAATCAGTGGCGCGAACTTGGAGACGGCGAAGATAACGTCTGAACAGCGAAGGTGGCGATTATACATGCGCGGTTAGAAGCGACCCTTTGCGAGGCAGTCAACGCCCCCTGACTTTCCTCCTTGGAGAACAGGAGCTTGAATTTCGATTACTTGATGAGGAATTCATATCTATAAAGGGGATTCGCGGAAAATATGAGTTACACTTCGACTGCATTCAGGTGAAAAACGATGTTGATCGAAATATAAATAAAATGCAATCGAGTTGGTTGTTGGCCACCGTGTAGGTTTTGGTTGGAGATACGTAGCACACTGATAACCGTCTACGGCAATTCAGCGTCGTTGTTACGAGGTGATAAACGAATCATGAGCTTATTCAAAATTGTAGAAATTGGTAAAATTAAGGCCATTTTTCATATTGAAAGTGATTTTCACTTATTACTATCTTCTTCATTGAAGTATTGAGTATTGTATATGAGTATTGTATGACTGAAAAAAATTACTACCGATATTTTCAGATAAAACTATTTTTTGGGGTCACTAATAACAGAATAGTGGTTCTAAAAGTAGCTCATATTTTTTGTATTGCTTGTAAAGGCTATGCAGTGCTACATGCTATGCACTATGCATGCACTACTACATACATAAATATCAAAAAAATATTTTCAACCAGCAACACATTTTTCTCTGGGCCAAGATTCGAACTCATATTCTCCGAGTCCACTGACCAAGTACGTTATAGCTACATAGCTACACCATGCAGTCGTTACGAGATGATAACTGTTTTCGACGCTTAATAACTAAACGCCTATCTCATTATTTTTAAGTTATGCACGATTCAAAAACAGAGAATTCCCGAAAAATGAGACCTACACTGTTTACTTTCTCGTATACATACGTATATACGGAGTAATACACGTAGTATAGAGAAAGCGGCGAAATCAGTTTCAAGATTTCAACGGAAATACACGTTTTGGGGTCCCCTGATACCGAAAGTTGTTTTTTTCAAAACGTCCGGCCGTCTGTCTGTCCGTCCGTCCGTCTGTGAACACTGCTAGCCCATAAACCATGAGTAAAATCTTTTCCAAATTGAAGAAAGCCCAGCGGATATGGCTCTAGTTAAAGCTTTAAGATTCTTTAAAACATTCTTTAATGTTTGGGGGTACTTTACATGAACCCTCCCCGGACATTTTCAAAATTTTCTCAAATATGGCTCCAAAATTTTTCTTTAAATTTCTTGTAAAAATAAAGTAAAATATGCTTATAAAGGTGGCATAGGACCGATTTTCACGGTTGGCTCTGAAGTTTCGAAAATTGCAAAAGTTTGAATTTCTTCGGCGACAACTCTAAAATTGAAGATAGAGATTTTTCCTTCAAACGACATTTGTTGTCCATGAATATCCATTATCATCAAAGTCATGTACATTTTTTCGAAAATCTAAGTAGTTTTTGTGCAATAGATCGAGAAATATTTGTAATTTAAAAAGTACAAAAACAAGGTACTCTTAATTTTTCCTAAAACCAATTTTTTCTTTAAATTTTTGGAAGAGTTAGTACCAAATATACCCTATTCGATGACACAAACGCGATATCGCCGTATTCATTTGTTTTTTCAAAAATTACAAAATTTTTTTTGACCTGTCTCTCTCAACGATAATATTTACATTAGAGGCAATTTATTCATGTTATTGTATTTACGAATGCATTCGCGCTAAATAATGTCAAATAAAGTTTCTCGATAACACAATAGTTTTCTAAAAAAATGAGCTAAAAATTGCATATTTTCAGAAACACACAAACTCCATTTACTAAAAAATGTCTTCAAATTATTTCTTCAATTAGAGGTTGATCGACAGGGCATTCTTCAATTTGGAAAATATTGTACACATCGTTTAGGCGCTAGGAGTGTTCAGAGACGGCCAGACAGACAAGCGGTTAGACCGATAGAGGGACAGACGGACAGACGGACTAACTGACAGACTAACAGATTGATAGAGTAACAGACTGACAGATTGACAGACTGACAGATTGACAGACTGACAGATTGACAGACTGACAGATTGACAGACTGACAGACGGACAGATGAAAAGACGGACAGTCTGACAGACGGGCTGATGGACAGACGGGCAGACTGTCGGACAAACGGACGGGCGGCTAGAGGGACGGGCGGACGAACGTTTTGAAAAAAAAACAACTTTTTCGGAATCGGGGGATCCCATAACGTGTATTTCCGTTGAAATCTCCAAATCTATTTTCCGCAGCATTACATAACTTTCTCTATACCACATATCCCGTGTATACGTATGTATACGAGAATGTAAAAATTGAAAATATTTTCGAGAAAATTATTGCTTTATAAATTGCTGTAACTTCAAGCCGTAATTATCGAAAATGTCTGTTTTTTCTCAAAGAAATTCTGGTCGATTACTTTTAAAGAAAGAATTTTAAAAAATATTTCATTTAAGAAAAAAATCTCCATCTTCAATATTGCACTTTTGCAGTACTATTTTTGTTGCAATTATCGAAAATACATAGAGGTCACCGAAAATAGAGCTAGCATCTCTCTTTCAACTTACTTTGATTCATGCAAAGAGAAAACTTAAAGAAAAAAATACAGGCGTTTTGGAGAAAATAAATGTTTATAAAGAGCCTGTCGCATGTAAAATTTGTCTGTCTCACGCACAAGACCTTATTTCAAGTTCTGTTTTCGAACAACAGATTTCATTCGGGAAACAACCGCTGCCTTAAATATTTTAGTTGTAGGTAGACGCCAAAAATATTTGCAATTCTCTTAAAATTAGGGATCTGCAGCGTACGAAAAATGAGCCCTGCCATTTTCTTTTAGAAGTTCTTTATGCTACATGAGAACAAAGTATAATATATCAATTTTGGGTCATTTTCGAAAAGTGTTTGAAAATGTTCTCAAGGTTTTATGAAAGTACCCCTACAAATTCAATATCTCATTCAAACTTGCAGGGCCTCTAGGTCGTTTACAGCGATTGGGAAAATCCGTTTCGAAGAAAATTGTCTGACCCTTTTAGTTCGCTGATGTTGACTACTAACAAACGGGCGGATAGTCATCAATCGATTTTTTGGTATCACGTACCGACAATATATGGATTCTGACTACACAGCGTGTTATAAGAAGTCATTTGTTATATCTAGGAACAAGATTTATCCACATTTTCGTTTCCAGAATTGAGAAATAAGAGTTTTTGTGTCAAAAAATCGTCGATATCCGACGCACGATTACAATTCTTAACTTTCTCGCTTTCTGCACACAAAGAGAATCTACTAGTATTCACATCACCTGCAAATACTTGTTCTTTCTCTCAGCATTTCTAACTTTCTTTTTTTCGTGTGCGAACAGCAGTAGCTCCTAAACTATTCGGAGGATTCTGAACGAAACCAATATTTCCTGATCGATCGGGCCCCCTCAAATAACTTTTGATTTTGAAAGACTTCTTTCGAATTTAGGGGGTTATTTACATTAAGACCCTGACTCATTTTAAAAATTTGCTGAAAAATGTCTCCATTTTTGCTTTAAATTTATTGTAAGAATATCGTGAAATACTTTGATAAAGTGTGCATAGACCACTGTTAACTCTTAATTTTAAAAATTTACAAAAGTTCAATTTTTTGGAGGGTATTTCACACAACTGCAGTACACTATTGAAGCGAAAGAGTTTTTCTTTCCATAATTTGTTTTTCACATTTTGTCTTTAGTTAACGTCACGTACACGTTTTTGAAAATAGTAGATTTCGCGCAATATTGAGGGAAATATAAGCAACATTAAAAATATAGTCCATTTTTCCTTAAAATGTTTGTACGAATCCTATGAATAACAAGACATAGTTGCTATTTTGATGTACTATTTTCATTGTTTTTTAAAATTACACAAAATGTACTTTTAATAGATCTCTCACGTGGTTAATATTTCATTATGATAATTCTGTGTACATAATATCTGGGATTCTGCTCCGATCGGAGCTGCATAGACCATTTTCGAGTGCATCACACTCAAATGAAGCCGCTTCGTCTTGTCGCTAGGGACCATGATGTTCGGCATCAATCTTGAAAGTGATACTGCTTTACCCGGTACTGTTTCTGCCGTTGCCACTATTATCGCATCTGCGAAGCCCACTATTAAGACATTTTGCGGGAGTTTTATTTCCAGGAGACTGTCGTACATTATATTATACAAAAAGATATATCTACCCATATACTAAAATTCTCTTTAAAATGTAGGAAGTGTACGAATAAACGATTAAGTGATATTTACATATAATTAATAATTTGCCCTTTTCTGTGAAAGAACAAACTGATGTCAATAGTACAAAGGTGGCTTACCAAAGTGTCCAGTTTTCTTTATCTGTCACATTTTATACGTGTCATTCCTTTGAACTTACAGATCTATAAAATTGCTTGTGAAGGTAGATATATCATAATGCATTATCAAAAACTCAGATTGACGTCTCTGTTAATTTTAAAACTATTATATATTAATGGAACTGTAACCAATACGTTCTCACAACAGGAACTCATTTCCCATTGATAAAACGATTGGAATTAATTCATTAGATATGCAGTCACTATGTAAATATTAAATGTAAATTATAGGACAAATAAACCATATTATATTTCTCTTTCAATATTCCATTATTTTCAGAACACTGAATCAATGAAACATTTGAGGTTTGAAACAAAGTTTACGGTGTCTGTTCAGTAAGAGAGTGAATACAATGAATTATGTGCATGGTGTTTGTCTTGAAAAAACAATGTATTAAAATACACTCAGGGCCTATTTCTTGGTATTAAAATAACGAATGTTTGTATTAAAATCGGTGAGTTTTCTTTTTAGCACGTTACCTCTTATCTCATTCGTATTTCTTGTATATTTCTATAGAATTGTTGGACTTACTGTGATGGAAAATTTTAATGACTGAACTTTTCATTGATTGATTGATGTATTCTTGTTTCAGGGCGCGTCAACTGTCCAGTCATTAGTCCCGTTAGTGTAGTGCATGTTTTTTTCTCGGGAGATGGCGGTGATCTTACCCCGCTGGATGGCGAGATCCGGCGCCGACCTACCGTCGGCTAGTGGGGTTTCCCCCTAACCAGGACTCTCCCACCAGCGCACAGTGGGGCAAGAGGACCTCATTTCTGGCATTAATTCGAGTAATACCTATAACCCATAGTATTGCATATCACTGTAAAGAGAAAATAATGTTGAAAGAAATGGTGTAACCTCCAATTCGATACCTCTTCATCTGACAAAAAATAGTCGATTTTCTGGGAATACGCATTATAAATAAAAACAACAAATAACGTTACATTAGGTTTTATTGAGAGGGGAGCAAAAAATGAAAGGTTTTACTAATTACATAAATTAAAATCAAATATAAATATAGTGAAATTATATTAAATCATGAAAAAATCATCATCATCATCATCATCGCTATCAATAGTATGAACTGTGTCATCGCAATCATCATCCGCGCGAGCCTCATAATTTTCAGAATGAACAATGTGTTCGGGTGGATGAACCAATAGTTCCTGAGCTTCTTTTGGGAGGCTTTGCACATTTTTCGTATAGGTAATTTTCTCTTGTTGGTGATAAGTGGATCTGATCTTAAGAGCAGTCAATTTAAAACATCACTATCAGTTTTTTCATGGGAACATTTTCGGGAAAAGTGCTCTCCGTTTTTCTTAAAATCTTTGTTCAGGGCAGAATCCATTGGTATGCACTCTGAAGCTTCGGACCCCTTGAGTTCTTCTTCAGCTTCCTCTGACGAAGAGGAAGAGGAACCAGACGAAGAGAAACAATACTTGTAATGAGAACTGAAGAATCATCAGCATCATTATTTTGAAATACCTGCTTGTAAGATATGTGTCCCGAAGAGCCATCAAACCCCCATTTTGATATCAGAGTGAGTTGATGAAGTACTGCATTTGGGAGTGATTCAATTACAGATTCCAGTGACATTAGAAGGTGCTCCATAGTGTGATCAAGGAAAGCTTGCAGTGAAATGAGAGCAAAATTTTCGGTAATGTGCATACTTGTAGGGTAACAGAGTTTTTTCGCATCCTGAACTATTTTATATGACGGAAATTTTTCTGGAGCACTTGTCCTTATGATGTGATATTGATGTCTAGTCAATTTAGCTTCCACCAAAACTGATAGAGCATCTTCGCCAGTCATCTATTTTGGTTCCAATGATTTTCTGTGAGATGCTCTGTATTTCTGGGCACGTGTCGGACTTGAAGTCATTTCCATCAGTAATTTCGAAGCGTGCGGCTGTCCTTCAGCTCTCATGTTCATTTGTGTGGCGAATGTTAAAATATTAGATGGTGTAGCATTTCGCAATTCTTTAGTTTTTTGTCGCTTTGTTCGCACAGAACTGGATCCAAAAGAAATTTCCCGGCCCCCACATCTCTTCAGTGAATACTGGTTAAACGAAACGAAACTTTCAAGCCATTCCTCATTATTTTTATCAAATTTTTCACGTATTCTGCAAGCCTTCATCCATCGCAACTTGAATTGGGACTTGAGATGACTTACATTTTGCTTTATATCACTAATATTTCGTTAACCACACATTGTTCTTGTCATCAGGTTTTCAGTCAAGAAATTAAATTTTTTGTCTCTCTCTCTCATTAGAACTTCACATAATATCTAAAAGTTCTTTTCTCTTGATACAAACGGTATTCGAACTCTTGCCTGAAAAAAAAATATTATTCACGTAGTACACAATTCATTTCCGTTATTTTACGTGCATACACTTCCGTAAAAATTAATTCCGGTGAAGAAAGTAGCAAAAAGTAGCAAGAAAAAACAGCTGTATAATATATTTGAATCATTACTGAATAGCGAGAAACAAAGATCAAGGCTTGATCACCTTTGATACATAATTAAAAAGTTATGTGTTTCACAAAATAACACGTAAATTTGAAATGTTAAAAGCTATTTCTTTGTAGTTTTATTTCTATTAATATTAAGTCCTAGATTTTGTGTTTTTCACATGCTATATAACATTAAATACCTGAACTTGAAGCTTCCATTGCAAAAAGTTGGTTTTCTTTACACACACGGACTGAAAAACACCACGAACCTAGAGACAAATTCTCACTATTGAAAAGCACGTCCGATCGCCACTACAACACTGCATGAACTGAAAGCTCTACTGTGGAGACGGACAGCCCAAGCGGCGTGACATGCTAGGACATGTTCGTGCAGGTTCTCATTTTCACCCTAAATAATTTTGGTTTTTTTAATTTCTGCCAGGTTTTGCTGTCATTTGCCCCATAGTGCAGCGGGGCACCGCCCCAGCCGGGACAAGCTCTAAGCTCCCGACCGGTCTCCCGGGATATGTGGTAGTGTAGTGCATGTTAGTGTGTGTGTGTGTGTGTGTGTGTGTGTGTGTGTGTAAGGGAGTGGATAGGACAAGGAATGGGAAGGACAGATCGCGCGCGGTCCGTGGCCCGTTTCTTAGGGGTACTGCTCCGGCATTCGCCTGATGTTGATCGGAGAAACCACGGAAAACTACCGATCAGAGCAGCCGGCCGCTAGAATTCTCCTCCAAACAGCGACTGAATTCGACCAAGGTGAAAAGCTGGCGTCGAAAATCCTGGCGTCGTCAGGACTCGAACCTAGGACCTCCCGGTCAGAGGCGCTGTAGTGACATCAGTTGATGAGCTGAGCTACTGCTCCCGGTGTAAATTTTTCATGATTTGCGTGGCGAGGTAATTTTGAAAGCGATCTAATGGTGTCACAGGGTTGGTCGTTTACTATCCCGACGTGTTTGCAAAATGTTGAATATGACTTTGACTCTTATTTGTGTACATATGGATAAGGAATTTCTGCGAGGCATAATAAATGTTTACCACCTGAATGATAAGTGAGTTTACTTTGTTATTTCCGTTTTGTAGTTTCGCGAAAATGAATATGCTTGTGGAGGTGAAGGCCAGTAGAATACTATTCTCTTTAATAATAAAATCTGTTAAAAGTGAGGGAGATTTATGAAAGAACGTGGGCATCGGAGAGAAGACGGAGGCGCAAACCAGGTCGCGAGAGCAAGGGCCCGAAAGCCCTCGCGAACGCAGAACGTTGGATATGTCAGGGATCACTTGGTGCTAAAATGCGTTGGTTGTAAATTTGCGTTGGTAATGAGTTCGCGTTGACTATAATTTGATTTTTGTGAAAAATACGGACTTAAATAGTCAGTTCACTGATTCATTCAATCAATGAAATACAAATAAATAATGTAGCTTGATTCATTATAATAACAATAATGTAGTTTGATTCATTAATTAATTAACTTTTCTTCTTTCCCGTTTGGTTGATCCTCAGGTGGATCTTATGGCGCCTAACTTCTTGCACTCTTCTCTATTGTTCGAAGTTTCAGGAGGTATTTGACACCCAGCCATTGTCTTCTCTATGTTGTCTCTTCAACCAGGTCGCGCCCGGTCTATCTTCCTTTTCTTGCGGTTGCTAATCTAAAAGCTTCGTTGGAAGTCTGCACGTGGGCAAACCATAACAGTTGTTTCCTTTCAATTTCGTGCAATATATTCTGCTTCTGGCTCATAATAAATTAACTTGTACTTCATTTGTAGAATATTGTTATTCGGGATAGCAGGGGTTTGGGTTTTGAAAGAGGGTACAATTAAAGTAGTAAATAAAAGTAGTAGTATTATGGGAGAGCAGGGGGATGGCGTAACCCCGTATAGACCACTTTTAAATTAGTAATATAGTAATAGTATTAGTATTAAATTGAAGTAGTAATATGTGCGTTTTGTGTAAATGGCACATTTAAATGTACTTCGTAAATAATGATTGGACTTGTATTACCCATTCATCTGTTCACACTGTTCAGAAACGACTCTTCTCTGGTGAACAAGATTTTTTGTGTCAAAGGAATCGCTTCGTAAACTTCTGATTTTTTATTTGATTGACCATGTCAAAATAAATCATTTGTTGATCATGGCTTGTCATAGTATAAACTCGACCAAGCGAAAAATGAAGAAGGCGATTGCTGTGCGTCTCGTGGAACTAACAGTGTAAACACGGCGGCGGCGATGTGTTTGCGGCGGCGATGGTGTATCGGTTAGCGTATCGGACTCCTATACCCAAGTTTGCGAGTTCAAACCCGATCGAAGCCGTGGATTTTTAAAGGCGAAAAAAAATCCTTCGTACGCCTTCCTTCGGAGGGGAAGTAAAGCCGGCTGTCCCATGTTAGTACATTTACTGCACGTAAAAGATCCTCAAGCCTAAATGACGCCTCTGAGCTAAATGCAAGTCGCCTGTTTCGTCGCCCAAGCAATACCTTCGTTCTCCCATGATTGGTGAAAGGAGTGTAACGAAATTTGCGTGGTCAGACGGAAGAGCAGGCCTCATGGCCTGAGTCTCGCCACGTAAAATAAGGCAAATTCAATTCAATAAACACGGATCTATGCAGCCAGTTTAGCTAACAAAACTCACGAGGAGCGTGAAGCGACTTGTTGGTCGTTGTAGATTTGAGAAAGGTGAGTCCTCGGCGAGGTGTGACACTTCGCGGCCGGGCAAGACGCCTTGCATATAATGTAATTAAATTTTGTGATAGTGAAAAGGACTAAATTACCTCTAGGTAATTTAGTCTCAGGTGTGTAAGAGACTAAATTACCTCTAGGTAATTTAGTCTCTTACACAAACGTGCAGCAGCAAGCTTTAAGCTGAGTGAAAACACGATACGCGAGATTCACAAAGAAGGATGTAAAACTGGGTGAAGAAATTTTGATAACATAGCCGAAACGATCAAAAGTGAAACCAAAAAGAAAAATTGATATAGAACAAATGGACAACTGCATTATTAGACTTAAGTTTTAAGATTAGTATGAAGTAAAAAAAGGTATAACTTTAAGAAAATTGTGTAATTTTTCTAAGCAAGAACTACATTTACTGGAAATAAATCTTCAGAAAAATTGTGAAATCTTAATAATTTGTTTTTAAAAAGTGCAAAAACGCAAGAAGACTTCTTTGTGAACGTGAAGATATTCTGGCTCGGCGAGCTTTTTACCTTCACACCTTAAGAAATAACGAGCCAACAACAACAGTAACAACAACAAGCAGGACATTCTTACGGCTTCAACACTCATACTGATTCTATAAAATTATCTGATGAAATGTAACTTTAGAGACACATGCAAGATTTGCTCTCTATTTATTTTTTGTTACGTTAAGATTTTTCTTTTTACCGTCGTAGTACAGGGTTTCAATAAAAATATTTTAATTTTATATGAATTTTAGTACTTATTCATTGAATTTAAACTTTTGTATTCATCTTCTTCTTTTTTTTACTGTCAGAAGTATCTAAAATATTCATTATAGTGGTAGTTGCTTCTTACATAAAAAATAATTTGATTTGGTATATAGTCTGAGAAACCACTCAAGTTAAATTCAATGATTTATATGGACGTAGCAGAACAAATTTTCTGCTCATTCAAGGAATTCGACCAACATTTTGAGTCATTCTGCAGAGAAAAATAAAATTTTATTTCTTCCAATTAGGGATGTGCCTTTAACAGCTAAACCGTTATTTCTTAACCGTTAACGTTTCGTAACTGTTACGCGAAATAACAGTTATTTCGTTTATCCTGTTATTTGCTGTTATCGGGTGAAATGCATAGAACTGCAACCTACTGGGCCTAATCCGAACTACTATAAGCTTTTGTGGCAACCATTTTGTACATGTGGCTTTTGTGGCAACCATTTTGTAGATTCATTAATACATAATTCGTCATTATTACTCACCATGTGCCACAATATTTTTATATTTTATTGTATACACTACAACAAGATGTTTGTCCTTTAAATTAAATCCGTCTAATATATTAACTTATTTCTGTCCCATTGCTACTTAAGTGAGATCAACTAATATTTCCCTAGGTCCAATAAAATAAAATGAGTTACGGTAAAATAACTCACATTATAATACTTGATATTCGATAGTCATGAACACTTTAGGTAAGCAAAAACACTGATTCTCCTCATTATTTTTGGCACTCGTCACTTCACTATGCACAAGTTGCATATTCGAAAGAATATTTGCAATCTGAACCCGAATCACTTTCATTTTAGTAATATTCTACATTCTATACACATTTGCTACACATTATACGAATTACTATTCATCATTGGAAGTTCATCCAGTTTCGTTCATATCAGCTGCTTCTTTCTTCAAACATGTTAGGAAAAGTAGTGCAAGGAAGCGCCGTAAGGTAGCTGCACAAGCTTTACAGTGCTACCAACGTTATTCGTTTCGCGTGGTTTAATTCTTAGCAGTCGCTACAACTGCTTTAACTCTTAGCAGTCGGCCATGTTAGGTTGCTGGTCATGGACCTGTTATTTTTCAACTGTTAATAACAGCTATTACGAGTCAGCTGTTTTCGTGTTTACAGCTATTGAAGAAAAGCTGTTAAGCCCATCTCTACTTCCAATATGAGGTGAGGAAATTAACCGCGCTTTCTTCTCGCAACAGTTTGGCACGCTCTCATTTTTTGTTGAGTATCCTTGTATTTCTATCTCCGTCACTTCGGCTGTAAATACTGACACGTGGCGTCTTCCTTTAAACATCATTCTTAACTTGGTCGAGAAATAACTGATTTCAAGCTCTCATCACTTGCTACTTCATAGGTGCGCGAAGACCCAAACTCACAATTTCCTTAATATTTACAAACTTTTGACAAAATGTTATAAAAATATTTAGAAAAGATATCAATAAACGTGATGCTTTATTTTTCGTTTCTGTATAATCGATATTTTTTAATACTGTGTTTAATTAAAAACACCTACATTATCCAATATTTTCTTGATTTTTTTGGCTCCAAATATATCGGTCGAAATCACTCTTTCGAAATATCATAGAGAACTGAACTCTTTTTCAGAATGGAGATTCTAAGGGAAAAATCGAAGTAGTTTTTGAGAAAATTTGGTACAAACTTTTTCGGCAATTCACTATTTTTAGTTCACATACTCACATTACACACATTAAAAAAATTACAGATATCATGATATTTTTGTTAACAAACGTATAACACAATGAAATCTATATTGTAAGTTAAAACGAAGTGAGAGATTTTTTTAAAGTGTTTAATTTTGTATTTGTGTATTTTTTTGAAAAATGAAGAGCACATCGAAATGACGAACATGACATAATATTCAGCGAATTTAATACTATCCGTACTAAAAGTTAAAAGAAAAAAAATTGCGGATTTTTTGGTAAAATTTTGTTTTTAATATTGCCCATATTTCACTAAATATTGCGCTACTAATATGTTTTTTGAAAACGTACATGACATTAATTAAAGAACTAGTTATCGAGAAGAATTTTAATTCTAAGGAAAACTTTCCATTATGTTGTTTTAGAAGACTGTTCACGAAATGTCGTAATTTTGCGTTTTTTTATATTCAGTATTAACTAAAACTCGGACCTCTGCCATCTTTATAAGTGTATTTCGCTATATTCATACACGAAAGTTTAAGAAACAATTTAAGGTAATTTTTGCAAAATTTTGAAAATCTCCCAATGGCTTTATGTAAAGTCCCCCAAAATTGAAAGTATTTTTTTAAATTGGATGAACCTTGATCGAATATTCATTTCCATAAAAAGCGTACTATGAGTTTCGGTGTTAGTGTTGGTCACAGATGGACGAACATTCGGAAGGACGGACGGAGTTTGGGAGGCACTTCTGAAAACAAAATAAAAAACGGCATTTTCCATATTAAGAAACCACAAGATGTTGGTTCCGACTACACTGTGTAACACAGAAAGTAATTTACTGCATATAGCAGTAAAAGGAAAATTGTGTTTTGCAGTATCAAGGAACCAGAAAATAAATTTTTCTGTCAGAAAACTGCACTTTTTGCTGCAGAATTGCATCGATTGAACGTTCCGAAAATGCTCAGTTTCGTGCTTATTTTTGCATGTAACCTTTGAGTTATGGAGAAAACAGATTGGAAATAAATTGAAGCACTCCTACTTACAATTGCAATATTTAATAATATATGATTCCACGATAGAAATAATGTTAGATGTATTTAAAAAATACAATTGTTCTATTTTTTGCTGAAAGAATAAATCAAACGAGATTTCATGTCGCTTTATTCAGTGTGCCGTACGAATTCTTTAAAGAAAATCTAGAAGTGCTACAGAATGGCACTGACTTTCTCGTAGTAAAGTTTTCTAATTTATTTGGTGTGGACCGGTACTCCACTGTCTTGCCGTCCTTCTTACCAGCTGACATCTATCGCCACCCAAAATATGCCTTTTTGAAATTTTCTCAACTTTTCGGTTTCTTTTGATTAGAGGCGATGAGTATACTGTGACATCTAGTGCGACGCGTACGCCCGAAGTAAGCAAATACACAATAATTATTCAATCAGTTGCGATGTGCAAGGGGACATTCGCTCGCGGGCGTGAACGAGACGACGGGGCAAGAAAGAAGCAGACGAGGTGCCGTGAGAGGAAGAGGGAAGAAGACGGGAGCGGCAAAGGCGCCTAAGAATTGCCAGACGAGGACATGAGGTGAAAGGGCACGCGCCGCAGCCGAGAGCAGCTGGCAGCAGCAAGGCCCTTTGAACGCCGGCGCACAACCACCGGCGTGCGCCGCCGTCACTCCAAGGTCCACTTCGAGGCGCGCAGCGGGCGGGAGCGGCGAAGGTAACGGCGTACAGCGCAAAAGCGCTGAAATATAGGGCAACGCCTCGCGGCCGGGGAGAACTTTAAGAGGGAACGTTGGTAGGGAGAGATAAAATAGTGCACTAGTGGGCTAACAGAGAAAATAAAAATTTCTACCATTTTAAGTAATTTGCCAATAGAATTTTTATAAAATTTTGTTTGGTTTATGTTATTCGCAGTAACGATAAATTATTTCAAAGTATTATGTAATTTTTCACAAGTTGATGTTAAATTTGTTTTGAGACTAAATGTCGCAAATCTGAACCCGTTGTCACTGGGCAGGTTAAACAGAAATTGGAGTAAATTTCAGGTGTAAACTGATCGACGGGAATTCCCAGGTTAAATATGCGAAAAAAATGAATGAAGGTTTCATGCATTAAAAGAGAAAGGTACCATTGATTCTTGTTGTTCTGTGTATTCTTGATGTGTCTAGATAAATCTTGCTCATAAACGAAGTAAATTACTTCGTCTAGTACTTGTGTAGTGAGAACCCACGTTTTGTGACTTCTTGATGCCGGAAAATTTGTTTACGAGAAAACGTAAAACAAAACGACAACAAAAATGTTCAACATTCCGTCAATGTGTGATCAATATTTGTGCCTAAACCATTCAGACGATTTTCACCTAATTGGATATTTCCCGATCGCTCTAGACGAACTCAGGTCCTTGTCAATTTGAATCTCACTGGAGACGTACTATTTGAAAACTAATTATTTATACACATTTATTAAAAACGAAAATATAAAGTTTCTCTGAATTCGTCTTTTCAAGATGTTACTATTCGTGCTTAAATTTAGTGTTAAAAAAGAAAAAAAACAATGTTAAAAATTTGTCCAATATACTTAAATTAAAACGATGCTCTCAAAAAGCTAAGAACTACCACTTCTGAACCTATTTGTCTTGACTTGTTGGTGAAAATTTCATCTCTATAACAGATGGTGACAGTTGGATGGAGCAAAACCGAAAGGATAGCCCATACTAAAGAGGTAAGGAAAGAGGTAAATAGAACGAGAAAGTCTGTGCTATTCTGAAGCGACACTAGTTATTGTTTGTCTCAAAATAATGGAGTCTTTCAGGTTATCAAATAATACAATCATTGCACATGCCAACGGTCGATAGAAAATATTTAAACCATTTAATCATTCGCGAAAGTTGTTCTGAGAGACGAAAATGATGCAAGAATAATGAATGTTTGTTGCTTAATGTATGACATGACGCACCTTCCTTTGTACCTCAGTGTATTATCAAATGAAAATAAAACAAAACAGAAAACGTGACATTAATATACCCGAGTACGTGGAATCAGGTATACCATCACAGAGCTATGTAATTTTATCATCAATGAAAAAAAACAACAACAAATTACGAAATTAAAAACAGGGGTGTTGTGTGGCATTAGTTCTTCACACCTGAGATTCTGCGAAACTAAAAGCATTCTTTTCAGGACATAAAAATTCAAGTAAACCGTATAGTCACACAGGCTGTCATCGAAAGGTCGAAATGTCAATCAAACGGTAACATTGCAAATGTACATTGTTAAGGATACAGATTTTGTCTTCTTAAATCTTTACAGACACTTGTGAAACCGTGTTTCTTCAAAGTTCATCAGCCATTATTTTTCTAATATGTGATCCTACAAATATTCCTTCCTTTATTTTTGCTTTATTGATCCTTTGGAACTCCCCTCGCAAATACAAAAACGCACGTGCTGTTTGTTCACGGCTTTCACAAAGTTGTTGACGAGACCTAATGTAATGTGCAGTGGAGTCAGGTACACATTTTTGGGGTAAACAAGAGGAGTGTTATACACATTTTTCTGCCCAGGCAGTAGTTCAATCCGAGTACGTCATTTTTTCCAACAACAGTGTTTTTTCTGTCTCTGCTGTGTCACTGACGTAGAAAGCTGCAGTGCTTTGTGTACCTGAACTGTATGCCGAATTTCAATTACCTTAAGATCTCCACATATGTTTCATTTGTATTAGTCATATTTGAAAAGAGTGAGGAGGATTTGAAAATTCTGATATTTTTCATTTTAATTAAATGCATGTACAATTGAAAAATAACGAAAATTGTTCCTGTTCTGAAGTACTACTTTCAGACTTATGTTGTAGGATCAATGAACAAGTGCCATTAAGTTATATTGAAATCATGGCCAAGAGCCTCCTTAACGAATTAGTTATCATTACAAAAATCTATCACATTTATTGGAGAAATATTTCGATAAAACAGCTTAGTGATCACGAAAAACACTGGCATTCGATTCGTATATTTATTTGCCGCTTAAATGTTGGCTCACCGTGGATATCTTCTGCCTTCTGAATGTAGTACGTCATCGTAGCATTTATTTTCACTCAGCCACATTGCCAGGTGATAGTGGTACAGAAAATTATTCCCTGAGACACACAGGGTAAGATAGAATATTGCTCAGTTAGTTTTTGAGATGATTTCAGCTAATTTTATCAGACAAGAAACACGTCTTTTTTAATTTTTATTTGCTACCTGTTCAATTTTAATACAATTTTTTGTGGATTTGAATATAATTCTATACAATGTAAAGGCATGAAGCCAGCATTTAATCGGCAGGTAAATAGTTATCAATAATTCGATACAAGAGCTATCACTAACTTTAATTACGTAATTGAAAAATAATTATGAAAACTGAAAATAGAAATAAAGTAGGATTTAATTTATGAAGGATCTTTCAGAAAACGTGAGCGGATTTGAAGATGAGAAACATAGTTTTGACCTAGTGTAAGTTTTTGAAAAATGGGTGAAGTTGATAACTTGTAATAGAAATTGTTTGTGAAGTTGAGAATAAACGATTTGAAATAATAAATTTTAAAATCTTTGTGAATTCGTTTGTTTGATGTAAACAAGAGAGCACGTACAATTTTGCGAAGGAATTTATTTCGAGTTGTTTGAAATTTGCGAAGATTGTTAATAAAGCCATTACACCAAATAGGGCATACATAGCCAAAGAGATGGCCTAATCATAGTTTTATAAAAGAAAAAGGTTTTATTTATTAAAGGGTATAATTATGATAATATATGGTATGTTTTGTCAATTTTAATTTGTGTATGATATTTCCATGTAAGTCTTATGTTCAAATAAACTCCTAAATTAACGGGACTATTATTCTTGAATGATGACTAATATTCGTGAATGATATTACGTGCAATTTTGATAATGGTAGAACCGTCTTCCATTTAGTTTATCGATATGAAATGTATCGGTATCCTGTAAAGTTTAACGAATATCCTGCGCGCGTTTAAAACACAGAGTTTGAATATTAACAATTTCAGAATTTAAATGCATTGACATTGGAGCCAAGAATTTTGGTGGAATTACCAGGATTTTTGAAGATTGATACTGGAATATACATTTGATCGTCTGGCAACGCTGCCTCGGCCACTCCGTGCCCAGACTTCGTAGAGAGAGGTTCTCCGTCATGCTGATTGTTGCATTTGTATAATACATTATACATTCAGTTACAATGTAACTGACTATTAATTTCGCCAGTTATGGTTTGTCGTAAACGTATGACCATGAATTTGTATAATGCATATATTGATTTGTTTGTTCTACAAGGCATCATGTCTGCCAAGACGTTGCAGCTTACATTTAAAATACAATTTACTTGGTAGATTCACTTTAATAAGACAAGTTTTAATATTTGCCTCTTTCGTATTTTCATGTGCTCATTTGTAACTTGAAAAAGGATATGATTACGAGTATGGAAAGATTCTATTGTTACGTAAAGCTTTAACAATGTGAAACTTTATTCATGTCTGAATAATTATGAGTTCATTATTCAAATGATTATGTTCTAAATGTTCCCAACTTAAACTTTCATATTGCAAATAAAATTTATTTTCTTTAATTATTGTAAAAAATGTCATTTGTGTGTTTGATCGATGTTACAACATTACAGTTGTTAATTGTGATAATTCCATCAAACTTAAATGCTCTAACGCTCTGTTCATTGTTTGATATTCTAGAATTAAGCAGCTGTTAAGAGAAGCATTTCCTATTAAGAATTACATTAACTTCACTTCTGCAAATGTACTACATTAATCATACGCCCATCACAGTAATTCCAATTCACAAGTCTTGTAACGCACATCTTTGTGTGCGCTTTTGCTAGTAAAAGAGAATGCACGCAAAATACAGTTCACAGTTATTCTAATCTCTAATGCACGCAAAATACAAAGGACTCTCAAATTAAAATACCGGTTTCAAATTCAAAGGGCTGCAAATTTAGATTGATTGGGAAATATCCATTAGAAGAAACTCCTGTGAACGGTTTAGGCCCTCATCAATATCACAATTAGGCTGAAAAACTGACATTTTGTGAAAACACTCTTTTTATATATCCAACGACAATTAAGTGTGGATTGTGTCTACATTACGTATTCGAAACAGTTTTTTTTGTATTAAAAAAATTACGTATTCGAGAAAGTTTGCAATTTGTATTCAAAAATAAAAATTATGTGGATTTATTACAGTTGTACTTCAGCGTTGGTACTGACATGTGATAAATACTTATATTGGCTAGATCTGATGGGCACTTGCGATAGATTCATGTGTGTACTGCATCATGTGTGTATTATAGCTCTTAAAAAGCTATAGAAAAAATAAAACATTGAAATAATAAATAAAATCAGTCACTAAACCCTCCAAACACTTTTCAATAATTTATGGGAACTATAAGAAATTATTGAATTTTTGATATACTTCTTAAGATACAGATTGTTTGGAGTTTTTGGACATCAGCTGTATATTAAATGAATGTAAGAAATGAAGTTATTGATAGGACGGAATTAATGTCGAGTGATTTTTTTTTTTGCTTTCAAAATCTTAGAATTCAAGTCAGTACCAAACATTTTATATGCCCGTCCTGTCATGCTTAGTCTTGTTGGCAGTTAATAACTGATTCAACTCATCCATTACTTTACCGCTACCGTATCTGGAAACCGAACTACAGGGGCAACAGGAGCGATACGGTGATAAATACAGTTTTTAACAAATTTCGAGAATTAATTTCACACATTATTTAACAGTAAATAGCAGTAAATAGATAGCTGGACCCGTGCCAACATTTCAGTCTTTCTAAATCACTGTTTAAGTAATAAAATAAATTGTCATTTCCGATATGTGCACAATTAGTGAGCGTGATTCTCGCACGAATTCTTGAGCTCTCTTTCCATTAAATTCAAGAGTTGTAGGGGTTTGGCTATTTTGACGCCAGTACAATCAATATAGTGTACCTCAATTGCAAAAGTAAATCGTTTCTATTAAATGGGAGCGGTTATTTCAGTGGTCACGGGGAAAAAGTTTCTAAGTCAAAAATCTTAGTTTGGAGAAAACACGGGTTAGATTAATGCTCCGTAAGCTATATTAAGCCGATTAAGTTATATCTCCCTACGATTCTTTCTTCGAACGTCGTACTGTGCGGATCACTTCGCACTGTGCAGCCCAAGTAGCGCCGACTAGCGAAGTTTCTTTACTCAGTGTCGTTTCTGCGCTGACCGCAGAGGGGTGTTCGCATCACTGCGCGACGAACAGTCAATCAACTAGTGTTTAGCCCGAGTTATTCAGTGCAGTGGTTATTTATACTCGTGCTCAAACGTTTTCACAGTGCTACATAGTGTCCAAATCCAAGCCCCCCTAGGGGGCATTCCGTCCCAGATGTATCTGCAGTGCATCATCATCAACATTATCAGAACGCAACCGTCAACAGCAACATTCAAGCTCTAAGGTCAGACCCGAGGAATCACAGTCTTGGCAACCTCCAGGTAACCGCCGCCAAACGCAAGGCTAATTCTCTCCCCAGCGTAATGGATTTACCAATAAAGAACGGATTTGCCCCGCTAGGTCATCAGACGGACGATGAGCGCGAGGAAAATCCCCAATTTCGTTTCGTAGAAAAAAGCATATGATCAAAAAGCCACCTCCAATATTTATTCACAAAATTACAAACTATAGAGAACTTGTTAGTAAATTAACCTCCAAGGAGAAAACTTTCTCACACAAATAAAAGGTAATTCAGTTAAAACTATTTATAATTCAATAGACAATTTCAGAAAAACGATTCACTTTCTGGATCACAATAAGTGTCAATATCACACGTTCAGAGACCCATCAGCGAACACCTTCAGTGCAGTTGTGCTTGTGCAGTGCTTCAGTGCATGGAGTGCCGATTGATTACGAGGAAGGTGAAATTACTGAAGAACATAGCAAGACTAATATTGAGAACGTTAAAGTAAACCGCTTCTTAAGATTTGATAAATCTTCCATGCCATTGTGTGCAGTTTTAGTGAATGACAGATCAACCTTTAAAAACTATTTTGCATCAATAATTCCGTGGTTTCAGTTGAACTCATATGCCGTAATTCATTTATTGTGAGATTCAAAAGATGTAAAGATTTCGGACACATTAAAAATTATTGTAAGAAAAATTCTAAATGTGTAAGAAGCGCTAACTCCCATGAACCGGGTAAATGCAACTTAAACCCCCAACTTAATCTCACTTGTGTAAATTGTAACTAAGCTCATGTAATGTCATCACGCAAATGTGAATATTTCCGAAGAAGACGAGAGGCATTCATGCAAAGTTCATACATCTTTATTCACAGGCAGTTAACTATTTCCTTTCCCCTCCTCCTTTCCCCCCTTTTGACGCTAGTGCCGACTATCTGAGTCTAGAATCCCTCCCCAACAATACCTTCCTCCTCCGCTCCCTCGAAACCTTCCCCCTCCTCCTCCTCAAACCGGGAGCGGTAGCTCAGCGCATCAACTGATGTCACTGCAGCGCTTCTGACCGGGAGGTCCTAGGTTCGAGTCGTGACGGCGGCAGGATTTCGACACTAGCTTTTCAGCTAGGTCGAATTCAGTCGCTGTCTGGAGGAGAATTCTAGCGGCCGGCTGCTCTGATCGGTAGTTTTCCGTGGTTTCTCCGATCAAGGCGAATGCCGAAGTAGTACCCTACCAAACGGGCCACGGACCGCGCGCGATCTGCACTTCCCTTCCTTGTCCAATCCTCTCCCCTTACCCATTCACTTACACCAACATTCACCACACTACCACATATTCCAGGAGACTGGTCGGAAGTTTAGAGCTTGTCCCGGCTGGGGCGGTGCCCCGCTGATGGGAGAGTCCTGGTTAGAGGGAAAACCCACTAACCGACGGTAGGTCGGTGCCGGACCTCTCCATTCAGCGAGGGGAAAATCACCGCCACCTCACGAGAAAAAATATGCACTAAAAACGGGACTAATGACCGAAGCAGTTGAAACACGAAAAAATCAATCAATCAATCCTTCTCCTCTACAATATACTATGGCAACTTATCCACAATACCTATCAACAAACTGTGCCACCCACTCCTCTCACAGCACCTCTCTACATCCTGATATAATCTAAGAAATAATAAAACAAGTAATGAAAGCCCTCATTCCCATAATCAACAACCAAATACAAATAGCTTTTGTGTCGCATTCATATTTATCTCAGATCAGTAATATTAAAAATATCAAGAACATTACTCAAAATAAATTAAATTCTCTCCTAAACTGGACTATAAACCGAATCGTCCATAAAATCAATTTTATAAAATATCTTTTGAATAACTATAATATAGAACTTGCTTTCATCACAGAAACGCGCCTTACATCCAAAGATAAAATTAATGTACCGGGTTAGTTGACTTACAGATCCGACAGACCAGCTTGAGCTGCAGCAGGGGGAGTAGCAATTTTTATTCGAAATGATCCTCTGCCCCCGTATATCACTCCAGGACCTGAAAATATAGCAATAGCGCTACATGAGTCACATGGTATGCCAATCACATTAATTGCAGTATATAAGCCTCCTCCTAATATCCCCCTTAAACAAACTCACCTTAACACTGTTTTCAAAGCCAACTACTACCCTAGCCAAAGGCGACTTCAAAGCCAAACGTAGCGCATGGGGATGTAGAACATGCACCCCGAATGAAAAGTTTTACTGGAATATGCTATCAACAATAATTTGATTATCTCTGCTCCACCTGAACCCTCGCATTATTCGTATAATCGCCCCATCCTTCCGGATATCCTAGATATTGCAGTTTGCAAAAAAAAGTACGAAACTGTTATTCCAATCTGTTCTAACAGAATCAAACTCAGACAATAGCTCGGTGTTTCTCTCTTGTGATGCTAATCTCATAGTATGTAATCACTCCAAACAACATATACATACGAATATCAATTAGAAACTATTCGAAGAGTTTCTTTCTATATCTACCTTCTTACCACCTTTCTTAAAAAGCCAGATCAAATCGACTCCGCAATTTATTTATTCGGCAACACCAATGACACTGCAATAAATGCGGCTACTTATTTATTTATTTAGTCAAAAACAATCAAAAAACTGTATGTGACGTGTGGGGGAGAAAATCTGCGCACGCTTTCTTGAGTTTCAGAATCCCTTCCCAACAATTTAACTATTAATAGTTGAAAGATGAAAAACAATAATTATAGCAATAATAATAATAACAACAAATTTAAAAAAGCGAGGGATTAACATTTCAAAAACTAGATATTTTCGTTGCCAAATTATAGAAAACTTATTTCTAACGGTAAAGGAACAAACAGATTTGATTTTTCTGTATTGTTAACAAAATAGTATTCCATCTTAAGCTCTACTACCACTACAAGCAAAGTTCAACAAAACAGCTCTACTACCAAGGAAAGTTCAACAAAACGTGCGCATAGTGAAGCTACATTTACGTCCGGAAGCAAATCAAGGGGCCATCTCAGCATTTGCTCAATGGATCAGGGAAACTGGACAAAAACCCGATCGAGATGGGGGTCGTTGACCCATATTCCCAATTACAACCTCCAGAGGCACCTCCCACCAAGCCTCCTTCCACCCAACATCCTGAATCTTATTAGACAAAAGCGATATATAAGACGACAATGGCAAACACTCCTACTTCCTCAATTGAAAACTGCTTTAAAGCAGATAACTCATAAGGTTCACGAGTAAAATAAGTTTCGCTATCAAAACTTCCGAAACCTACTTCTAAAGATTGATAAAACTCCAGCACTTTGCGGAAACTCTCTCGCCATTTCTTCCACCCCAATCAAGCAATCCCCCCATTATCTGCCAATTCTGAAATTGCATACACGGAAGCAGACAAATTAGAAATGATTGCCAACCATTTCAAAAATGCCTCTTATCCTAATATTTCTACAGATCTGAGTTTCCAAAATTTTGTAGAGTTTTTAAGATCCCCATATCATTCTGCTCCATTAACAATTAGTTATATCTCTCCGTCTAGTGTCAAACAAATAATTAAGAATACAAAAGACAAGTCTCCAGGAATAGAGGTATCCCCAACATAGTTCTAAATCATTTACCTCCTCATTCCATTGCTTACTTAACTGCAATCTTCAACAGCTTCCTGAGATTAGGCTATTTCCCGGAAAGATGGAAAAATCCATTGTAATTCCAATATTAAAACCTAAAAAATCCCCGAAACATCCCTCTAGTTCCAGACATATAAGCTTTTTACCCACTCTGTCTAAAATCGTAGAGAATCTGATTCTAATTAGACTTAGTACATTTCTTCAAGATACGAAAGCTATCCCTACTTTTCAATTTGGATTCCGCCCTCTTCATTGGACATTTCACCAGCGTCTCAGTAGAAACCATAGGACAATCGTTTTAAAATAAGCAATATTGCTCTGCAGTCTTTTTAGATTTTGCTAATGCCTTTAACGAAGTCTGGTACACAGGTCTGATCTACAAATTAAGGAACTATCGCACTCCCGATTATCTCGTCAAAATCACCAAGAGCTTTCGCGAAAATAGAAGCTTTTGGATGCGAATAAATTCATCTCTTTCCGACCCTAAGATAATTCAGGCAGGGGTACTTCAAGGTTCACCTCTCTCCCCGACTCTCTTCAATTGGTTCACAGCTGATATACCACAACCTGTTCGACGGCTTTATATGTAGATGACACCGCGATATTCACTACACACCATGATCTCTCAGTAGCAATCAACAATTTACAATCAGCCATCAACACTTTCTCTTACTGAGCAGCAAAATGGCGCTTGCACTTAAACACAGCAAAATTTGAAACAAAAATCTTCGCAATTAGAAGAATAATCAACCCTCCAATCATCACAAGAGGAAATTCACCAGTTCCTTGGCTCCCATCGAACAAGTCCGTAAAATACCTAGGAGTCCTCCTAGGTACACTAGGTACTAGGATACCTAGACACTCATCTCACATGAAAATCGCATAATACCCATCGGCTGAACAAAACTTATGCTACACTCTTCAACCTATATCCTCTTATAAACCATAAATCGGCGCTCCAAACTGATATAACTCCGCATATTTATAAAACTGTATTAAGACCATCACTAACATATGCCTGTCCTGTGTTGGGCGGTGCTGCACAAGAAACCTAAAAGGAATTCAAGTTTTTCAAAATAAAATCTTCCGAACGTCGGTTCACCTTCCATGGCATGTATACAATAAACAGCACCGCAGGGAATTGAAAATCAATACCATTAGTCAGCACATTATAAAAAAAATTCTTCACCAACCTAAACCTAGTTCTCGGTGCCAGACTCTACCACTTGGGAAAATACAGTAATGGTCCAATGAGAATCAAATTACGCCTTCCCAAAGGTCAATTAAGACCTCCTTAACCATCATAAACACATAATCCTAAGCTCACTCCCCCTCCCCCTTTCCCACTCCCATCACACCACTGCTCTGTGCATAAAATCTTTATGAATGAGGTTCTCAGTGGGGATTCCCTCTCACAAATAAAATTGGCTTACTTTAGTTTAATTTGCTAGTACCTCGGTGCTTTTCAGTTAATATTGTATTATTTGTTTAGTGTTTTTATCTAATTTCAGACCTGTAAAGTGGTTTATCCACAGCTCGTGTGTAATAAATTTAAAAAAATCTCCCAACGCTTTTTATCGTTAAAGAGGCAACATGAAATCGATCGTATCTGTCGCATGTAGTATAGAAGTCTTGCCTATTAAAATTTATCAAAAAGTTTGCTATTTACGATTTCATCAACTTGGTAAATTTGCTTCGCTTCGCTCTCGTGACTGTAACTAAAGCAAAAATACTTAACTGAAGAAAATGAATCCCCATCAAAAATTTACTCTTAATTATTTATCCTTAAGCTCATCATTGATCACCTCTGAGTCACGTTCAATAAATATTTATAGAATTAAAACAACAACAAAACAACAAAAAAAAAAGTACAATAGAAACGAGGATGGTATCAGTAATATAAAGTATTATAACAATGATTTCTACTCTATCATCATATACAACGAATATATGTTAATATTACTGAAAATCAATACTTGTTACATAAATATTGGCTCAATTAGATTAAAATAACGCATTGATTGCGTTTACTTCACTTAAATGCACTACACTACAGTGTTTCACTTTGAATTACACTGATTAGCACTTCACCGCTCTTCACTGCACTTCACAACACTTCACAGCACTTCGTTACTAATTTAACAACCATTTCTCTCGGTTGGCTCTATTTTTTTCTAAAAAGTCGGACACATACAGTAAAGGCATTAAAAGTTGCTACGGGTAATAAACTGTCTCAATCTCTAATTGCTCTGTTATAAAATGCAAATTTCACAAGATCTGATTTTTGTTTCCTTGTTCGAATTTTGTGGGTGTGATCGCTTCGGCCGGAATTTGATTTTTCTAGACTAAGCTGAATTTCGTTGCCAGCTACTTATTAAGTACACAAAGCCTCGCCCTTGTTCTCGTTTCTAGAGGTTCTCATAACTTTTGTTGTGTTAGTTGTATAAGTAAATTGATTCGCTTTCCCCTGTATTCTAACTACTTTATTCCGGTGCGTCTTTCTGTACGAATCCCAACATGCCATTCCGTATTTCTTGGAAAGGCGAACCAAGGCATTTTTTTGGCGTTTGTTGAACTTGTTTTTAGAATTACCATTACGAAATGTAAGGATTTACACGTTTTTCTCTCTACCTGATTTATATGCTTCTCCCATCCTAATTTACTGTCTAGATGAATGCCTAAATACTTGCATGAGACTTTTGGAATAATTACCTCAAGTAAATGGTAGCCTGGTTCCTCGTAATTTCGTCCCCGCCCGAACGTTATTATTTTTCTTTTCAATCCGTTAATTTCCATGTTATATGTTTCACCTCAATCACATAAATATGCTAAATCCTGTTGTAATATTTGTTTGTCAGTGCTACCTTTGACTTTTTGGTATATAACACATTCGTCTGCAAATAAACTTACTTTTGATTTATGTTAACATTGAGATCATTCACGTACGCTAAGAAAAGTAATGGCACTGACACACTTCCCTGTGGAACCCCTGAAGTAAAAATATCCGTAGTCAAAAAACTGAGTTCCAATTCGAACTTTTTGTTTCCTGTCTCTAAGAAATTCGCTTATCCGCTTCACATATAAAATGATCTACGAACCCTCGCATGGTAATTATAAATCATTGTTACCAATACATATCGGTTTTGTGAGATTGGAACGCATTATTTCTCTGTTATATACAAAGGATTGGAGAGATATACGACAACAATGACTTCTTAAGTAAAAGCTCATATTTATTCCAGAATCCAAGAGTGTTCCGTATACAAGCCGTGTTGTATTCAGTTTTGGTTGTCATGCGTGATGCGTGGTTGACGCGGCGGTGACGTCGCGTGCTGCGCAAAGCAGAATGGCCCGAACTCGGTCCGAGGCTCTGTGGGCCTCGTGCTTGACGTACGCTGGCGACGAACTCCTCGTTGCTCGTACTCGAACTGGACTGGAACAATCTAGTCGACAGTGTTATCTGTGCTGCTTAGTGATCGCACGAAAAGTGCAAACGCACATTCGCGTCACTGACGTGAGAGGTATTTCTGTTATGAATGCCCTTTTTATTTAAATTTTAAGCCGACATTTTAAAATTTTTAATTGAAAATTTATTGGGGATTTGAGACCAGAAATTAAATCGACCTCCCTAAATTATATTCTGAATTTTTTCCTGACAAGACATAACTTCCAATAAGCTTGCCCGGGTGGAAATAACCTGGCTTATCTCATTTTTCTAGACAGCTGTGACCCCTTCATAACTTCAGCTTCGAACCGGCCAACTTTTCTTCTCTCCTCAAACCGGTTAAGGTGGCACACGGCATGACAGATTTCATCACAGATGTCAGTGCATTACAGATTTTCGACACCAGCGAGATAACTAGGTCGAATTCAGCCGCTGTGTAGCGGAGAATTCTAAGGGCCTGTTGCTCTGTTCGATAGTTTTCCATGGTTTCTCCGATCAACACGAGGCGAATGTCTGAGATGTATCTTAACAAACTGTAGTATCCAATCAAAAGGCAAGAATTCATAAAATGATTTTTATTCAATGACAGGTACAATAGCTGAAGTTCCTTATCACCAGCAGAATACCCATTTGAGAGTTCCACTTTCGTTGCATAGGACGTCGTCGTAGCCGATCACCATTTCGCACTTCAAGTCGCTCGCCAGAACCCAGTCGCTGTCTGTCCTGGCGTCGGGTCGGAGCCCTAGAGCTAGCTGCCCGCCGACTAGCTGCGGAGTAGGGGCGGTGGCGAGTCCCTACCCGCTTGCTCGGGCGTGACGGCCGCGCGCGGACAGCCCAGGCCGGCCGGCAACGGTCGCCTTCCTCTCCCGCCGGGGGCGGTAACGCCCCACTGACTGACCCGCTCGGCGGCGGCTCTTTCAAATGCGCGCGGGCGGTCACGACACAAACGAGCCACGGACCGTGCGCGACCATTCCTTTTTCCCTTCTTCTATCGTCACCCCTTACTTACACGCACTTAACTATCACATACACTACACTATCACACTTGTCGGGAGATCAGCCGGGAGATTAGAGCTTGTCCCAGCTGAGCGGTGCTCCCAGCTGGTTGGAGAAAACCCGACGGTAGGCCGGCGTCGGAACTGGCCATCTAGCGGGCGAAGATCACAGCCACAGCTGCATGAAGCACATGTACTAAACTTATGGAATGAATGGCAGTAGTTGAATTCAGTGCCAGGAATTACCAACATCTAAACGCCCATCAATTTCACCTGCGCTCCCCGCAAGGTGTGCCAGTCGCTTGGCATCAGCAGACCGTTGCACAGCCACTGTCACCGCTTGAACACTCGACTGCCACAGGTCGCGACCGCACACGAGGAAACTCCTGACTTTGACTTTGTTCGATGCGGTGCAACTGTACATTTTACTTTCTCGTGACGAAGTAGAGAGAAAATTATGTAATGCTGCGCGAAAGACTAGCAAATTTTTGGCAGAAAATTATTACAGAGCCCTGTTAACCAAAAAGTATATAAATCCAGTTGATAAACTTAAAAAAATCTCTATCACGTGATCCACACAGAATCCATGTTTTTTCGAAAATAGAAAAAGTTTAAAAACATTTAGGAGACTCCCTACAACCCAAATATCAAAAATAGTACTTTTCGTGTAGTTTTTTTGTGAAAATACCGGGCAATAAAGTACGTGCTGTTTTAGCATCACTAGTTTGATTTGTGATGCTCAAAGAACAATTCCATCAAACTAATAGATACTGATAAAATAACATAAATAATGAGAGAGCATTGTCATCACTCCTGTCGAAACTTTAAACGTATTGCTTGACCGTTCTCCAAATCGTGAAATAATATTCGCCGAAATATCCATTGCTCACAATTTTCTATAGTAGTGTATGCCACAAAGCTTTCGCGCAGATATCCCTCGAAAACTTATCCGTCGGCCGTCCTTTTTCGACCGGCCAGATTCGACATTTTCCCCCCTGCAGGGCGCGCGAAAGCCGCGCGCGCAATACAGGATTAATGCGAGGCCTAACGAACCGGTGTTGCCTTCTCGTGTAATGAAGACAAAAAGTATCCGCGCCACGCCGGCCCGTCCAGCGGCGACGGCGGCGGCGCGGCAGTCACAGTGTCAGTGGCGGCGGTACTATTGGTGGTGGCGACGGAGATGACGATGGCGGAGGCGTCGGTGACAGTGGAAGTGGGGTCGGCAGTGGCTTCGGTGGTCGGAGCGGCAATGGCGGCAGGGATTTTTTTATTGATCTGTGATTGCGGGCGCGTCAACTGCTAAGGTAATTAGTTCTATAACTGTAGTTCAAGTTTTCCTCGGAGGGTGGCTGTAATATTTCATCCTCTAGATAGTGAGATACGACGCCGACCTACCGTCGGCTAGTAGAGTTTTCCCCAACCAGGTATCTTCCACCAACGAGAACATCTGCAGTCGGAACAATCTCTAAGATTTTCACTGGGCTTCGGCATGTGTGCAGTGAAATGCATGTTAGTGTGTGTGTGTGTGTGTGTGTGTGTGTGTGTGTGTAAGTAAGTAAGGAGTGCGAAGAGAACAAAGAAGAGAGCGGAATTCGTGCGGTGTTGATCGGAGAAACCACGGAAAACTACCGATCAGAGCAGCCGGCCCCTAGATATTCTCCTCCAAACAGAGACTGAACGCGACTTAGCTATCTAGCCAATGTCGAAAGTCCTGGGACCATCGGGAGTCGAACCGGGAGCGGTGGCTCGGTGCATCAATGGATGTCACTGCAGCGCCTGTGACCGGAAAGTCATAGGTTCAAGTCCCGACGGCAGCAGGATTTTCGACGCTAGCTTTTCACCTTGGTCGAATTCTGTTGCTGTTTGGAGGATAATTCTAGCGGCCGGGTGCTCTGGTCGGTAGTTTTCGGTGGTTTCTCTGATCAACACCAGGCGAATACCGGAGCAATACCCTTACAAACGGGCCACGGACAGCGCGCGATCTTTCCTTCCTACTCCTTGTCCTATCCTCACCCTCCTGCACGCACACACACACACACACACACACAAACACACACACACACACACACACTAGCAATACTACACTACTAAAAATGTCAGGAGACCGGTCGGGGACTTAGAACATGTCCTGGCAGGACCAGTGTTCCGTTGCTGGGAGATAGATTGTTTGGAAAATTCCTGTCAGCCGACGGGAGGTCGGCGCCGGATCTGGCCATCCAGCGTGGGGATATCACAGCCACCTCCCAACAAAAACACGCAATTCACTTACGGGACTAATGACCATATTAGTTGACGCGCCCGGAATCACTAAACAATCAATCAATCCGGAGTGGAACCCTAGGACCTCCAGTCAGAGACACTGCAGTGACATCAGTTGATGCCCTCAGCCACCTCTCCCGGTGCGTCAGTGATGGCGACGGTGGCAGTGGCGATGGCGAGGTCAGCGGCGTATCAGTAGTGTCGATGGCAGTGGTGGCGACGGCGGCGGTGGCAGTGGCTGTGGCGGTGGCGGGGGCGGTGGCAGTGGCGAAGTGGACGGCGTATCAGTATTGGCGATGGTAGAGGAGGTGTCGGTGTCGGTGGCAGTGGTGGGGGCAGTGGCAACGGCGGGAGGACGTGTCGTGTGCGTGGCAGGGGGCGCGGCGGCGGGGAAGGGGGGCGTATCAGTATTGGCGGTGGCAGTGGCATGGCAGGCGAGGCGCGAGTGCAGGGCGATGGCGGCGGGGCAATGGCAGTGGCAGTGGCGAAGTCGACGGCGTATCAGTATTGGCGGTGGCAGTGGCAATGGCGAGGCCGACGGCGCGTTGTAGTGGCAGCGGCGGCGATGTATCAGCGCCTGCGTGGTGGCGGCGGGGGCCGCAGCGCCGCGGGGCTGAAATATGCTAATAAGGGCTGGCGCGGGCGATGTTCGGCGGCGAGTTGGCGTTGCGCTAATGGAGTTATGGCGGCGCTGTGAAATGTTCATCCCGCGTGGCCGTCGATCCCCCCCCGCCGCTGCGCGCGGGCGCGGCCCACGGGGCCACTTGCAGTCCCTCAGGGCACCGAACACCGCGCCGCGCAGCGGACTTGAGGGAGGGTCACCGGGAAAGAATCGTTCTTATCCGCACGTGAAACGATGATATGTGTGTTTAAAATCAATGCGAAAGCCTCGGAGTTTCATATTGTCTCTTACTCCTTTCATACAAAATACAGGATTAGTTAAAGTAAAGGTTCAAGAAAATTGATTCTTGAACCTTTAAACATCTAAACCAAAGTAATGGCTTTTTTGGTAATGGAAAAAAATCAGTAAGGACAAAGATTGTGCTTCAAAATGTGATTGTAGAACAAGTAACGCATTTTACCTATCTAGGGTGTGAAATTTCATAAGGAAGGGAGAGTGACGGCCCCAGCAAAATCCATACATTTTCTAGCAGTATGTGGAACTATAAGTGGAACTTTTAAAAATAAAGCTCGACAAAAAAACGAATTAAAATTTTATGATATGACTCTCTCAGTTTTACTAAATGAGAAACTTGGGTTCATAAACAAAAAAAAATTATGAGGATTGAATCAGCAGAAATGATATTTTTGAAAGGTTGTACATTAAGAGACCAAATAAAAAGTGAGAAAAATAAGAGAAGAACTCGGGCGGAAAGAAACAGTACATGAAAAATTGAGAAGTACAGTCAGCATTCGGTGACACATATTGGAAATATGCCGCAAGACAGACTTCCAGTTCAAGCCCTGAATTACAAGTCGAGAGGAAAGAGAAACATTGCAAGGCCAAGAAATGGAAAAAGATGGAAATGAGATGGAAAAAGGCTGGAACAGGCAATGTCCCCAATTCGTAAAGGAAGATGATGAAAGTGTATTCTAGTTCCCTAATTCTTATCAGAGAAGTGCTCGTTGCAAATAACATATCGATAGGTACCAAGAACAGAAAAGTGAGATATTGAATACATAAGACACCCTATTGCATTTTAACAAAAATGAGATATTCGAATTTTTTAGAATCATTGTATTCTAAAACAATCGTATGAAGACATTCATTACCTAGGTCACTCCATTACTACGAACCTGCGAGGTCTTAATTGAAAATTCAAGGGACGAGTGTGCAGCACTAGAACACAGGGATATACATCTCTTGATACATCCTGGGACAACACCCATGCTGAAGTTCGCGTCGAACATTATCCGAATCACCGCTCCCTTACGCTTACAAAGTATATGTGTGTCTCGATAAAAAAGTGTGTGCAGGAGGTCCTTATTAACGTGCCTAAGTTCGACGAGATGTGTCACCATCAAATAAACGAACCGGACGCTTTTGGATTCTTTCTTTTAAATAATTGATGGAGTAGGAGTATGAGACGCCATGTATTCCCAAAGTTGTCATCTGGTGCGTGGGGTTGTGATTTGCATCAGGTTCCCACTACTGGGGCGTATACAACGTAGCATTACGCTTCTGTCCGCTGCATGCACGGTGGCTATTTTTAGCAGTGGAACATAACATATTATTTCAATCTTGGCTGTCCGGGTGACGCCCCGTTAATTGATGTGCCGACGTTTCGATAATATTGACTCCGGCCGCGGAAGCCTACGACTTCATATAACATATTATTTATTACGTAAGATTGTAATTAAATACGCAACACATGAACGTTGCATTGGGAACGTGCATTATGTTGTGCTTTCGCTAAATCGTAAGAGCATGCCCTTGTTTTGCTAACCCCCGTTTAGGGGAGGGGCACCACATCTGGAAACGAAATTGCAACCTTTGCTTATTTTCTACGCTTCTCGCCAGAAACCAGTCCGAAGGTCTCTGTCGGATGCTGGAGGCAGCGAGAAAAAATGACGAGGATCTTCTCGTCGCTCAATCAACAATAAATATGCTGTAACTTAAGGTGACACGTAAAAATGACGGGACGAAATTACACTCTCACATTATTCTATGTCAATAAAGTGTTTGTAATTATAAAATAACCCCTCTTTGAAATATCTTTTTGATACTTACAATCTGAATAAATAGTTGAATTGGTTATAAAACAATTTACTTGTTTTAACGTTTTATGTATGTGCTTTTCTGTCTATCAGTTTCTTCCTCCGGAGTTATCTGTGGAAGGACATAACCGATTTCCGTGCGATTTTCTGTGAAATGTGTAGTGCTCTGGCTAATTTTAGTTAATTTTTTAAAATTATTATTTCTATTATATAAAGAAGGTCTGTTTCAAATGAATTACACTATTATTATATATTACACTATTAAATCACTATTATTCTGGCCTTCAAAAAATGTATAATCGTGAACTTCAAAACAAGGGGAAAAATTACTATCTACATGAAATTTCGTAAAAATTATATGTATATCCATTTTCAGCCTTAGAGACAAATCTAAAGTGTGTATTCTTTTCGTTTCTTGCAAGTATTTTGGAAACAGCGAGTGAATTCTCCATAGTGAATAAATCATTTCTGAAAGACCATAGAATTTCCTGAAAAATACATTTCGACTTATTCCGAAAGCGCAATTACACCTTGAATTCAAAGTCAAAATCGTTACTGGGAGTTTTTAGGGTATACACAACGATGTATCTGATTCTAAAACCTATCCACAGCGAAGATGATTGGCGTAAATGGGCGTGCCAATTTGTATGGCGTTCCTATTGAGGAACAGGGCGTGCCAGTTCAGGAACAGGCTGTGGCAGTTGAGGAACAGAGTGTGCCAGTTCACGAACAGGGCGTGCCAGTTCAGGAACAGGGTGCCAGTTGAGGAGAGGGCGTTCCAATTGAGGAGCAGAGCGAGTCAGTTGAGGAGAAGTGCGCTCTAGTTTAGGAGCAGTGCGTTCCAGTTAAGGGACAGGGCGTTCCAGTTGAAAAGCAGTGCGTGCCAGTTAAGGGACAGGGCGTGCCAGTTGTGGAGCAGGCCAGGCCAGTGGAGAAACAGTGCCAGCCAGTTGAGGGGAGGGCGTTCCAGTGAAGGAGCTGATCGAGCCAGGAGAGTGAACGAGGAATCGTCGAATTCCAGGTAACACGATGGAACACGAAATGGTACGTGTTGCTTAACAAGAGGGGCATGATGATGGAGGGAGATAAAATTTTGTGTTTAGAACCATGTGCACAGTTAGTGATATATGAATTTATTATGTTAAATCATCAGTGTACATTCACAAAGTTGCAGTCCTACCATTTAACGTCCTCATCAGGTAGCACGCAAATTTAAACTTATTGATATAATGATAGAACATCATTAAGCAAAATTTGCTGGGCGTGTATGTCGCTCTCCTTTTAATATGTGACGTATAAAATTAGTGAAAGTCAAAAAATATTAGAATGGCTTTATTGCATCTATTCCGCTTGTTTGAATCGACCGTTAATGCATCAATGCTGCATTCCGCAGTAACGAAATCTAAATCGTATGCGACTCCGTTGAACCATTTCCATACCAAGTCTTACCCCCCTGACTAACTCCTCCCCCCCCACTCGCCCACCCGCTCTGCCAATCGCGCCGCCCAATCGCCGCCCCCCAATCTGCCCCAATCGCCCCGCCATCGCTGCTCCATTCGCCCGCCGCCCAATCGCCCTCTGACCACCAATCCGCTCCGCCCCCTCGCCCGCCCGCCCAATCGCCCGCCTGTCCCATGCCACTCGCGCCTCCCCGCCCCCCACCCATCCCCCCCCTCGCTTACTCGCCCCGTCTGCCCAATCGCCCCGCCCGCCCAATCGCCCCGCCCGCCCAATCGCCCCGCCCGCCCAATCGCCCCGCCCGCCCAATCGCCCCGCCCGCCCACCCCCGCCCGCCCCCCCCAACGGCCCGGCTCTTCCCATCCCACCCAAACCAACCCACTCCCTCATAAACCCAACCACCCCGCCCCTCCCACAAACCCGAACTCTCACCCCCCACACACATTCACCCACAGCCGCCCCACCCGCCTCCCTGCCAACCCGCCAGCTCAGCCCCGCTCCGCCCATCCCGTCCGGGCAACGCAGCCCGCGGGCGTGTTTGCGGCCCCGCCACTGCCCGCACCCCCGCGCCGCCCGCCGCTCCTCAACTATTCGATCTAATCACGCGCTACCTTTGGCCAAGAGCGGTCGCGACGGAGCGGCAGCGCGCGCGGCGGCCGACGGCGGAACCACAGCTCGCAGGCTAGCAAACGCCACCAGGAAAATCTGCCGCGCTTCCTATCACATTTCCCCCCTATTTAACCGATTTAACTTACAGGTCTGCCCTCTGCGCGGGGTCACGGCAGCACGTGACGTGGGCGGGGCCGAGGAGAGCGTTTATGAATAAGGAAACTCTCCGGCGAACACCGAGCGCTACTTCAGAGTCTCGGCGATTGTAGACGCTCCCGTAAATAAAATACGCCGCTATTGATGCAGCGCTGCGCTTGTGCTCGTTTTTCATTGTGTCGCGTCGCGCGGGGACGAGGCATGCGTGTGCGCTCTTTCAGATTGGGAGCGCGGGGTCGCGTGTCCTTGCGCGGAAAAGTATGCGCGTGTGCGTGCTTCCGCGAGCGGCGTTGCAGCTGAGTAGCGCGATACCGACTTGCAGGGCTCTCTGAGCGTGTCGGTGGACACGGATTTACGGGGAGGAAGTTGGTGTTTGTTATGCAAAGTTGTTGATCCACGAGAAGAAGGTGTTTTAATGCGGTAGCGAACATGATTTCACAGAACATAATACGTCGATAGGGAAGATGCGACAAAGGTTGTTGATCACCAAATTCAAAATTCCTCTTAGATTTAAAAATGTATTGCATGAGAGCATGTTTTATGAGAACTAGTATACAGGCTTCACTAATTCACCAATTGAAATTATTATTTAACCTTTACGCAAATTATCGTTTAATGACTTTTGTAATTAAACCTTTATTCTTTATAAAACATTTAGTTTAACATTATAAACGATTTTAATTTGTCAATAAACATTAATTCATATCCGTTATTAGTTTTAGTTCACGACCATTCATCCGAGTCGCCTGTCAAATGTTTACTCATGCAACCCGCTTGACGCTCCTGCGCTTTAAGATTTCCTGTTGCAGCGACCCCTGCAACTTTTCTGTCATTAATATTCGGTCATCGAGGAAAATGAAGAGCAGAAAAATAAGAAGAAGGAATAAAGAAAGGGGGAAGAGGAGAAAGAGGTGAGGAGGAGGAGGAGAAAGGGGGAGGAGGAGGAGGAGAAAGGGAGGGAGGGGAGAGAAAGGGGGGAGGGGGAAGAGAAGGTGCAGGAGAAAGAGAAAGAGTAAAAGAAAGAAGAAAGAAGAAGCAGAAGAATAAAAGATAAAGAGAGGACATTTGATTTTGCCTATTTTGGATGATCTGATTTACTTAACGAATGTTTAGAATGTGCATTTTCCCCATTCTTACTTCTGGCTATGAAGCCTCTTCACATCGGGGACTGCCAAATACTTCACAATGGTAAATATATAAACATATTTAAACCAAGGAAGAACGAGGAGGCGAAGGAGGGTGAGGAGGAGAAAGAGGGCATGGGAGAACAGGAGAAAGAGGGCGAGGAGAAGGAGGACAAAGAAGGCGAGGAGTTGATTTCAACTTGAAGTATACAGTTTATCATAGAATAAATCGGCCAAAGAGTGAAGTGTGTTTGTAGAGGGGATTTAGAAGCCATACGTAACTCATTCACTGCTACAGACAATGCGCAACGTCATTGAGAAGGTCGTGAGTCGACATCGTGGGCTTGTACAAATGTTGTGGAGGAGATTGAACCTGGCACGCGAGGCTTCCGAGGCTCACCGTAGTTGACCGCAGTCACCGAGGCGGGAGTTGCCAGACGAGACTCTCCTATGACGACGCCTCTTCTATTTGAGGGGACTGCGGACACCGGAGCGGCTGTTCAGAGTCGGAGAGATCGAGTCACACTAGTGTCCGAGTTAATAGTCGCAGTAGCCGCCGACTCGCAGGTGTCGCGTTGGAGCACGGTGACCGCAGAGTCGCATAGTGTCGGATTTAGCACGAGTGCCGCATTGAAACGGCACTGCCACGGGCCGTTGGGGCCCGGATCGGGATGTGCCTGACTGAGCACGGGAAACGTTGAAGGGAGGCGAGCCCTGGCATGAGCGAGCTGTCTGCTCGAACCCCGAACGACCTAACCCGGTGGGTTTGATTGATTGATTGATTTGTTCGTGCTTCCGGGCGCATCAACTGCTTCGGTCATTAGTCCCGTTAGTGTAGTGTATGCTTTTTCTCGGGAGATGACGGTGATCTTCCCCCGCTGGTTGGCGAGATCCGGCACCGACCTACCGTCGGCAAGTGAGGTTTACCCCTAATCAGGACTCTCCCACCAATGGGGCACCGCTCCAGCCGGGACAAGACCTAAGCTCCCGACCGGTCTCTCGGAATATGTGATAGTGTGGTGCATGTTAGTGTAGGTGTGTGTGTATGTGACAGGAGAGGATAGGACAAGGAAGAGGAAGGACAGATCGCGCGCGGTCCGTGGGCCGTTTGATAGGGTACTGCTCCGGCATTCGCCTGGTGTTGCACGGAAAACTACCGATCAGAGCAGCCGGCCGCTAGAATTCTCCTCCAGACAGCGACTGAATTCGACTTTGTTGAAAAGCTAGTGTCGAAAATCCTGGCGCCGTGGGGAGTGTAACCTAGGACCTCCCGGTCAGAGGCCCTGCAGCGAAACCTAACCCGGTGGGCAGATGATGTGTTGGAGGAACACGGGTGCCCGCTGAATTTTTTTGACTGTTTAGTGATTTCGGGCGCGTCAACTACTGAGGTCATTAGTCCCGTAATAGTAGTGCATGCTTTTTTCATCGGGAGGTGAAATCATGAGGTTTTTCATCGGGACACACTTCTCGCATACATGAAGACTATCCCTCTAGCTTCAAAATGATTTCATTCATTATTGAACGGTCATCATTCAAAACATCAGAACCTCTTGCATTAAATTAGATGTCTGTGAGTATGTCAACTCATTGAAATATAATTACGTTCATACCCAAAATTGGGGTCAGAAAGGCTGTGGGGTCAGAAAAGCTCTGTAAATTTCGAAAGTATTCTGATATAATGGAACATTATATTTGGTTAGATGTGACCAATTCATAATTTTCACCCTTTACTTGCTATCTATTTGAAGGATTTATACATTACATTTGGAGGAGAAACTGTTGAAACCATCTGTCAACTCACTGTTGAAACCATCTGATCACTCTATAATTGGTTCATTACAACACCAGTTGTAGTGATGAAATATATCATTTAAAATATATTTTAGCTTTCCTTGTGGTATGTTTTCGTCCAATATGTTATAAGTAAATAAAAACAAATTATGCACAAAGAGACCAAGAAGGGCCCAAAGATGTTGCTGGCTTCCTTATTGATTGAGCCGAAGCACACCTGTATTTATCATTTGCAAATTAATTTTCATTGGAAATAGGGATAGCAAGAGAAACGAAAGTACGCAAAACTAAGTATTTAGTTATTGTTACTTGTGCACAAAAAATGAAGTGCGAAGCAAAACTAAATCATGAAGCGCATCAGAAATAAACTATTGACAACAAACAAAATCCCCTCTCGAACGAAATTTGACTACCATTGTCAATTTTGTTACGTTCTAAAAACGAAACTATCTCACCATGGGAATTTAGTTTCTATTCAGAACATTCATTCAACCTTCAGTTCCCATAGTTGCAGTTCACGAAGGTCACAAAAATAACTTACTTTCTCTGTAGGTGGCAAGTTAAAATTGCGAATTTTATTTGTACCGTTTTTTAACTCTCTTATTACTTTCGCGCCTGCGACAGCGCGCAAATCCTTGTAACAAAAACGTCCATATCGTTACGCGACGTCCATCAACTTATATCAGATATTGGAGAGCGTGAGTACTTTTAAGAAAGGTTTTTAATAGTTAGGCTTTATTTTAAGAAACAAAATATTTTCTAAACCTTAAGGTAAACTTTACATAATTTATGCACAAATTCAGGTATTGTAATGGAGGGAAATTTATCTCATAAACGTTTATATTTGTCGTATTTTTAAAGACATAAGAATAGAGAATATAAAATGTTTTCAGGTGACATTATCTCAAATAAACAAAACAAATACACTATAGCGCTTTATTTGAATCGTAAACAAGTTGCGTAGTCGGTTCGCTGAGGTAACCTACTTTTGCACGAGTTGGACAAAATGCGCTCAAAGTTGACAAAGGTGGTTAATGACGTTCACGACGTACACGTGGTCACACCATTCAATTTGATCATTAACAGCACTAAGATCCGAGGTTTGGTTTATAATTTTGGAGAGACGTTCTTAAGCACTGATGGGTAAATATAATTTTTATTAAACTGTTCTTCGGTTTATTTAGACACGTAAAAAAGTTCCAAAGTAATTTCTGGTTAGTTTCAATACCTGCAAAAAATAAGTTCTATACTCACAATTTGTTCTGAAGTGAATTTAGTATTGTTACATAAAAATCAAAGTTTTTAAATAAACTTAGTCATTTTTAATGTAACTTTTAGTTGCGTTTTAATTATTAGATGTTTGCATATTTCGCTGACATTTAGGTAATTTGTATCTAAGCCATCTTAATAATCGACCCGAAAACTGGTTTAAGTTCGATTACTTATTCTTTTTAAAAATTAATTTTTGATGTGTTCCTCGGTATTTATTTTTCTTTTGTAGGTAGAAGCGATGAATACAAGTTCAGCTTTTTAAAGCCTCTTGGAACTGTGTTAATTTTCATATTCACTAGAGAAATGCTTTTGTATCTCGTGAATGATGCTGTGTGAGGTTTCATGTATGTGTTTATTTTCCGTTACATTTATATAAACATTTCTAATCTATCCATATTTTGTAGCATAGTAGTGACACTCTAGGAAATGTTTATTGAGCCAACCCACACAGGAGATTGTAGAGTCAGTTATGTGTGACGATGTGCCAGTGGGAAGGTTATCGAAGACAATTTAGAAGTAAGACGTTTATGTTAATAATTTACTACTTTATAATAATTTGATATTCATATGAAGAAGAAAATTCATTATAATGAATGATACAGCGGTATTGGCAAAAAATATTACTTGAGAATGGATTTTCCTTTTAACTTTTTTGTAGTAGTTGTTTATTTTTTTAAAGGAGTGTGAAAAAATGTATTCCAATAATTAGTACACCATGAATGAAAGGTACAAAAAGAGATCTGCAAAATTAGTGCTTTGTGCTGCAGATTTCAGTTGTAATAATATCGAATATTTTTGCTTTCCGAAAGACACAAAATGGTTTAAAAAATTATTGACTCGTGAAGCCATAATGCTTTACTTGTTATAGTTTGATTAACAGTAATACGTAACATTTGTTAAAGAATATTTATTTTTTACTGATTTGATATAGCTTGTTATTGCTTTCTAAGCGGAGCTCGATATGTACTACATAACTTACCTGGATCGAAAGAATCGTGGTTACGAGGTAAATATGAAAACAGTTGAATAACGTTCTCTTATGGAAGGAATTATGACCGGGAATTATGGGAGGGAAATATGAAAAGACAAACCGACGCAAGTTAATATATTGTTAATTAGTAAATAAGTAAATCTGAATCTTTAAAAGTAGGTAAAAAATAAAATTATGTATGTACTACTTTTAATGATCTCAGACGACAAAATGTCTTGGAGTCAAATGCCTTCGGACACTTAGTCACCACTCGTTCATTTAACCCCCTTGGTGCATTAATAACTATTATTTGAGGGTAACCCAATTACAATATTTTTTTGTTAAATTTGAGCGTCTTGGTTCGCGGTGATAGAGTGGGGTTATATAGGCTACGAATTATAGTTTATAACATTTTGGGGGATTGGTTTCTAAATTCCAGTGACGAGTAATGGGGTTTATCCTTGTGGAATGGTGTTTACATTTGATGCTGAAGGAGGACGTAGGAAGAAGTTGCGGTTTAATTGAATTATCATTCCGCGCTGAGCCAGCGACCAGTTCACATCGTGCTCCGCAAAGCTCAGAACGTTTCAATTTGTCTCAGTGCAGTTGACTCAGTATCAGTGACTTTAACATTATGTATCGTACAGATAATTAAACGTAACAAGTGCAGTGAACCAATATTAAGTCGTGCTATTAATCCTTCAATATTAATAGTAGTTTTCAACCACCAAGCCCTGACCTAGGTCAGAGCATAGCGGGAGCCATGGCGCTCCTGTACAACACAGCCGATATGGAAATCACCTACGAGCAACTCGGGGATCAACACATCCTCGCAGATTCATCAGGCAGCTCCTTCAATCACAACAATGGAACCAGCCAGAACCTAGCCAACATGAAACGGTACTCCAGCCGCCGTCCCAACACAAGGCTCCAGTAAGGTCAGTTATACCAACGCGACCAGCGGCCTGCCCCGCGGCCAAGCCACCAACGACCCCGCCAACATCAACGGCAGTGATAAGACCAGTAACAGTGTAAAAAGAGGCCACGGTGACAGTACCCCCCTAGGTAGCCCAACAAAAAAACAACCCAGCAGCAGTGAATATAATGTCCTATTACAATAGATACGCTCCTCTTGAAGAAAATAGTGACCAAGACAAAAGATTCAACTACCTGGACGACGAAGAAACACACGAAGTCGAGAACATAAAAATTCCCCCCATATTTGTGAAAGACATTCCGAACATTAATAATTTCAACAAAGAGATTAAAAAGCAAATTACCACTCAATTCACCTCTGACATGGTAAACAACAAAATTAAGTTATCATTCAAGTACATAGCGGACTTCAGAAAGGCCATTAAATATCTTTTAAGCACAACCAGACAATTTCATACTTATAAGGATCCCTTAAACAAGAAATTCTCAGTAGTTTTCAAAAACATTCACCAGTCAGCAACTCAGAAAGAGGTATACGAAGATCTGTATCCAAAATATCCTTCACTGATCAGTGTCACAAGACTATACAAAGACAATATTCCCATTCCGGTTATTGCAGCAGAGTTCGACGGGCATCAAAGTATTGAGGAAGTGTTAAAAATTAATGCAATATGTAATCTGTGTGTCAAAACTGAAAAAAGACGTAAAACAAATGTGCCAATACAATGTTTAAGATGTCTGGACTTCGGCCATAAAAGAAACAACTGCAATAATAAAATAGTATGTGCATTCTGTGCTAAAGACCTTACGGTAAAATGCCCACAAAAAAACTTAACACCCACATGCCACAACTGCAAGGGCCCGCACCGTGCGGACATTTGGTCAGCAGACTGTAATTATTTAAAAAAAAATTCAGAGACCAACAAAAGTAACTCTAAAACTACTGCCCCCCAAGAAAATTCAAATAACAATACTTCCGTCCCTATACTCACAAATCGCAATTTTCATAATCTTCGTAATAATCGAACAATACCTAGCTTTACGTATCAAGAAAACCCAAACACAAACCAGCATAGCACTAAAAACACACACCAAAATATAAATAATAACAACAACAATAACACAATCTCTATAATGCACACTATAGTCAACAACATTACAAATTACTTAATGGGCATAATCAATAGTATCATTCCAACCATAATAAATAGTATTCAAAATTCAATCACATATTACTTTAATACGAGAAACATTAATGCCAGAAAAGAGTAATAAAAATTATAAAACGAACTAAAATATTTCTTAAAAGATAAAGGAATACAAATCGCATGCATCACCGAAACGCACCTCAGCCCAGACAAGACATTTAACCTATCAGGATACAATGTAATAAGAAAAGACAGAGTAGATCAAAAAGGGGGAGGAGTTCTCATACTTATCGAAGAATCAATTCCGTACATACAATCTGACACACCTCACACTCCAGGGTTAGAAACCATTGCTATTAAAATCCCTATAAACAATAGAATCACAACAATATCAGCATAAAACCACCCCATATTAAAATGAAAAACACCAATATAATTTCCCTTCTTCAACAGAATACCCCGATGATTCTACTAGGTGACTTAAATGCAAAACATACTAATTGGGATTGCAGGGTTTCCAACAATGCAGGCTCTCAACTACTTAAAATAATAGCAGACTTAAACCTAACTACACTTACGCCATACGAACCAACCCATTTCCCACACGACAGCAACAAACACCCAGATATATTAGACATAGCAAATACTAACACAAGTACAGCTTATCATTCAACCCCAGTATTTGAGATGGATTCCGATCATCTTCCTGAATTAATAACCACTAAAATAATACCTCCCCCACATGCTCCAACTCAGAAACTAAATACCCAAAACATAAATTGGGAATTATTCAGGAAAAAGTGAGTGCCAAGACACCACAATTCAAAATATTAAACTCTCCCTAGAAATAGACAAATCTGTCATGCAGATAAACGAAAAAGTCAAAAAAAAAAAAACTCACACCCAAATCCTTCACACCAAAATAGAATCATACAAATAAATCACTTTGGCACTTCTCAAAATGTCTTCTAAACAAAAAAATAACCATGCCACCCCTCAACACGGCACAAGGTATAAAATATGCTCCACAAGACAAGGCAGAAGCACTAGCAGAACACTTCGCTCAAACATTCAAACCTAATAATACATCCGTACACTCAGACCGCCAGGCGATAATTGATTCAAATAGAGCACCGAACTATGACGTCCCTCAGAGAATAAAATTCATTTCACCTTCCGAAGTTAAAAACCTCATAAAAAATCTGCCCAAGAGAAAAGCTCCTGGACATGACCTAATTAGCAACCAAATAGTAAAAAACTTGCCCCCATCCACAATTGCATATATAAATAACATCTATACTATATAATAACATCTAGATTAGGCTATTTCCCATGTTCTTGGAAAATATCAAATATAATCCCGATTCCTAAACCAAACACTAATCATAGTCTTGCAGCGAATTATAGACCAATAAGTCTCCTGCCAACTATTTAAAAAATATTTGAAAAAATAATTTTAAAAAGACTCAAAAATCACCTAAGAAAGTCAGAAGCTATCCCAAATCATCAATTTGGTTTCAGAAACCATATCTCAACTGCACACCAATTACTCAGGATAACTGAATATATTCACACTACCCACGCACAATAGAAGCAGGACTTCCACAAGGCTCACCACTATCCCCAACTCTATTTAATCTATACACAGCCGATATTCCCATCACACGTTACACGCAACTTGCACAGTTCGCCGACGATACGGCAATATTCATATCAAGTCACACGTTGTCATATAGCAGTACAAAAATTCAACAACATTTAAATAAAATAGACGAATGGGCAACAAAATAAAAAATCAAACTAAACCCGAACAAATCAAAATCAAAAATTTTTTCATTAAGACCATTCTCTGCTCCCCACCCATTACTATTAAACAATAGCATAATAAACTGGACACCATTGAATCAACCTATCAAATACTTAGGACTAAACCTCGATACAAAACTCAATGTTTGTTAGGGTGCTGCTCCGGCTGAACTCAACTAAGCTAGTGACGAAAATCCTTCCACCGTCGCGCCTCGAACCCTAGTCAGAGAAGAGCATATCAGTGTGTGGGTAAGTGGGCACTTGGGATAGTACAAAGAAGAGAAAGAAAATATCGCGCGCGGCCCGTGGCCTGTTTGTTAGGGTGTTGCTCCGGCTGAACTCAACCAAGCTAGTGGCGAAAATCCTGCACTCGAACCTCAACCTAGTCCGAGAAGAGCATATCAGTGTATGGGTAAGTGGGGACTTAGGATAGTACAAAGACGAGAAAGAAAAGATCGCGCGCGGCCTGTTTGTTATGGCGCTGCTCCGGCTGAACTCAACCAAGCTAGTGACGAAATCCTGCCACCGTCGCGCCTCGAACCCTAGTCCGAGACGGGCATATCAGTGTATGGGTAAGTGGGGACTTAGGATAGTACAAAGACGAGAAAGAAAAGATCGCGCGCGGCCTGTTTGTTATGGCGCTGCTCCGGCTGAACTCAACCAAGCTAGTGACGAAAATCGTGCCACCGTCGCGCATCGAACCCTAGTCAGTGCCGCGAGCGACATGGGAGCCAGCGAAGCGCGTTGGGGGGCGGCGCCCCAGGTGAGCGGGAGGGGGGGGAGAGCGCGTGCGCGTCGTTACGCGACCGGCAGCTGCAGCAGCAGCAGCAGTCGCCTGGCGCCGCGCCCGCCCACCCTAACGATGCGCGTGGCCCGCGAGGGGGGCCGAGGGGGCGGGGCGGGCGCCCTCTTTTGTGCTCCGTCAGAGGCCGCCCCGCGCGCGTTGCGTAATCCTCGCGAGGCGGCGCAGCGGTGCCCGCTGCGGCCGCAACTTGCCAGCCCCGCTGCCGCAGCTCCAGTGCCAGGTGGACCAAGCCCCGCGCGCTTGTTTTTTTTTTTTTATTCTCATTCAGTCTAAAATAGTTCAGACTCTTTCCTTCCGGTTGTTCAAAGGAGAATAAATAATATGTTACGGGTGTCTTTTTTGGCTAATTTATCTATGGTACGTTGCGTTGCTATTTTTTGTTTTTATACAGATTTGAATAAATGTCTTTTCCTTGACTTTCCCGTATATGTGTCTATCGTGATAGTAGCAGCATTCATCATCCCTGCAAAGCAACATTGATTGTCTAAATAGGAATTTCAAAGCAGAGTCACGTCTGAGGGTCGTGGGAATTATGAAGGGGGTCAGTGCTGATCAAGGGTGTCGATTAGGGGGTCAACAGTCGAATATGATTATGAATATGTAATTATTTATTTTATTATATATGATTGACACTCTTTGTACACTCTATTATCACACTCGACATACTCTATTATCACACACTATCATACTGTCGCACAAATGTTTACATATTTAATAACATGTACTAAGTAAACGGCAACAATAATAAATTTGAGTTAAGAGCAATAAATGAGTATGGAATGTGCATTTAATTATAAATTTGGTTAATTGTGCTCGATCGTTCTCCTTATTATCATCATTTGAAGTTCTGGCATGGTTGAATAACAATAATTTTGTTTTTAACTATATTTATTTAATAAACGACAAGAGTAATAAATTTCAATGAATGTGTATTTAATTGTCTGTTTTTATTTATTTGTTTGGTCTGGTTTGTTTTACGTAAAATAATGTTTATTACTGTTTTCCCCGATCAGTTTTTATTAATACTTTTTGTAGGTTCTTGTCTAGAGTATATGTTTTCTTGACAATTTAATGTACAGTATTTACTCACAATTATTTAAGTTAAATTATTTAAATAATTTTCATAATCTTCAATTACTCTTGCGTTGTTGGAATAATTCCATTTGTTTCCTCTTCCCCCAGTAGGTGACGTATTTCAATGACAAGTCCTGTTTTTATATGCTAATGCATATTTAGTTTTTTTTAGTTTCGTGACGTATTCTGAACAAAACATTATTATAATGATATATTACGGTTATTTTCAGTAGGTTATGGAGTGTTTCTAGCAAGCGCTGTTGTTTGCTGGTCGGTCAATTTCTCGAAACCGGGCTATTGTTTACACGGGAGTAGTTTAACAAAAGCGCAAGCCTTCACTTCAGTCATTTAGTTGCTTTCAATATGCTTAAAACGAAAGTCTCAGTTAGTGAGGAGTTACGAAGTTTTGTTCGCGAGTTTGGTGAGAGCATATTCAGTACCGACGGAATGACATTGTTCTGTAAATTGTGTGAGGTGAAATGTACTGCCTAAAAACACTTCACAGTGCTTCAACACTGTAACACTGTAAAAAATAAGAGTTATATAACTCAAAATTCTGCACTAGAAAATAGGCAACGTCTGCTATTCCAAATCCCAACATCACGTTTAAAATTTTTGGAAAATTGCCCGAAGATGGTTTTGTATTTGATGATGGATTCCTTTCAAGAAATTTAAGAACCAAAGTTTCAGAAAGTTTCTTGAAAAAATACACAAATTCCCAACGAATACACTATCAGGAAAGACTAACTCACCACTTTTTATGACGATAAGTTGGATAAAATAAGGCGTAGCGTGGTGGACAATAAGATCTGCATTTCAATAGATGAAACTACTGATGTGAATGGAAGATATGTAGCAAATGTGATTGTTGGCACGCTGAAAGAAGACCGTTCTGTAAATACGTTTCTCTCAACATATGACGGGCTGGAGAAGACAAATCGTTCCACTATCGCAGTTCTGTTTGAACAGTCAATGAGTTTGTGGAGACCGAAAGGGACGCAAGGAGAGCACATTTTTCTAAGTGTAACTGATGTTTCTTTGTTTATGGTGAAGGCAGGCAAGGGACTTAAAATGATACTAAAAAATTATACATATGGCATGTCTTGCAGCAGGCTTGCATGGTCTAGGCGAAGAAGTTAGAAGTACCTACCCTGAAGTAGATCATTTAATATACAATTGTAAAAAGTATTTGTTAAAGCCCCACTTTGCATTCAGGAATTCAAAGAAGAAGCTTTTTTTGCCCCCTAACTCCCCAGCCACTTATAACGCGATGGGAAACTTGGCTTGATACCGCGGTGTACTGTTGAAACAACGTAGATATCATGGAGGAGACCGTAAAGTATTTTGTACCTGCAGGATCTTCCTCCTTTAAAATATTCAAGATTTGTTTTCAAGCGCTACATTAAAAGTAGACCTGGCTTACTTAACGTCTACATACATAAAAATAAAGGTACAGATCTAACCCATGCATTGGGGGCGGTAAAGTGCATTAAACAGGAATTTAAACATACTAAATAAATAGTATCATCTAGTGTATAGAAAATTACAAAATATACTGGAAAAGAATAGCCGACTTTTGTATCTGCGTGGAATAACTGATATTCTTTGTGGAAACCTTTCATCTGCACATTTTCAGGAATTTGTTTCAAGTGATTTAACTCTATTCAACTACGGTTCCGTTACATCATGTGATATCGAAAGAAGTTTTTTTTCTTTACAACACGATTCTCAGCGACAACAGGAGAGGATCATACAACCTTAAAATGCATGTGGTCATAAATTGTTACAATCTTGACACTGATACGTAATGTGCTCTTTAACTATTCAGCATTACAATTGATTTTTAGGTTAATGATTTTGAAGAATTAAAATATTTTGAACTATATATTATTTCAACCTAAAGTAATCGTAATAAAAGTGTCTGCAAACTAATAAGAGTAATAAATAATGGTATTCATGAAGTCATAATTTGAGTGGTATATATTTTTGTTTTGGTCATATTTTTATGTTTTAGGTCATAATTGCATTCATATTTCATTCTTTAATTCATCCATTCTATTTCATCCATTAAACGCCATAAGTGATACAAAAAATAACTCTAGAGATCCTTCCCTTGTAATCCCTAAAGTTTTCGGAATTTTATTGGTTCTGAGGGAAAGTAATTTTTCCTGTAGGCTGTATCATTGAACTGGTTCAATAGTATATGTGACTCTTTGTTTGTGTGTGTATAGTATTGTATACTATATTCGATGTGAACAGTTCCCTCCAATCGAATCCGTGCGTATTGTAATGAATATGGATCGTGGCCAGTGACTTCTGTACACTATAATCGAAAGTTCTCTATAATGGAGTTTATTATATCCAGAGTCGACTGTATACGTGAATTAATAAATGTAAAGAGAATATGTGATAAGAAATACAAGATTTCGATTCCTCTGCAAATATGTTTCGTCTGAAACTTCATTTTCTTAGAAATTCAAGTGATTATTTCTTTAGTTCTGTAGTAGTACTAGTAGAATTAGGTTTTGTTAAATAAAATATTGTTACATTTGGGATTTAACATCTTTGCAGTGACATTTTAGACACATCAACTGCATTGTTTTTTGCTGAGGATCAATACGAGTAAATTTACTATGCATATTTATTTTATTTTCAATTAATGTAATGAACACTTTCAAAGAAAAAATAACAAGAACCAAAGAGGATATAACAAAATTCCACGCTGCACATATTCTTTCTCAAAGATGATAGGACAAATTATTCGTTTTATACGGCACTTGAAAATTAATTTCCTCTGTGCCTGCATATAGGAAATCTAATTTCAGAATTGCCCTGTGGAATAATACATAGTAGATGTGGTGTGATGAATTTTCTCCAGTTCTGTGACCAACCTCGCGTTTTGTAATAGAAAACTGAGAGATGAGTGTATAGTATGATTTGATGATTGAAGATACACTCTCTGAAAGAAGATAAAAAAAATGCCCCCAAACATTTCCGCGTAAAAGTGATTACTATCTTTTTCCGTTTGCAAAATTGAACCAGCTGAACCCGCGCGACCATTTCGCGCATGTCCTGTGTGCAGCCAGACTCTAAGTCTACATCATGTTGGTAAAAAAGTACGCATGAGCAACGTTTGTAATATTTCCAAATCAATACTAAAAACAAAGATGCTCACCCATCAGAATTTAGTTCCTGGCTGAAACTCTCCATAAAATTCTAATTTCCCCTCATATCTGATTCGCCCCATCTCCGTGCCTCGAAATGGGCATAGAGGACCCAATCCCGAAAATGTAATAGAAATTTGAGAACGTTATCACTCTCTAGATTGCGGCTTCTGGGTCATCACCCTTGAACGTACACCATCCAGCTCTTGTGCTTACTCCTTACAATTATTAAACCGTACTAAAACGCACATTGACAATTGCTTGCGCTGCCATTGGTGCGTTTAGGAAGCCGATACTCTCCCACTGTCATGCGAAATATTAGGACCTCCCAGAGACGGGTTCCTTTCAATTTACAACACGATCTAAGTGCAATTTATTTACAATATAGATAGAATACAGAGGAAAGCGAATAACTTTACCTATAGAACTAACGCAATAAAAAGGCATGGGAACCTCTAGAAACGAGAAGAACGAGGGCGAGGCTTTGCGCTCTTCATAAATCGTACGTAGGTCAACCAGCTTGGAAGGAAATTCAGGTTAGACTAGAAAAAGCAAATTATTTCAGCCGAGGCAATCACACCCACAAAATTCTAAAAAGTAAACAAAATTCAGATCTTGGGAAATGTTCCTTTTGTAACAGAACAATTAAAAATTGGAACAGTTTACCCGCAACAATTTTCAAAGCTTTTCCTCTAAGTGTCCGAAGTTTTAGAAATAAGTTAGAAGAAGATGAGAGTAATAGATGTGAAATGAGTGAAGTGCTGTGAAGTGTTGTGAAGTGTTGTGAAGTGCTGTGAAGTGTTGTGAAGTGTTGTGAAGTGCTGTGAAGTGCTGTGAAGTGTTGTGAAGTGTTGTGAAGTGCTGGGAAGTGTTGTGAAGTGCTGTGAAGTGTTGTGAAGTGTTGTGAAGTGCTGTGAAGTGCTGTGAAGTGCTGTGAAGTGCTGTGAAGTGCTGGTTAGTGTACTGTGAAGTGCTGTAAAGTACGTAGCTTGTGTTAATATTAGCATCACCAACATATAATTATTGTATATCATGACAATGTTGAAATAATTGTTATAATACTTAATATTAATGATAGGATATTATTGATCCTCGGCTTGTTTTTTTTTTTATTATTATTATTATTAATAATAATATTTTATTGTTATTACTGTTATTATTATTGTAATTATTGTTATTTAACTGCCACCAGGTCATACCCAATTGCAGTTCAAATAAACGTATGTGTATAAATAACACCATATTAGTCTCGATTGGTAGTCCGGATGAGGTCTAACTGGAGTGAGAATATTTCTCGATTAAGAATGTAAAAGTTTTATTGAATACGCTTTCTTCGAAGATAATAAAAAACTGAATTCATTTACAACACGATGTCTTCCTTTTGCATCATGCTATAAGTTTACAAAGCAGTGTGGCCGATCCTTTGGTCGAGATCGCCAAGGCAGTAGTAGTAGTCCGAGTAGAGATCTCGGACCAAAGGGTTGCGGGTTCGCGCCCCACCTCGGATTGTATTTGTGTTCGTCCTTTCACCCCTTTTCAATCGTCCTTTCACCCCATATTGTTTCATCGTCGTAGTTCCCATATCATTAACTCCAGTAGTGGTCGTTAATGACCTAGATGTTGATGCAACCTTTGGTAGGTTATTTTGACCACCCTACCTAAACACACACAATATTTCCCACAACCATTAGACATCCTTCAACAACCACCGCTCTAACTACTATAAAACCACCTGACCGCTAGCACAGTTCAAATATCATCCTTACCACTCAGAATAATCCATCATATTCATCAAAACCCAAAACATCTTTTCTTCCCTCTCTTCTCAACCCACCCTCCCCATCCTTCCTTTCAAAACAACAGCCGGTCTGGGGAAGCGTGAGGCTACTAATATAGGCTTTCGGCTATACGTATTTAGGGTCGATTTCACTAATAGCCGAGTAATGAGTCGAGAGTAAGCATTACTCTACGATAGTTACTCTCGAGTAGAATACAAACATTTCACCATGCTTCTTGAGGGTTATTTTACTCTGGAGAATATACTTTTATTCCTCGATTTACTTCGCGAACCTGCTGATTGCGAAAATTTTAATACACAGCAGAAAGCGATTCAAGAGATCATGGGCGAGAGTGACGCCATGGAGGAATATTCTTTCGAGGAATATTCATATTCCTCCATGCTGACGTTGTGAACCAATGCGAACCAACGCGAACATCTGGCTATTTACTCATTCCATTATTCCATAGCTGACTGACTTAGTACTTTTACTCCTTGTAGTTATTACTTTTGCTTTTGTTGTCGTATAGTTACTATTTTTATTTCATACCCACATGGATGAAAAAGAGATTTACAAAGTCTTCCACAGTTTATAATGTACCTGACGAAGTTATCTTCGTATTTCACAAATAAAATACATTGTTTCACTGTTTAAATGTTTTTAATAGACATAACCTGTTTAGATGTGGACTATGAACCGATTTTCTATAATCTTAAGACACCTACAATTCAGAAAAAAATAGTATATGAAACAATTTTACTATTTGTATTATGTAGTTTCGTAATTAGTATGCAAATTATTTGTTTCCAAATCAACATCAGTTCTTCTAAATAGAAGAGCTGATGATATGGTCAAATATAACCTCGTGAAAAATCTCCATTGTCATGATTGGAAAGCCAACACATTCTCTCCCGCACCCATTTTTGTCTTCGCACTCGAGAATAATATTCCGAATCATCGCTGAAATCGTCTTCAAATACCACCATTCGCAATCGTCGAGCTATAGCAACACTTCGGAGGTACATGCACATTGAAAACTGAGCTTACTCCGTTTTTTTCACGACGGAATTTCGCGGTTGAAAGTTATTCTCGAATTTACTCTCGTGTACGCGATTTACACTCGAGTAAAGAGTTGGTGAAACGCTCCAAGCAGTAGCTCTCCAGTAAACATGATTTACTCCAGGGTAAACTCTTACTCCTTGTTTGGTGAAAGTGGTCCTTAAATGCATAACATACAGACAGAAGTAGCAGAAAAATCACTCCACGTCAACTTTTAATATAGTTACAAATAACAATTCGGACTACAGAAGCCCCACATCCCGCCTTTCCTACTCTTCTGAAAACAATTATGTACAACCTAATGATTTAAACGAACGAATATTGTGATATACGCTTACCATAAAACCCCTATTCCACACAATTTTGATAATCGTATATTAATTTTCTTTAAAAAATCGAATGTATCTTTCATCCGTCCACAATCCTTTTCTAAATTAATGCTGCTGCAGATAGTTGAACATCACATTTTCTTTACTTTTAAGCTCTTGTACCTTTTACAAACGTTTTACACCCCAAGAGCGCTGCGTAGATGGAGATATTTAATCTCTTTGCCTTCACAGGCCTCAAAGCGAACGAATGCTCAGGATTGCTCGCAGCGCTGACTTCCTGCACAAATGAGCAACAGCGATTGTTGTATCTTCTCTCTCCTCGCTGAAACTGTGAAACTGAATTGCGCGTTGGGAAAACTTTTTAAACGTACCGCCAGATATCCTTTCAATCGCATCACATTTTATAGCGACCTACACCGAACGTATCCTTGACTAGTAGTGCTACAGAATGACGCAGACTTTGTCGTTTTAGTTAGTTTTCTAATCTCTTTGGTCTAGGCTATCTTTTAGGTATTGCTCCACCCTCTTCTCAGCTGCTATTGGCGTCTAAAAATGAAAGTGCTCACAGGTTTTCATGATTTCGATCCACTAATAGTAGAAATATAAACATTAAAACACAACAAACAAAAGTCAAACTATTTCAATTAAAGCCATTAATAAACAACCACAGCAAAATAACAATAGAAAATGCCAAACTCATATATACAGCCATAATTAGACCCTTAATGCTATATGCTTGCCCGGTATGGATCAGTGCAGCAAAACCAATATACATAAAATACAGGTCATACAGAACAAATTCCTTCGCACAATAACCAAAGCACCCTGGTTCATTTCAAACAAACAGCTTCATAAAGAAATTCAAATAAAACCTATCATACACCACATCACCAAGTTATCCAATAATTTTTACAATAATATGTCAACAATTACACAACTATCCAATTACAATTTAGGCAAAGCACCCATACACCCCACCAGAATAAAAAATAGATTTCCTAAACATGTATTTTACATCCAATTTGCTGATTTAGATGATTCCTTGTGAGGTGCCCAGTGAGTTTCCTCTCCCTAAGTAATAACTGTAAAGTAACAATAGTTTGGTTTTTAAAATAGATCATAAGCATCAAAAACATGTGAAAGAGTTTGTAGTAAACTGAACCATGTATACCATTCAGAATAATAAAGTAATTGTACACAAATAGTAGAAATGAAATATGACTTTACAAATATTACAGAAGAGTAAAACATGTTTTTAGATGCAAAATTGGGTTTAAACATTTGAGGCCGTTATTGATAAAATTGTTGTTTAAATGATTAGGAAAATGAGAAATTTTTTACAGCTCATTGTTCAAAAAAATTTTGAGTTTTCAAAGAAATTCACTAGAAATAATTTTAAGCAATTGTACACACAAATACAATAATGCACATGTTTAAAAATACCCAGTTCATTATTAAACACGTGAGAGATATTTTTCAAAAGCTGGGTGTTTTTTCGGATTTAAACTTATCATAAGTGGTTTTATTCTATTCTTTCAATAAATTAAAAAAGAGAGATTTTTTAGAGAAATTTTAAAATTTCAGGGGCTTCGTAAAGTAAAAAAATCCAAGAATAGTTTACATGCTAGTGCTGTTCACAGGTAAACGAACGAATGGACGGATGGACAGACAGACGTTTAAAAACACTTTTTTGCTATTAGGGTTTTACAGTTTACAGGTCAACAGTTATAAATTATATTGGATATATAAGTTAAGGCAATAATGTCCAAACAAAATTATTAGTCGAAAGAAACAGTACTTTGTACTCAAAATATAAGTATTGTGATGACCCATCCGTAAAATGACAACCCTAATTCCGGGAGCGGTAGCTCAGTGCATCAATTGATGTCACAGCAGCGTTTCTGACGGGGGGAGTCATAGGTTTGAGTCCTGACGGCGGCAGGATTTTCGACACTAGCTTTTCGGCTAGGTCGAATTCGTCACTGTCTGGAGGAAACGCTGCTGCTCTGATCGGTAGTTTTCCGTGGTTGCTCCGATCAACACCAGGCGAATGCTGGGCAGTACCTTATCAAACGGTCACGGACGCGCGCGATCTGTCCTTCCCTTCTTGTCCTATCCTCTCCCTTAACACACACCTACCTAACATCACTACACTACCACATATTCTGGGATACCGGTCGGGAATTTTAAGCTTGTACTGGCTGGGGCGGTGCCCCGCTGGTGAGGAGTCTTGGTTAGGGGAAAATCCCACTAGCCGACGGTAGGTCGGCGCTGGATCTCGCCATCCAGCAGGAGAAGATCACCGCCAACCCTCGATGAAAAACATTCACTACACTTACGGGAATAATATCCTAAGCTGTTGACGCGCCCGGAATCGCTAATCAAGCAACAAGCCTCATCGATGCGCACCAGGCATCTCGGTCAGAGATGAGCGGCGAGACACTTCGCGACTGGCTGTCGATCTGCCGTTAGGGACTGGGTTGATCTCGTGCAGCGGCGGATGCAGATATTTATTTCAGAGTGGAGATACTAGCAGGGTCAAATTAACATGAATATGTAAATTTAATTTCCCTTTTTGAAGTATACACTTAAAAGAGCGCAGCCAACTGGCGTATACTAAATTTTTCTTAACTCCACCTTTTTGTGTCATGATATTCCGAAATTGCAAAGTTAATTGTCTTAGGTAAGATGACACAGATACTATAAACAATCTATCTTCACGGACATGGAAATTTAATCCTAAATGCATTATTAGCCGATAATATTACTGTATATGTGGCTCCTAGTTCTGGCGTTAGCATTATCTCATGAATATTTGTTGTTTTTTCTGTTCCATCTACTTCAAGCAATAATTATGTTTTACTAATTGGTACAATAAATTATTTATTTGCATTTTAGAGTAAAGACTTTTGGACTATTAAACATTATCTCTTATTTAATTGCTCTGATCTCTTCACATACTTGCCGATAATCTGCATCGATTCCAATGTCTTTCATAACAACCCTTCACATACGTTGTGTCATTTAGAAATAACTACATTTTTCTGGTGAAGTCACGAATTTATTGATACGATTCGCCAACAATCTTGTCTAGATATGAGAAGTATTCACGCATCATATTTACAAATATACTTAGAATTTAAAATCCATATAAAGTATAAAATAAACAAGTTTACTAGCCACAGTGGTCAATAAACAACCCACGTACAACGTATATGAACAAGAGGTTTATAATTTTAAAAATTCAAAAACAAACATGAAATGACTGTTTTGGTGGATTTGTACATTTACCTGTTGCAACATCGCGTTGCACTGCGTTTGCTGACGTAAGTGATTCGGTTCGGTATCAACAGCTAATTTTGTTCGCGGCAAATCGACGGCCAGACTAATTCAAATAAACGCCACGGGAGGCGCGATTGTGGCGCCTGCGGAACAACCGCAACGTCCAATGCCAATATTTAATTTGTGCAGCTGGCAATTTTTGCCGAATGGCCTGCTCGAGTTTACGGCACACGGTCTGCGTAGTGCGAAATAAACGCGCAGCGACACGAAGGGATCACGGAAATCGAATGTCCACTTCCGAGCCAGCGATCCGCCCACGACTGTAGCGTTTCAAAGGTTTCCCTCCGATTGCTTGTTTTACGACCCAGAATATTCCTTGTTTGCTGAGTTGGCCCCGGCGCTTTCCTGCCATCACACAGTCGAAGGAAGTTTGCGAAAGTTAACTCCACCTCCACGATGGCTGTTAAGGAGGATAATGTAAATACAGTGGCGGCCGGTACGGAATTATTTTGGTGGTGTCAGTTAGTGATGCGTCATCGATAACAAAACATCCAATTATGGACTTTCAAAATTAAATCTTACATGTTAATAAAACATTGATAAAAACCCATCGATGTTTTTAAACATCGATTCGATGTTTTAAAACTGGTTTAGTAATATACAAAATAAAATTCGTAGGTAACAAAATTTAATTTTAGTGACCATGTTAATTAATTTATAATGAAGATTAAGCTGAAAAACAAAATTAAAAATAATACCTAATGAAAATACTCAGCCTGAAAACCGGAGTGCCTACGGACATCTCAAGAGGTAACAGAGTCCTGCGTTCGGGTCGTCGCGTTCTTGTTTTTTTTTTTTTTGTCAAAGGTACGGGAAGAAGAGGAGAGACCTTACGCCCATGGCGTACGCCGAATCTCCATCTGCAAAATATAAGGAATGACGTACGAAATACCGCGGCATCGAGGTCATTCTGAGCGAGAGATAGTCTCTCAATAAGATAGTGCGATTAGTACACTCTATAGAAAATTAAGCAAACTACTGTGCCAGTTCGCATTTGGCTCTCTCATCCATAAGAGTCTATAGAAATCAACACATCGTTCTTTACACATCCCTAAGTAGGGTAAACGTTGCCAATCCGTAGTTGGCTCAGCGGTTGAGAAAGACACCGCCACATAGCACTCCGCCCTGGGCGTTTGAAGATACTATTGATAGAGCATCAAAGGACTAAACACTCGTTCAAATGAATAACTTGAAAGAAAAATATTTTGAAGAAACGATATTTGATACACATTTGTTGTGTTTCTCCCTTTTTATTGGTGGTGCCACGGCACACTGGCACCATCTTACAAACAGCCACTGGGTAAATATGCTGAATATTTGCAGAATATTGTGTGAAAGCACTAGATTATGCAGTTTTACATTTGATGCTGACATATTCGTAAAATGAATTTCAGTGAAAATACTGGATAATGATTGCGTTCTGGAAGATAGATTGACAAGTTTCCTTCACAACATGAAAAGATATATTTTTTACGAACGCGCCAAAGGGAGTGAAGTTTTTAATTTTGCTGATATACAAAAGAATTATCTTTTCTGTTCACATATAAGTGTTAAGTAGATGTGGCCGTGAATCGCATATTATGTTGCTCTTATCTAACTGGGAAACATGAAACTGACTGAAGAAACTGGGATGTATGTGAATAAGATATTCTTTTTTTTTTTTTTTTTTTTTTATTACTTCTCGTTCGACAATTATGTCTTTCGAGGATTTTGAGAATACAAAATAATTACATGGCTTCTTAGGATATGACCATCCTTAAGTCGCGGTTGGTTTCTGAACTTTATTGAAGATTTAATTTTTTGGATTTTTGTTATGTGATTACAGATGGTATACTGGTGGAAAGGTACGAGGGGAAAGCCAAATTAAGGAGGTCTAAGTTTATCTTTCGGGAATCTTGATATGATTCGCGGACTGCTATAGTTTCTTCCTAGGTTGAAGCTTGCAGTGCAGGGAGCATTTGGTAGGTTGTTGAAGAAATTGCTGGCAAGATTTTTTATTGTCTCCTCAAATTCTGGTATGTTTAGTTCCGTCGGATTTGTCGGTTGGGGATGAACCATGGCGCATTGAGAGTTATTCTCAAGTATTTATTTTGAAGTATTTTAAGTTTTTTGATGGTGCTTGGAGCAGCACTACCCCATACTGGGCATGCGTATGTCATGGTTGGTAGAATAACTGACTTAAAGATTAAAAGTCTGCATTCTAACCTCAGGGGTGAACGGCGATTTATAATATGTGATAAATTGGAAATTTTAATTTTGTTTTGTCAATGACTGCATTGACTTGGGGTTTCAAGTGAGTCTTTTATCGAAGAGTACCCCGAGGTATTTTATGGGGGAGGTTGACCATGGGATTTTTGTTCCTTGGATTATAATTTCTGGAGGATTTTGGGGTGGCGGAGAGTAAAGATTTTGCAGAGACTCTTATGTGGATTAATTCTAACTCTCAATTCTGAGTCCATTCTACATAGTTATTTACGCTCTCTTGTAAGTGATCCTTTGCTACTAGAATATCGGGTTTGTAGCGTAAATTGCTACATCATCTGCGTATAATGCTAAATTGGCGTCACCTTCAGATGGAATGTCGTGGCAGAAAATATTGAATAACGTGGGAGAGAGAGCTGATCCTTGAGGAACGCCTGCGTTGATTTGGAATGTTCTTGAAGTTACATTGTTAATTCGAACTATAAATTCTCTGTTGGAGATGAAACTTGTTAAAATTTTTATTAAATAATCAGGAATACCCAGGTCGTGCAATTTATACTCGAGACCTCTATGCCAAACTTTGTCGTAGGCATGACTCATGTCTAAGAAAGCTGATGTTGTGTGCTCTTTCGGTGGAAACCGTGAGCTATGTCTTCCGTTAATCTTAATAATTGGTGCGAGGTTGAATGATTTTGTTTAAAACCGAATTGGAAAGGCGGAATTGCATTTGAGATTGTTAGGAAATTATTGAGCCTCACCAGAATAAGCTTCTCAAATATCTTAGATAGAGTGGGAAGGAGGCTTATGGGTCTGTAATTTTCAGGAATTTTGGGATCTTTCTTTGGTTTAAGCACTGGTAGGACTACAGCCTTCTTCCACTTTGTGGGGAAGTAACTGAGCCGTAAAGCAGCGTTGAAGATCGCTGTTATAGCCGCAATTACTTTTTTGTTTAGCATTTTAATGCTAAGGTTGCTAATTCCATCTATTCCTGGAGATTTTCTGACTTTCATGTGTTTGATTATATTCATGGTCTCTGAAGGAGATATGTACTTAGTTGCAGCGGCAACAGTGGTTTTCTCTTGTTTAAAGAAATCCTCTATTTGGTTGTTGAAGGTATTGGGGGGTAGTTTTTTTTGAAATTAGGGATATTCGCTTTTTTCGTCTGAAATGCCGTTGATGTTCCTAATTTTAAGGGGAATTGGTTTAACCTTTTACTGTTGACCACAGATGTCTCGAGTTTGGGTGAATTTCTGATAGGTACGTTTTGTAATTGTCATATCGAAATTGGTCAAGTCGTTGCTTTATTATCCTTGTAAATTTATTTAGTTTCTGTTTAACGTCCCTTCTTCTTGTAATTTGCCAGTATCTTCTCAAGTTATTTTTGGATTTAATTAAGTTCAAGATTTTGAACGGGATTGGTTTCGGTTTAGAATTAGGCAGCATTATCGTAGATTGTTTTACCGCCAAAGTTATGGATTTAGTTAGATTATCTATCTCCGAGTCGATTTCTTGGATGGTGGTGAGTTTTTGAGGGAATTTGTAGTTGATGTTCATCAAGTTGGAGAATTTATTCCAGTTGGTAATACCTCTTTGAGTTGAGCCTGACTCTTTGGACATCTGTGATGAGAGTGATATGATCACTGGATTGTGGTCGGAGTCTAGTTCTGGTAAAACACTGTGATGAAGCGGAAGTTAATGTCCTTTGTTAAAGTGATATCAAGAATATCTGGGATGATATTTGGGTTTGAGGGAATCTTGTTGGTTGTTAGGACCCATTATAGCCACGTTATTGGAAACTGCAAAATCCTGTAGTTTTTGCCCTGATAAGTCGTAACGTTACAACCCCATATGCTGTTTTACAGTTTAAGTCACCAGTTAGGATGGTGGGACAGTTACTTTGGAAGATTTCGTGAAGAGCGTTTTGGGGAAATGCCTTGTTCGGGGGTTTATAGGCACAAATTATTTTAACTGGATGATTGTTTAATTTAATTTTTACTCCGACAGATTCTAAGTTGGCTGAGAAGGGAGTGGAGATTTGTTCTGTTTTACTTGCTTGTTCAATAATATTGCTACCCCACCTGAAGCATGCATGTGATGATAATCTATCATAGCGATAACACTGAAATCCAGGAATGTTAAATCTTTCGCCTGGGATTAAATGCGTTTCTGTGATGCACGCAATCTTGATATTGTGATGACGTAAGAAAATTTTTAATGTGTTTTCTTGTCGTTTGACGCCGTTTGCATTCCAGTTGAGGATATTTCCTTTTTCGAGATTTTTATCCATTGTATGTCATAGTTCTAACCATATTCTCCACCATTTTTTGTATTTGGGAACAATAGCTGTTACAACTTGAGAAACAATGTTTGAAATGACATTTGACCAGTCTAATGGTGGCGCCGTACTTGGAGGAAGGGTTGCTTGCAGATAGGAGCGACGTGGGAGTGATGGGAAATTTTGTTTATAAGTTTCAGGATCATTTCTGATGGGAGTAGCTTTTGGGGTGGCAAAATTATTTGTAATGTTGTCTCTTGATTTTTGGGGGAGCATAGTCTTCTCTTTAATGTAAGTTTTATAATATTTACAACCGCGGTAATTTGCGGCGTGGGGTTCATGACAGTTAACACATTGAGGGAGGGAATCTCTGGTTTTACCACATTCTTGTAGTGGTGATTACCTACGCATTTCACGCATCTCGCCGGGAAACCGCAGTTGGCTTGAGAATGGCCATACCCTTGACACTTTTTGCACATGATTACTCTAGCATTGACTCTTTGCTGAATTCTAATTACACTGTACATAAATTTGTTTAGAGAAAAATTTTCCTGGCTTCACTATTGTTGGTTAGTTCTATCGCACAGATGTGAATGGGCTTTCTGTCTTTGTTATATAATCGGCTGACTTTAGTTACTGGATATTTAAGACGTAAGAGTTCAGTCTCAATGACTTCCACTGAGTAGCATGTGGGGATATCTTTCATAACAACTGATAAAGGTTTGGCCGAGGATCTCTGAACGAGTAATAAGCGATGTTTTCTTCGTCACAGAAATTTCTATAATTTCTAAAGTCCTCAATGTCACTAAACATCACTTTCACCGAGTCTTTAATATTTTTGGTAAAGAACTCTTTTTGGGCGATGTTTTTAATGTCTTGAATCATTTTTCGTATTCGTCTACTTCGTGCACAAAAATTGGGGGAATTTTAATTATATTTGGTTCTGGTTCGCTAAATGCGACTGTTTCGGCACAGGGGATCGTGGCTAAGTTTTCTAGGGCTTTATACCGGGAAGACACAGGCACGTTATACTGGACAGCTCCTTCATCTGGATGGAATGTTTTACGTTTTTTGCTGTCTACTCCGACATTTGAATGCACATTACTTACTTGGTTTAGTCGTTGAATATGTTCGTTATCAGTGAAGATACCTTGACCCTCGGTGTTGGTGATCATGACGTCAGGGGCGGCCTCGCCGCTTTGGTTGAGGGTTGGGAGACCGGGTGAATAGCTAGAGGCATACTTTGACTCGGATGACCGTGTTGCCATTGCTGATGTTGGAGCTCGGCTAATTGTTGCTGGATGTAGTGATGTTGTTGAATTAGCTGCTCTATTTGCATCTTACGAGCTATTTGCTCGTCAGTAGCGTCTGCGATGGTTTCAGTGGGCATGTTACGTAGTTGCGATGGCCGAGGCCAAGGCGAACTACGAAAACGGTTAAACTGACTACTCTGGTTTCACTGGTCACTTTGCGAAACACTGGTTAAATCACAACACTTTTACACTAATTGAAAACACTGATCGTAAGGCACAAAGAGAATAGAAATAGTTAGTCTGTACTATTGGCACAGGTAACCGAAACTTTTGCTGATAAGACTGCGAAAATTTCAGAGGTGCGAGAGCGCTCGGAGAGGTGTTGCTTCTACGAGAGCTGCGCTCGAACTGGAGATATTCTTTAAAAAGGAAGACGTAAAGTAGACTGTTGTACAAACACAACCAGATATTCAAGATTAAATCTAAACCAATTCCGATATTAAAATTATATTAAAACTTATTATTAAGGTGCTAAATACCACATTAATTGAAGTATTTTTGATCTATATAATTGAAAATTTGTGTTAAAAATGCCAGAAACGTAGAAATTTCTTGATGCTCTTGACACATTGTGTTTCTTCATGTCTTCGAAATAGGAAGCTAAACAAGAACAAAACCAAGCAGGTTGACACACTCCACGTCAGAACTACTGTTGAAACTCCGTCGTTAATACACTGGCCATTTTTGAATTACGGTTTGAATATCATCACTGGTAAATTGAAATAGATCAAAGAGGCGTGAAATATTGTATAACTGGATCCTGACAACATTTGTCGAAACCGGATGCGCAACACGTCATGGTTATGTAAATTTATCACATGTTCCTACGAACCCCTCCTGTTGCGCCATCTCACTCGTGTGTATATTTTTAGCTTGTTGCTTTGCCAGGTTACGATCAAGTGTTTTGAATTCTAAAAGTATTGATCGAAACATCAAATAGTATCAATAATATCAAATGTTTTACAAACATTGGAGAACCGTTATAATATGAATATTTTTTTCTTTCTTTCGATGAAATTAATTTTATTGTCTGCTCTTGCTTATACGAATGTCTGTGTAATGTAATATTGTACTTATAAAACTGTAGGTAATCATTTCAAAGGTACTATGGTAATAAAAAATGAATTGATATGCACCATAAGCTCAGATGATGGTTCAACATGTGACTCTAACGATTTATGTCAAAACTATGGTGCTACCACAGAACATATTTGCCCCCAATATTGTTAATGCTAATGTACTATTATATTGTGATAATTTGTCTTAAACTTTAGCTACTATTTGAAACGTTCTTAAGCAGTTGAAGCGCGAAAAATATATTTTTCCATCCGACCTACCGTCGGCTAGTGGCGTTTCCCCCTAACCAGGACTCTCCCACCAGCAGGGCGCCGCCCCAGCCGGGACAAGCTCTAAACTCCCGACTGGTCTCCGGAATATGTGGTAGTGTAGTGCATGTTGGTGTAAGTGTGTGTGTGTGTAAGGGGAGAGGATTGGACAAGGAAGCGGAAGGAAAGATCGCACGCGGTCCGTGGTCCGTTTGGTAGTGTACAACTCCGGCATTCCCCTGGTGTTGCTCGGAGAAACCACGGAAAACTACCGATCAGAGCAGCCAACCGCTAGAATTCTTCTCCAGACAGCGACTGAATTCGACCTAGCTGAAAAGCTAGTGTCGAAAATCCTGCTGCTGTCAGGACTCGAACCTAGGACCTCGCGGTCAGAGACACTGCAGAGATATCAGTCGATACACTGAGCTAACGCTCCCGGTCTTGTTTACTTGACGTTGCCATGGCAATCGTCCTCTAAAATTCATTCTTCGCCAAAGCTCACATTTGTGGTGTATAAATGCTCTGCCAAAACTGGTTCTGAAGTGTGGATATGAAAAACTATATGCTTGTTACTGTCTATAAATTTATAGAGGACCATATTAAACATTATTATTTTTAATAATAAGACACTCATAGTATAAGATATTATGCAGAGAAATGTGACCTTTCTTATTAACGACAGGCAGTCAATAACTATTAAGTTAATATAAAAGAATCATACTTGAACATTTTTTATTCTTGTCGAACACACTGCGACGCTTCGGGGGTTTGATATTTTATCCCTTCATCAGGATGTGACATTAATAAACAAGAAAGATAGCCTTTTTTCTTCTTCTCGTTCTAAATAATAATAATAATAATAATAATAATAATAATAATAATAATAATAATAATAAAAATAATAATAAAAATAATAATAATAATAATAATAATAATAATAATAATAATAATTAATGCCTTTATTGATATGGCGAGGCTCGGGCCATCAGGCCCGCTCTTCCGCCTAACCACACCACTAAAAATCTATAGTCTTATTAATAAAAACCAGTTCCTCTTCAAATTTTAGATATTCATATTTATTTATTTATACATCAATTTATCTACTTTATAAGTTGACGTGACGTTTTGGCTACTACATTGTAGCCATCTTCAGACATCTGATTTAAAGAAAATATTATGCACATTTTTCAAAAATATGAAATTTAACATTTATTATTGACTAAGGTCATTAGCCACGTAAGGGTAGTGAATTTTCTCCCTCAGGAGATGACAGTGGTCTTCCCCCGATGGATGGTGAGACCTGTTGCCGACCTGGCGTCTAGCGGGTTTCCATTGATTAATTGATTTTTCGTGTTTCGGGGCGCGCCAACTGCTTTGGTCATTAGTACCGTTAGTGTAATGCATGTTTTTTTTCTTTGGCAGATGGCAGTGATCTTACCCCGCTGGATGGCAAGATCCGGCGCCGATCTACCGTCGGCTAGTGGGTTTTCCCCTAACCAGGACTCTTCCACCAGCGGCGCACCGCCTCAGCCGGTAAAAGCTCTAAGTTCTCGACCGATCTCCCGGAATATGAGTTAGTGTAGTGCGTATTAGTGTAAGTGTGTGTGTGTGTGTAAGGGGAGAGGATAGGAGAAGGAAGAGGAAGGACAGATCGCGCGCGGTCCGTGGCCCGTTTGGTAGGGTTCTGCTCCGGCATTCGCCTGGTGGAGATCGGAGAAACCACGGAAAACTACCGATCAGAGCAGCCGGCCGCTAGAATTCTCCTCCCGACAGCGACTGAATTCGACCTAGCTGAAAAGCTAGTGTCGAAAATCCTGCCGCCGTCAGGACTCGAACCTAGGAACCTTCTTTTCGCGTTTTAAATGGACGTTTGATGAAACACCTCATTGGGCAGATTGCAGTACGCGGTAAATTTGGACAACAAGACTGTGGTTGAAATATTTTCCGTGATAAAGACTGCGTGTTTATCAAATTTACAAGTTTACAGAAGTGCGTACCACTCACAGCTCAAGAGATCAGATATTGTTCGTTCCGATGTAATTTTTCGTCTGTCTCACTGCACTTTTCCCTGCTATTATGAAACCGATCACTTTTGTGCCTCCTCTTCAATTGAGAGGTTGGATGGAAGAACGGCGTAATTCAGAAAAAAATGAGATAATCAAGAAAAACTGTGGACAAACTGTTTCTCACTTAAAATAAAAATTCTTACTTATCACATGAAAAATCATATTACAAACTGATTAAGCTCACAAAATGAACTAAAATGTTGAAATATGTGAATTTACAATACTTTGAAAATATTGAACTGCGCTTTTATTCCATAGAACAAAATTTTAATGTTTTCTTCTATGAAAGTCTGCATGTATTTATTAATTTCAGAAATACAGCTCGAACAGATTATTTTGGATAGGTTTCACAAGTTCTTTGCCCTAACCTGAACCTTGTAAAACAATCGTTGTCATAGATATGTTTATGTTAAATGTATCTTGACATAAACATTCGTCTGTTAATCGTTGAGTTACAAATCATTTTAATTTTGTACTTATGAATTTTCTTGAACTGGTGATGTAGTTTATAACGCTATTTCGGTGTCTTTTCTTGTTTCCTCTTTTGTTCTTTATCTTGGTACACCATGTAAAGAAGCATCTAAAGACGTATTACTATCATTTGGATGCTTAAACTCCCTTTCATCCGACGAAAAGTCAGATATATCGGACAAATTCACGCTCTCCTAGTGTTGCTGGGAGAAATCCACAGTGTTCTAAACACTGGGAAACGAAGTAATAACAATTGGGCATAAGGATTTTACGGAAAAAGGCGCAATTCAGTATTTCAAAAGACTCTCAAACGCTATCTATTGGGGTTAGCGCAATATTTTTTGGAGGGGGTTGTAGAAAGTCACGTAAAGAACGATTTGAAACGTTTTACGGTTACATGCCATAATTCGAGTTTCGCACTTCTTTCATCCAACCCCTTTGCCCTTCGTTTTCATTTGCTGCTGAGCGCGAGTGTCTAGCTCCTCTTAAATGCTGATTCGTGTGTGGCATCTAAGACGGGTTTCGGACGCGATGATCGGTGCGAAACCTCTTTCTTCTGGAACATTCTGCAGGAAGCACGTGAACATTGTGGCGTCATGGAAAGTTCTTAGTTCTGTTGTTATTTCCTTTGTCATTATATGAACGCCAATTAATACGTATACAGTTTAAGTTGTTACCTCCAGCATTCTTGAGAAGTTGAAAATTGATTCATAAAGATAAAAAGTAAAATAATGTTAAGTTTCTGGAAAAAACAGTTTCCAAAATTCCTTCTTGTACCAAATCAAGTGAACTTGTGTTCAAGAAAGTGACAATTGTCCAAACTTGTTAGTGTCGCAAATATTTCGAACAGTGACAGGGATTAATAAATGTGCACCGGAAGAGGTGTCTCAGGCCATTAACTGAGGTCACTGCGGTGCCTTCGACCGGGAGGTTCTGGGTTGGTGGCACACCGGTGGCAGGATTCCCGACACTAGCTAGCTAGATAGGTGGAATACAGTAGCTGTGTGGAGGGGAATTCTAGCGGCCGGCTGCTCTGTTCGGTTATTTTCCGTCGTTTCTCAGGTCAACATCTCGCGAATGCCAGGGTAGTACGCTAACAAACGGGCCACGGACCTCGCGCGATCTTTCTGTCCTTGAATCGGCTTATTCTCACACCTTACACCTCTCACCACTTACTGCTGTGAATTAATGACTTAAGCACTTTACACACTATAATGATTACATAGGGGAAAATAAAGAATATAAATATCGAAACATACTTTCTTTCTCTATAAAATACTGGAAAGACTACACGAATTCAAATCACATCTTTCAGTATTGTAGTCGTAGAGTCTCGTAGTCGTAGAGTCTCGTAGTCGTAGAGTCTCGTAGTCGTAGAGTCTCGTAGTCGTAGAGTCTCGTAGTCGTAGAGTCTCGTAGTCGTAGAGTCTCGTAGTCGTAGAGTCTCGTAGTCGTAGAGTCTCGTAGTCGTAGAGTCTCGTAGTCGTAGAGTCTCGTAGTCGTAGAGTCTCGTAGTCGTAGAGTCTCGTAGTCGTAGAGTCTCGTAGTCGTAGAGTCTCGTAGTCGTAGAGTCTCGTAGTCGTAGAGTCTCGTAGTCGTAGAGCTCGTAGTCGTAGAGCTCGTAGTCGTAGAGCTCGTAGTCGTAGAGCTCGTAGTCGTAGAGCTCGTAGTCGTGGACTCTTGCAACCTTGCAATCTTGCGGTCTCGCAGTCTTCCTGTCTTGCAGACTCGAGGTCGTTGAATCGTTATTGGCAAACTGTGGTGTGACTTGGTGCATTTATCGGGGTGAAGCTTTGATCTTGCTCTTGACGTGAATGTTCCTGTGCTTGAGTTCTCTTGAGCAGATCCACTTACGGCTCAACTAATCAGCGAAAACTCACTCTTCAGTAAGACTTCAATAACTTGCTCATCTTGGCCTCTGAGGCAACACCATCTGATGTCAAGGACTGGCATTTTGACGACTTTATTCGACATCTCTGAAAAATGTATACATAAAGGATTTGAACAATAAATCATTACCAGTGATAATTTGCGTCATCAACGTCTGGATAGGGGTCCTGCCAGTTTGTTACGTAATTTGTTTATGAATTTCCCCACTACAACTTCGTCGGCAGTTCCTTACATAGGATTACTCTAGCAGAATGACACTCCGAGGATTTTAAGCCAACTCTGACGGCACTTTGTATTCCCAAAGCTCTCTACCACCAACCCAACAGGCGGGGACATTACGACGGATATACATTAAAACTATAGGGCATTATTCTTGGGACACATTTCCTATGAGCTGTTTTAGCAACCCTAGTTATTGCTTGTTATTGAAATTCGCCATTTAAATATTGTTGAACTTCAGATGCGATTCCTTATTTAACAATTTAACTGCGATATTACTTTCTCACTACCACTTACGCAGTAGACAGAGATACGTGATGGTGCGTGAAAACACGACAAATGTTTGACAAAAACTTTTATTACAGGGCCCTGGTATCGAAAAAAGGGATAAATGCGTTTGCAAAATTTAGAAAAAAGTCTCTAACGTGCGGTGTAGCCAGAATTCATGTATGTTGGTCTTTGTTACCGAAAAATCGATGATAACAAAACGTCTGACCGTCCGTGTGTGAACAACGCCAATGACTAAACCGTGTAGCCGATTTTCTCCAAAATCGATATTACCTGATCGATCAGGCTGATATTGCGGCCTCTTGAATTTGAAACCGTTATTTTAATTTTGGGGAATATTTTACGTTAAGCCCTAGGGTTTTAAAAGGGCTCTTTAAAATATCAAAAGTTTAAAAAAATGGCTTCAACGTTTTTTTATTAAACTATATTTTTGCATAGAGGGAAAGACGTTTAAGAGAATGGCGCAGGTCGTTGAAAACTGTACTTTTTCGAAAATTCCAAAAGTTCATAAATGTTTGGCGTCTTTCTACATTGCATAGAGTAAATACATTAATTAATCATGAAAAACATTTAAATAAGGTCAGGTACAAATATTCAAAAACATGAGTATTTTTTGCAAAATTTTTGTGTCAAACATAGGCTATTTTTTAATTTTTTTGCTTAAAAACCATTTTTTAATTAAATTTAGACCTTAGCCATTAATTGAATGATTTTTTTATTTTTAGTTACGATTATTATTTTTCATTCATTTATTTATTTTAATTAAGGGAAACCAATAAAAAATTCTGAAGTAAATATTGCTTGAGAAAAACACAAAATTAAATTGTGTTTCTCCAAAAAAATGTGCTATATTTCACGATTTAAAAAAGTATTTATCCTTCAAATCGTTTAGGTGTATCAAGCAAGTCAATAAAATACGTATCATTCGTATTTTAGTTTTATTTTCCTAAAAGCGTTTCCTTTCTGATATACGGAAACAGAGTGTTAGTAGGAAGTTCCCATTCACGACGCCACTAGATGACAATCACTTCATCTCGTTATATTATCGCATTTACCGCTTAACAATGCATGACGTGACATAAACGCATGATGCACATTATGTATAGTATAAAATAGTTCATAAGTAAATCTTTAGAGTGCATTTATGACCTGAAAAAACATTATGTTACAGTTGAGTTACTCTATGCAATAAAGGGTTAAATATCGTAAAGGACGCTTAAGAGAAAAGTGTAGGTCTCATTGTTAAAAAGTCGATTTTTCGAAAATTTAAACTTCCTAAACTACTGTTATGAAGTACAATATTTTTATTAATGAAAAGTGTTCATCAAAACAAGTCTACAAATAACATCATGTTGAATTTTTGGAAATATGAGTATTTTTGGTAATTTGGCGTCAAAGTAAGTCGCCCGCTCCGAAAATCCTATGCTATATGAAGCTAATTTTTGGAGTCTTTTGAGGCAGGAGGCAAGTGTTTAGATGCTACGTATGTTAGAATGTGTTTATTATTTCATATTTCTTTGTTCGTTTCTTACATTTGAGCTTTGGTTATACGTTTACAAGTTAATCTTTCAGAAATTATTTGAAACCTAATTGATTGAAATATACGAAATACAAATTGCTAGCCTTCAGGGTATATCAGATTGGAATGCAACAATGACATTCCCGCTTCACGAATTTCTGTGCATTACGTCTCATTGTTGTGACATGATTTATCTGTATGAAAAGCAGTTATAATTGTCGAATTTGTGGCGATATTTGCTTGAAAATATTTAGTTTTCGCACCAAATGTTCCATCATTTGCAATGAGTTTGACAAAAATGACAACTGGGGACATTGTAGATTGGAGATAAAATTTGATATATATATATATATATATATATATATATATATATATATATATATAGTATGACATAACCATTACTAAAGACGAGAAAGTACGTGCTGTTTCAACACCACTAGTTAAATATTCCAAAACTTTTGTATCTGGGCTTTATACGATTCTTGGTTGTCACAGTATTAAGCTACCTATTTCGCCCCAGACATTTGATAACTAATTTTCCACAAATGTAGGTACATTTTTTGACATGACACAAGCATATCTTGTAGATCAATCGCACACGCTTATATATGTTTATACATTCTGAGAAAAGATAAAAAAGCATTACATTTCTCTATTTTTCTTCCCCAAACACATTTGTCTTTATAAGTAATATAAAAAAATAAAGCGTATCTAAAAATTTTACAAACTAAATCGCAAGACCACAAACAATATTATAAATACAAATGTGCAATACATTAAAAAATAAGTGAGAAAATTAAATAGAGAACGCTGGGATAACTACATAAGCAATTTTGAATACGATGTTCACGGTGCTCCGACAATGGCCTACAAGGCTGAAACATTTAAACACAGAAGAAAGAGACACTATACATCTGAATAATATCAGCACAGATGATTGGTTAGCATATTTTACTAATCTATGGACAAACCATACAAGTGGAGATATTTTAAGGAATGACTACCAAACTTTTGAACCAATAAATGATATTGACCTTATAGAATAGAAGGAAATGGAAATATCCTAAATTCGTTCAATTAAGCCTCCTCTGGAACTACTTAAGTTCTCCCATCGCACTAAACTGTCTTCTGCCATCTTCTCAAACCTGTTGCTGGACACTACAGCATCCCACAGAGAGTGAAACAATAAAAATTATCCCAATCAACACAGAGATGCTAAATAATTCATGAGAGTACTTGCAAATAAATAAACTATTGCAAAATATTCAACCTTTCAAATAAAAGTGAGTTAAACAAGAAGATCAGCTCACAAGGAACGATCTAAATCAGACTGGACTTACTTCTTACAGAAAATTATCCTAAATGAATAGCATATTCCAAATTCCAAATTACCTCGCGTGCATTACAGAAAAGCGTCTTTGATTCCTGTATTTACGAGAAAAATTTGATTTATCCTAAAGGCTACAAAGCATCTCATTGAAAACCATTTTCAAAATCTTTCAGACACTATAATCATAAAAGTGATACATCTTTTGTCAACAGACTCAACAGCAAAGGAAATGTTAATTATATTTCGTTCTCTTAGAAAACTGGAATCAATCCACCCGGAACAAAAGTCAGAAATGCCTCTTGATCCCTTGTTGTTGGAGATGTCTTAACTCTGATTCTGGGCAGAATCTGGAAAAGCTTCAATACGATTAATTAATTCATTTATTAAGATATTTACAATTAAAACCATCTTTTGGGTCCCCAACATCGGTGAGATAGTTCAAATTGATAAAGTATAAATTAATTAACATTACTACTGAATGAGTTGAAAAAAGATTTAGGATCAGTGATTCAACGATGCACAATAATTACCATTAAAAATAAATCGAAAGGACACAATAAAATTTTAATACACGCGCTATAACTATGATTGTTGACTAAAAGGAAAATCTAAACTTTTTCATTGAATTCATGCAGGTCATAAAATTCGTTTATATAGAATGTGATATAAACATGACAAAATATTTTTCCTTTTCAAGCTCAATCAAAAACAAAATTAGCTTCTCTTCAAAGAACGAAAATAAAGATTTCACTAAAAAATTTTGTACCACTGGAGAAGACACTTGTAAGACAAACAATTCTTCTTCATACCGTCATGACATTTAGATTGTTTTCTGACGTAAAAAATACAAAACATAAAAAATAAATAAACAAATAAAAAAATATCAGATATTTAACTAAATAAAAAAATAAAAAGAAATGAATAAATAAATACATAAAAATAACTAAAAAAATAGAGATTTGTGTTGATATGTAACGATATAGAATGTGAACATGGCCCACAGTGCTAGATCCTTTTAACGAAATACTTGAGAATGCGCAATCTCACTTAAGAGTCTTCAGGCACAATGTCAAAAATGCAATAGTTCACTTCAAAATTTAATATGTTCGTTCAAACTTCTTCTGAAATGTATAAAATAATCGGTTGATCTAAAAAATAAATTTTCAGTTTAGAAACATTTGGATTCTTGTTAAAATTTAAGCGTATGCCATTATTACTGTTAACCTCAATATTTAATGCATCTTTACTGGAACGTTTCACAGATATTTCAAAACAGTTAAATTAGCCTTTTCAAAAGGCAATCAAAATGAAATTCAAAATTATCGGCCCATTTCTTCTATCAGTCTTTTAAAATATTAAAAGACTTTCTACGTACGAATGGAAACCTTTCTCACTAAACGACGCGCTTTCAGATTGCCAACATGGATTTAGAAATCAAAATCAGGAAACAGCCATATTTTTTTTCTTAAAGATGTCGCCTCATCATTGGATCAAAACGAGGCACCTATTGGATTATTTTTAGATCTCTCAAAAGCTTTTGACGTCATTGATCATGACATTTTACTTCCAAATTACCTTCATATGGAATCCGTGGTATTGCTCTTGTTTGGTTATGTTCGTACCTTAAACAACGATCTCAGAGGTTGAAATACCTTACTGGAATGATGGAACATTTCGTACGCACCTTTCCGACTCTTTGCCCAGTTGCATGTGGAGTTCCTCAAGGATCGATTTTAGGCCCTATTCTGTTCCTATTTTTCGTAAACGATATGCCCCCGACGATTAGAAACGGAAGAACGGTTCTCTTTGCGGATGATACGAACATCCTTTGCAATAAAGAAACAGTAAATAGTACAATAACAGATGTTTCAAATTGGTTCGAAATAACAAATTAATAGTGAACGAAAGAAAACGGTTTTAATGCAGTTTTCCATTTCAAATAAACAATTCTGTGCCCCATTGACAATGAACAGTGTACCATTGACTGATGTTAAGGCAACAACATTTTAGGTCTCTCAATTCAGTCAAACCTTAAATGGAACGTCCATTTAAATGAATTGAACACAAAATTAAGTTCATTGTGCTACGCGTTCAGAATTCTTGCAAATTCAGTCAGCCTTCATACTGCTCGTTGTGTATACTTCATGAATGTTCATTCCCGCCTGAGATATGGCATAATATTCTGGGAAATACATCTTATAGCTCCCAGACTTTTAGATTACAAAACGAATTGTACGAATAATAACCAAATCCCACCCACGTGATTCATGTAAGCCTCTCTTCATTAATCTAGGGAAATTTTACCATTACCGTGTCTTCTTATTTACGAATCAGTGATTTTGTAAAAATGACTTGCTCAAGGGCGGAATATATTTTCAGAAAATGCCGAAGTCTATTACTATAACACTCGACGTGAAATCATATTCATCAGGTGACAGTATCAACAGCTCATTACAAAAATTCACATACAATACATGTACATTATTTTACAACACTTTGCCAGATGACATTAAACGATTAAATTCAATAGAAAAGTTTAAATCCCAAGTGAAATCGTTTCTGCTGCATAACTGTTTCTATACAATTAGAGACTATACTGAGCATCACAAGAAAAGTAACATTAATTTTAACAATGATACATAATGCATTATTTACCATTTGGACTGTATAAATGAGTATAAACAACCTGTAACAACTATTGTACTACAGCTTCCGGTCAATGACCCCCATCTCGATCAGGTTTTTCGTCCAGTTTCCTGATCCATTGAGCAAATGCTGAGATGGCCCCTTGTTTTGCTTCTGGACATAAATGTAACTTCATTTTCTGTACGTCTTCTAGAATTCAGTGAAATACAATTATTCAAATTATCGTTTCCATGTTGTCGCGGCAGGAATTAATAAGAGCGAAAATTTATTGCTTATTTATCCTTGAAAATAGATTTTATTACATGGGAGTTTTTTTTTTGTTTTTTTCTCCCTTTCAAAATTCAAAATTTTATTGCTTATTTATCCTTGAAAATAGATTTTATTACATGGGAGTTTTTGTTTTTCTCCTTTCAAAATTCAAAATTTATTGCTTATTTATTTTTAAAATAGATTTTACTACATGGGAGTTTTTGTTTTTTCTCCCTTTCAAAATTCAAAATTTAAGTAATATATGACTTAGTGTAGGGATCACAGAATTTTGAAAATGTGCACACAATCCACTTTTCCCCATAGCACGTCATACGCAGTTTTTAACTGTTTTTTGACGTAAAATAAATAAATAAATAAATAATAATAAAGTCCCAGGAAGAGAAGGAGTAAACATGGAACTACTTAAATATGCTCCCACGGCAATTAAACGTCTTCTGGATATATTAAACTTGTGTTGGACAACTTACAGCATCCCAAGAGAGTGGAAACAAAAAAATATTCCAATCCATTAAAAGGGAGATCGTTCTAATCTCAATACTTATAGAGGAGTTAGTTTGCTAAACACAGCCTGTAAACTATATGCTAAAATAATTACACGCCGGATACATGTAATAAGTGAAGTTAAACTAAGGGAAGAACAATCAGGGTTCAGAAAAGGAAGATCTTGCTCAGACTGTGTTTACGTCTTACAACAAATTATCCAAAAATAAAGAGAATTCACTTTCCCAACATTCATCCTCTTCGTGCAGTGCGAAAAAGCATTTGATTTCATTTACAGTGAAAAACTGTGGGATATAATGTACGCTAAAGGCTACCGAAGCCGTCTCATTAAAACGATTCAAAATCTTTGTAAGAACACAAAGATAGTAATACAAATAAATGACAAGTACAGAAATACATCTCTTGTCAATCAAGGCGTCAAACCAGGTTTCCATTATCATCGGAATTGTTTAATATATTAATCGATTCTGCTGTAGAAGAATGGCAATCATCATCACCACCTGGAACAAATAAAGGTAATATGCACTTCAAGACTGTGCTATTTGCAGATGATCAACTACTCGTTGCAGAATCTGAAAATGACTTACAAATAGCGGATTACAAATTACAAAAAATAATGGAGCAATATCATATTAAGATATCTGTTACTAAATCTAAAACCATGGCTTTTGTGGGTCCTGAACATGCCAGGTGCAAGATAGTTCTAAATAAGAAAAGTATAGAACAAGTTTACACCTTTTATTACTTAGGCTGCAGTGTGTCGTATCTAATAGAAAGCGATCTTGATGTGAATCTGAGTAGATTCCAGAGAATGTGTGCAGCAATAAGAAAAACATAAAAAAAATAAATCTCGAAGAGACAGTTAAAATTTTATAAAACACTGGCCGCCCCACATTAAACTATGGATTCGAAAATTGGACGTTAAATAGATCATCAAAAAGGAAAATCCAAACTAGCGAAATGAAGTTCCTGCGAAGTGTTACTAACAATTCTTTATTAGATCATAAGAAAAATGTGGATATAAGATATGAACTAAAAAGTTTTAACCTCTTAGAAAGAGTCGAAAAACAAAAACAAAATTGGTAGGCCCATATTATAAGAATGAACGAAGTCAGACTCATTGAACAAATAATAAATTATGTACCCACTGGCAGAAGAAGAGTTGAAAGGCCAAACACAATTCACGTCTCCCCATAGCACGTCATACGCAGTTTTAATTGTTTTTTGACGTAAAATAAATAAATAAATAAATAAATAAATAAATAAATAAATAAATAAATAAATAAATAAATAAATAAATAAATAAATAAATAAATAAATAAATAAATAAATAAATAAATAAATAATAAAATAAAAAAAAAAAAATATAATAAAAAAATAAATAAATAAAAAATAATAAATAAAAATAAATAATAAATAAAAAATAAATAAATAAAAAATAAATAAAAAATAAATAAATAAAATAAAGACTCCGTGGATTGATGATGTCAACGTTGAAGAGGACGGAACAGGCCTACAGGCCTGATCCTTGATGTTGAAGAAGAAGTAGTATAGGTGGCAATGCTACTTTACAAAACATCACAATGTGCACAATGTCAAAATAGTAGTAACCGAAAGCTTCCTTCACGAACTTTCCAATTTTTGCTTCGACAAATGTTTCTGAAAATGGTAGTGTGACAACTTAGTACGGTTGATCCTTACAATAAAATACTGAATTTTTCTTATGATATCACTCTAGAAACATATTAGGATGTGGAATTTGGAAGGTATTTTTAAAGTAGTTTGAAGAAAGATTTGTGGTAAACGCTTCAAATGTTAGTTGAATGTCACTTTCACTATAATTACCACAACGTTGCATGACCGTACAGAAACTAAGTTGGTCATCTTGGGTCCCCGACTAAATTTCTTTACTTCAACCTCGCGATATTTAATGACAAAAACAACAATAATAATAAAATAATAATAATAATAATAATAATAATAATAATAATACTTAAATAAAAAATTGGAAATAGAGATCATCCCAATGTGGTACGTAAAATCATAGGTGGCCCCGATAGTTATCGGAGCTCTGGGATTAGTTCAGCAAAATTTGTTTGAGAACTTGCCTAAACTCCCGAGTAATTCAAAAGACTGGGAAGTGCAAGAAATTGTTTTATTTGAAACAGCCCACATTTTGCGCAAAATTCTAAAGAGGCACCGATATTCACTAGATCTGCTCTTTGGGAAGTTGGTTGAAACCCAGAGTAGACTTCATAATCAACCGACTCATAACATCTTTAGTCGTGAACAAGAGGAATAATAATAATAATAATAATAATAATAATAATAATAATAATAATAATAATAATAATAATAAATGACCCATGAAATTAGGCTTTGCAAACTTCACAGCTTATTTTCTTGAGAAATATTTTTGATCTTCTGAGGCGCAGAACGTCAAGATATATTATTAGGCAATCTAAAGGCAGGATTTCTCTGTAGGTAATCATCCAACGTGAACGCGTGGACAGCCAATACATAATATCTGTAAAAAATTCAAAACATTTGTATGCAAAACTATTTATTATCTCTGGATTATATAGTATATGTAGATTCCATTATGTGCAACAAATATTGAAAATAGTATTCCATTTCATCTGATATTTTTCATCTGCTGATGAAAAATATCTACAGATGAGAGATTTTCCCGCAAATTGTATGAAACTGTTTTGATGGCTTTAAATATAATTTACGTATTTCGAAAACGAAATTTGCGGGCGTATTTACATATTTTAGTTGTTTGATTTTTTAGCATTTTAAAAATCATATAATTTATATAGATGAGAAATGTAAAAAAGGGAAATCATAGTAATTTCGTTTTTTAAAATAATCATTATTATTGAAGATTAATATTAAATTTGATAAACAATCAGATAAAGAATTATGATTTAAATCAACGTTTGCTGAAACAATACTCTTCGTTGAATTCAACTTCATATAATACGTTACTATACTAGTTCCACAATATTTACACAAACTACATTTCGATCAGAGAAAGTTTTTCATAGCGTTTTTATGAGCATCATCTAAATTTTCATTGACTATTTTTATTTTTTGTCTCGTTTCCATATGACATTGTTGGGTGCATCATCGTTCTTCCTTTTGTATTTTCGTTGTCATTCGAAAAAATTCTAGTTCATTCAAAAAATATTTCTGCTGTAGACCTTATCTTAGACTGTTGAAGAATATGTATTTTTATATAGTAATTTTTGTAAGGCGTAAATTTATGCTTTTTACTTTTCTATAAGTTCGTTTCTTCTGTATTACTACACATAATCAGTTTAAGTACTCGTCGAATATAGTATGTAAAAGGGAAAAAATAAAATATGTAAATATACTATACTTTTGGTTTCTCGTATTTCATTTTCCGGAAAAAAAAAAACATACATACATAACATATACACTTATAACTTACATAAAAAAATGAACACTCATATCACAATACCTAACAAATAATTGTCTTCGTAACAATAGCTATTCCAAAAAATAATTGTAGTAGTCTTGACGTAATTTACAAATTTAACTTCATAGTTCTTCCTTCATCATCGAAATAACCATGTTCTTCATTATGATTTTTTTGATTAAAATTCTTCACGGCAATGGTTAATAAGTATTGTAGTTACTCACTTATTCTAGGGTGATGTATGATGGTTAAAAGTAAAGAAGTGCAAAGTGTAAAATTGAGCGTGTGTTTCTGCGGGTAAACTTTCCATTCGCATGTAAGGCTAATCAATCAAGGAGGAGCGCCTCGGCGGCACAATGACCAGCGCGGCGATGAGGGGGCTCATTGGCGCGCACGGCCGCGGGCGTTGGCGGAGACAAGGCGGGGCGGGGCGAGGGCGGGGCCACTACACCTACGCCCCCTCTCCGCCCGCCTCCGCCAACGCCTCCGCCCCTCACCTCGTCCTGCCCCGCCCCCGCCCCGCCCCCGCCCCGCCCCCGCGCAGCCAGCAGCAGCTCCAGCTCCATGGCTTGGTCGGCGCCCGCTCGCGCCCCGCGGCCTCGCGGCCCCGCAGCCCTGGCCCTCCTCGCCGCCCTCGCCCTCCTGGCGGCCGACGCGCCCCTCGCGGCGGCCAAGCGTGAGTAGCCACGCCCCCCGCACCCACGCACTGCTATGCACCCAGGCTTTTGAGAAGGAGTCACCGCCGCCGGGTGTGTCATGTCACATCCTGTCATTGAATGGATTTTATGTACTTCATAGATATTGAATTTTGGAACAATTATTTATTTTAGCGGTAATAATATTTTATTGAATATTTTCATTTTAGTAAGATTGATGGGCATTTCCGTTCTTCTATGCACCAAGACAAGGCGTTAGTTCAACCCCAGCAGTCGCGCGCTTAACATTTGCGTTTTGAAAGATTGACCGCCGCGGAAATGCTGCGGGGTGTATAATGCCACATCTTTTGAGCACAACCATTTAATGGAATTTATATACTTCATAGATATACTTCATAGAGAGTTTTAGACGTATCACTGTCATTGAAGGATTTTATTACTTCATAGGTTTGGTTTTCCAATTTTTAATAACGTTTTGCTGAATATTTCCATTTTAGAAAGATTAACGGGCATTTCGGCTCTGCTATGCACCAAGACAAGGAGTTAGTTCATCGCCTGCAGTCGCGCGCTTAACATTTGCGTTTTGAAAGATTGACCGCCGCGGAAATGCTGCGGGGTGTATAATGCCACATCTTTTGAGCACAACCATTTAATGGAATTTATATACTTCATAGATATACTTCATAGAGAGTTTTAGACGTATCACTGTCATTGAAAGGATTTTATGTACTTCATAGATATTGAGTTTTGGAACAATTATTTATTTTTGCGTTAATAACGTTTTGCTGAATATTTCCATTTTAGAAAGATTAACGGGCATTTCGGCTCTGCTATGCACCAAGACAAGGAGTTAGTTCATCGCCTGCAGTGCGCGCTTAACATTTGCATTTTGAAAGATTGACCGCCGCGGAAATGCTGCGGGGTGTATAATGCCACATCTTTTGAGCACAACCATTTAATGGAATTTATATACTTCATAGATATACTTCATAGAGAGTTTTAGACGTATCACTGTCATTGAAAGGATTTTATGTACTTCATAGATATTGAGTTTTGGAACAATTATTTATTTTTGCGTTAATAACGTTTTGCTGAATATTTCATTTTAATAAGATTATAGGGCATTTCGCTCTTTATGCACCAAGACAAGGAGTTAGTTCATCGCCTGCAGTCGCGCGCTTAACATTTGCGTTTTGAAAGATTGACCGCCGCGGAAATGCTGCGGGGTGTATAATGCCACATCTTTTGAGCACTACCACCTAATGGATTCTATATACTTCGTAGATATTGAGTTTTGGAATAATCCTTTACTTTAGCGGTAATAATATTATGCTGAATATTTTCATTTTAGAAAGATCGACCGCCTTGAAAAAGGTGTTGGGTTGGTAATCGCATATCTTGAGTTTGAAACGTGGACCTAAGATTTGCTGGATTTTATATACTTCAAAAATATTGAGTTGCTTGTTAATCCTTTATTTTGTCAGTAATATACATTTTTCTGACTATATTCATTTGAGAAATATTGACGGGCATCTCCGCTCTACTACGCACCAAGACAAGGAGTTCATTCCCTGCGGTCCTGTGCTTACCATTTGCGTTTTTGAAAGATTCGCCGCCGCAAGCATGTTGGGGAATGTATAATGTCACATCTTGAACACTGCGATTAAATGGATTTTATATATTCTTCGTAGATATTGAGTTTTGGACTAATCCTTTATTTTGGGGAAAACATTTTGTTAACTTTCCTTTTAAAATTAACCCCGGAAATACTGCGGGGTGCATAATGTTATATCTTGAGTATGAAATGTAGCACTACCATTTAATGGATTTTATATACTTCATAGATATTGAGTTTTGGACAAATCCTGTATTTTGCGGTATTATAATTTGGATTAATATTTTCATTTTGAAAGTATTGAACACCATGGAAATGCTGTTGGGTTTATAATCGCACATCTAGAGTTTCAAATGTTGCACTACGATTTAATGAATTTGACATCCTTCATAGATACTGAGGTTGTGATGGAACCTTCATTTTGGCGGAAATAACATTTTACGAAATATTATCACTGATGGGAAAGTCGGAGTTATCCGGTTTGTTAACGCAGCTCGATCCACTGGCCTATATTTGACGAAATTATAAAGAAATACTTTAGTACATTGCGGATATTTGCTGTTTGAATTTGGGTATGAAGAGTCACAAATCATCACGATATACTTTAGAATGTTCGTCTCACTACGTAAGGGCTGAGCTCCTCTAATAACGCTGTCTCCTAAAGGAGGTCGCAATATTAAAAATTTACTCGAAATATTGCAAACGGTAACTACATTTTCTGACTTTCAACTCTTTCTGTAACTAAATTCTTAGCTTAAACTTTCTTAATATTTTCCAAAAAATGACCTCCAGTTTCTTTTCACTTTTTTCATACCTAATGCTTTTAGGATTGAAGAGTATCAAGTATTTCCGCGTATATTTATTTTATGATTGATCCGTGAGTAGACAATTACGACGTGTGATTAATTTTATTGTATTATTTTATTGCCTTTGATGAAAAGGTAATTGGGGGCGATACTAGTCTTATCAGGCTATGGTATTGTACTGTTTTTTATGATAATGTATTATTTTTTATTAAAATTCATCAGGAGTTGCGTGCTTGACTGCACTTTTCCTGAAGATCTTCACGTCTCGGAGAACTTAATCTGTCTGTTCCTTTCAAAGCGAAGATTTTGTGAGCTAAGAAATTTAATTTGTGGTTCAATGTATATATTTTTAATACATTGTCGCAATTTGTATTCAGATTATTTACGCACATTCCGAAAAAGTCTTTTTAGAACTTCACAATACCGCATATGCTATCGCACAATCTATAAAAATTCTCCGTGTAGCCTTCTACGTTAATTCAGGAATCCTGCAACTTAGATGTCTGTGGATTAATAGCCCAGGGCGCCATTGAGGATATGATTTAACTCGAGTTTCCGAACCCATATGGTTTCTTAAAACATTCAAGCTGCCGGCTACGAGGAGTATTAACGTGTTTTCTCATCAGATTTAAATATTATCTTTTCGTATTGTAAGAAGATTGACTTAAACTTTATTTTGACTATGTATTTCTGTTTTAATTTTTTTTTAGTTAGAATAAATATTTTATTTGATTGCTGCGTTCTCCAATTTCCCGAGAACTTAACATTTGTCGAGAGTTTATTTGGCTATTACTTTATTATATAACATAATTAATGCAGTTATTTCAGTCTTTATTCTCAAGTTATATCTATTACAGGAATGTCTTTTGCAAATAAACCCGCTTGATTTCATCCTGTGGTTCAAAATTCTTCTACTGCATCAACTTTAAAATACTCGTAAAATAATACTGTATGTTGAAATTTAACACAAACATTTTATAGTATTGAGTATAATACAGCGGACGTATTTTTAACTAGTATTAAAGGTTATTGAAGTAATATCATATTTCGTGTATAATATTTTTGCTGTTTTCAAAAACATACAATGTTTTTAAAATAAAATTCATATTTGCTGGCTAATTAATTCTAATAAGAAAAGCCAAAATTAGAAATATATAATTGCCTTAACCCGCTGCTTTTCCAAATTTCGTTGTTCGGGACAGTGTTTGAGCTAATCACGTAGTTGGGACATTAATATCCCCACATTATGAAATTTTACATTTGTCACACTATTTTATTGATATTCGGTCTCAAAACTTATAATTCTATACTTTGAAATTCTTTTTTTCTCTTATATCATTATTCAAGAAATTAATTTTTAGATATGCCATAGTATATTTTATGTAGTTCATCGGAAAAGAAAATTCGACAAATTTCGTTTCTTTATTAATCCACCGAAACCAGGTCCTAATTTACTCGGCAGGTCCGTATTTCGTTTTCCTATAAATTTCTTTGCTGTTAGGTTACTAAGAAACTTGCAAATCGATGTTCTTTGAATTTGGTATTAGAAAGCATAACCATTAAAAACGTCGCAGGTGTAATGATTTTTATTTTTGACTCCATTTCAGTATGGTAGCCATTTTAATGGCGTCTTTTCAGGTAATTTTCATCGTTTACAAGCATTCTAGCCAGACAGAAGTCGATTGTTTGACACTTTGTCTATTTGACAGTAAATTAGGCTGTTACGCAGTCTCCATCAAACACGTTTCTTGAGTTTTTGGCTGAGAATTTCAATACTGCAATGCAGGGCACGTTTATTACTTCGACGCGAAGTATAACAAAACTTCTCGTACCAGTTCAAATTAGGAAAGAACTTTCTGAAATAGTTTTTCTGAATGATTTGTTTAATTTTTATCATATACATTGTAAAAAATAGCTATTGAAGGGTGCCTCGTGATTAAGGTTGCTGCCTGAGAAAAAATGTCTACAATTTTGGGTATATTTTGTTTTCCCTTCTACATTTGATTTCTCGATGCTTTCAGAGATCAAATATTAAAAAAAATCTTTGTTAAATAATAATTGGCAAAAATGCGGGCTTTTGCTTCAAACATCATAACTCTGCAACAAAATATTATATTTTGATAATTCTTTTGTTACATTAATTACAATTGAATATTATAGTGAATGAACCAGAATGGTAAAGATACTGCGAAAACTAAAGAGTCAGAATTTAATTATTTGAGAAAAATAATTGTTTATAAATTTATTCTCGACATTTCAGTTCATAAACTGAAACTTTTAGTGAAGATTAACTATTCCTGTTTATTCACTAGAGCAAATGATGGGTTATATGTTGAAAAAATAATTATATTATTATTTTTAACAGTTTATGATTTATGTTTATGACATACAAAATCGGGAATCTGAACTTTACTCACTAAGACCTTGACAGTTGACACTCGCTTCGAAAAAATATATTTTTTGAAATATTAAGAAACGTAGCAAGAAGTGGTTTGAAGCATTTAACAGAGAATAACAGAGAGCATACGATCCAATAAACATTGAAAAATACGAAATTTCTCGATTTTGATAATTCTCAGGTATACAGCTATCATAATCAAGTAACAAATATTTATTGATATGAAATTGTCAGTTTCGTCGCATTAATCATTGAAATAGAAAATAAAAATATTATATTGAATGATTGTGAATTGTATTTGTGCAAGACTGTGATAATATTATTTTGATTTACTTTTTGGGTAACATCTTAAACATAGCAACTCCATAAAAACCAACGCTTATTTCTTCAAGCATACACATTTCGTATTCATGTATATACATTTTGTTTCAATGTTAGATACTTTATGGCGAACATGATGTAATGAGCACAGATCCCAATCGCATCCCTTTAAAGTGCCGTACTATAATTTACTTGTGTGTTTAGACGTGTTATCATTACGCAAAAGAGTTGGAATATTAGACAAATGTGCAGTTTCTTCTGATAGCATCTCCCGGTGGGAGAGGAAATTTACAGCTCGAGAATCAGGACCGGAGAAGTGCAATGGAAGCCCCGGTTAATCTCTTCCCGATTGCAGAACGTCGCGACGTTTCGGTATGTGTGGGTGAGGGTGAGGGCAAGAGCGTGGGCGGGAAAGAGGGCGAGGGCATGGGCGAGGACGAGTGCGAGGGCGTGGAGCGACGAGGCGAGGAGTGGGCGTGGGCGAGGATATGGGCGGGGGCGAGGCGAGGGCGTGGGAGCGGCCGAGGACGAGGACGGGGGCGGGCGTGGGCGAGGAGCGATGAGAGCGCGGAATGGGCGAGGGCTTATGCGAGGGCATGGGAGAGGTTGAGGGCGGGGATGAGGGCGAGCGTGAGGGTGAGTGCGAGGGCGAGAGGGAGGGCGAGAGGGAGGGCGAGAGCAAGGATGAGCAATGGCGAAGCAGAGCGAGGACGGGCGAGTGGGCGAGGAGGCGAGCGAGGCGACAGCGAGGGCGAGAGCAAGAGGCGAGGAGGGCAGCGAGGGCGAAAGCGAGGGCGAAGCGAGGGCGAGCGAGGGCGAAACGAGGGCGAGGGCGAAGCGAGGGCGAAAGCGAGGCGAGCGAGGCAAGCGAGGGAAGGGCGAAAGCGAGGGCGAAAGCGAGGCGGGAGCGAAAGCGAGGGCGAAAGCGAGGAAGTGAGCGAGAGCGCTGGCGAGGGCGTGGGCGTGGACAAGGGCGAGGGATAGGCAAGGCGAACTCGGACCCACGAACACACCCATAGCTGAACGTCCGGCTCCTGGCTTGCTGGCGGCGGCCACAACTTCGCCCGCCAAGACGCGTGCGGGGCTACTTAAGCAGAAAATCGGCGTCAGTGAGAGAATACACGTTTACTCACATTATCCTAATCTGTTTTGAAGCCTGCACTCATTCTGAATACTGACGTTATCTAACAAATTCATATAAATCGATACATTCAAAACAACAAGATTTACTAATGTGCCTCATAATTATCAGAACGACTAAGATATTCTTATCCGCATTCATCGTATTCCTGAATTTTGACTTTTCCTCAAATATTTGTAATCTATCCCTCTTTCCGTGGCGACTTTGGATTTATTTAGCGAAAGTAATAAATAAATAGATTTAAAAACAGCTGAGGATGTGTATATATATTCTACAGATTAAAGGTATGAATACATTTTAGCTAGCACAAGTAATTTTGACGAACACGAAGTAGAAAAAAAAATTTCTAATTATCAAAACTTTTTGAGAATATGTTTTTAGTCCCATTAGATCGGGAAACGGCGTTGAAAATGTCCCTTTCGCTGACCCGTTTGCGCAAAAAGTGACGCCGACGGATCGGTGGTTTTCGTCCGTCGGCCCGTTCGCTCGCGGTCTGGCCTCCCGCTCCGCCGCCAACTTCTCCGCCACCGCCTCCACTTCGGCGCCGGTGGCGAAATGTGGATTAGCGCGGGCGCGCCCATAAATCCCCGCGGGCGGCCTCAGGCACTCCGCACACACGACCTGCGGGGCTGGGCGGCGCGCTCCGCACTTGCGCCTTATCGACGGCGAACATTCTTGCCCGACTCTCCTCGTTCTGTCTCGAGGCGATGCCTTCACGCTTCCTACTAGTTTTATGCGATCTGAATGAGGATGTAAGTTAATGTCATGTTCTTTTTCTTGTTATTTACTGCCTCTCCTGTGGACACACTTGCTGAATTGTGATATATTTAGTTTTACGGTTTCCTAATTATATTGTGTGATTTATTCTGCGAAAACGAACAAGTACGAATTAATTGTATTTTGGAATGAAATGATAATAAATCGGTGAAATGGTTTATCATTAGCCAAAATAGATAATTTCGTCGTTGAATATATTCTTTTTACCTTTTTGTTCTCTTTCGGGTAGTTAATGCATCTCATTTACACTGTAATAACGTTGGATGAAAAACATATTTTATCTTTATAATTTTTTTTTTAATTTTTAAAAATTAAAATTTTATCTTTTATTGAAAATAAACTTTTGTTTATTTCTTATAACAGTGAACAATAATTAACTATTTTCAATGGCCCAAGAAAGTTAACGAAACAAAAAAGAAAGTGGATATGTAATATTTATTTCGGAACCAGGTCTTGGAATGTACGCTGCTTATGTGTGTCAGAAATTTTTGTAACTTAGTACGTGATCGTACACCTTTGTCCAATAGAATGTTCAGTTAAGTTTGTAGTGTTAGTGTGGAACAAAATAAAATTTTGTACTTCATCAACTGGTTTATTTGTCCAAAAGAAAAACCTTTACGAGAACAGTAATACAATTACATATGACTAAAAACGTTCCTACAAAAGCAAAATGCGTGTGAGGAATTTTAAAATGTCTCTGAAAAGTTTATTGTCACAATATGCGGGACGTGTTTGTGTGTCGTTTAACATGCATACCATAAAGTGAAAAGGAGACAATGTGAATGTAAGCAGTTACGTGAGGAAATGAAAAAAATGCCGAGTCCTTGTTGGACGAATATAAAATATGGCTAGTATTTCTTCCCTACAGACCATTATTCTTCTGTAAACTAGGCCAAAATAAACTCTTTTCAGTTACTCCGTGAGAAATATTAGTGTCATACATACAACATTTTAGGAAGGTGCATTGCTCAAATAAAATACTTTTAGTTTTTTTCACAGCATAATCCTTTCCTTTCTATTCAAAAGAGTTTTAGAAATGCATTCAAATAACTTCTCATCACTGCTGAGGGAGAGTAGGTACATTATTTTAACGGAGGTAACTAAAATTATTGTCTTGTCTCTAAAGCTTTTGCGTGGTTGAGAAATAAACTGTTCTTTGAATATTGTCTGTGCAATGAACTTGATCGTCTAGACGTTGGCATGTTTTTAAGTTTCTGTGTCTGGTCGTCCTGCAAAACTTCCGAGAGTCTCAAACTTCCTGCATTATCTCTCAAGTGTATTTGAAAGGCGTGTATCAGTTCCATTTCTGTAGTACAGAAACAACTTCGTTCTTTTGTTTTGAATGTGCTCGTACTCCTTCATCAACCAACTCCTTCGATTCCTTCTTGGATCCTCTGCCATCAATCACGATCTTACATCCTCACATTCATTGTCCCTTTCTCGTTCTCTGCAGTCCAAATTCAACTCTTTTTCTGCTACTTTTTGCTCCACCAAATAATTCACGTGATACCCTTGCACTTCTAGTTTTCACCGCGATCACTTTCGCAGTCCGCATCCAGTTCGCTCCCCGCCCAACCGTGCTCAACTGCACGATGGCCCCGTGGTTCATTTCATTAACTGAGGAGATAGTTTTTTTAGACAACCATTAGCAAAATCGGATCCTTCAGGACATTCATTGTAAGCCAAAAGTTCAATTTTTAGAATATGTGCTAAAAGTGAGACGATGATCAGTTGTTCAGACAAATATCTGAATACAACAAAGAAGACAAAATAATTTCGTCTGGCCGCATCATCTACTACTGACCTTAATGTATCATGAGATGATTTATATGCTTGAATTAAAATGAAATGAAAGTCAGTAGGGCTGTCTAAAAAATTGTTATGCCACATGTGGTAAAGGTGATTTTATTTTGCTCGTAGGATCGACTTTTTTGTATATTGTAACTGTTTGAGTGTTGAAGAAACATTTGAATGACCATCATGGTAACTTAAATATTTGAATACATTTATGGCCATGTAAGACTGAAGAAAGCCACCTTCAAAACCTATCTCCCGTGTTGTTTCACCAAACTATATGTCTTAATGGACTAAACATAATGTCTGTATCGTAACATATTGACAGGAAACGAAGTGAAGTATGAACTGCGTAAATAATAAAATTTAATTCTGGTGTCAGTAAGCAAAAATAATCGAAAATGGTTGAGTATTTAATTTTAACAAATTGGATGTATTGAAAGAGAAACATTGACTAGTTGTCCCTGTTTATTATTCTTTTAAAGAAATAATTGTCAATTGTCAATGAGTGATCACTCTCGTTTAAATTACTTTTCAAATAATGTTTCATTCACTTTATAAATCATTAATAATTTTCAAGATTTTGCGGAAGAATATACAAGCTTTATGCAACTGAACCCCATCAAAGGGATACGGATTCATGTGCTAATAGTTATTTATGATACGAGTGGGGCAAGTGACATTTTGCGAGTAGGAAAGATTGCAACAAGAGCAATTGGTCTAGTGACACAATTTTACGTTCAAATTAAAATAACTTGTATCATGCGAGTCATGCACTATTTTTTAGACAGTTTTACTTTCATTTTATTTTTATACACGTACCCAAATCACTTAATGATTCATTAAGGCTAGTGATAGCTGATGCTGTAAGATTTTATTTCATTTGTTAAATTCACAGATTTATCTGAACAATTGAGTATCGTAACATTTTTGACACTTGTGCTGAAAATTGAACTTTTAGCACTCTGCGCTTATCGAGAAAGAACAGATTTTACTAGGGCATAACTAAAAATTAATATATTTATTTTTTACTCATACGTTGTTGCTTCTTATTGCCTTCGATATGGAACTCGATATTCACTGCATTACTGACCTAGTCCGTGAGGATCATGCTGACGAAGGAAATATGAAAAAATTGAATGGTGTTACATGTTCTCTTATAGAGAATTATGAGGAGAATTATGAAAGGTAATTATGGGAGGGAAATATGAAATGACAGAGTCAAGTTAACATTAGTAGATAAGTCAATCTGAATATTAAAATTACGTTCAAAAACAAAATCATGAATGTACCACGAGGGTTAACTGGTTCTAATAATTTCGTCTTTTTGTCGCTGCTCGATCATTAGAACCCTTAAAACGCTCTTGGTGCATGAATCGTCTCCTATATTATTTCAACAGTATACACACCTTTTGAATCTAAATAGTTAAATAATTTCTAAATAAATCATTTTAGGACATTAAAAACTAAAAGTTTGAGGCCAAAGGTCTCACAGAAACGTTCATCGCACCATAATTTAAAAAATGACATCTTCTTGAACATTACATTACATTTTTGCTGGTTGGACGCTTCTGGATTCTACCTCACATGTTTAGAGCATGTAGAATTTGCAACTGTATGTGAAATTAAACTAATTACTACGTGACTGAATTACACGGGTGTACCTCTTTGTCGGTAATAACGTTAAATAAGAATAGTTTGTATTGTTAAGGGTGTATTGTATGTTATCACTTACAAGGAAACAATCAGAATAAGTTATTTATTTATTTGACTAGATCAGTGGGAACAAGTAACGGAAAATAAGAGGGTCTTGATATATCACAGGCTTCATTTGGAAATGAAATAATAGGAACGAGGGTGGGGTTTATCATGCGGGAGTTTTTGCACGGATACGCTAGTAACTATTTCCCACCCCCTTTTTTATATAATTTATTTATTGAGTGGTTGGAAACTACACAGATCAGTACTAAATTACTATCTCATGTGCATTTGCTGGCTTACATTGTAACTTATATTAACTTAACACTAAAAACTTAAAACTAAACTACCTTACTATAGGTGTAGGAAACTACAAGAGCCCCTACTACGAACAATTAGTAGAGAAAATGTTCAAGAACGCTTCGGCAGGAAATCTATTCTTAATTCTAGTAGGGAAGTCAATTATAATGGCCAGGTTGTTGTGGACGGCTCGGTTAATTGTATTTAGGTTGGAGTAAAAATTATTGGAAAGATGGGCAATATGTTTGATGATCGGTGATGTATTTAGTTCCATATGAAGTTGGGCGTTAGAGATGAATTTCCCACCCCTGCTCGCGCTAAACGGCCGCTCCCACGGCCTCGCCCTCGCCCGCGCGGCCGGGCCGGGCGCACCGCAGCGCCCCCGCGGCCGAGTTGGCAACTCGCGCCGCCCGCGGCTCTTGCATTGTGGGGCGCGCGGCCTCTTGGCGGCGGGAAGTTGCGGCGTCTTCGTGCTTGGCAGCGTTGAGAACGGCGGCGCTCGCTCTTCAGAGATTCGCCGCCCGCCACCAACGCCTCTCCCAAACAATGAATGTGAACGGAAGTGCGCGATTTTTACTAAAAGAATGCCGTAGGTTTCATTTTCGTTGGACTCTCTAAATGTTCGAATATTGCAAGTTTCAAAGTAATGTGAGAATTTATGTGCTGATGTAGTGCCACTAGTTTTCAACCATGTTTAGCAATAGTGGCGTTAAAGTGTTTCATTCACGTGGCTGTTAATATTTTCCTTCTTTCGATTTTATTGTAAATTCAGGAGAAGAACAATTTCGATTTTTCTTTTCGATTTTATTGTAAATTCAGGAGAAGAACAATTTTAAAGAATGAAAATAAGTTGCAGAATAACGTTCCAATGACTTCGTTGTTGAGAGCGTTGAGAACGGTGGCGCTCGCACCTTCAGAGATTCTCGGACCGCCGCCAACAACTTTCACAATTTTTTTAAAAATTTGTTGCGTCGTTGTTGACGCAACGCGTCTCTTAACCCTTGTTGGGTGTTGAGCGCGTTTGTTGGAGTAATCCTCCGTTACCAAGTAGTTACTATCATTACTGTTAGAGTAAAATTACTGTATTTGTCGAGTCTCGTCACGTCAGTCAGTGCCTTTTATCCCTTCGGCCAGGGGATCGACGCCGTTAGATCCCGGGGTCCCTAGCCGGTCACCCAACCAGGAACCCGCGAGTCTCGAATTCTCTTAACCTTCGTGACTTCACGGAGCGTAGTAAACGAATTCGGCTAGCGCCGCCGGCTTTTTAAAAATTGTTGAGGCGCTCAGAATAATAAAGGCAGATTCCAACAGATGTTCGTTTTGAGAATAATGACTTTTTCTGTTTTCGCTCACGTTCTCCTTCACTCCGGAAAAATTATGAAGATGTAATTTGAGAGTTTTGCTGTATTGAAATTTATTTTATATTGCAGCATATGATATGTATGACAGTTTACCGTCAAACTTCTAACTGAAAATGTGAGGAAGACTAGAATCTGCCGTTATTATTATGGGCGCGTCAATTGGTGTGAATGAAAGTGTGTGATTTTCACTATAAGATTTACGTAAGTCTCATTGTTATTGAATTTTCTGAATTTTCGAAAATTGAAAATTCCGAATAACGCAAGAAATTATGTACTGTTGTAGCATTACTAGATTTCAATTATCTGCAGCAATAGTGTCATTTAATCGTTCCATTCACTTGAATATTAATAATTTCTTTCTTTAGATTTTATTGCAAGTTCTGGAAAAGAAAAAAAATTAAAGAAACAAAATAAGTTGCAGTACAGCGCTCCAGTGTCCTCGTGCTTGGCAGCGTTGAGAACGGCGACGCTCGTCCACTTCAGAGATTCTCTGACCGCCGCCAACTCTCACAAACAATGAATGTGAACGACAAGGCGTGATTTTTACTATCGTCTGAACTTTAAAAATGATTTGAAATGATGTGATAAATACTTTTGTCTGACCCCATTAACTTTTAGGTATCATTAAGTGATTTGTGGATTTGAATAAAAATTAAATTAAAGTCAGTTTGACTGTTTAAAAGTATTGTATGACACATGTGATAAAAGTTATTTTATTTTGATCGTAGAATTGCGTCGTTAGATCAATCGACCTCGTGTTGCACCTTTTCTACTCTCAAAATAAAATGTCACTTTTGCCACTCGTATCAAAAATAACTATTAGCACACGCTACTGTGGTTAAAAAAAGTATCCTTATTCCTTTCAAGGGGTTCAGTTGCATAAAGTAGTTGTTTATACTTCGGCAAAATATTGCACATTACTAATATTAATGTTTTATAAAGGGAATGAAAAATTATTTGATAATTAATTGAAATTACATAGTTCTCTATTTTGTTGAACTCTCTGAATGTTTGAAAATTACAAGTTCCGAATAATGCGAGAAATTATGTTCTGTTGTAGCAACACTAGTTTTCAACTATCTTCAGCAATAGTAAAATTTAAGTTTTCCTTTCACTTGGGTATTTATTTATTTCATAACTCAAATTTTACAGTGAATTTTGGAGGAAGAAACAAAATAAACGTGTTTTGTTACAATCACAAACATTTTAGATGAAGAGGCATGTTATGACAATTGTATCAAAGATTAATTTTCCGTAAATTATATATGTCAACCTCCGACATATTTTGTAATTAAATTTGTCTGCAATAACGTTTGAAATAATGTAGTAAATTAGTATGAATGTATTGGAATCGTATATATTTTCATTCTATAGTCTGTGCTATTAAATCAGTTACAATGAGATCAAGTGATGTAATTTCGTAAGAATCTTGCTTTAGACCAATGCATTTTATTCATGGCAACGCTTTTTTGAGACCTCTTGGTCTATGATTTTGGAGTGCCCATCACCTCCAAGACTCGGTGGAAGAACCCAGAAGCGTATCTTGAAGCAGAGGTGATTGCTTTTCGACTCGAATAAGGGACATCATCGCAGTGAGTTGGGGGAGAACATCGTTTGTGCATTGCGGATGGAGTCACTCTCATAAGTGGCGTTGTAAATTGCAACTTCCGGTTGCATCCACTCGATGATGATCAATTCAATTGTGATGCATCGGTTTCTCATGCTGTCTCGGGCTATATTGGACATTGTTGTCGCAGTGGCTTCTTTTCGTGCACTCAAGACGTGGAGCCACTTCTCAGCCTATTCCCAAGTTATAGTATGTTACATATGTTTTCTCTAGACGGCCTCCAATTGCTTTAAAATTTCTGTGATGCTCACAATCTCTTTTCACAGATTCCACGTTTTCCAGCAATAGTGTAAATAACAGGTTTGAATGTTGTCGACGGAGAGGGATTGTGCTATTCCATACAAGCAACACTTTTCCGAGTATTGCCGCCCTCATGAGTATCCGATTTCTAAATGTCTACTTAAAGAATGTTATATGAGCATTAACTCCTTTTTCATACACAAATACTGAAAATGAGCATTTTAAATGAGCTTCACGATCAATGGATTTCGTTTTTTGGGGAACGTTTGAAGAAATTCAACATTATTTCAACTTCAAATTTATATTACTCATAGTCGAATATATGCGGCTCAGCTTTCTCCGTGTAAGTTGGGATATAAATGTCTTTTATAAATTTTTAATGTAATAATTTTATACATCTGTTCCGAATAAACAATCAGAACCACTAAAACGCTATCATAAGACACTTGACTTTTCGTACGGTCTTGTATCTTTTCACTATTAATTTGTATGTCATGAGGAGTAGATATCAGACATTAAGGAGAAAATACCCTTCAATCTAGCAATTGCGGTTTTCTATTTTTTTATTTTTAGGGCGAATTCCTTATCCTCCGGAGAAGCTATTGGTTATGTCATGAGAAGATAATTTCATTGTCATATTTTCTCCCGAATTACATCCTTCACGATAGTTTCCTTCGATGTGTCTACAGAACTGGAAAAGGTTTTGACGACCGTAAAAGTCATCATGTGTACACTTTGGCTTTTATTTCCGGGACTAAACTCACATGGTCATTAGTCCCGTAACTTCAGTGAGTGTTGTAGTTGGGAGGTGGCCATATACCTCCCTAGCTGAACGTGCGTTCCGTCACTGAATTACACGTCAGCTTACGACTTTTCTCCTCCAACGGGTGCGGTGTGCTGCATGTGAAAGTGTATGTTACGGGAGAGGTAAGGAAATACCGTGCGCCGTCCATAGTCCGTCGTTTTAGGATACTGCTTAGGTTGATTGATTGGTGCCTCCGAGCACGTCAACTGTTAAATTCATTTGTCCTGTAAGTGTGGTGTATGTTTTGCCGGCGGGAAATGACGATATTCCTCCGCTAGATACTGGCGCCAAACTGGTTTTCTCCAAATGTTTCCAGGTAGTTCACCAGTGGGTGAATCTGAGCCGGGACAAGCTCTTAACTCCCGACATGTGAGATTGTGTAGTAGTGTAAGTGAGTGTAGCTGTTTGTAAAGAGTGTGGATAGGGCTAGGAAGAAGAAGGAAAAAATCGCTCGCGGCCGTTTGATAGGATACTGCTCCGGCATTCACATATAAAAAAACACGGAGAACTACCGAACAGAGCAGCCGGTCGCAAGAATACTTCTCCAGATAGTGACTGTATTCGCCCTATCTATGTAGCTAATGTCAAAAATACTGCCACCGTCGGAACAAGAACCCTATGATCACCCGGTCAGAGGCAGAGCAGTAACATCAATTGACGCCCTGAGCCATCGAAACCGGTTACTACTTCGATATTCGCCTTGTGTTACTCTGTAAAACGGTGAAAAACTAGCTAGAGCTGCCGGGGATTACAATTATCCTTTAGACCGAGACTGTATTGGAACCCGCATGTCGCGGGTGCGTTTTGAAGCCTGCCCAAACAGGAAACACTTAGTTACATCCAATGAACTCGCGCACTTGGACGTCACCTGACCCACCCCGGCCAATCAGCGAGCGCCAAATGGCATTTGCGAGCTGCGCGGTTGGTTAGCGCGCCGCCTCCCGCGCGGCGCATCCCGAGGGGCGGCGGAGAGCTCTAATGGCCGAATTAAAATGCCGCCAAATTCGCGTCGTTAGTGCCGCTCCGCGTTCAGGGACCCCGCGGGATTGCGCTCAAAGGGCGCTTCGGCCCCTCTGTCCCGGGCCCCCCTCCCCCCCACGCGTTGTGGCGCCTGCGGCCCCTCCTGCAATTCGCTTTTGCACTCCCCAGCTCCGGCGTCTAATCCTCGTGCACTACTCTCTTCCCGGAATTCCGCAATGGATCGTCGAATTATGTATGGCGGCGAAGGTTGCTCTGGGCGTCAACTGATGTCACTGTAGTGCCTCAGGCCGGAAGGACAGACGGTTTATGTCCTGATGGTGGTAGGATTTTCGATACCAGCTACATAGTTAGGTCGAATTTAGTTGCTGGCTGGACGACAACTCTACATGTCGTATGCTCTGATCGGTAATTTTCCGTGCTTTTTTTAAACAACAGCAGGTGAATTCCGAAGAGGTATCGTAACAAACGGGCAACAGACGGCGTGCTATCATTTCTTCCCATTCCTTGTTCCTATCCTACCACTTACACACACTTACATGTACAGGCACTACACTACCACACATGTCGGAGAACCAGTCGGGAGCTTGGATTGATTGATTGATTGATTTTGCGTCAACTGCTTCGGTCATTAGTTCCGTTTGTGTAGTGCATGTGTGTTCTCGGGAGATGGCGGTGATCTTCACCCGCTGGATGGCGAGATCCGGCACCGACCTACCGTCGGCTACCGAGGTTTCCTCCTAACTAGAACTCTCCCACCAGCGGGGCACCGCCCCAGCCGGAACAAGCTCTAAGCTCCCGACCGGTCACCCGGAATATGTGGTAGTGTAGTGCATGTTAATGTAAGTGTGTGTGTAAGGGGAGAGGATAGGACAAGGAAGAGGAAGGACAGATCGCGCGCGGTCCACGGCCCGTTTGTTAGGGTACTGCTCCGGCATTCGCCTGGTGTTGATCGGAGAAACCACGGAAAACTACCGATCACAGAACTGGCCGCTAGAATTCTCCTCCAGACAGCGTCTGAATTCGACCTAGCTGAAAAGCTAGTGTCAAAAATCCTGCCGCTGTGGGGAGTGGGAACCTAGGACCTCCCGGTCAGAGGAGCTGCAGTGACATCAGTCGATGCGCTGAGCTATCGCTCCCGGTCACACACGTCGGAGAACCTGTCGGGAGCTTGGAGCTTGTCTCGGCTGAGGTGGTGCCGCGCTGGTGGGAGATACCTGGTTGGGGTAACCCCGCAAGCCGAAGTGTAGATTCTCACCATTCAGCGTGGGAACATCACAGCCACCACCGGAAAATAAAATAAAGCATGCACTGCATTTACGGGACTTATGATCTAAGCAGTTGACGCGTGAGTAATAACTAATAAATCAAACCACCAAATTATGAACACAGTTTAATATAACATTTGCGAAGCTCCTTATAATTTTTTTTTCACCGTTGCGACCTCAGCGCACCCAGTGGCAATGAAGAAGCTACACCAATTCCTTGAGGAGCGGCATACTACATTATGTGCATACTGTTTACAGATGGTTTGCTTGATGGTCTGTGGTAGCAGGGTCGGATTTACTGTAATGGGTTGCTCGGGCAAAAATTTGGTGAGGGAATTCTAGAAAAAGATTAAAAATCCTTCAAAACTGTTTATATGTATTAACTTTGGGTAATCATATTATTCATGCTTTTAACTGTGTAATAATTATTAATTTTTAGTTACCACATAATATATGCATTTGAGTGTGTCAATGAGGCACTTTCCTCACTTTTTTGCCGCAAAATCGTCAATCACATCCTCAAAACTTATGTCTCTCATAATATTGTTATTGGTTCTTAAAATGTCGAGATCGTTGAGATTCTAAGTCAATGGCGTTTGAAATCTGCTTTTAACTATTTTTAATGTTGGAAACATCTCTCAGCAGTACAAATAGTTATCATTAAAATAAGATTCATTCCCAAAATCATTTCCACATTAGGGAAGGCATCCTGGACTTTCTTTTTATATTATTGCTTTGTTATTACGTGTCGTAGAAATATAGGATATTTGAAAATAAAATGTAATAATATAAATATAAAATTAAAACAAAATAAAAGTACAAAGTATATCACAATTTTGTAGTGTAACAAATGCTTAAAAAAAATGTGGCATTGTAGTAACAAAAATATGAATTTGATTTACATCTTATGACTTTTATTAAAAAGCACAAATTCCCCCCTCCCCAGTTTTGTATTTGGTGGTGACTCTAGGCTACCATTTACCTTCCCAACTCTTAAACCTGGTCCTGTGCTTGGCAAAATTTTGATGCAGTGAGTTGAATCGATTGCACAATATTTATTATCTGCTCTTAGCTCACTTGCCATTGTCAAATTGAGATATTTGGCATCCTGCATACTTTGACATCTTGACTTTTAAAAGCACAATCCAGTTTGGGAATTTGTGGTGCTTTAAATCCTAACAACAATAAAAATAATCCGGCAACTTTTTTCTTCTTTAGGTTTCCTAAAGATCGAAAAAGAAATGCGTTAGCAAAATTGATCGGAAACAGTATTATTTCAGAGCGCATGTCAAAGAGCGTTAGAGAATGACCAGTTTTTTTTTAGGTTTTTTTTGCTATTTTATCATTTTTAATTGATCACATTAAAAGCGAAATTATTTTCTATCATTGTAACTGCTGGTTAACCTCATCTCAATAAGATTTGTTATGCAGTTTTCCTTAATTGACAGAGAGAAATGCTGAGATGGTCTCTTCTTTCTCTTCGGCACAGTAAACATATATTATATTCTTTCAATCTGTGCCATCGCTAAGAGTCACAACCGCTTTGTCCATACACAATTTGTATTATATGATAAATTTAGAATGACAGTTTTATTGTGCTCATACAGCAAATTTTCAGAAGTTATGTATATGCCTACGTGCTGTTTTAGTTATGCTAAAATTTTAAACATTAGAAATTATGTACTACTAGGTAGTGTTGTTATCTCTTGTAGCCTTTAAGACAGACGTCTCTAGCTGGCCACCAGCAGCGCTAGCGTCGCACGGATGTCAAACGGATGAATTACAGCTTCTCCTCCCCAGAACTCCTATTACAGCTTCGCAACTGTTATAGTAAACTGTGCTATAAATAGGTCATGCCTGTCTTCCTCATTCTGTACAGTTCGTCCGCCCTGAGAAATCCTGCGGGATAACGTTCCGGTGACACTAATATGTTCGCTTATGCTTTCTGTCTTTCATCAGTACTTCAAGAATCCCATCTGCATCCTTAAACACGAAACTCACGGGTGATTTGATCTCGGTCTCTATACATCGTCGTAAAAACATTTCGTACAACTTCATTAACGTATAATTCAATTACTGTCTCTTTCGTTGTTTTATTTGCTGTTTGTTTCGTTTGCGGCAAATGAATGTTGTTTTGGATATTTCAAATTAATAATTTAATTTATGAATTTATTTAATTATTCAATGAAAATTAATTAATTTATTCATTAATTTTGAATGATAAATTATGAAGTTAAAAGGGAATAACATAAATATTGAAACAGCAATTATCAAACTACTTGGCGGAACAATTTTCAAGGTCCTTTAAAATTAATAAGCTTCTAATATAATTATTTTTTAATTAATTAAATCATAGCAATGCAGTTGACAGATTTATGTCACATCATTTATGAATTTTACATTTGTAATGTGGATTTATTTACTTTTGTTTCAATTGCGGCTTGTGATTCTCCGTTCCAATACCATTGTTTTCTCTGGCATACCTTTTTATAAATCTTAAGTCATCGAATTTTTCTTTTAGATGCGATAATAATAATATTCATAATGTGAATTTGTTAAGGAATATTTGAAGTGGCTCAAACGTATCTTTTATTTATTAATTTTAAGTCGTTTTATTCAGGGAAAACAGCCCAGTTAAAGTAACACAACATTTCTCAAAATATAGACCACATTGACTATGCAAGAATTTAGTTTTATCATTCTGCCGCCAAAGTCACACGCTCCGTTCTGAAGTGACAGTATTTCCATTTACCAACAAAAATAATACATTAATACATTTCCCTACGAACATTTAATAATATACGTATTCTTGCTGTATATTTACTCGAATGAAATCGATTACACACGCTGGGGATTCCAGTTCGGAATTCACGCTCTGTTGGCCAACCACATTCCAAGAATTTTCGAACTCCATGGGTAGATCTGCATTCTTTTTGCAACTCGTATTTCTTTCGAACTGCGATAGGCAAGTGTGATTTTGCAGTTTCATGTACGTAACCTAGACATTGTTGTATTCCTGTTTATCTTTAATTTCGCATTCATCATTCAACAAAAAATGAATCTTGAAGGCAGCGACAGTCATAGTTTCCGTAGATCTTCTGCCACCTTATTAATTGATGAAGGTGGAGATATAACGACTCTCGAACGACATGGGAGCTGGAAGAGTACGTCCGTAGCTGAAGGGTATGAAGAAATTCTATGGCAAACACTGCAATTTGTGGAAAAAAGAACTTGCAATTCATAATTAGTGATATTATCTACTTTCCTTAATATAAATTTTTTTATTGTTTAATGTAGGTAATCCTTATACTTCAGTTTCAAATAAAAAAATCGGTTAAAAATTTATTCGGAATACTTCAAGGACGAAGAGACAGTATAATCTTCTACTCGCGCACACTGACCATTATTCAGTCTTAGGAATTACGACACTCGCTTCAACGTTGCTCCAGTCGTAAACATCAACCCAGGATTAATAGCCATTATTACGCGCTCGATGCAGAATATACTAATAAAATTCAACTTTCAGCCCTTTGTGCGTGGAAACTAATACTTTTCTTCAGTCTTTATTGGCAAATGCTGCTTTGCGGTGCACTTAGGACAAAGTTTATTTCACTGCGTATGGGGAAGAAAATATGACTTAATAAAATAACTGCATCGGGAGCGGTAGCTCAGTGCATCAACTGATGTCACTGCAGCGCCTCTGAGCGGGAGGTCCTAGGATCCAGTCCCGACAGCGGCAGGATTTTCGACACTAGCTTTTCAACTAGGTCGAATTCAGTCGCTGTCTGGAGGAGACTTCTAGCGGCCGGCTGCTCTGATCGGTAGTTTTCCATGGTTTCTCCGATCATCACCAGGCGAATGCCGGAGCAATACCCTAACAAACGGGCCCCGGACCGCGCGCGATCTTTCCTTCCTCTTCCTTGTCCTATCCTTTCCCCTTACATACACACTTACACTAACATGCACTACACTACCACATATTCCGGGAGAACGGTCGGGATCTTAGAGCTTGTCCCGGCTGGAGCGTTGTCCCGCTGGTGGTAGAGTCCTGGTTAGGGGGACACCCCGTTAGCCGACGGCAGGTCGGCGCCGGATCTCGCCATCCAGCGGGGGAAGATCATCGCCATCTCCCCAGAACAAAGCATGCACTACGCTAACGGGAATAACGACCAAAGCAGTTGACGCACCTGGAAAGACGAAGAAATCAATCAATCAATAAAATAACTGCACACTGCAGACAGAAAACACTGGGACGATGTAAACTCACATGGCTGCCACCTCATATATTCAGAATGAACCAAAGATAATTTATGTTTTCAGGAATTCGTAGTGAACCCGGGTACTCTGATCGGTCGTTTTTCGTAGTTTCTTCGATTAACACCAGATGAATGCGGTTGCAGTACTCTTACAAACGGGCCACAAACCGCACGCGCCATATTTTCATTCTCTTCCTTGTCTTATCTTCACCCTTTACTTACACACACACACACACAAGCACACACACATACACACACTCGCATGCACTATACTACCACACTTGTAGGGTTACTGGTCGGGAGCTTATAGCTTGTCCCAGTTAGGGCGGTGCCTTGCTGGTGGAAGATACCTGATTGGGGAAATCCCCGCTAGGCGACGGTAGGTCGGCGCCAGATCTCCCAACTAGCGGGGAATGATTACCATCACTTGAGTGGGAAACATGCACTACATTTAAGGGACTAATGATATTAGCAATTGACGCACCTGGAATCTCAATCAATCAATCAATCAATCGTACTGAAAAATATCTATTCAACTCTCACAGAAGCGCCTTCGGTGTACTCTTTACTAAATGGAGGGCTCGACTAACATCGTCAACTCACTCATCAGTTCTTTCGCACGTTAAAATTTACACTTCAGCCATTTATGTATCTGTTACTTAAATAACAATTTTGGTGATACATTTGAATATCATTGGTATGTGTATATTTAACTGATGATTTTTTAATTACTTCAACTTTATTATTTCTTGTACATTTTTTTATTCTCTATTTGGGGACAGTTTCGGAAGGCCCCCAAAGCAACAAAGTTCTCCTCGGGTCAAGATTTTTTATGCGACTTGGATTTTCATTGAAGAAATTATAGACAATTCGACTTTGCACCGATTGGCTCGGCAGTTGCAGAACTTTGTTAGATTAGGAATTCCCTATTAAATCAGTTAGTATAGTTTTAGATTGATTTTGGAATAGATATGAAACAGTTGGAGGGATATACTAAGGGAAATGAGTTTTGAATTATGAAATTTCGGTAAGATAGTTACCGAATATGTGGTACGAGGCTGGGTGGCGGTGGGATGTCAAAGCGAACGTTACAGAAGAAGGCACAAGAGACAGCCAAAGATTGAAATAAATTGAAATTAAAAATTATATGATGTGAGCTGCTGATATTTCTTTAGCAGGATCGTTATGAATTATTGAACTAAGAAACCTGTGAGCAATTACAATTTGCAGACATTTCTTTGGAAAAATTTGGAGATTGTTGACTGTTGAGAGGGTACCATTGATTCAAAAATGGTAGGCTTATAGATTTTTGCGGCTTAGAATCTGGGATTAGTAAACAATTCCGTTATTTACTTAACAAACTGAAGAAACCAAATCGCCCAGCCACACACATCCGTTAGATTCCGTAAAATTACTTCGTTATTGAATTGTGTCATCGAATTGAATAACCAGAGCTAAAAGAGTTGTCTGTTTATGGCTATACAAAACTACTTTCAGATAAGATAGTTACTAGTTAATAACAGGAAGGCAAATCGACAATTAATGAGAAGTGGACTAATTCTGTAAGCAGAAGAAGGCTGACACTCTAGAGCCAACGAAACTAATGTGATAACGCTGTTATTCCCGTAGGGTCACCCGGTAAACGCTGCTTAATTCCAGAACGCGATATGCAAAGACGTGGAAGCGATGTGCGACACTGACTGCTGCCGCGCTCATGTTCGCGGAAGAGGGTCCTGTGGGCGGGGCGGGTTGGGGGCGAAACAGGGTAGGGGGGAAAAGGGGGAGGGGCGGGCAGGGCGGGCTGGGGCACAGCAGAGCCTGGTGGGACTTGCGAAGCGTATTGGTGCGGGGTGGGGTGGGGTGGGGTGGAGCGGGGAGGAGTGATGCGGAGCTGGCCGACCAGGCGAGACGGGGCGGGACGGGGCGAGACGGGGCGAGACGGGGCGAGACGGGGCGAGACGGGGCGAGACGGGGCGAGACGGGGCGAGACGGGGCGAGACGGGGCGAGACGGGGCGAGACGGGGCGAGACGGGGCGAGACGGGGCGAGACGGGGCGAGACGGGGCGAGACGGGGCGAGACGGGGCGAGACGGGGCGAGACGGGGCGAGACGGGGCGAGACGGGGCGAAGTGGGACAAGACGGGACAAGGCGTGGCGGGACGGGGCGTGGCGAAACGAGGTGAGGCGGGGATAGATGGGGCGAGACGGGGCAAGGCGGGCGGGCGGGGGGGGCGGCCGCGGGGGGGGGGCGAGGCGGGGCTTCCCCGGGGGCCGGAAGCCACCGCGACGAGTGGACGCGCAGTCCACGGCCCTGTTCCTCCACGCCTGACAAGGCCCCGGGGCGGCCACCGCCGCAAATGGCTGCGGAATGTTCCCACGCCAGCACAACTCCCCTCGGATCTTCGCTGCCGGCGCAGAACGCAACTCCCCGCGGTTCTTCGCGAAACGAGCTGCTTCCATTGTGCCACCTCCCGCCCACACCGCCGTTCATTATTGTTACTGGGAGTCACATACAGTTTGTATGCTATTGATATTAGAATTCCAGTTTCATTAAAAACATCGATTCATTTAATACTTACTTGCTTCCGTACGTGTTTAAACCATTTTTCGAGCAATTATTTCTTTCTATCTATCCTTCTTTCTTTCTTTCCTTCTTTCCTTATTTCCTTCTTTCTTTCTTTTCTTCTTTTCTTCTTTTCTTCTTTCCTTCAAGTTTTGCGAGTGATTATCTAATGAATTAATGTTAACAATATTGGAGATGTCGAAAGAGTGGAATTAGAGTGGGTAAACGGGAAAACGCTGGGAAACCCTAACCTAGCTTTTGCTTTGTACAACAGACATCCCGCAAGGGTTTGCTAGGAATCGAACCCGGACCCAAGCATTGGAAGTCGTATGCGATAGCCGTTACTCTTTAATCCCTCCAACTTTACAATTTGGCCGTTAGTAAAAAAAAGTATCTATATTCTTGACAAAGAAATCCTCTAAAATATATTTTAATTTAATATATTTTTTGATACATCAATAAGGGATGTTAAGAATTTTTCTAATACATGTAAACATATATGTGTTTTTTTATCCAGAAAATGTAATTTTTAATTAATACGATGATTCCTAGAAATCTAAATACGAAAATACCGTAAAGCACTAAAAATAAACAATGTTAGTTACATGCTTTCAGCTCGGAACATTTCTCGACTAATATTTGTAGGAAAAATGTAATGCCCGATCAACCCTCTTGTAATTGTATTTAATAAAATATTTGAATAGATTACTTTAAGAACAACCTAAGTCATTGACAACTGAAGACATTGTGCTATTTTTTGGAAACTAAGAAAAATAATATAATTACCACATGGATTGTTAGAACGAGGTGAAACAGAGGATGAAGTACCACTCGACAAATTGATTATTAATGTATGACACGAACGTGCTGCACTTTTTGCATAATAAAATAATTTTTACTCGTATTAGGTCGTTGTTGAAATCAATAAATTTTCAGATTTATGAAGATTATAAAAAATACAAAAACAAGTTAGCTATGTTTATGTAAAGTGAACCTATGTTACTTGCAAAGACGCTTGGTTTGTTTTGCAATTAATACTATTTTTAGGAGTAAAAAAACAAAATAGTATTCAATGTTTACAGTACATACATATTAAGATTCTTACACTTCTCCAGTAAGCCAAGGCAATATTGCATACATGTAGAATTACACACTTTCACTATCGGAACAAATACTGTACGTTTTATTATATGTTTCATTTTCGTCTCCCCTATAACCACTCTTCCATCCTCGAACCATTTTTCATCTGGCAGTTCTGGTTTCTTCATGTGATCAATTTTCGAAGACAAGTTATTGAACGTATATGATACTGGTTTTGTGCACTGTATGATGCAGCAACGGTTTTGCCTTTAACTTGTGTTTCAACAAAGGTGATATTAGAGAGTTCTTTAAATCAGCGATTCATTTCCTCGTAATGTCCAGAAACATTCGAATACGATTTATTACAATGATCTGAGAAACAATAAATTTTAGATGCAATAATTATTTAAAAATCATTATTTAATATGTATTTAATAATAGTTCCCTTGAACTATTATTTACGCACTCGACGATAATATAATAGTTTAATTAAATTGTGTTTTATGATTTATAGAATTAATATTTTAATTTGAATATTTTTGAGTTGAAGGAGGTAGATAATGATTATTATGATATTATCTGATATTAGATGTTACTATTTTGTCATTTACAAAAGACTATCACAAAAAAAAAGTATTATACGAAAACAAATGCATTTCATCCCGCCAGGACGTCTCCAACAACATGGCTGTCCACTTGCAGAAAATGGCTGGTGCCGTATCCAATTCGGTGCAGTGCAGCGTTTCCACGGTGTGCTAGTGGGGGTGGCGGGCGGGGAGGTGTCGAGTGTTCTGCCACCGCATTTGCATAGGAGGAGCCGTTTGCGGCTGAGGGGCGGGCGCGAGGACCGGAACTTGGGTTCATCGGGCAATGGTCGATCTCAGTGTCGGAGCGAGACAGTTTTGGGCTCAGAGCATTGCTCAAACGTAGCTTCCTCCTCCCCCAAAAAGTTAAAAATATGAAAGATGTATCAAGGAAATATATGACATATTTTATTTTATTTCAATAAAAAAAAAATTTAATTAATTAGAAAAAGGTTTTGGAAATATATTTTAAATAATGTTTTTAAGTAGAAGTTTTTTAAAGTGAATTTTAAAACGCAAAAAAAAGTGTTTAATTAGTGCTTAAAAAATTACTTGTTAAAACTAATAATAATAATAATAAATAATGATTACGAATTTAGCAGAAATTTTTTAAAATTTTCGTGTTATTTTATTAATTTACAATAGTCCTACCTGATAAGTAATGACTATAATGAACTATAATAATGTAAAAAAATAAAATGTTATGGAATATCAGACTACTGTACAGCAACTTATAAAATTATGATAACGATTTTCTCGAGTTCTAATTACATTTTTAATTTTGTACGAATGTTTTTCCATCGGACTTCTCGACTCGACGGGGCCCCGGATGATCGCCCGGTCTGGTCTTGCCCAGCGGCACTGGCCGCCCTGCGTCGTGCCCCCCCCCCTCTCACCATCCTTCGCCATCGGGCGGCACTGTACATCTGGTGGGCGAGCCTCATCAGCAAAAGCGAAGTCGAGGAGGTATTCTGAAGTGGTGAGATAGAAACTTGAATGATGGATTTAATGTGAACTTCTGCAACCGGCTAGTGCCTTACAATCGTTTTCGGAGATACCAGGTAAACTTGGAAGAATGTGAGAAGGAAGTGTAAGTGCATGTTAAGGCGAAGACAGAAGAGGAGGAGATGAGGGCATACTATAGCCACAGACGGACGCCGATCGGATTCACTGCTCAGCTAAGAAAAACTCGAGAGGTGGTTCAGGGCATCAGCTGATGTCTCTGCAGTGCCTATAACCGGGAGAACTTAGGGTTCTACTCAGGACGATGGCATTTTCGACTCTAACTACATAGATAGGTTGAATTCAGCCATTGTCTGGATTGATTGATTGACTTTTTCGTGTTTCCGGGCGCGTCAACTGCTTTGGTCATTAGTCCCGTTAGTGTAGTGCATGTTTTTTCTCGGGAGATGGCGGTGATCTTCCCCCGCTGGATGGCGAGATCCGGCGCCGACCTACCGACGGTTAGTGGGGTTTCCCCCTAACCAGGACTCTCCCACCAGCGGGGCACCGCCCCAGCCGGGACAGGCTCTAAGCTCCCGACTGGTCTCCCGGGATATGTGGTAGTGTAGTGCATGTTAGTGTAAGTGTGTGTGTAAGAGGACAGGACAAGGAAGTGGAAGGAAAGATCGCGCGCGGTCCGTGGCCCGTTTGGTTGGATACTGCTCCGGCATTCGCCTGGTGTTGATCGGAGAAACCACGGAAAACTACCGATCAGAGCAGCCGGCCTCTAGAATTCTCATCCAGACAGCGACTGAATTCGACCTAGCTGACAAGCTAATGTCGAAAATTCTGCCGCCGTCAGGACTCGAACCTAGGACCTCCCGAACAGAGGCGCTGCAGTGACATCAGTTGATGCACTGAGGTACCGCTCCCGGTTGTCTGGAGGAGAATTCTAGCAGCCGGCTGCTCTGATCAGTAGTTTTCCGCAGTATCTCCGATAAATTCCATGAATACCGGAGCAGTACCCCAACAAACGGGCCGTGAACCGCACGCCATCTTACCTTCCTATTCCTTGTTTTCACACACCCCTTTCTTATTTACGCCCATGTACACTCACTTGCACTGCACTACCCCACTTGTTGGGAGATCAGTCGAGGGCTTAAAGCTTGTCCCGGCTGGGAGGTGCCACGCTGGTGGGAGAAACCGGTTTGGAAAAACTCAGCTAATCGACTTATAGGTCGGCGCCGGGTCTCGCCAATCAGCAGATGAAGATCACCGCCACCTGAGCGATTAAAACATGCACTGTGCTTACGGGATCAATGATAACATTAGTTGACCCGCCTGGTATTACTAATCAATCTTTCATTCAAGTCAACTCTGAAAGATCTCCGAAAGGCTACTGTCCTTTCATGTCACAACAGTATCCTGAACAGACTATCGTTGTTCACCAAAGTTCTTGGGATGCTATGTGTCTATGTGTGCTATAGTGTGCCCTCATCTCCTCCTCTTCTGTCTTCGCCTTAACATGCACTTACACTTCCCTCTCGCATTCTTCCAAGTTTATCTGGTATCTCCAAAAACGATTGTAAAGCACTAGCCTGTTGCAGAAGTTCACGTTAAATCCATCATTCAAGTTTCTATCTTATCACTTCCTAATGCCTTCTCGACTTCGCTTTTGATGATGGAACTTACAATTGCAACTAAAAGCTACAAAATTCCCTTTAGTGATTTGTTCAGCATTTGTAAAGAACTCGGCACTCTCTTCAGCCTTTGCCAATTCAAAAGAGGGAAAACATATGCTAAGCTCTTTTCCCTTGTTTCCAAAAGTTATTAAAAATAACCTCTATTTATTGAATTATTAAGTCTATTTGTACTATCCAGTATTAGCTGTTTTTGTTTATTTGCAAAATTGTTCCTAATTGCGGGTAGAATGAAGAAGCTAAACATTTGACCAAAATTAAATCGCAAGCATTAATTATCAAAATAAATTATAAAATATTTCTCAACAATTTCCCACCTCCCCTACCCGATCACATAAAAACTGGACTAGTTTAGATACGTATGACAGAATTGCGAGACTAGGGTTAATTTGACTCTCATGGTTACGATGTGTTGTGATTCGTAACACATTTGCAGTGACCTGCCACTCATTATGTGATGTAAACTTTGACGGTCAACGTCATAGTTCCACTTCAAACGCTCTTAGCTAAACTTCTCACTATCTTGAATGTTTGTACATGCTGAAATATATTTTTACGTTCGACAGTTACTTCGTACTTGCTTTATAATCTGAAACAGAAGTTATAAGGTCACAACAAATTGGCATTTAGATTTCAATCGAGAATGCCGTATTTCTCCACTAAATTGTGTAACCTCTTCTCAACAAACTGAACTTGTGGTGCAACAACAGCGCAAACTTTCTCCAATTATTTCTAATTTGTTTTTAATTTAAAAAATTCAAAGAGTTCCACGAAAATTAAACCTGAGCCATTTCTGAAGCGTCCTTAGCTGTGTCCGTGGGAAGACGATGAAAAAACAATTAGAGCTTTTTTGAGAAATTATTTTATAATTTGCGTTAATCGCCTGCAGAAATTACAAGAAAACTGTTACGTGTTTGAAAGACATGTACTGAAGGTTATTAAAGATATTTCTTTTTTAAACGGTTTCCATTTAATACAAGAATCTTCTTCTTTGATATTGTACTTTTGCAAAGTTAATTTTTTGCAATATCCAAAAATTTAGAATTTGCAGAAAATGGGACCATCACGGTTTTTCACCGATCTTTGATACAAAAGAGAAGAAAATGTAAAGAAAAGATTTAGAGTTGTTTTTGAGAAAATTATTGTCAAAATTGCGTACTTTTTAAGCAAAATTACGTAAAAACTACTCGAAAAAAGAGTGAATGATTTTATTTCAGATCTGTTTTTGAACAACATTTTGAAAACTCTGTCTTCAATATTTTTGTTGTTGGAAGACGCCGTTAAATTTTTGAACCTTTCAATTTTCGAAAAATTAGATATTTAAACGAAAATATGACATACTCCATTCTTTTAAGCGTCACACTATCTGAGGACATGATTCAAGAAAACAAGTCTGAGTCATTGTTTGAGAAAATTTTGAAAATATGTTTGAGACTTAATGAAAAGTACCCTCCAGAATGAAGATATGTTTCGAACTTGCAGGACCTTGAGTTCGGTCAAATCGATCGTGGAGTAACAATTTCGGAGAAAATCGACTGAATGGTTCAGGAGCTAGCGTTGGCCGCAGACAGACCGACGGAGACAGACACTTTGCTGTGCATCAATTTTTCTGTATCAAGAACCTACCAAACGTGAATTATGATAGACGAAGTAATTTACTACAGAGCAGAAGAACTTTTATGCAATTTTTGGTTACTAGGGTTCTGCAATATGAGATTTTCTGTCGAGAAATAGCCGATTTCAGACACGGTTAGTATATTTTCTCTTCTTACAAACTGAGGACAGAAAGTAAAACTGATGACTATTATGAGATTTCTGATATTTTTCGGGTACAGAAAACAAAATTAACATTGAGAATTAAAGTATTTTTAATACATTTGACATTAAATGTTATTTTAAGCTAAAGGTCGTATTCTTTATTCGCTGGGGTAATTCAATTGGAAGAGTGTGCATTATTCGGGACAAATAGAGTAAATGAAATATTTTATGACTGCCATGTACGTTGTGGTTTTGTAGTACTAAGGGGTTAGATATTTTGATAGAAATGATTGTGTAAGAAAGTAACACGTTAATTGGTTCTATTAAAATAATTTTATTGTAAGTAAAACTTACGTAATTACGACCAGTCATGGAATGTACGTATGTAGAATTATGTATGTATTGTATGTAATACACACACACATACGCTCACATGTTTGCAAATACTTCTATTCGGAACGTATAGGCGGCTATAATAAAACAAAGTAAGACGAACTTTGACAGTACTCTCCAGAAAGAACAGCATTGATCTCGAAAATACCCATTCTCAAATAGAATGGCACGTCATCAAACGAATAGAAAAGCATGTCAGTTCAGAGTTCTAGTTCACCAACAGTCACGCAAGAAACCTCGTTCGTGAGTCCCTCTCTTCGTTTATTCAGCAACATGTCTCACGAACAGGTAGTTCCTTCCAGCATCGATACAAGAAGTTAAAGGAAGATCTCCATTCACAGCGACGGTTTTGTCGATATGCAAGTTTTCTTGCTCCCTACAGGACGTTCAACTCAACACTCAAATGGGTCACAAAGTTCAACTTGGCTTACGTATAAATTAACTCTTGATATCACAACATTGTGGAAGTCTTCGCTCTCATTCCAGTACATTTGGCGTCTTGAAGCAACAACATCAGATAAATAATCTCAAGGAAAGGATACAATTCTTGTGTGAGAATTGTAAATTTGGGATGGTTTCTCTGACCTGGGTATAATAATGACTTCTTTACAATATCATCACTAAAAGAGTTCAAAAATCTGACCAATTTGACCAATTTTTGCAAGAGGCTCTTGAGGACGTAGTTCAGTCACTGCTTTTTGGGAAACATATTGAAAAATATCAGAGTCGCTTCAAGTTGAAGCTGGAATAGTTGGAAACACAGGAATTTGAAAATTGTCAATTTCTTGTTCCTGCAACTGGACACCCTGTGCGACTTATCTTATGTAGTACGTATACTTTCCTTTATTTTTATTTATATACATGTTCATAGCTTCATACTGAATTGATATTGGACAAAAAAATGTTCCAATAGTTTTATGAATGTTTGATGCTGTCGTTAACAATTTGTGGGAACTACTTGTAACAAAAACCAACGGAAAGACAACTCCCGCAACACTGTAAGCAGGTTTTTTCATTCTGCCACTTCCTAAACAGAAGCATACGGTCGTTGTTTGCCTTTAACAAGGAAGTTGATGGTACGTGTAATAAGAAATGAATGATGATAGATAAATGATGGGTATGGTGCCGTATGAAGTAGTTTATGAAGCCAATCACCCCTCATTTACATGGCAAAAACACTGACGCCGTACGTAAGACTTGATTCCGGAGTTTCAATCTCTGGTACGTAGACGCAATACCATGCAACAAATGATAATTTGAAATTGATGAATGCAACAAATTATAATATGAAATTTGATATTAATAAACAATATTATCTAAAATTTAATTGTTTGAACTGATGCCATCGGCTACCGTAAATTTCACCAACCAGATATTTCCCACAGTGGGTCCGCCCCAACTTCTCAGCTCCCGATCGGTCTCCCGATATGCGTGGTAGTGTAGTACATGCAAGTGTAAGTGTGTGTGTGTGTGTGTGTGTGTGTGTGTGTGTGTGTATTAAGTGGTAGGATGGGACAAGAAATGGGAAGGAAAGATCGAGCGCGGTCCGTGGCCCGTTTGTTAGTGTACTGATCCAACATTCGCATGGTATTCACCGGAGAAACCTCGGAAAACTACCGATCAGAGGATTGGTGGTGGCCAGGTGACTCCTACATACCAGTTTATTGCCGATACGCAGGAAGTCACATTCACACTTCGTACACACAACATTCAGTCACAGGAGGATTCGGTAGAAAATGGGTTATTATGTTATTCTAAGGCGATTGGGTTAAGCCCCACAAGCCTACAATATTAAAGTAACATATCAAGCTGAAGGCGGGATTCGAAAACGCGGACTTGGTCGTTCGCTGCTGTTGTCGTAACCCTAGGAACGAGTCCAAGCCAAGTTGTTATTTTTTTAGGCGCTGAAACTTGTTTTTTTTAACAAAAGGATTGGTTTGTTGGTTGATTGATTAGTGCTTCCCGGCGCGTGAACGGATTTGGTAATTATTCCCTTAAGTGTAACACATGTTTTTCATCGGGAGATGGCGGTGATCTTCCCCCGCTGAATGGCGATATCCGGCGCCGACCTACCGTCGGCTAGCAGAGGTTTCCCCCCTTACCCACCACCGCCCCAGCCGGGACAAGCTCTAAGCTCCCGACCGGTCTCCCGGAATATGTGGTAGTGTAGTGCATTTAACAAAAGGATATTTGAAAGCATTTAATTATCATGGTCGCATAAAGGACCAGGTTATTACCAATTATATGACACACGATTTTATCAGTTACACCAAAATTTACAACTGAATTACAATAAAGAACCAAATGATGGTCGCATATAATTTAATATTTTAATTAATATTAATTATTTTATAAATTAATTTTTTTTAATTTAATTAATTTAAAAATTTTTTTTAATTAAAATTTTTTAATATTTGAGATCATTATACAAAATTGATAGTTAGTATTACATTAGAGCAATTATTTTACTTTCCGGTTATACTCCGCTTTTAAATGTTGTGTCCTTTCAAGGTCACGAGCTGATAGGAAAGGGAAACACTGTCATACAATCGGGTGCTTCAATGCCAAAAATTCAAGTCGAAACGAAGCTCTTGATTGGCTGGCACTGCCCCGCTCTCCTGCCAACTCGTGATCTTGAGACACTATTTTTCCATTAAAGCAGGTTCTCTTCAAGATCGCAAACTGAAAAAAGAGCCATTGTCAACAAATACCAAGGCTCTAATACAAAACATTTAAGTGTAACGAACCTCACAATTCGATGAAAGTATCCTCTCTCTCCTGTCAGCTCGTGATCTTGAAGTGTCACCACATTTCGATTAAAAGAGTGTCTCTTCAAAACGACGAGCGTAAAAGAGAAGCGACACCATCAACCATTAGGGAAATTCAATACCAAAAATTTAAATCGCAACGTAGCTCCCGATTGGATGAAAATGTCCCCCTCTCCTATCATATCGTGACCTTGAAGGCACACTACAATTAAATCCGAGTATAACCAGAAATTAAAATAACTGTGGTCTAATGTAATGCTAACTTTCTCTATTTGAATAATGAACTCCAATATTAAAATAATTCATTAAAAATTCTTGAAAGTAAATATGAATAATCTAATTTTCTGTTGTATTGAAGTGAAATCATTAAATATTAAAAACAATTACATTACGTTAAAATTTGTTTACTTATCGCAATTCAGTTCCTTTTACACGTACACACCGATTTAATCGGAGCATACATTTAAATCGGAACATACCTTTAAATCGGAGCATACCTTTCAAACCAAGCATACCTTTAAATCGGAGCATACCTTTAAATAGGAGCATACCTTTTAATCGAAGTATACCTTTAAATAGGAGCATACCTTTTAAATAGGAGCATACCTTTAAATCGGAGCATACCTTTAAATCGGAGCATACCTTTAAATCGGGCAGCGTCTGGCGCCGTGCGTCTGGAGGCACGCAGCGTCTCCCGGGGACGCGTCCTCGAGCGCCGGCGCCTCGTGCCACGCGACTGCAGCGCTGCAGCGCGGAGGCGGCAAGCGGGGGCGGCGGCGGCGGCGAATCCGCGCGACAGCGCTCGGCGCAACTTGCGTCGTTACAACTTGCACGCGCTGCTGCCGCCGCCGCCGCCCCCGCTTCCTCCTCCGCCCCCACCTCCGCCCTGCCACCGCCGCCGCCGCCGCCGCTGCCGCCGCCGCTGCCGCCCTCGCCGCCTGCGCGTCGAATAATTCAGCGACTCGTCCCACAACGCGCAAGTTGGCATCACTCCCGCGGGGGGAGGCGCCGCCGATGAACAGGTCCCGAAATTAAACCGTTACGCGCGTTGGAATGCAAGAGAGGCGTTGAATGGAAATAATCTTCTCCGGTGAGGCCATTTTCACTCGCGATACTGTCGGGTATCTTGTTCAATCGAGCAAATTACCTGTGATTTACGACCGGTTACGGAATTCTGCGTGGAATTCCACGTGTCGGTAATTTAGTTTAAAGGATTCTCTTGTTCTTTCTAATCATTATTGGTATTGGGTTGTCTTGTCAGATTGGTTTAATTTTTGTAGAATATGCTTAATTCTCGTCAATAACTTTTGAGAACTATTTTCTGTTCAAATCAATGACATGAAGCATCACCTATTTTACCCAATTCATGACAGTGATTAATGATATGAAACAAAATCAAAAGTATTTTTTCTATATTACCTGCATTAAGGAAGTGTGTCATGACTGAATCACAAAAAATATTTTCAATTAGATTTTAAATTTCCTTGACTGAAACGTAATACTAAAAGAGTAATTTTTCATATTTTGATATTGTTTGTTTTACAATGAGATTTGTTTTGAATGCTTTTGAAATTAATTATTACAATTTATATTGTACAAATCCCGCCATTCGTCCTAAATGATGTTTGATCGTCAAGCCATAACGAGCGGAATGATGGTTATTGCTCTACCTTTCTGACGCCGTGGGACGCAGGTAGAAACAAAACGCAATACATACACATATAGATTTAAATACTTTGGATTCATGTTAACACAATTAGATAAATGATGGATTCATACGATTCCATAGCCAACGCGGGGCTCCCCTAGCAAGGAAGTAATGTTGTCACTCTGATGCAATTTCCCGTTCAGTGCCCCGCGTAGTGGGAGGAAGGGCTTCCGGGCGCAGGTAGACGGGCGGCCCAGCGCCTGGCGGTAGCGACGACAACAGCGTCGTCGTCATCGTCATCGTCATCTTCATCGTCATCATAATCGTCGTCGTCATCGTCGTCATCATCATCGTCATAGTCGTCGTCATCGTCCTCATCATCATCGTCGTCATCGGCATCGTCGGCGGCGGCGGCGGCTATGTTAGCTCCGACAAGAGACATCGCGTTTGGATAATGACCTCTCCCAATAAAGCTGACGTCCGATTAATGTTTTAAACTAAATGGACATGATCTTGAAAATGTACTACCTTACACATATTAAATTATACCTAAATTATTTATTTTTGAGTTGTTTGTGGTAAACATTAAATACGAATATTTTACACGTTTTCACACTTTTTCTAAAAATATGGTTTATTCTGCTTCATTTTGTTGCTGAATTATATGTTCAGGTCAAAGCGCAACTTTAGAGTTTAGAATGCAAAATTATTTTTAGACGTTCTGTTTTTCTTAGTAAGAAACTACATCTCAAGTGTTGTGATTAAAAGGAAACCCACATCGTGGAATATATTGTTAAATATCACGGTTGTGTGTAAAAGTATAAACAATAGGAAATATAAAATAATTGAATATATTTTTAACTTATACGTAAAATAAACTCAAAATCTAAAAAAATGAAATTAACAATTTTAGAGTATAATAAAGTTTACCGGATCGAGAGCTATTTGATATTAGTTCGTTTTCTCTTTCCGTTATCTCTGCAGATACATTGATCAATATTATTAACAGCAAGCTGAATGTGATGAAATGGCCTCTCATATCTGTAAGGCATATTGTCTGAATATTTTTCTGGGCCGATTTCAACAAGCTCCTTTCAATTCGTCGTTAATATTAATAGTCGTAGCAGACGCGGTCCGCTACTAGAAGCTGAACCGTGCTCCGCCTACGTTCTTGCGCCCCTGGCACGCCGGAACAGCTGTGCAGGGCGAAACGCACCCCGAGGCACGGCAAGGCGAGCGGGGGCGGCGGGGGAGGAGGAGAAGGGGCGGAGACAAAGACGGGTGGTTAGAGCAAAGGGGGGGGGCGAGGAGGCTGTGGGGCAGAGGGTGCGGGCCGCAGCGAAGGTCGACTGTGACAATGGGCCAGCGCGGGCGCGCCACCGCGGACAAAAGACGCGCGCGCCCCGCAGGTGATGGATGATTGCCACCGGGCGCCACCGTCGCGCTGCCACCTGACGCTAGCCCCGCCCCGCCCCGCCCCGCCCCGCCCCCCCGCCCCGCCCCGCCCCGCCCGCCCCGCCCCGCAGGCCCCACAGCTCGTTCGTGTCAGAATGCCGTTGGCATTGAGGTGGCTCATCTCGGCGACTCCTTTACAAGACCCATCACAAAGATGTACACGAAGAGCTTTTACAGCTTCTGCTCTTTTCTTCAGTAGGCCACTGTATTAATCATGAAAATTAACGTTTTGTTATAAAATGTTATTCTATCTTAAAAAATTATCTTTCATATGTTCTATTATGCAGCATTCGATATTTGCTTTTTTACTTTATTTATGTTATATTTCAACATGAGTTGTGGTTGGTGCTTATTTTTTTAAATTAATCAACTTGTTGAATTGGACCTCTAGTGTCATTACAGTCTGCGTAAGAAACGAAGTTTAAAGATACCAGTAAGAGAGCCCAGAAATTCTAACCTTCAATATTAACTGGTTATGCTAGAAAAACAAACGCTTTCCCATATAATGAATAACGGCTACACAATATTATATTCCATATTTTATCCTACTTACACTTAAACAATCACTCCAAAAATTCACACACCAAAATACAAAATTAAAACATACTTTCAAATTCGAGGGTCTGCTTCATCAGCTAGATCGATTAAGGAATACAAAAATTGTTGAAAAATCTCTGTATGTTGATGTTGATCATAATATTCGTAAGCGGCCCGACAGATGTTTTTCCGTAAACCAACTTGTCGATATCAAGGTCTCAAAAATTGTCGGTTATGAGTACACTACGTATTCGAATAAGTAACGCTCTATACAGAAGAAAGCTTTTTTGTTCCAGGAACCGGCAAAATTATTTTTTCTGCCGAAAACTCTTTTTCTTTGTGCTCTACAATATTACTACCGATACTAGAAAGAAAAATTACGTCAGAAACTTCTTCCATACGTTTCTTTAATTCAGGCTTTGCAAAGACTTTAGATTTAGTGGTTTGTAGCTCTTATTCTGTTGCTTCAATTATGCCATCAATTTATCACATCTGTAAAATGATTTTTTATAATAATTTTAAATTTTGGAAAATGTAACTTTTATCAGAGATAATATACTAGTTACAGTCATTTAGTAAGAGTTCAATTAGGCAATTAATTAAAGATCAAGGGGATATCAACTACAGAGTATTTTACAATATAAATTTAATATATAGAATAAATAGCCAAAAACGTGTTACGGGACTAATTTATCGCGTCTTCAGTGGATCTATAAAAATTAAAAAGTGAACATATATATTTAGCATATGAATTGATATACTCGTAAATCAACACAGAATTTCAAATGTATACAGCAAAATTTATAAAAATAGAATCCACACCCAGGTATCGTGGATATAACTCGTGAGACATAACTCGGCTATTATTATTATTATTATTATTATTATTATTATTATTATTATTATTATTGGAATCGTTGTATTCCATATCTATATTGCTCTTTAAAAGGCACATGCTAAATGTACGAAACGTTGAGCTGAAAGTAAATACATAAAATACCAATGTCTAAATTCCTGGTATCCTCGTAAGATTGATCCTATATGGTCCAAAACTACTTGAAACATGCCATCAATCTGCAATATTATTGTTATTATCATTATTATTTATTATTATTATTTTATTAATTTAATTATCAGAAATTAACACACGTATCTTTTTTTAAGATTGGTAAGTTTTAACCTCTCATGATTATTTCGGAGAACGAGCGCCCTCCCCGTCCTCTCCGGGGCCGTATTTGCGAGTCCGTTGGGGTCCGCGCGGTGTTCGGCTGCTGAGGGGCGCGGGGGCCTTGGAAGCAAGGTTAGCGGGGGCGAGGGGGTCCGTGGCCCCGGCGGACGTCGCTAACGAGCCCCACGGCGCCACGGGAGTCGCGGGGGGGGGGTGGAGGTCGCGCTGCCGGCCGCTTGGCACAATGTCCCCCGGCACGCGCCGCCCCTCCTGCCCCACTCCCACACCGGAAGAAGAAGACGATCGCCCGGAACAATTCGGCCCAACCCTCGCCCCCCTTGGCTCTCTTGCTCTCGCTCGCTTTCTCCTTATTCTCTCTCTTACCCGCACTCTCCCTCCTGCTCTCTCTCCTTCCTTCTCTCTCTCTCTCTCTCTCTCTCTCTCTCTCTCTCTCTCTCTTACCTGTTCCTGAATAATTTTTAATCTTTCTCCTGCATAGTCACATCGTCTACCATCACCATTCCAAGTTATGTACCGAATTTCTTTACAGTTTTTTATAATGTCCACCAGTTCCTGAATAATTTTTAATCTTTATTTATTGAGAAACTACACGCAAATACTGTTGGACGATACAGTGTTTAATACACCAAAGCTAAGTGCAACGTCTCTGAACCCAGAAACCTCATTTTATAATACCAAATACTTTATTTTGTATTTATTGTTTCAATATTAATTTTAAAAAATTTCGGTGTTGCTACATATAAAAATTACACGCTTTCCTCATTTAATACATTTAACTTTAGCTGATTTAAAAGAGTTCGAATGTTTCAGGTATATCCCTCATCGCGGCTATTATGTTACTTAATGCATTATTATATTAATGATTCTATTGAGTTGGAGCAATTAAACATTAAATGTTAACAACAAATATTAAGCAATAAACGTATAAATAAGTGAAAGGAGGAAAGAAGTGTAGGTCCAAAGGTCGATGAAGTCAAGAATTTACGCTAACATCGATAACGGCCAGGGTAAAGGCAATGCCTTACAGTCGAGAGCTATGGTCATGCGGGTGTCGCTGGTTCGGTCTTATCAAGGAGCCTAACATTTACTTCATGTTTTAATATAACCGCGTTTCTGTCGTCTGCCGAAAGCCAATTCGCACGTCAACTACCTTAAAGACTGGTTGCCACTCTTTCTAGGATCATTTATAGACGTACGTTGGAGCAACAGCCTCTATAGCTTGGCACGGAACGCACACGAACTTATCGTTTTATTCCCTTCTTTATCAGGCACCATATTTCTTGAGAGTAGGCAACTCGCCAAGATTTGGTGTGTGGCGGGCCAGTCGCAGCAACAGGCGTTAATCTGGTTGCGTAGGCTTCGACGGATATGTCTCTTGGCTGTCCGGGACAAGCCGCGTTGATTTGCTCGTAGCTGACGTTTCGGCCAACATATTGTGGCCGAAACGTCAGCTACGAGCAAATCGACGTGGCTTGTCCCGGACAGCCAAGAGACAGGCGTTTATCTGTCCTTCAGGGGTAAATGGATATTTAGTGTTTCCGGTAGGTCAGGTGCTATGGTCATTACTTCCATAAGTGAAATGCATGTTTCAACTAAGTAGGTAAGGATGATACTCCTCTGCTCGAAAGCGACATCCGGAGCCAACCTTCACGTCAGATTGCATGTGATTTTCCTCTCCTCCTATCTCCCCAGCGAGGCACCAGCCTAGCCGGAACAAGCCCTAAGCTCCCGACATTAGTGTGTACGTATTGTGTGTGTGTGTGTGTGTGTGTGTGTGTGTGTGTGTGTGTGTGTGTGTGTGAGGAGAGAGAGAGAGAGAGAGAGAGAGAGAGAGAGAGAGAGAGAGAGGGGAGAAGAGGAACGTCTATGAAGAAAAATACCAGCGTCCATGGCCCTTTCTTAGGTGCTGCTCCAAAATTCACCTGATATTAATCAAAGAAACCACCTATTACAGAAACGGGCTGCTAGAATTCTCTTTCACACAGAGGCTAAATCCGACGTAGCTATCTGACTAGTGTTGAAGTGCCACCGTCGGGGATCGAACCCTGGGGTGATCCAGCCAGTGCTGCAGACACGAATGTGGTCTCTGAGCCATTGCTCGAAATGGCTTGCGTTTTCAGAACGTTTGAAGTAAATTGTTCGATTTTCTCTTTCGTGTTGAAATTCTAGGACACTGAGCAATTGAAAGGCAGCCACAATTGACTTCACCTGAAACATATATTCAGAGTGTTAATCCTCCAATTCACGTGCTCTTGTCTGTATCAGAACCACATGCACGTAGACACGACAAGACGCAAGTAGAAATCACTTCATTTCTTTGGTCTTTGGTACTATCTTTAAAAAATGCAGGTCGCACACTCCTGTAAGAAAGTTGTAGAAATATGTGAAAACAATACTTTTAATGAGGAGTTTGGAGAGCGTCAGAAGCTACTGGGCTCCTAGCTGTTAACATGGGGTATTTCACAACATGCGTTCTTCTGTTCACTTTCTCAGTGTGAAATCGACTACCGGCACACTGCCGTTGCGTATTTTAGCGAAGGTAATATTTAGTGTGAAAGTAGATCCTGATGAAAAGCCTGTTGTATACAGCAGATTGTTTCTCCTCAGAAACTTTTACAATGTAGAAACATTTTTGTTTCGAGAATACTATATTTCTGGCATCCTATACGAGTATATAAAAACGTTTTGTTCCCATCTACCATGTGGAAGTGGTCCATTAGTTACATTTCTTGGGAACAAGCAAACGGTCATTATTTTGACTCTTTATAGAAAAGACAAAATGAGGGAGTAAAAGAAAAAAGATGCTACCATAATTCCAGGTCCTAAGCCAGTCAAAATTTGTTGACGAAAGTATCTTCAAATTCAACTATGTTTCTTCTTTTCTGTAATTTTTCTGCCTGATACCGCAATAGATGCTGAGAAAGAATAAAACATACAAAACACGTTTCTCTTGTATCTCTGCAACAAATTGCCCTAGGACGCTGGTTTTTTTGAATCTATGTCATTTTGTATTCTCTTTTATAAGAGCATCGTGATTATCGATTTGGTTTGGGGCACTTTTCACCGCCTTATTCGGCTATACCTTTGTCATGCAGGCGTTCAAATTCGTGGATTTTCCCGGCAATACTGGAAGAAAACTTTAAAACACGCTTATCGCACGTAGCAGTAATGGGGTTAGATAAAGAAGGGTAATCCTCACCCCATCACTGTTTCTTTTCAGCGGAACTTGAGAAATTCTAAATGCAGCAAATCCAATGCTAGCCCTCTTGATCACGTGTTGGGAGCATGTTGCGGAGGAGTGGGGGGATGTGAAACTTGCTTACCAACAACCGAGCGACCGGGGCAGAGCTCAGTGCATCAACTGATGCCACTGCAGCGCCTCTGACCGGAGGTCCTGGTTCGAGTCCTGACGGCAGGATTTTCGATACTAGCTTTTCAGCGAGGTCGAATTCAGTCGCTGTCTGGAGAAAATTCTAGCGGCCAGTAGTTTTCTGTGGTTTCTCCGATCAACACAAGACGAATGCCGGAGCTGTACCCTACCAAACGGGCCACGAACCGCGCGCGATCTGCCCTTCCCCTTCCTTGTCCTATCCTCACCCCTTACAGACACACTTACACTAACATGCCTACACTACAACATTTTCCGGGAGAACGGTCGGGAGCTTAGAGCTTGTCCCGGCTGGGGCACCCCGCTAGTGGGGAAAGTCCTGGTTGGGAAAACCCCACTAGCCGACGGTAGGTCGGTGCCGGATCTCGCCATCCGGCGAGGAAAATCACCGCCATCTCCCGAGAAAAATGCACTACACTAACGAGACTAATGACCGAAGCAGTTGACGCGCCCGGAAACACGAAAAATCAATCAATCAATCAACAACCGAGCAGAAAACAGAAAAGACGTGGCTGCGCTTGTTCAACGAACTGTCAGTATATTATTTGAAATGTTTCTGTGTCTGTTCGTCTATATTTCTATATTGTGCTTGGTCCTTGTATTTTGAACAGACGTTGAGCAGCTAATGAAGATGAATATTTTCACAGTTTTCATTATTATTCTCTTGCGACAGTTTCGAGGATACTTTTTCATCTTCAGACTAGAACATTGTATAACTTAGACGACCTATACCAGCATATGAGACGTGCACAGATACATCACGTTGATGTTTTTTATGTACTTTCAAGGTACTGTAACGAACCACGTTTAGCAGTCAGCACCACGCCGCCGCCGACATAATCGCCGTCCCTTTTAAACTCAACGGGCAGCAAGAGCACGAGCGAGTATCTCGGCGATCTCATTTCTACTTCATAACAAAAATATAATATTCTAAAAACCTTTTAATAAGATTACTCAATAAACTCATATAGAGCTTATCTTTTGATAAAATTTATTAAATTTTTAATCTTTTAATTAATTTTTTTTGTCATGAGCATATGTTATACAAATAGTAGGTAGGGGGTATAAACCACTATTAAGAAATGACAGTCTATTGATGGAATAATTAAAACAGAATCTATAAGATAACTAACATGCATTATATTCAATTTTTATTAAAAGTATACAGTACTAAATCATATAAATTTGTAAACATGTTGGACTCAACCTGAATATTCAAGCAATTATCATTGTTTATGTATAAATATTCAAGAACATTTCTTGAAAATTGTGTTGGTTCTATATTTAAAATATATACATCTATAAAATCTATATTATAGCCTAATTCTATATGGCGTGTCAATATAGAGCTCTGTTTTTGTGTGACCTCTGTAAGATTTATGATGTGTTCTGAGACTCTTAATTTTTTATTTTTTATGATAATATCTTTTAATTGTTATGTATTATTTTATATAATATGTTCCTTATTATTCACAATATCAATTTGAATTTACTTTTAAACTCCTCTTTTACGTAACTATTGATTTTAGGGATAAATGGTAAACATATATAGTATGAACATTGATCTTACATATTCTTCTTCAAATTCAAATTTTTGTCAAAATTGGACTTGATTTACTTAATTCTTCGTTGAATATGTTTTACCAGTTCGTAGTTAACCTATTGACATTACGAAAAATGGTTACGTCTAAAAAGTTAATACATGATCTTTGTTATACTTATAAAGTAAATTGTATATCAGGATTATAGGCATTGAAGTTCTGTAATTAGTTATCAGTAGAATTGTTAGGTAAATAATTAAAGTGTCATCAACGTATTGAAGATACAATTCACATTTCACATTTCGCAAAACCTCTTGTTCTAGTTTCCTCATTACCAATTCACCAAAAAGGGAACTTAGTGGATCACCTATAGGTGTACCATTTTTTTGGCTATAAATTTTGTTGTTAAATTTAAATTCTGTGTTATTTAAAATGGCTCTGACAGCAATAAATATTTGTTCAGAAGGAATACTAGGAGGTTTGGCACTATTAGATAACAATTCTTCAATAGCGTTTAAGATTAATTCGGGAGGAATAGATGGATACACGGCTATTACATCTAAAGAAGCAAGTCTCAGATCTGTTAGTTTATTATATTACGCTGTAGAGAAGTCTCTTTATATCATTAAGACAGAGTAATATATACAGATTTATTAACTCAGAAGGATTTGGAAGGTTATTTACAGTTGGGGAATTTTTGTTTTTGTTTTTTGTTTTATTTTTGTTTTTTTTGTTTTTTTTGTTTTTTCTCCCTTTCAAAATTCAAAATTTAAGTAGTATATGACTTAGTGTAGGGATCACAGAATTTTGAAAATGTGCACACAATTCACTTTCCCCATAGCACGTCATACGCAATTTTAACTGTTTTTTTGACGTAAAATAAAAAAAAAAATAAAAATAGTCAAATGAGTGAATGAGAAAATTGAAGAAAAGTATTATCAGATGCTTAAATTTAAAACCTCTCTCTCTCTCTCTCTCTCTCTCTCTCTCTCTCTTTTTCTGATTCTCGCTCTCTTTCTGACTCTCTCTAAAACATGCATGTAGATTCAAATTGAAGGCGGTCTCTTGTAATACGGCTTCTTCTATTCATTTAAGATTTTCGCATCTTAAGACCATTATCCTACATCCAATAAATGTCCTTCATTATTACCAAACTCCATTACCAATCTCATAGCCATAAGCTTTTTTGATAAGTAAACATTACACATATTAATATTGTTGACCTCCATTAATTACTATGGATTACTGGTATTCTGTTGAGTTGAGGTATATGATGAACAACATTTTATTTTATATTGCCAACGTTACGGCTTTTATTAAACCTTCCTCTGGGATATAATGCCACATCTGTTTTCAAAGACATTTATAATCTCATATGTCCTTCTTCTTCTTCCTATTCTTCTTATTCTTCTTTTTCTTCTTCTCCCCCTCATCTTTCTTCTTCTTTTTGTGAATATTTTTCTCTTTTCTCATTCCGCACAACTACAGTTTTATCCTCAGACAATGGTCCTTAGATTCTCATAACTGCACATTCTTGTTGAATGGGAGTCGACTGTTATCCACTGGGCACGGAAAATTGTCCATCTTGACAGAATAAAGCTGAGAATTATATGAGATCTGCTTTAGATGAAGTTGTAATCTTATTATGTACGCTAACTGCACAGTAGTTAAAACAATGCCATAATACACGTATTTAGAGTAATTCTTGGTACCCATGCAATAAAATGCTCACATTTTCAGAGGAACTAATTACGTTTGTCAACATCGAACAATAGGTTTATTGAATTGGTTAAATATTTTAATGAATATGGTCTAACAAAAATTCACTTGATGTGAGAAATTCTGTGTTCCTTTCCTCCGTGTCGCATGCTAAACCGTACTCTTCGTACCTTGTGCTCCTCTTCGCGAACGATCTTTCACATTTATCCAAGGTTCTTGAAACATTTTTCATCAATATTGAGTTGGGGCAAACAAAATATTCCATTCTGAGAACAATTAATTTGGTTGGGTGTCGCCCTCCTCTTGTTTACCATCGAGGCGTTCTGCATTTGTGTAATTTGGATTTAGGGCCTCCTCCGGCGTCGCTCTCCGTCGCGGCGCCTAAAAGCACACCTAATCGAGGTCCTTTGAGGTCCGCAGTCGCCGCGGCGCGCCGCGCATTCCGTTTGTCTCGCGGCGGGCGTTGCAAAGCTTTGTGACAAATCCGACGCTGCTGTATTTTTCATACGGTGCCAACAAGCGCTCGGGAAAGAGATGCCCTTTCGCGGATGCCTTTCCGCTGATGGCGGCGCCCTCTGGGATCTCGTGCGGATGTCGCGCGCGCTCACCGCTGCGCTTTTGTTGACGCGTGTGGATTGGGAGAGCATTGGGAGAGCATCCTTATTTCTATAAAACCAGTGAACTCAGCATGACCAGCGGATGCACATCTGCAATACTTTGGAGTGGTGAAAATCGTGACGATCGTTTTTCGTTAGGTTGGCTGCAGTGAGCGTCTACTTATAGACTTTCTTTGGAAGAGAAATGTGCCTTTTGTGAAGTTATTATGTTTAAAATCGTCCCTACCAACGAAAGTGCCAAAGTACGGCGTATCATTCGGTTGTAAAAAAATGCCAATAAAATAAAAATGGGATTCTGTTGCCTGTAGGCAAGTACATATTTTGCCGTATGGAGGTTACTTGATGAGAATGCAGTACTACATATTACTTGGTAGTCATTATTTTAATATTGTTTTTAGGTTTCCTTTTTCACAACGACTATTATTTGCCATACGTTGAACTAAAGAAATTGTTAAAAATATGCAAACCAAGAACATTTCCCTAAGTGAATGTTACAAATGTCTCCAAGAAATGAAAGACTGGATTTTGTTAAAATGTTGTAGGTAAATTGCAATTTTAAAGTATTAAATATTGGTTTCTTTCCAACTTTTTATAAAGTTTTCGTGAAAATAAAAAAGTATAAAGGCTTTAAATTTGAAAGGCATTAATTTCTGGTATTTGGTTCCAAGAAAACGACGATAGAATAGATTTATACCATCAAGGCGGACCGTGACGATTTCTCAGCATAGAGTGTTGAGAGTGTTGTCTTCAGTCTACTCTAGAGTTCCCTGTATCAAACGTCTGCTGCAGACTTTCAAATTTGCTGCAGATTTTCACGCAAAATTACGTGAAAAGTACTGAAATGTTCAAAAACTTGTACATTACTTTATTTCAAAATTTATCTTTCAGAAACAGGTTTCATTAGAGGAAAAATTTCTATCTTTAAAATTTCAGTTGTAGGAAGACGCCCAACATTTTTTGAATATTTTTAATTTTCGAAGAATCACAGTTTTCAACGAAAATGAGATCTACACCGTTATCATATCGGTCCTTCACACTATCCAACAAAATTTAATACAAAACGATGGAGTCATTTTTTTTATTTTGAAAATGTCCCAGGGACTTAATGTACAGTACCCCCTAAAATTGAAATATGGATTTTAAATTCAAGGGGCGGTAATATCAGTTAGATAGATTGGGGAATATCGGCTGAATTTCAGATACAGTCGGCTGAACGTTTTAGCCGCTAGCGTTGTTCACAGACTGAGGGACATTCAGACGTTTTGCTGTCATTTGATATTTCGATATCAAGGACCCATGATATCAAAACATGAATTCTGGGTACATCACGTGTTATAGAATTCTTTCTAAAATTAGCAACTTGATTTATCCACTTTCGTTACCAGGACCCTGTACCTACGTAGTACTCTGCGAGAATATAAAAATGTGACAGTTTACGACAAAATGTAAAATATCCTATGGTGTGATACTATGCAAATACAGAACAATAAAAAATGTACCCCTGTCATTCGAATTTTATCAAAAATAGATAATTGTAGCAAATAGCTGAAATTATGGCCATGTAAGTATACATACGATAGGAAATTATTGTTATTCGTGAAGTTCATTACGAAAAAAGTTCAAATCGCAAGTGAAGTTATTTCCTAAAATACCTCAAGATTACTATGTTACAGTATTTAAAATGTATGCTTGGTATAATAGCATGAAATGTAATACAATCAACTTCCTCTTCTAGATTTATGTCTCTAGGTATGTCATTTCGTCTGGCATATTAAATATGAAATCTTCATTACAAAGCTCTTCATTAAATAAATTTCACTCAAAACTCGTATAAACTTCATTTAACTGGTGATCCATGTGAACTGCTGCCTCACGTTAACGACTCAAACTTTAGAGAAACGTGAGAACCCTAAGATGCTATGCTATGATGGCAAACGCTCCCACTAGGCAGTGAAACACGAGGAAGACCGTGAGAATGCAGAATGATGCAAGGAAGGGTATAGACCCAAAATAATAATAGTAATAATAATAACAACAATGATAATAATAAATATAAAAATATTTTATATTTATAATTCATGTAGTAATAAATAATTCTGCACATGCGGGATGAGGTTGAGTAATAGTCTCTAGCGTTTTTATGCTTATTTTATTTCAATCTAAATCTAAAATGCACTTTGTTTCCTAGAACACAGTACGAATATAATACACCCACACACGTACATAAACATTTAAAAAATAATTTTACATTTACATTTTTCGTTCTAGAAATATTTTTTCTACATATAATAGTCTCTAGCGTTTTTATGCTTATTTTATTTCAATCTAAATCTAAAATGCACTTTGCAGGAACAAAATAACGCGAAATGTATGTCTCTGGAATGGACAAACGTAATATAGGGTTACTAGGCGATGGCAAACGATGGCGAAGATATGCCTCCGCAGATGGAAAGATGACCTTGAAAGTAAAGATGATAAGGCAGTGATAAGAAGGATTGGGAGAATGCGGGCAATTCCATTATAAAATAATGAGTAGATGGTCGCAGAGCGAGTAGAAGTGACGAAGATGAAACGGCAGAGGTGAGTGGCGAGGATGCAGGCAGGGCAGGAGCTGAAGGCGACGCGTGTCCCGTGAGCGCCGCCCGCCGCCCCCGCCGGCCCTCCGGCGCGTCGCCGCCTCCGCGCAGCCGAGTACTATGCATCCCCCGCCCTGCTCTTCCCGTCTCGCTCCGCTCGGCCCCGGCCCCGCCTGCTCTTCCCGTCTCGCTCCGCTCCGCCCCGCCCCGCCCTGCTCTTCCCGTCTCGCTCCGCTCCGCCCCGCCCTGCTCTTCCCGTCTCGTTCCGCTCCACCCCGGCCCGCACTGCTCTTTCCGTCTCGCTCCGCTCCACCCCGCCCCGCTCTGCTCTTCCCGTCTCGCTCCGCTCTGCCCCGCCCCGCCCTGCCCCTCTTCCGTCACGCTCCGCTCGCCCCCGCCCTGCTCTTCCGTCTCGTTCCGCTCCCCCGCCCGCTCTGCTCTTCCGTCTCGCTCCTCTCCACCTCCCGCCCGCTCTGCTCTTCCGTCACGCTCCGCTCGCCCGCCCGCCCTGCTCTTCCGTCTCGCTCCGCTCGCCCGCCCCCCTGCTCTTCCGTCACGTCCGCTCCACCCCGCCCGCCCTGCTCTTCCCATCTCGCTCCGCTCGCCCCGCCCGCCTGCTCTTCCCGTCTCGCTCCGCTCTCGCCCGCCCTGCTCTTCCGTCTCGTTCCGCTACGGCCCGCCTGCTCTTTCCGTCTCGTCCGCTCCACCCCGCCCCGCTCTGCTCTTCCCGTCTCGCTCCCTCCCCCCCCCGCCCTGCTCTTCCGTCTCGCTCGCTCCACCCGCCCGCGCCCCTCTCCCCCCCAGTCCGCTCCACCGTCTCGCTCCGTTCCATTCCGCCCTGCTCCCCCGCTCTGCCCCGCCCGCTCGCCCGCCCTGCTCCGCCTCCTCGCCGTCCCGCCTCGCGCCGTCACCTCTGCCCGCCGCCCGCTCTGCCCATCGTTTCCCCTCCACCCTTGCCCCATCGTCCAGACGTCCTCACCCCCCCCCCTGACCCGTCGTCCCACCCCGCCATGGCAAACGCGCTCGTCCCCCCCCATGCCGCCCTGATGCCCCACCCTAGATCCCGGTCCGGGCGCATCTCCCTGGCGCTTCGCCCGGTGTCCCGCCCCGGCGCCTGATGAAGACCTCTGCACGGCGGCAACTGCTCAGGCAGGCCGGCCGGCGCGGCGCGGTCAGACGGGCACAGAGCGTGTAATGGCGGCGTAGCCCCTCTGCGCCGCGGGACGGGAGAGCCACACCGCAACACTGCCACCTGGGAGGCTCCATAATTACGGTCCCTCGGTCGACGGCATAACTGTCTCTTAAGAACTCTGTTTATACTTCTTGAGACTTCTGAATTCTTGTTTGATTAGGCTAAAGTTTCATAATTTTCAAACATAACTCTGTAATTATTTTGAATCCAGCTTAATTACTTCATTTTCAACAATTATTGCTCAATTGATCACACAATATACACTCATCGTTGGTGCAATGATTGTTAGTTTCCGTTTTCGGGTGACAACTGCTATAGCCATTAGTCCCGTAAGTGAAGTGCATGTGACACACGAAATGACTTTATTCCGCATCCTCCTGTAGGATGGCGATATTTGACGCAGACCTACACATCTACTTGCGGAGTTTTCCCCACCCAGGTCTCTCTCACTAGCAGGGCACCGTCTGAGTCCGAACAAGCTCTAAGCACCCGACTAGACTGCTGGGGAAGGAAAGATCACGCGCAGTTCGTGGCCCGCTTGTTATGTTAAAGTTGCGGCATTCGCCTGGTGTTGATCGAAGGAAACACGCAAAACTAAGAACCAGAACAGCCGGCCACTAGAAATCTCCCACAGACAGCAGCTGAATTTGACGTATCTAGCTAACTGAATTGGAAAATCTTACCACCGCCGGGACTTGAACCCTAGGACTTCCAGGTCAGAAGCATTGCAGTGCCAACAGTTGATGCCCTAAGCCTTCTAAACCGGTACACATTAAGTGAAGATCCCATCTGAGGCATCGAGTAAAAGATGTTCTTGGGAGTTGTTTAATATTTTAATACTATTTTAAAACTGATGATCACTTACAAAAATCTTTGAACTATCAGGATTTGTTTCCTTTAGTACTGCACGCAAAACTGTGATATTACTTGGAACACTCTGATGAGCACAAGATACGTTACAACAATAACAGATAATGGATAATTAATATTGATAAAATATCACGTATATCAATTAAACTATTTTGAAGATATTGTTTTACATATCTTTGTTATCAATGACGTATTTTTACTTTCTCGTCCTCAGTTCGTATTTCATTTTATGGTATCACCAGATACATTATTTGCCCCTCCGGATACTGAAAGTGCTACACCACTTCCAAGACGTCACAGACGTGTAAATGAATGCGTTGCTTTAAGGGGGCGTTGGCGCTAGGCTGTGGGCGGAGGGCTCGTTTCGCATTCAACCGCCGCCAATTTCGGAGGTCGCGTCGAGAGCCTCGGCGGAGAAGGCAAGCGGCGGCTTTACAACTGCGCGGGCGCCCCGCAGTGGCTCATTCATAGGCACCGGCGGGAGACACTGTTAATTACTTTAACGCCTCCGACACGTCTTGCTTTTTAAGTGTTTACAGTATGCTCATTGCGTCATGAATTGCGGTCCTACAAATTAGGAAATTAATAAACTGAATTTTGTTATTTGTCTCGTACTCTAGGAATATTGCTACAAACAGCAATACCAGCGAGCCTAAAGAAGCGTTAAATGCTTTAGGCACCTGGGATTGCACCAGACACACTGTTGATTACTTTAACTCCTCCGACACATCTTGCTTTATAAGTGTTTACAGTATGCTTATTTCGTTATGAATTGCGGTCCTACAATTTAGGAAATTAATAAACTGATTTTTTTATTTGTAGGAATGTTGCTATCAATAGTGATACCAACAAGTAAAAAGAAGTGTTAAACACTTTAGGCCTCTGGGATTGCACCAGAGACACTGTTGATTACTTTAACTCCTCCGACACATCTTGCTTTATAAGTGTTTCCAGTATGCGTATTGCGTCATGAATTACAGTTCTACAATGTCGGAAATGAATAAACCGATTTTTTCATTCCGTGTTTCAACCGATTGTCACTCAGTGTACGAACTACCAGCGAGCGTAAAGTAGCGTTAAACACCTTTGGCTTTACTGCACCAGGGATTGTACAAGAAACATTCTTGATTTCACCAGCGCTTCCCACATTTCTTGGTTTATAATTGTTTACAGTACCTTACTGCGTCATGTATTGTTAGCCTATAATGTAGGAGATTAATAAACTGAATTTATTTTTCCCTTACTCTATTGACATTGCTACCAACAGCGATACCAGCGAGTATAAAGAAGCGTTAAACGTCTTAGGCTTGTATCCACTAGGGATTGGGAGGTTGCGGCCTCGATCAAGCGAGACATTTGCTAGATGTGTTTACAATCGGTGAGTGTGTGTCGCGTGCCGAAAACAAACCTTTAGGCCGAGCGCTCGTCAGTTGGTTCCATGTTTTTCAACATCACCTCTAGGAGTTTCCCAAATCTGCTCCCCATACCTCAAACCGTGGCCGCGCGCGATCTTTCATTCGCTTTCCGTAATCATTAACATTAACATCCAAACACTTATCTCTATCCGAAATTGGTCGCCACGGCCTTAGTGATATACCCGTCTCACATCCTGCCCTGACTCACCGAGGAGGCCTTCCGTCCCCAGCAATTGCACAAGACTTACACTAAAAAAAATATAACAGAAAAAGTGGGAATGAGGACAAAACTTCAAAACTAAAAAATAAGAACGAATGGGGGAGAGACTATTCCATTTTTCAGCCGTAGTAGCTAAATGAGTTAGGTTTTATGTAACTATTTTCCAAAAAGTAGGCCAAAGTTGAATTAAATTGTAATAGAAAAATCGCTGGTAAACTTCGTCGACCATTAAGCTCACACGTAAAGGATAGTTAAAATGTGTAAATGGATAAACAATTTACTGAAATTTCGAAAGATTTTGTTAAAAGTTATTTTGCCGTGTTTCATTTTAAGTCAATGTGTTTGTAATAGAGGGCAAACAATACATATACTGAGCTCGTGATCAATATAAAGAGTGTGTCGACAGAGTACAGAAAAATTATTATTAATTCATATTATTTGATATATAATATTAAACTTGAATTGAATGAAACACCTAAATTGCATTGCCTTCTAGAATACCAACTAACCGGTAGCTGCGGCGCGTTAAGCTCTCATCACTTTCCATTTCGTGAAATTTGCACGATTATTAGTATTTCACCGACTTTATTGTGGTGCTGTATTTTATTTCACTCCTTGCATCTGAATCTGGGCAAGAAGCAAACGTGAGTGATACTAGCTGGTACAGGTTGGTGCTCCATCCCAAGCCGAAACACACTGGAATGGCTCACTAGGGAAGCGTACACTTCATCAATATGAAATTTCTCATAAGCGCTGACCATAATTTATGTATTACTACACGCCTAGCGGATATTACACTGCCGTGGAAGTTACAAACTGTTCATTTACCGGTGTTCAGTGTACATTTGAAAAATAGACAATATTCCTGAATAACTACTGATAAACTAGTGGTGTTACATCACCTACTTTCTTGCATTATTTGTAACTTTTGCAATATTCGGAAATTTTCAGGGTTCAGCGAAAATGAGATCTGCCCCATTTTTTATACTTTCTTCACTATATCCGAAGACAAAACATTAAAATAAACTTGGAGCCGTTTTTCAGAATTTGTTATACATTGATTTTATTTCAAGAAAACAATAGGCAAAAACTACTCGTTTTTGTTAATTTTTTCTAACTTTTAGTTAGTTTTAATTAAGGAAAAAATCTCTATCATCAATTGTGTACTTTTAATATGTTAATTTTTGTAGTTATTGAGAATTCAGAGAGTTCAACGAAAATGGAACTAATGTCGTTTTTATAAGAGTAATTTGCTCTATTCGAGAAAAAATAAAGAAAGCACTTCAAGCCATTTTCCAGAAAATAATTGTTTAAAAATTGCATATATTTCACACCAAAGTGCTCAAGAACTCTCTCTCTAAAATTATAGTTGTAGGAAGATGTCAGAAAATTTAGAAGTACATTTTTCCAAATTTCAAAAATTTGATGAGTTCAACACAAATAATAATTTCGCCATTTTCTAAGCGTGCTTAACTCTTTCTGAAGTGAAAAATTCAATAAAAATATTTGGAGCTCATTTTGGTAAAATTTGGAAATGTTATTACTTTATGTAAAGTACCCCCATGAATCAAAATATCCCTCTTAAATTCGTAGGGCGCCAGGCTCGGCCCGATCGATCGGAATATGTCAATTTCGGGGAAAATCGTCTGAACTATTATGCGCCAGCGTAGAATACAGACGGACGGATCCACAAAACGCGGATCCTGACAACAGAATGTGTTAGAGCAAGTATTTACTACGTGCAAGAAAAATATGTATTCATTATTTCGATGTTAGGGTGCACAGAAGGAATTTTTCTGACGAAAATCGCCACTTTCTTCTGCAACATTGTCACACTTTATGTTTACTACGTAGAAATATTAGACGAGAAAATAAAAATTAAACACTAGTATTTTTCTCTACTAGGCAAACCTTCTTTTCCAATAGTACAGGTGAAAATCATCTTTCTTCATGAATTTCTGCGTATTATTTTTAATTTCTTAGTTACAAAAACCCATTTATTTGTAGATTATGTTTTTACTTGTAAACTTCAATTTATGCCCTAGATATGTCTCTCTACATACACCTATTTTTGAATAATACACTTTTCACATTTATACTTTTAATCCGTGCTTCTAATAAACTAATTGTTATGTTTGACACATGGAGAAATTTTTATTTTACACACAAAGACATGCTTGTGCGAGAGATTTCTACAGTTTTATTGGTGTTATCTGATTTTGCGGTTCATGGGTACATACATGCTTTTATATCTACAGTTATTATCCAGTAGTAAGTAATGAAAGGAACATTGAAGAAAGTAATGAAAGTAACGTAAGAAATGCGCGAAACAGGTGATGTGGAAAACAGCACAAAAAGGTTTTTTCGCATTCCGGGTTAAATTTTTTCAGGACGCAGTTTCTCACTTTTTATTGGAAATAGAATATCTCAAAATTCTTGTGACATATTTTTTAAATTTTGAGATAAATTGTATTACGTTCATTTATAATTTACATACGTTGTATCCGTTTTGTTAGCAATAACTAGATATAAAAGCAAACATATATACAAAGCGTTTTGAGAATTTTTATTAAAACGTCTACTTACGAGTTCAACAAAAAATATTATTCCAGAAAGTTAAAAACACAAAGAAAAAATATTAGAGGTTTTGAGGAAACGTACACATGCAAAGAAAATCATGTAAAATTGATAGATTTGTCTTTGTGTTCAGTTAAGATTGAATATTATGTTATAATTTCCTTTTTTTGCTTAGCTTGACTGAAATCAAAACTTGAGTGAATTTAAAATTGTACTGAATATCCGTATATTATGACTGTGAATACGTTGATTCACAATGGTTGCAAAAAATAAATCCGTGCACCCAATCCCAGTCCGCGACCTGAGAGTGTATTGTCGGTTTTCCCAACCGCTCCCGTTTCATCTGCTCCTTCGTGCGTGGGCGTGGTGAGCGGCGCGGAGGGGCGGGGCGCGCGCTGAGACTGCTTCCTCCAGGGAGCGCGCGTGCCCCCTCCGCCGCCACCGCCCCTTTCCCCCACCGCCCACGCCTTCGCCGCCTCCGCCATCCCAGTCACCCCCACCACCCCGCCACTCCGCCACCCCCGCCCCCTCATCGCCGCCGCCACCGCCCCTTTCCCCCACCGCCCACGCCTCGCCGCCTCCGCCATTCCCAGTCACCCCCGCCACCACCTCACTCTGCCACCTCTCATCGCCTGCCACCGCCACCGTGCTCCGCAATAGCCGCTGCCGTCCGCCCCACCACCGCCACCACCCCTACGCCACTCCATCCGCCTTGTCCCCGTGTCGTCGCGAATGCCGCCCCGCCGCCACCGCCCCCACCCCGCCACCGCCCCACCGCCGCCACCGCCCCCCGCCGCCACCGCCGCCACCGCCGCCACCCCGCCACACCGCCACCACCGCCGCCACCGCCACCCCGCGCCACCGCCGCCACCGCCGCCACCGCCGCCACGCCACCACCTGCCGCCAGCCTACTCCGCCGACCACCACCCGCCTCCGCCGCCCTGCGACCGCCCGCCGCCACCGCCCACGCCGCCTCCGCCGCCGCGCCGCCGCGCCCAGCGCGCGTCAGCGCCGCCTCGCGCCTCCTCCGCCGTGTAAACCTAATTGGACAGCGCGTCCCTCACATCTGCTAACTGCGGGCGCGCCGGGCTGCCTCCACAATGGCTAGTATGTTTTTAATAAACATGCTGGCGTATATTTATTCCCCGAGGGATAATTTGTGACAGCGCAACTTAAAGAGTCCACGAGATATCAGTGTAACATTTAAACCAGCGTCGGTTGGCCCGCAGTCGCCTTTCATTTCCCTCTTTCAATCTACAAGAAAAAAAAAATTTAAACAGCACTATAAAGAAAATTAGCGTGAGACATTTAGTGGCAATATTTATGTTAGACTCGTGACAGTGAAACGAATAATGATATCTTTGCTCTTGGCAGCTTCATTAGACAATGTTCTCATTTTTCGATGGAACCATAAACCGAAGAAAGAGTGCAATAGACATTATGGTCTCCATGGATATTGTGGATAAAATATGATAAAACGTGCGTATGTAATATTGCATGGCGTTAACGGTTCTTTTTTAATGTTTCCTAGTGTGTAGCCGAGCGAATCTGATGAGTTACAGTAATTTCAGAGCTCATCTCTCTTAATGGAATTGTTTATTAAAGGGAAATTGAAATTTATTTGAATGAATAGAACATTTACTGATACAATACACGTGAATTATTGCCTCATACTGTCGGAATACATTGCAGGAAAGCTAACCACCAATATTTTTTCTATAATTAAGAATATATCTGGGTGAGAATTTTCAGATTCATTCCTTTATAGCAAAACTGCACTCGAGGTATGAAAATAATTACATCTTTTTTATTGTGATTGCAGTCTCTGCACTACCGTCTGTTCAAACTCGTTTCATTACAAATTTATAAAACGCAATAGATATTTATTTTTGAGCAATGCCGCGCTTTGATGTGATGGCTATCAGATCACCGCTGCATAAATACATTTGAATTCTTGTCACGCTTATGTAACTACTGTTGCGAAAAAAGATAAGACAATTCTCCATTTCTTCTGGCACTTATTCTCTCATAATCGTATTGTCAATCTGTTAATTGTTCGTACTGTATAGCCATCCACTCTTAGTTATATGCTCTTAAGAGAAGCGATATATTCGACCTTCGGGGAAACGTTGTTCAAAAATTAAAGTAATTCAGATCTGAAGATAAAGCCGTAAAAGCGCAGTAAAAGTTTTCCAACAATGAATAGAAAAGAGATTTTGATCTTCTCACAATTGAACATTGTATTAAACATCTGTCAAATAAGTTCTTTTATTCCATATCCTCTCCAACAAGTATTTTCGAATTAGGAAAAACTTATTGGCAGCATACAAGAATTCAATCTAGATTCCCCAAGATAAGTTTAAACCTCCATAAAAGAAAAACCCATGATCATTTTCGTACCCCTACTTCATGTAACATTTCATACCCGAAAACATAATTTATTTTCCCCACCTCCATCCCAAATTCTTAGAAACTTTATGGCCTCGCAAATTTGAAACGCTAGTGATAAGCTTGCTAGGTTGCAATCTCTTTTCACTTTCGTAAAGCGTTACCTCGCTGTTTAAGAAAATTTCAAATAAAAGAAAATGAGGATAGATACGTCTTGAGGGAAAAATCATAGAGAAAACAGAAGCAAATTCGTTTTTAGAGTTTGAAGAAACTTGTTATTCCTTGTTGTAATGAATATAATGCCACATTACACCAGAGGCCAGGAGAGGTAAGAATCACAGTTATTACAACGTGTAGTTGATCCGGAAGGGACACCAGTTCTCCGATTGCTCCCCTGACGCCGGTCCTCGGTAGCTCGCTCGCAGGGGTGGGGAGTACTAGGGGAAGGGGGAGGGGAGGGAAGGGAGGAGGGAAGAGGGAGGGAAGGGGGGAGCGAGAATTACCCGCGCTGTTCTAATTCCATGTCCCCGACCGCCAAACGGCGGCCTCATGTTAATGAAATTACCCCGCGCGATGGCGCATGCGCGTCTTTCATTAGCCGCCGCTCGCCGCTGCGCCACTGTTTTAGCGAGAATTACCCGCGCTGTTCTAATTCCATGTGATAATAAAGTTGGCTCTAGCGACGGCTGCAGACGCAGAGTTTAACTTCGCGGGGGAGGCAATCTTTGACTCGTTTTCTTTACGTCGGAAGAGATGAGAGGATCAGAGGTTCAAGACTTCAGACTCAAAGAAGGGAAATCGTAGTGTGTTTTTGACAAATGCGTACATGCAATAGGACATAAAGTATTGTGTGTTACTTTAGTAAAAGTGTTGTTCTTGTGGCGAAGTTTTTGGACTCCTTTTTCAATTATACTTAAAATGTAAAAACACGAAGGGGAACCTTTTTAGAACGAATAAACATAAAACCGAGCAATCGATAAGTAAATTTTATAGAGTACATTTTCTATTCCCTCATTTATACAAACAAAATATGTTAATGTTCTTTTATATACACAAAATAAATTAAAAGTAGAGAAATAAACTTCAGATGACGAACAGAAAATAAATGAAAACTTTTTCTAAATAGCGGAATATGAAAAGCGAATGCAATACAGTGATATAATATAATTATTATATTTCATTACACATTACATTCTCTCATCCATTTTACAAAATAATTTCAAAATTGAGTCCATGAAATTCAGTGCAAGCGTATACACAGATTGACTTGATGATTTTGTAAATTGGATGGTGCGTTTATCATAATTGTCATGGTACTCGGTAAATTAATGCGGTCTCTTGACCATTTACATGTTCTTATCTGAACGCGAAAGTCATATTGGATTGATCCTGGACTAAATTACCATCAAAATCCAACTCGGTTTCGACAAATCTCAAATCGTCAACACAGAAAAGCACAATATAAGCGACGTTTTGAGAGCATCATGTCGTTCATTAGTCCCACGGCATATATATGATTCCCGATATACGTTGAAAACAACTTTTTTCTTCCTTTTTTTGCTAGAAATCAAAGCGGTTTAGATTTGCAGGAGCAAATATTCATTTTTAAAATCACATTTTTGGTAAATGTGTTTAAGCTGAGGTTCAGTTCCTGGTATAAACCAGGCTGATTGAAACCAGTCGACAAATGCCTAGAGGGTGCCACAAATTCTTTGGAGAGAAAATTATTTTTTCCTCATAATACTTGGGTCATTTGTAAACTATTTTTGTATTTTAGTTGATTTGAAATTAAAGGGTAAAGTCCAAGAAAGCTAAATCACTTCTGAAGTGTAGGATGTCCAAATTATAAAGAATGATTTCGGCTGCTTCCCAAAGCAACCGAGAACCTTTCTCAATCAAAGAAAATGTAGGCGCAAACTGGTTCTGGAACGGGCGTAACTGCTGCGGAAGGTACCGTGGCTTATCGCTGTCCCGAGCGCCAGGAAGAGAAGGGGAGGAGGGTCCTTCGGGCGCAACAGAAGCGGCGGCAAATGTCTCCTCGAGCGCCGAGTGGTCGCACTTTTTGACGCCGACGCCAACCTGGCAAGGATCCTGCCATTGCTGCTGCCTTGGTCGTCGTTGACGTCTTGCACGTCGTGGACTGAAACTGGCTCAAGAATGGCCCAACGACGAAAAGGAGATAGAAGTGAGTGAATGTGCAACAGCTTGCGGAAGAAAACTCAAATGAAATCATTATTTCGCAATTGTTTTTATATTTAAAAAAAGAGATTTATCCTTCTTTTTCGTTGCCGTAGCTTGGCAATAAGAGATTTTTGGAAGAAAATTCTCGGTTTTACAGCGCACGATTACAATACTGTCTCTTCTCACGAAGTAAGGTAATATATTAACTTATCATTTCTTATTAAAGGAACGTGCTCAAAAATGAATACTGTTAGATGCTGAAATGTCTAGTGTTTGGTTGTAGATTTGAAAATGAGAAATATTTCCACATTTTGATGTCTCAAAACACCCCTTAAAATTGAAGAAAATATTTTTTACTTCTTCATTACTTGAAATGCGAAGCATCCTTCCTTTTATTTAAAGATAATGAATTAAATTGAAGCAGGTAATTTACTTTTGATTATGCAATGATAGTAGTATATGAAAAATGATAATGGACTATCATGGAAATAACAAAAATAAAATTTCATGCTTCATATTAATCGACACTTAAATTTCGCTAAAAATTGATTTTAAACATAAAAGAATACTTAAAATTTAAATATTGCTTAAAACAAGAACTGTGGTTTTAATTATACAAATATTATTTGAATTTCATTATTTGAAAAGTTTCATTCGAGGGATTCATTTTTTTATAATGAAATTAAATACATCAAATCGTAATTTGGGACATGTCGTTTGTCTTATTCACTAGTACTTTCACATTCTGATATAACTGTTTAAAGTAATAAAAAATAACTGAATTTTTATATATATATATATATATATATATATATATATATATAAAATTTTAATTTTTTTTAAATTAAAATTTTAAAATTTAATTATTTTACATCTACAGCACCCGTTGTTCTATGCATTATATTATTTATGTAATCGAATATTCAACACAAGAAAATTAAATGGTGTCGAATAAAGGTTTTTCAGAATATTTCTAATTATCACTTATGTTTAAATATAAAGTAACAATTTTACTAAATGCACGAACAACACTTTTGCAGAGTGTCACCGATATCCTCTTCGTTTCTTTTGGAAGTATATTATTTTGAACCTTTGTATTGCAGTATTCCTATTGTCTATTCAATGCAATGGTTTTGTTTAAATTTTAGATTGATGTAAAAAAGCTTTGATAAAGAAGAATTTTATGCATAAAATATTTAAAATTTCCTTACCTACTAAGTCACATTTAATATTACGAAAATAGATTTTTTGTGGTGTACTCAAAGTGTTCCTACATGCTCCCAAAAGCTCATGAGAAATACGCGCGAGATATTTTAAATTTTACTGGAATATGGGTTTCGATATTATCTGTTATTATAACTTTACAATATTTTTGAAGATGAAAGAGGACAGTGCCAAGTTGTAGTAGTTTTTATTTTTACTGTAAAGGATATTATGACCAAATTGCAAGTAATTTCAAGTAATTGTTTCCTTATTTTGAAAATGAATGTTTAATCCGTGCAGTCTTCTTCAAATAAATTTAGAGTAATGGTATCACAAGTGTTTATTTGTGAAACTAAACTTACATTAGACTTTTATTAGCTTTAATTTGGAGCATTTAATTGTCATTGTTTTATTTCAAACAGTATGCATTATCATGAATATGCAATGAAAAATGGATGGTGTTTATGAAGGACTCTTTGTTTTATGATAGAAATGGTCAGAAAATGTGCGTGCGTTTCCCAGCTAGCTAGTATTAAGTGAAATCCTATGACTCCACGCCCACGTGTTTGTGCTTCAACCAGGAAAATTGACTGGAGACCTGCACATTGATTGCGCTTTAGTGCGCGTTAATCCAAGTGTTCTTGCGCGTCAGCACTAGAAGTGACGTTGCAATTTTGATGAGAGCTTGTGGGCGGAATTTCATTTACAAGTGATGTTATGGCTTCTACTGTCATACTTAAGTGTTTATGGAGACAAAAGGCTCGTACTCTTGCACGAAGGTCCACATATTGTATGCGGCGTCACTATCTGAATTTCATCTGGAAACAGGACTTAAACAGGCCAGGAATTAAACTTCTAATATTACCAAAACTTGCATCAAAATGCAGTGGCACGTTGCATAATTACATTGGTATTAGTATAAAGAAATAAATGTGTTATCATCTGTCTGTGTCTCCCCACATCTCCACGCCACAATTTATAAGACATTATGGAAATAAATTTCAGTGAATGTGCTATCGATGAGCGGGAAACAATTACCCCAGGGATAAATCAAACGGATTTAGGATGGAAAATGTAGAATGTTGTATATTATGAAATAACGGAATCAATGACGGACGCTCATAAATCTCTCTAAGCAGTTAAAAAACGGTGAGTCCTTGGCCTTCAAAAGCCCGTTGATTTGATGTATCGAACTTACATGGTGTAACACGCAGTTCCGGGCTTTCCCGATACAAGTGGACGCCAGAATGAAGCTATTTTCAATTTTTTCAATTTGTTAAGATAATAACTTACAATATGCAGTAAGTTCACATGCAAATAAGTAAGAAACAATAATAAAGTAGTGTAGGACATCTGACAATTCTCTCAGCGCAGTATGAAGTGTGATCTGGGCCGAAGGTCGCGGTTGAGTCCGCCTCGACATGGTGTATTATGTTCGTCCTTTCACCCGTTATCATACCATATCGCATTTCAATGTTCATTGTTACATATTAACACAATATGGTCGCTAATGACCTAATGTTGATGCGACTTAATAACAATTAGAAAAATTATCTCAGTGTTCTTTTAAGAAGCGCTTCTGATCTAGTAGATACGTCGCGGCTTAGCTCCCAAATATGGATAATGTCTGAGTTAATCCGTACACAACCGCACACCACTCACCAAAGTAAATTTATTGACCGTGTGTGAGTCGTCGTGAATGTTCGCAAGAAATATTTTGGAGTTTGAAATTATGCCTTCACAGATCTCAGGTTGTTCAGACTCAAGGATGTAAGTTGAGAAGGGTAGATCCTTATCGTCACCGAGGAAATGCATAGATATAAATGCGAAGCTTCAACTGAAGTTCAGTATGTGGTCAGGTTTAGTGGTAAGGTTCTTTTACGACTAGCACAGTGAAACTCAAAGCCACAACCTTTGTCTCTCACTAGCTTTGGAATCATCCCACCAGCAGCCTGATCACGTATTCTCTACATCTCGTCATAGCAATGTATTTCACTAATTCAAATACCTCACATTGTTTAATGTCAGATTTCTCCGTTTTAAGTTCGAAATAGGCTTCAAACCTGTTCCTTCTTTGGACTTTATTAATTTATTTTGAATTATGTGAACATTATCCTGCTAATACCCGAATTAGCCATATTTGAACTACGGTCTTAACACTTCCCTCCACCGGAGCCTCCATTCTCTTGCAACGTGGTCGTCGCAGAGGATTGGATCTGAATGAACAAGGGGCAAGGTTGGGTGGCTAAGAGCGTAGCAGATTGATTGATTGATAGTAATTCCGGGTGCGTCAACTACTGAGGTAATTAGTCCCGTAGGTGTAGTGCATGTTTATCAGCAGGAGTGGCGGTGATCTTCCCCCCCTGGATGGCGAGATCTAGCGCCGACCTACCGTCGGCAAGCGGTGTTTTCCCCAATCAGGTATCTCCTACCAAAGGGGCACCGCCCCAGCCGGGGAAAGTTCTAACTCCCCGACCGGTCTTCCAGCATGTATGGTAGTGTAATGCATATTAGTGTAAGTATGCGTGTGTAAGGGCTGATGAAAGGACGAGGAAAAGGAAGGAAAGATCGCGCGGGGTCCGTGGCTCGTTCGCTAGGGTAATGCTCCAGTATTCGCTTTGATGTTGATCGCAGAAACCCCGTAACACTGCTGATCAGAGCAGCCGACTGCCAGAGTTCTCCTCCACTTAACGGGTAAATTCGACGAAGATATCTATGTAGATCGAATTAAGAATCCTGCCACTGTCGGAACTTGAACCCGACGACCTCTCTGTCAGAGGCAGTGAAGTGACATCAATTGATGCTCTGAGACACTCAAGCCGGTACGAGATTCTTCTCACGCAGAATATCGTAATGTTAAAGTCACTAGTAATTTAAAAAAAATCTGTAGAACAATGTTTTGCTTGCCTGCATTGCAAGAGATGCTGGAAATGTGTTTCATTCTCTTTGTTGGAAGCGTCGTCCCTTCTAGTGTAGCTCACAGCGGCATTCTGGAGAACGCTCTCAATTTAATTGGTAATATTTTCCTCAAAGAAATCAAGAGCGGTTAGCTTATTTGCATAGACCCGCACAGTCGAGTCCTCTCTATTTAGAGCGCCTGTAGCGGTACATGTAATTCTGAATAAACTTAGCAAGATGTTTTCACAGAAATGCGCAGTCCTTTAAAACAGTGGGATACCCTTACATATATGGAATGTCTCATTACTATATTCATTACTATGTAGAACATATGCAGAGGTTCAAAATAAGTCGACATTTTCTATGATTATTTACACTGAAGAGATGTTGACAAACTTCTTGCATACTGTTTTAATTCCTTCATATTTTTTGCAAATCTCAGTAGAAAAAATATTACAAACTTTGAAAGATTCATTTTCACTTTGTGATCCACTTTCAAATTAAAATATGTAATTGATATATTTCTTATTAGCTTAGCTGGGCAATACGGAAGGTACACGAAATCCTTATGAATGCGCCAGAACCTGTACTTGCCAAACGCCAGAGGAAGATGTTGCCCACCAGTAAGGGGAATTCCTACATCTGAAACTTTATTATATGAGAGTCCTCCCTACATGTTCAAGAACAAAATATGCTCATTTTCAACCCTTTAATGCCCCTTTGAGCCCGTGACACCTTCATGCCCCTGTACCGGCTCATGTTGTTCTGACCGGGAGCGGTAGCTCAGTGCATCAACAGATGTCACTGCAGCACCTCTGACCGGAAGGTCCTAGGTTCGAGTACTGACGGCGGCAGGATTTTCGACACTAGCTTTTCAGCTAGGTCGAATTGAGTCGCTGTCTGGAGAAGAATTCTAGCGGCCGGCTGCTCTGATCGGCAGTTTTCCGTGGTTTCTCATATGAACACCAGGCGAATGCCGGAACAGTACCCTACGAAACGGGCCACGGACCGCGCGCGATCTGTCCTTCCTCTTCCCTGTGCTATATTCTCCTCTTACACACACACACACACTTACACTAACATGCACCACACTATCACATGTTCCGGGAGACTGGTCGGGAGCTTAGAGCTTGTTCCGGCTGGGGCGGTGCCCCGCTGGTGGAGAGTCTGGTTAGGGGGAAACCCCACTAGCCGACGGTAGGTCGGCGCCGGATCTCGCCATCCAGCTGGGAAAGACCACCGCCATCTCCCGAGAAACAGACATGCAGTACACTAACGGGACTAATGACCAAAGCAGTTGACACGTCCGGAAACACGAAAAAAACAAATCAAACCAATCATGTTGTTCATGGCATGAATTAGACAGATCACCAACGAAAAATCAGCAGAAAAAAACGTTATTTCTTTTGCTATGTATCATGCCTTGATTTCTAATACGTACTTACAATTTTTCTAGGCAGTCTCATTTTTGTGATAAGATGGTTTTTATATTGCGAATGTGCGAATTATCCCCCGAAATAGAGACTAACCTAGTCAACGATGAAAAATCATTAGTACTGGGGATAAAACGAATTCTATTTTTTGAGTAGCTGATTACAAAGCAGATAAAGAGGAGACAGAAACAAAAGAGTTTCTTTTGAGCCTGGAAAAGATGGTGTTCACAGTTTTCTCTCTCATTGATTGCAACATGGCATTTCTCCCTCTTATTCACATAAGGTTTGGATTAATTCTTTGGTAAAGACGTTGGGTAAGGCAAACTGAGAAGCATTGCAGTATCTCTTGTGAAAAAATCCCAAAAAGCGCATCAAAAAGGAAGGAAGGAATCTTCCCAAATCAGAGAAATTTTAAAAGATGATGCCTTGACACAAATGATGTCCCCAGAACAATAGGATGCATGTACCAATTTGCAGTTGGTGCGTAAACATTTACTGGTGCAAATGAAATCTTTATATTTTAATAATGGAGTTGGGGAACTTTTGCGACCGATTTTTAGTGTCATTATTGGATTCGCTCTGGTAGAAAATGGTGGGGGATGCCGTAATCGGTGATAAAACAGGTTTAGAAAAAATATGCTTATATTTCTGATCATTGCAATAAGTTTCATTTTGAAGACCTGTGTTATTGGTGTCCCTGTAGTGCCTCTGTATGGAAGGTCCTAGGGCTAAAATCCTGACAGTACCAGGATTTTCGACACTAGCTACATAGCTTTGTCGAATTTAGCTGCTGTGTGGAACGGAATTCTAGTGGCCGGCTGCTCTTATCGTAGCTCCTGAATTTTTCAAATGAGCGAACCAGATGCATGTCGGAGCAGTTCCCTAACAAACGGACCTGGGTCCGCGTGCGACCATTCCTTCCTCTTCCTTGTCATATCCTCACCCCTTGCTTACACACACACTGACGTGCACAATATTACCACATATGCTGGGAGACAGGTCGGGAGCTTACAGCTCGTCCCGGCTGCGACGTGTAGGTCGAAGTCCAATCCCACAATTCAGTGGGGGCACGCCTAATGGGATAAAACATTCAGTACACTAACGGGCCAATGGTCATGACAGTTGATGCTCGGAAATAACAATCAAATACTCAACTGAACTCAGTTAAAAGTGAACCTCTTAAGTAGTCTGGTTGCTCGTGATGCGGCCTTGGTCTGAGTGGATCGAACGGAAGAGCGGAGGGGGGGGGGGGCGAAACAAGAGGCGAGAACGCGCACCCACCGAGCTCCAGAGACCGAGGGGTTGCCTACCAACCAGAGGCGCGATGTCCGAATGCTATTTGGTGCGCGATGCACTTGCGTATTTGCATTGAGCCATTATATGTCCAAAAAAGGGCAATATCGTTCGATGACTTTAGATCCCGGGGTTCCTAGTCGGACACCCAACTAGAAACCACGATATTTCGAATTCGCTTAACCTTCTCGACTTCATGTAGTTACCGAATTCGGTTTGTACAGGAAGGACACGACAGCGAAACCGGCGTCGCTGTCGTGTCTTTCCAGTAGAACCCTCCCAACATTCGCCTTGATGATCAAGGGAAACCACGAAACGAGGGCGAACACAAATACAACAATGCCCGAGGCGGGACTCGAACCCGCGACTTTTAGGTCCGAGATCACTACGACTTTACTGCCTTGGCGATCTCGGCCATCTAGCTACGCTGTTGTCGGGCATCGGTGGCGGAGTCGGGAGCGAGCGGTCGGGGCGGGCGTGACGCGGTAAGAGCCACGGCCACCTTCAGTAGGCTTCATTTCACTGGAGGTTGCCGTGGCGGAACGAACGGAGTAGGAGATGGAAGGGGGAAGGGGTGGAGTGATCTGGATGGACAGGGCTGCGTAATACATGATTGTGATAAATACTGGGACAAAGTTTAATTGAATTTGCAGAAATAAGCTTTCTTCGTTTTGTGGCAGTATATTCACTATTAGACTACAAAATAAGTTTAGATATCAGATAAGAATTAACTAATGAGTCTGTTACAGATATAATAAACAAATAGAGAGAAAACTGGAAAGGTCATGTCCTGGGAATGCCAGAACATAGGATAAGTAAAATTATCCTTCAATATGCACCTGAATAAAAAAAGTGTTGGGCGTCCCTTGAAGCGATGGCATGAACAATTTCGAGACGGAACAGATCATGAGGTCTAATCGTCGCTGTCGATGATGATGGTGACAGGGACAATGCCGGGTATTCAGTCAGTACGGAATAAAATCGTGTTGAGACATTATGATTGCACAGTGTAATTTAATATTATGTCTCAGTCCACTCTAACTTTTATTTCGAAGAATGAATCTGTGTAGCGCGAAAAACTCCGGATTTACTGCGAAAACTAGGATGTTACTTCTATGTCTGATGTGAGCTGTAGCTCTACCAGAGAAATGTTTAATGTCCCGCACAATAGTTGAGCAGCATTTATTGCTACGGCCTGTTAGTTATAGCTAATTTCCAAAAGGTTTGGAGAGTTCACTGCTACAGAATGGTCTACAGTAGTTATACGCTTACCGTTTCTGTGTCTTCTGACACAGGACTCCATTGTCGCAGGTTCACTTCTCTGGTGGGGTAACTTCAGTTCGTTGAGAAAAATGAAGAAAGATGGTTGATTGTTGAGTAATGTTCGTTCCCCGATGCAATTGTATTGACCAGTGTATTCTTAGATGTGATAAGTTTGATTGATTATAGAGAAGGACGTGATGGTTTATTAGGTCTAGCAAACCAATATGGTTCACGAGCCACTCTGATGACGCCAGCTATATACGTAGAGGCCGCACTTCAGGAGGACATACTTTTTTTAAAAAAAAAATTAAAAGCAAAAATGAATAAAACTGTATTTTTGCACTATCCTTTAATATAATTGACCATCGAGCCTTAATTAATGAGATATTTGTTTTCCTTTTCTAGAGAAATCAGTTTCAATATTCGTAAAATGGTTCAGCGGGCTGCATAACAAATGTGGCGGCTTTCCTTTGTCTCGCAGGATGTGCGTTGGACAGGTGTGGTTTGTAGCACATTCAGATACTTTAAAGATTTTATGACCTCATTGATTTCACTGCCTTGTGTGGGGCAAAACTGTTATTTATGAATTCATCGATTAAATCAACAAATACACTGGATCATGTGCACTAGAACGTAGTGCACACGCTATACTTCATCACCGGTTAATTAGCATTAAAAAAATTGAAGTTGGGGAGCTTCACTGCACTGAAGACGTCTGTTCCATGTTACACACTCGCGTCGGAATGTATCTACATTTTTTGTAAAAGACTTTTGTACTCTATAATATCAGACTTGCAAGTGGATTTTAAAATTACAATGTAGTTACTTGTGATTAGAGCATTGGTCGTTTAAGTGAAGTAAGTCCTTAATTATGATTGCCTCCGCAGACGTTTGATGCAAATGCCAGACGCAGAATTTTTTTGTTTCAAAAAAACTTTAGTGAATGCCATTTCGTGTAATTTTTGACAGCACCTACGTCACTAACGACAGTGAAGAAGGTGTTCGATACTGGCCGAGTGACGTCACTGCGCCTGGAAGCAAGTAAGTGCTCCTGTCTAAGCGACGGGGGCGGAGCGCCGCTGGCCCAGGGGGGCGGGGGCGAGGGCGATGAAAGGAAGAGGGGGGAAAAGGTGGGAGAGAGGGGTGCAGCACCGCGCGCCGCCCCAAGAAATTCAGACGTATGTGACGCTCCGGATAAATGGCTCATCATGCAGCACCCTCTGGGAAATTAGGGCGTGAACAAAAGAGTGAAGCCCCGCGGCTGCGAAAGCGGAGGCGAGGGTAGGGGGTGGTGGCAAGAGAAAGAACGGAGCTGCGCGATACACTGGCTCAAGTGAACTCTCTTCATGTTTCATTCAGCCTCTCTAAATTATTCCCTTTCTTCCAGAAAAAACCTTCAACATTTAACTCCTACTGTTGTTTTTTTTACCTGTTCATGAGTTGCTTTAGAATAGTGCGTACCACATGCTGCTTTTTCGTTCAAGAAACAATCAAGAAAATTCTAGTAAGTGAAGAATAACAGATAAGATTAATTGTTAAAATAGATTTTCTCGATCAAATATTTAGAGTATTCGAGAACACCTTTTGCTGCCAACATTTCGTATGAATTTATTGTTATCTAAAATAAGTATCTTCAATTACAAACGTCTCTTTATTGTATTGAGAACTAGATATAATAGATCCAATAATATTTTATTTTCTACAATTGTTTTATTCGGAAGGAATAGTAATGCTTTTCTTTTAATACTAAAGAATCTTAATCAAAATAAACAATCAGGCTTAGTACTAGAAGTACTTTTTGCCAACATTCATGATTGTGTTGGGAGTTTGAAAGTTATCAGAAGAATTACTTAACAAAATTAGAAAAGAAGAAGGAGCTGCTTTAGAAGAAGATAGAAAAATAATAACAAGAGGAAGAAAGACGAAGAAACATGTGCCTTCCTACTTGCAAAGTTGAAGATTTTTTTTCTCGTTAAGAAACCTCACCCCGACAGGACACTTTTGTTTTATTGCGAATGGCAGTCATTCAAATGATGGAGTGTGGCGTGCAATTCGGAGCGTCCGATGGCTTCCCTATGGCCTCCGTTGGGCTGTTACGTGCACTTTCGTCCACACGCGCTGTTCTCGTTTTAGATTGGAAAAAGGCAACTTCGTTTTCCTCGGAACGACATTGTAATCTCGTCAGACCTTACAGCCTAGAAGGCGAAGAGGACCCTCGTTTTTGGCGAGAGAATAGCCAATCTGACAATTTCAGTGCAAAGCAAAGGCTTCTTTCTGTCCTTCCTCTGTCAGTTGCAACAAATACGTGAGTTTCATGCTCGAATGATTATACCAACCATATGTTATTTTACACAAAATTAAATTTAAATTTTTTTTACCTATATTAAATATAACTGTTGGATGCTTTACTTGAAGGTCCCTAATTACTTTTACAATTAACATTGCAGAAATAACGCTTGAGGAGCAAGACTTTACGACTACAGTAAACCAAAGAATAAGTGTTATATTCCTTTTATTCCGTAACAGCGACTCGTGGTTATGGAATGTTTTCGAAGAAAAGCCAGCTAACAATTAAGATTGGTTTCCTATTGCCATTTAATATCTTGCTTCTCTAGGGTCATTCTTGTTATTTCACTGGTATATTAAATATTACTATGTTATATTGATGCGATTATCGTGAACGAATAATCCGTGATTCCGGGCGCATCAACATACCTCTAGATCCGTGATGGAGGGGCAGGCTATGACGATGTTCTTCCCAGGCGAGAATGTCAGATCCGGCGCCGACCTACTCGGCTCTACAGGTATCTTCGTCTGTGGACACAGTCCCTACCGGTACAAGCTCTAAACTCCTGACTGGTCCCCCGACAGGTTAGGTGCTGTGTGCATGTTAGTGTGTGTTTGTAGGGGGTGAGGATAGGACAAGGAAGAGGAAGGAAAGATAGCGCGCGGCCCGTGGCCCGTTTGTTAGGGTATTGCTCCGGCATTCGCCTGGTATTGATCGGAGAAACTACAGAAAACTACCGATCAGAGCAGTCGGCCGCTACAAGTCTCCTCCAGACAGCGACTGAATTCGACCGAGCTGAAAAGCTAGTGTCGTCGTGGGAATCGAATCTTGGACTTCCAGGTCAGACGCACTACAGTGACATCAGTTAATGCACTGATGTATCGCTCCCGGTGTAACGCATGAAACTCATAAGTAAATGACATGTCTGTGGCAGCATTCAGGAAGTGGTTGTTGGTGGAGTGCAGACACGTGGCGTGGGAGGTGTTGGGGTCAGGGCACCGGGTGGTAGCAGCGCCGCGCGTTCGTCAGCAGGGCCGTCTCTCCTCCCCAGCCCCAATGGCAGCGCCTCGATCGCCTCGCCCCATCCACCCACGGCCGGCGCTTCGGCGCCTGGCTCTCGCCTCGCTCCCCGCCCCCAACGCTGCTTGCACATGACTCCGCAGCCGCTGATGGATTGATTGATTTTTTTCGTGTTTCTGGGCGCGTCAACTGCTTCGGTCATTATCCCCGTTAGTTTAGTGCATGCTTTTTCTCTGGAGATGGCGGTGATCATCCCCCGCTGGATGGCGAGATCCGGCGCCGACCTACCGTCGGCTAGTGGTAGCCGGGCCAAGCTCTAAGGTCCCGACCGGTCTCCCGGAATATGTGCTAGTGTAGTGCATGTTAGTGTAAGTGTGTGTGTAAAGGGAGAGCATAGAACAAACAAGAGGAAGGACAGATCGCGCGCGGTCCGTGGCCCGTTTTGGTAGGGTACTGCTCCGGCATTCGCCTGGTGTTGATCGGAGAAACCACGGAAAGACAGCGACTGAATTCGACCTAACTGAAAAGCTAGTGTCAAAAATCCTGCCTCCGTCAGGCCTCGAACCTAGGACCTCCCGGTCAGAAGCGCTGCAGTGATGTCAGTTGATGCACTGAGCTACCGCTCTCGGCCCTGATACCACACTCGGTGCATGCACAACACCTGAGAAGCTCTGATTTGGCTTCCACACTTCATTTTAATGACTGTCATTTGCAGTAAAAGATTCTTAGTCAGTAGTCAATTATTTTACACATAAAGATAGCAATGTTTGCATATAATTTAAAATTAAATAATCTAATTATTTGAGACTTAAATGAAATTTTTAAGTACTCACATTCTATTTCAAAAGTTGAATTAGCCAAAATTACTATTTGTAGTCAACATGTGTTGGGCTGTTGTTTGTTCTAAATTATAAATTAATTCAAGGTTGCTTTTTTTGCTATTGAACTTTATTTATTGCTTTTATTGCCTCTTTTATTGTCTTGTAGATTGGTGTGGTATCCACAGCAAATTTTCAGTTAAATGAATATTTTCGGCTTGAAATTGCGTAATAGAGATTTTAATCAGAATTCAGTTGCCTGAATTATCGACCATAGACAGTTACACGGAAAAATATATTTAGAAATACTTTTTTAAATATGAAACTAAATTTGAAGCAGTTTTTGGCAATATAATAGTTCAAATCGTAACGATTCACGTTATCCCGACCAGATAGAACAGCCATTGACGTCGTGTCGAGAGGAATTACTGGGTTAGGAGGCTCAGGGTCTCGACAGGTATCACTGCAATACTTATGCCCGAGAGGTCCTACACTTCGTGTACCGATGGTGACAGAATTTTCGACATTAGCTAGACAACTAGGTAGTTCAACCACTGTTTGGACGAAAGATTTAGCGGCCGGCTGCTCTGTTTTCTGTGGGTTCTCCGATCAAAACGAGGTGAATGCTGGAACAATATGCTAACAAATAGATCATGAACCGCGCGGGATTTTTCCTTCTCCTTTCTTGTCCTATCCTCATCCCTTACATACACACATTTACACGAACTACACTACCATACATGCCGGAAGATCAGTCCGGAACTTAGAGCTTGTCCCGGCTTGTGTGGTGCCCTGCTGATGGGAAATACCGGGTTCTGGAATACACTGCTACCCGAAGGTGATCGGCGCCGGATCTCACCATCCAGCGGGGGAAGATCACTGAAACCTCCCGATGAAAAACATGTACTACACTTATGGGACTAACGATCTTAGTAGTTGATGCGCGCGGAGACACGAAATAATCATTCGAGAATGGGATAAATTACCGATTATTCGCTGTATTCCTTAAACCCCAACAAAAATCTTTTTAGGTACTTTGAACACTTCAAAACGTTTTCTAGGATCTCAATTCCTTAAAAATAGGTTCTTGGAAAATTGTATTGAAATATTCTGGAAGGGAAAAACGTCCAATTTATCACTAGTAGACCTGGAAGGGAACAATAACCTTGCAGAGAATGATGAATTGGAAGAAGTTTAACCGTGAGAAACTGACGGACGAGCAGAGCCACTTGCAGGTGTCACACTGTATTAAGGGTCTCTCAGGCTTTGACTTTCTATTTTACTAGGTGAATAACTCGGCGTTGTAATAATCTAGTCGAGAAGAAAAGGAATGAATGCCAGCGACAGTGAAAAATGAAAATTATTTTATTTACGTTGTCGCCACTCCCATCCCATCCCACCCTGCTAGGCCCCACCCACCTGCCCCCTTTTTTGCATCGCCCAACCCGCAGCCCTGCCCAGCAGCCCTCACCAGCATTCTAGACTCAATTAAAATAACGGGAAAAAACAAATTTGGAGGCAACATTTTCAATCAAGGACGCTCCTATAGACATTCGCTCCGAAATGACTCAAACGTTTTCGTGAAACCAGCACATATGCTATAAAAATATTTTATAGCATTTTTATGTCGACAGATTTCAAGAGTTTTGTTAATAAAATAACAGGAACAGGGAGTGAGTAAGCCTATTTCTGTTTTTCCGAGTTTGACCATTCATCAACTTTCTTTCGATTGTAATAAATAATGAAATACGTGTTTTCAGAGTTATAAGATTTGGTCTGAATCTTATTTACTACATAGACGAAAGAGAAGATGGTAGAAATATATTTGTGAAGGTTCTTGAAATATCACTCTAAAATAATTTATTTAACAATTAAACATTTTGACCCACATTTCCAGTATTCTTTATTTAAAATTATCTTTTCAATATTCGTTCTTTTCAGTGTACTCGTTATCGATGAACTTTTTCCCTGACTGATTGTAAATCATTGATTAAGATAATTTAGTGTACAGTAATGCATGTGTAAGCAGGAATAAGAAATAGAAAATATTGACATATTTTTCATGTTATAAAATATTATAATAAAAATTAACCAGTGTAATGGACTTCCGTGAGAAAAACACTTTTAATTCCTTCAAATTAGTCAAAACTTTTGATTTGCTTTAAAAAAAAGGCTGTTTCAGCGCTTGTTTTCCTTTATTGCGATCTGTTAGTTCAGAAGTATCCTGTTACCAAGAACGGAAACTTTCAACGGGAAATGTCAATATTTCAACCATTCAAATTCTTTATTTTATCGATGATACATAAAGAAGATTGTGTGTAGAATTGCGTTTGATTATGTATTTGACGCGAAATCTCTGCACTACAAAGGAAATAATACAGTGCTGCATGCGAAGTCTTGTCGAGTAATTAATTCACTTCTGCCAATTAAAATAGGTACACTTGACATCAATAACTACTTAAACAGAGTTGCAAACATTTCACCATGTCGTAACTGTTTTATTGAGCTAAAAAAACTTTACGGCAATTCTGCAGATATTCCTGTTTTATTAATTCAATTGAAGTGCATACCAAATAAACTTTCATTCTGATCTCACGATTACAATGCAAACATCGCGTGTAAGAGCTGTAAGAAATTTTTCATTCGCTAAATGTTTCACATTTTGTTCTGTTTACTTTTAAGTACACACAAAATCATAATATACAATATTTTCGCTTCATCTTATTGCTCCTTTTACATGACTCGTAATATCATGTGAAATGTCAATTCTGAAGATCGTTTTAAAAATTACCAAGTAAATATATGTACCGTGAAAAAATATAAAATGAACTAGAAATGATGTGGATCTAGGAATGGGTAAACATGGAGATGTTTTATTTAATATATTAGATTGGGTCTTGAATGTTACCATAAAGCATAAAAGAAAGAAGTTTAATTATTTTCTATTTATAATACGCAATGTGTCTCATTTAGTGGTCTACTTCCAAACTGATGAGATGTTTCATTGCGAACTCTTTTCACGACTATCCTGTTGTGATGCTTGCAATTAAGGTGCCGTATGCATGGCAAATTGCTGAAATTTCCCAAGCGCGTTGTGCAAACGTAATGCATATTTTGCAAACTAAACAAACGTACATCTAAATCTACCAACAGAGTTGGCTCAGAGCATTCTTGTCTCTGAAGTATTGCCGCAGCCCCTGAAGCAATTCTGATGGATGGTAATAAGGTTCGGTGGCGAATTTTCAACACTAGCCAGATTAAATAGCTAGGTTTGATTCAACCGCAGGCTGGAGGAATTTTAGCGGCAGGTTGTTCTGATTGGTAGCTTCTAGTGGTTTCTAGTGGAAACCAGACATACCAGACTAATGTCAGAGCAGAACTCTAACAAACTGAACACTTTCTTTTCTTCGTATTTTTTATCCTACATTCTGGTTGCCGGGTTATCACAATCAGGTATCTTCTACCAGCGAGGCACTGTCCCAGCTGGGACAATATCATGGAAACTTTTCTTGCTTCTTTGCTTGCTTCTTTGCCTTGCTTCCCCCTCCCTACAGCAATAAACATTTGAAGACCAAAGCCCGCAGCGAGCACTGATTAAAAAATTCCGAACATATTGGCGCGTAAGAAAATAAATTTATTGTTGAAACCGAGAACTTCTGGTCGTATTTTTCTAAACAATATGTAAATAAATGGCCAAATCAGATCCAGATCCATCGCAGGAAATATCTGGAACTCCAGGGAAAATTAGAACTTCATTCATTGGGAATGTTGGGAAGGTGACTGACATTTCAGGGATTGGCATTGTATCTTAAAATCTAGAGGCCGATGTCGTAACTAATACCCCCAATCTACCCGCATTTCTTCAAGCTATCGTTCAAGAAAAGTTACGCGATGAATACTTAACGCCCTTGATACATAAATATGATATCAGTAGGTTTTTTTTGACGGTCATACTTATTTTTTCACAATTCTTACATTAATAGTCAGATTTCAATGGAAAGTACTGAAAAGAAAGTAAAGAATTATTTCAGTTTGTAGAAAAATAGTATTGTTGACAATTTTCTTCTTTAAATTATTTTTCGAGTTCCTACGAACTGAAGAACTTATTCTTGAGTATGTATTATCACGAGTTTCTTAGCCAACAAGGAAGGAAAGTTTGTAATGGCTAGAGAAACAGTGCGTGAGTACATATGGTATGCACAAAGCTAATCTTGTTCGGCAATCGCTTTTCCTGACCTTGCATGTTACTCTCGGCTGAATGTTGTTTCTTGCAAACATCTCCGTAATCTTATTTCAATAACAACGCCTGGCAGAAATTACAGACCCCTGTAAACTTCACTATAGGCTATCTCTGTTCACAACACTATAGCAAACAACATGGAAATCGGAACGTTAGCAAATTTACGTTGGTGTTATCGTATCTTAATCCTACAATAACTACAATGTGATTGTCAGAACCACCATCACTTGTATTGATTTTGTATACTACATTTATTATTTTTCTATTTATTATTAATAATACTAGATAGCTGATGATAAGTGCAGATGACGTTTTTAGAAATCGTTTTAATTTTTGTTAACTTCGTGTCTCTCTGGTGACTGTCCCTGAGATTTGCGTACCTTCTTTTGTCACTATCACCTTTCTCTGCCATTTCATTACCCTCCACAAACACTTCCACACCAATACGGACCCTTCACACTAAAGTTTAGACTGCCCGTCACAAAGGAGAGACCTACGCTCTCAGCCTTGGTATACGGTGTCGTAAATGCCTTTTGGAAGAGAACGATGTTTAATAGGCCACCAGTCACTTATTAGTTCTTAACCGCAAAAACTTGTTCTTAAATACGCAGTCAATGTTCATGTTGAAAATAATATTAAGCTTCTTCAAAGATGTGAAGAAACATACAGTACAAATTAAATTATAATCGACATTTTCTGAGATTAGTGTATTCTTATAACAATTGAGTAATATGCGTCCTTCGGACCTTCCGTACGTCCTTTCTTTCGTCTGTCCGTCCATCCGTCTGTTCGTCGCTACCGATTGGAGTCTTCTCATTGCATCAATGAAGGCAAAAGAGGTTTCATCTGTTTCCTCGTTGGAACGAGTCATTTTACAATTCCTAAGAGAACATTCTAAGATAATTATTTTTAAAACATATTTTTTGGTGTGTTTTTGCAGGTTTTTTAGCGTTTTAGAGGAGTTTTAAGGCACACACACACGTGGTCAATAGCTCTTTATATTCCTTTCCATGAGGCAAATTGACTGGTACTGTTTATAGCCTGATACTTCTATAACATTCTAAGCAAATTTTTTTTCGAGTTGATAACATTGGAGTGCTGTCTCAAATTTTCCCCCTTAAGTGGGTCTTATAACACTTATGACATATTTTTTCATATATTTAAATAATGTGAACGGTAGTGAAAAACAAATAAAACCAATTTTTTTCAGTTTAAAAGTTTCAAATTCGCGCCTAAATGTGATTAAAGGAATGGTTTAACCGATATTTAAATACGCCATACGAACTCGAAATCTTATAGGTGTTACATCGATTATGTATCAAACTCAATCGGAATATTCTTGGTGGAAAACATGGCGGAAATACATGGTGGAAAGAGATGGGTGGCCTCTTGCGCATCCGACTTCAGTCAACGAGTTTCAGGCACCAGTGTGTGTCACAATATTAGCGTGAATTTTAATGAATCCCAAAATTATCACAGTAAAGTGTCATTGAAACAGAAAAACATAAGCACTTTTTAAAATATTAATCTTTTATGAAAATTACCCTTTCATCATGTTATTTTTGGTCGGTCACCGTTGAAAATTGTCCATTTATGCCACTTAAAAAATGTTTCTCCACACTTCCACCATGGGAATATCGGGAGGGAATCGATATTGTCAACGTGCGAACCGAAGTTGTACCTTCAGATGCTGCTCCCATATAGCTTCGATCATTTAAACATACACTTGGCACACGTTAGTTACTTGGCGAAAATTGTTAAACAGGTGTTTTTAAATAGAAGTGTTGAAAAAATAGAAATTTTGAGTTGACTGTTTATAAACAAATACATTATTCCAGTTATTGAAGAAAGTAACAATGATTAATTGTCTATGATTGTCTCATTGTCAATGATTAATAAAACTACAACTAAGTAATTTGATTTGTATGATAAACATTGATTAATATTCCTAAAACCGAGTAATTTTATTTATATTAGAAACAACAGATAAATCTAAAAACAAAAGGCTTTGATAATTTATTTCGATAATACAAATACTGTCCACATAAAACAAACATTTGTCAGCAAAAAGTTCCAGATCATCCTGGTAAGCAAGACCTTTGAATAATTTTAATAAAAACTGTTTAAACATTGCTGAAACACGTTTTTCCACTCACATTTTGACGCGAATTTCAAATTTTTAAACTCCAGAAATTGGTTTTCATTGTTTTTCACTACTGTCTACATTATTTAAAAATTTGAAAAAAAATGTCATTGAGTGTTATAAGACCAAATTTAGAGGGAAAAATTGTGACAGAACGGAATTACGTCGAAAATGAATTTCAAAAATTTATTTATTTATTTTCTACATAAATTTGTCGTCAAAATTCGTTGACAAAAATACCTTCAAATTTAACTGTTTCCCCGTCTCTGCAATTTGGTTCAGCCTGATACTCGCAATAGATGCTAAGAAAAAAATGAAACATGCAAACACGTTTCTCGTTGTATCCCTGCAACACATTGCCCTAGAAGACTGTTTTTTTGTGAATCTACGTCATTTTGTATTCTCTTTCATATGAGCATCGCGATTATCGAGTTTGTTAGGGGGCACTTTGCACTGCCTTATTCGGCTATACCCTTTGCTTAAAATAATGAGAAACATATTTATGGAAATGTAATGTTAGAGGTGCAAAAAACTATAAAAAATAGAAAACTCAAACCTTTGAATCCTGGTAATATATTTTAGCACGTTGTATTATTAGCGTACATGTTCAGGTAAATTCCTGATTTAGAATCGCTGCATTCTCTTTCACTTGTAAAAGATTCCTCGACTCATTTATGAAGAGCACACTTCTTTATGAACAGAGAGTTCTTGAAAGCTAAAATTAAACCTTTTCCACGTCTGAATGCAAACACTAAAACCATGAATCTAGAGTTGTTGCAGATGTTAGCTTTGAGGGTAGTTACTACGCAATTTATTCCCGTCTCGGATGTCTGATATCCGAACTCGCCACGTGTGGTCCTCTCGAGGACGGGCGGGACGGGCGGAGGAGGAGGCGGGCAGGCGGAGCGGCGGCGGCGGAGGAGGGAGGTGGACGGGGCAGGGCGGCGGGAGCGGGGGCGGCCGGGCGGGCGGACGGCGGGGCGGGCGTGGCGGCGGCGGGCGGCGGGCGTGGCGGGCGGCGGCGGGCGGCGTGGCGGGCGGGCGGGCGGCGGCGGGCGGCGTGGCGGGCGGCGGCGGCGGCGGGGCGCGGCGGGGCGGCGGGCGTGGCGGCGGCGGGCGGCGGCTGGCGGCGTGGCGGGCGTGGCGGGCGTGGCGGGGCGTGGCGGGCGTGGCGGGCGTCGGGCGGGCGGGCTGGCGGGGCGTGGCGGGGTGGCGGGCGTGGCGGGCGTGGCGGGCGGGCGCGGGCGTGGCGGGGCGTGCGGGGCTGGCGGGCGCGGGCGTGGCGGGGCGGGCGGGCGTGGCGGGGCTGGCGGGGTGCGGGCGGGGCGTGGCGGGCGTGGCGGGGGCGGGGGCGGCGGCGGCGGGCGGGCGGCGGCGTGGCGGGGCGGGCGGTGCGGGCGGGGGGCGTGGGGGGGAAGGGGGGGGGGGGGGGGGGGGGGGAAGGCGGGCGGCAGGTGCCGCTACGTGGCAGCCTCGGACAGTTTAAAAGGCCGTCGAGAGCAGGAAGGCAGCAAAGAAGCAGTGGGAGGGGGCGTGGCAGAGCGTGACGGGAAGGGGCGTGGGTCGAGAGGGCAGAACGCGAGCCGGGTTGGGGGCAGCGCTCTCAGACCCGACAGATGAAGGAGCACAGGAGCTCGAGTGGGGACGTTTGAGTCGTGTGCATCCTGCTGACCAGTTTTGTTAACAACTTCTTATATTCATTAGTCAACTTAGTTAAAACGAATGGCCTCTTTCCCACCGTTTTCGAGGAAATTCAAGGAACACGAATGAAGGTTGAGACTCTATTTAAGAGTTTCGAGAGAGATGTATTTTGAAAATTTGGCATTAGTAATCGGTCATGTAACTTTTAGTATGCTAAATATAAATTAGAATTATCAAATACTCGTAGAAATGGTCGGTTGCAGAAGTCTCAGAATACCTAGTGGAAACATTTTGATGAGTAATGAACGAAAATACAAGCTTAAATTGAAGAAGGAAGACCAGGATAATAGGAGATGATAGTGATTGAATTTAAGGAGGAGAAGGCAAATTAAAATATTTTTAATTTTCTCACAAACGTCCTCAAAAGGCAACAAGCGAAAAGGAACACAAGTCGTGCTTAATGAAAATGAATGGGTGTTTTAAAATGAGGGGTGCAAACTAGAAAACAACTACAGAGGTTACAAACGAGTACGTACTATCTTATGCTACTATTTTTGACGATTTCAAAAATTCATAAAATAAATTGTAATGAACTAACTTAAGAAACGCGACATTTTTTAAGCACTTGTTTACCAGAATTATCCATTAAATAGCTGGCGTTGCCCGAAATAAGCGTAACGATTAACGTCAATGACTGCATTTTTTAAACATGTTTACGAGTAAAACTAAAATTTTAATCAAATATACAACTTTTATTTGAAGAGATATTTACATCTCTTAACATGAAATTGAAGTGGCAGAATATTAATTTGTCACAACCATCTATTAGACAAGAAAAGGAACTCTATTCTCTTTCCTGTTGTAAATAAATTAGTGTTTGATTGTCTTTAAATATTCTGAGAATATCACTATCCCATAATAGTATATAGTCAATCTCTGATTGGTTTCAAAGAAATAACACAAAAGAAAATTGAACTTATTAATTGAAAACCCCAGTATGCAGAGGAAATGCATTTACGATCTTTATTGAATTATACGATGGCGTTTATATTAGGTAGCTAAACGATGAGATAACATATTGGCATTTACGAGTAAAGACACTGTCCTCCGAAGGTATAGGAAATTGATTTGTTCGACAGAACAAGCGACGTGCATGTGAGTTGGTGGACATCCCCTGAGTCGCCGTACGCGGGGAGCGCGCTCTAGGAGCAGCCTACTGCAGACACTGGCTTTGCAAGAACAAGACAAGTGAGACGTAGTTTCTCTCTTGCTCCCGCGCTCTCACCACATGTTGGCTTAGCAGCTCTCCTATACAACTGCCGCATTACAATCAAAGTGTTGTAATTGCAGATTTTGATGTTCAACACAGAAATTTTTTCATTCCCTTTAATTTTGCACCAACAGTATACCATAAACTTTAACGAAAACAGAATCGTCACCGGGAGCGGTAGCTCAGTGCATCAACTGATGTCACTGCAGCGCCTGTGACCGGGAGGTCCTATGTTCGAATCCTGACAGTGGCAGGATTTTCAACACTAGCTTTTCAGCAAGGTCGAATACAGTCGCTGAGAATTCTAGTGGCCGGCTGCTCTGATAGGTACTTTTCCGTGGTTTCTCCGATCTACACCAGGGGAATGCCTGCAGTACGGAGGAGTGAGGGCAGTACCGTACCAAACGGGCCATGGACAGCGCGCGATCTTTCCTTCCTCTTCCTTGTCCTATCCTCTCCCCTTACACACATACTTTCGTACACTAACATGCACTACACTACCACACATTCCGTGAGACCGGTCGGGAGCTTAGAGCTTGTCCCGGCTGGGGCGGTGCCCCGCTGGTGGGAGAGTCCTGGTTAGGGAGAATCCCACTAGCCGACGGTAGGTCGGCGCCTGATCTCGCCATCAGCGGGGGAAGACCACAGCCATCTCTCGAGAAAAACATAATCCTCTTACGGGACTAATGACCGAAGCAGTTGACGCGATCGGAAACGCGAAAAATCAATCAATCAATCAATCGGCCTGGATAGCCGAATTTGCTAAGGATGAAGATGAGGATGTAGATGAGGAGATGCCTTGTGCCTGAAGGTTCGCGGGTTCGAATCCCCCTCCTCCCCGGGGCATGGATGTTTGTGTGTGTCCGTATACCGTTACCCCCAATGTTACCTACAGTGGTCACTATGTGACCTTAGTAGTTAAAAAAACGTCATAAATAAGTAAAAATCCCTGTGTGTATATTACCTTTGAAGTGTTTGTAGTTATCGAAATATTGTATGTTGGATCGAACCAGGAACTGGGATAAGAAAATTATTGGTTTAAGTTAGAGGAAATTTTTCACTCCACGTTCTCTCTCGAAAAGGTTCTATAGTCAGAATACACGTTTTATGAGTCCTTGATTCCAAAAAATTGGTTTTCGGCAATACCACTGTCTCTCCCTCCATCCGTTTCTCCGTACGTCTTTCTATGAACAAAACCTGGCTGCATAAATGGAGTCAGATGTTTTACTAAAATTGATATTTTACGCTCTATATGATGTTGCGGCTGCTTGAATTTGAAATGTGAATTTTATTTAAAATGTTACTCCAATCTTTTTCTTCAAATTTTCTTGTCCGATGGAGCAAAACACACTTAAAGAAATGGTGGATGTCAAATTTTTGTGGTACTCCCTGAATTTTCGACAAATACAAACGTTCAGCATGAACATAGAATTTTTTACTTAATGAAATCTGTGCATTAAAAACATATTAAATCATTATATTAATTCACATAAATAAAGTCGGATACAATTTTCGAAAATATGAATAGTTTTTTTTGTAAAACATAGGCCATATTTAAAAAATGTTCAAAATCATTTTCTCAAAAAACGGCTTCAATTTTTTTCGTTGTATGTAGGAAAGATGGTTAAGAAAGTGGTGCATGCCTCATTTTCGTTGAAAAATCTGAATTTTCGAAAACTGTAAATATTCACATTTTCTGTCGTCTTCTTATAACTACTTATAACTAACTATAACTATTATTAGTGATAGATTTTTTTCCTTTATGTAATCTGTTTTTTAAAAATATATCGGGAAATAAGGTCATGTTCCATTTTTCAAAAATACGAACAGTTTTTGCGTACTTTTCCTAAAACATAGGCAATTTTCGTACAATGTAAACAATTTATTTCTCAAAAGGGACTGAGAAGTGATAATCCGTCAGAAATTGCCGTATTACGTATATTACGAGACTGTTATTGTCTTATATATTATGTTCTGTTCTTATACATTATGACATTTATTGACAAGTGCTTCAAATTGTTTTTGATGAAGTTCCTCAGAATCTATTGTGTTTCTCAGAAGTGATCAAAGTATTTTTGATGAAGTTTCTTAGAAGTTTTGTGTGGAAATCAGCTTAAAATTGTGCATTTTCAGAAACGATCCAACGACATTTTCTCAATAATGTCTCAGTTGTTGTTTTCTTTAGTACGGATAGTGCTACATGCACTGAATTACAAATCTTAAAGGTCATTATGATGTATAATTTTGGGTTTTTAAAAAATTAAAATATCTTAAACGTTGTTACATTAGGGTGATTTTTTATACATTATTACGTTTTTGAGAACAAGCGCTTGAAATAATGTAGAATGTTTCTAATTTTCTGCAAAAATGAGCACAAAATTGACCATTTTTAGAAACGCACAAAGGACATTTTATCAAAAAGGGCTCCATATTTTTCGATGAAAATTTTCATATAGAATCATGCTTTACTCTACTTTTATTTTCATAGAGACTTTCAATTCTGCTGGTAGGAAACCAATAAATTGATAAAAATAGAAAACCTTTATTTTAAGGTGGCAGTGGGGCAGTGGGCCAGGCAATACCGAAATGCTACCTAGGCTTAAGAAATTAGAAAACAAGTGCGAGAAATTCTTTGCCATTCTGTATCCCCACTAGTTTGAATCACAAATAAAGTTTAATGTTCAGGAGATTCAGGAAGATTGAGGTGCACATTTCTGTTTCAGAGAATGAAAGGCACATGTTCTCATGAGTATATTAGTACAGTCTTTAAAAAAAAGTCACCCCAGAGAATCTACTAGGTATTCACGTAAAAAATCTAAGTGTAGTACATAAATTTATACCTAGCACTGGTATATAAAACGAAACGCTGTCCTTTCAGCCAAAATATGCACGAAAATTTCTAAAACCAACACTACTCGCATTGTGTGAAAACATTGAAATTGCGCCATAACATAAGACACTACACATTTATAAATAACTATTGAGTGGCGAGATGTATGGACACGATTCACTTGCTGCCCGTGGCAACAGCAAACTCCAGGAGCTGATATTATCAGCGCTACGAATCTGCTTTTGGGTAAAAAGTTTTACTAATTTTCCCATGTGGCTAACACATGTGTAGCCTTTTTGTATGATAAAAGGAAATGAATGAAGCCAAAAGCAGTGACATCAGCGCGCTCCACTTTAAGCTAAAGAGAACGTTTCTTCCTAGTAATGTCAAGTATCAACTAAGTGGAACCGTGCGAGTTTCTACTGCTCGTGCAGTTTTTCGCCATGATACCTCGTCTCTGCGTCCCCATCACCAACATACGGGCGCTCTCTCCCTTTGGTGGAGTAAACTGACAAATTTGATGCGAGAAATAAATGAATTGGAGCGCCCAGGCGCAGGAAAAATTTTGTCTCTACAAAGCGGATTCTTAAATCTGCCAGAGTTTACAAAAAATACATGGCTGTGCGGGAGACGCCGGGTCCTAGGCAGAGGTGCCAACGTTTCGGCCGCCATTCTGCGACCTTCCTCAGAGCGAAATGTCGTTTGACCAAGTATTTACTGATTCCGGTCGCGGAAGTCTCCGCTATCGAGTTTTACAAATTATCTGGGAACAAATAATATTAATTTATTAATCAGCTGAGAATTACACGCCGCTAATGAAACTCATGTTTCAACATGTGTAACCGAACGGAGGAATGCAAGGAAATTGTAATTCCCTCATTGATATTTTAAAAAAAATTAACAGATAAAATGATCAGTGTGCGTCAGGATAGAAAAGTTTCCATTTGGGTTTTTTATGAAATTAAAATTACAGTAAACCACTTTGCAATCTCTTATGACCAATGTTGGTATGCACTTGCTAATCGAATGTTCCAATGTTTAATATTAGATGTTCGTTTCATTCAAAACTACACAATAAAACTGTAAATGATCTTGGCTGTCCGGATGACACCGAAGGCTGTGTTGCCTGTGATTGCAACACAGCGTTCGACGCGGCGTCACTCGGACAGCCAAGATCATTTTACATGACTCTGTAGGCGGAATCCTACGACTTCACAATAAAACTGTGGCTTCACCGTTGCATTCGCTGTTCTATTTTCGATTAAAATGCACTTTTATATGTATCTTTTGTTTGTTTTTATTTCGTAAATTGTATGAAAACGAATAAACCTCCCTTTTTGAAACAACTCGCACGTAAAGCTGACATGCCTGTTTCTGAAACACACACAATACATTCATATTAATAAATGAAACAGTGGAAAAACTGCGAAACGTTTCCGAGCATGAAAAAAAACACCGCCTACAAATTTCGATAGAATCTGAATTTTATAGCAAGGTTTTGCATCCTTTTGGATATTCGATTGACTTAAATGTAAAGAGTCTCATTTACATTCGGTGGGTGTTTTTTCCCCTCTGCGGAGCCACGCGGTCGACCGATCCTGTCTGCGCAGCATTTCAAATAAGCGGCGCGCTCGAATCCGAGCGAATTCAGAAGCGGTTCTTTGGCAACCCGAACGGTGGTATCTCAGATGAATTTTGTTGATGACCTCTGGGACGATGAATATGGTCGACTCTTGCTTCCAGTGCGCGTAGGCAACAAATGTAGTACATTACAACGATAATAGTACATTATGAAACGATGATGTAATGATGGGTGTAATTAATACACGAGTGTGATATTACGATACAAGCGAGTATCGTAAACTTAACACGAGTGTATTAATACCCATTACATCGAGTTTCATGCCGTACTTTTTCTACGACTTTTATAAGTTAAACTTTTACATTGAATCGTTTCGTGGCAGTTGACGTCCAGGATTCAGCCAAGGCCTCCTAGCAGACGCTACCAGCCGCATGTGGCTTTGGTTTACCAGTGCAAGATAATATAAAAGTTGCTCTTACAATAATTCCGAGGTAACCATTTTCGCTTTTTCTCTTATCTCTGAAGGTGCCAACTCCTCCTCCTAATTCACTAGACATTTCAAACTAAAGAATTGGCCGGAGTTAAAGGACAAACACACGGCAGCAACATATAACACACAATAACTAGTGCTTTGATCTTAACGTCAGTCAAATGTTCCCTCTACCACTACCACTGAGCTAGTCAAATAGGATCAAAGTGAAATTACGATCCAGTTTATTTTATATAATATTCCACATACTAATTACTGATAATAAAAAATTAAAACTGATAAAAATAATATAACATTAAATACAATTTTGATGTACACAGTCGAACAAAACATTTACTAGAACGATTCTCAAAGATTAATGAAGTCTCAGAACTAGGTTTGTAAGCTTCTCTGTGATTGATCAAGAGCCTGTATCATAATGAAATCTGTATCGTAATGAATATCATTATGCAACGGATTGGAGCCATCAAATGACAGAATTATACAATGGGAGTAGAAAAAAAATCGTTCGTGGGGTGCAACATTGGCACAACTCGAAAAATACGAATTGGAAGTTATGACTCTCATTTTAAAATATATTATAATTGTTATTATTAACAGAACTCCGATGAAGGCGTTTACCATGTAATGCACCATTTACTAAACGTGAGTTATCTGCTCTTCAAGTACCTCTTAAAACTTTTAATATGTTTACATCGATACTTCATTTTTCGATGCTGCATATATAAACCAATATTGCATATATAAACTCTGAAACATTGCAGTAATTGGTATTGGGTAAGAGTGGTAACATTGAAGGCTAAAGAATTGAAAGAATATCGAGGAAACCATCTGAAAAACTCTTTTTCTGGAATGAACCAATATTCAAATTGGGGTTTAAAACAAAAAAGGGAAATGGAATGTACTTTGTCATGACTGTACGTTTTGATATAGGAAGTGATGAGAATTAAGACTCATAAGAAATTGAATACATTTTGAAGCATTTTCTCCTGTCAATCAAATTTATCCCAGGAAATAAACCAATTTCTTACACTTTTTATTTATTTTTTGAAGTCCTTCAGTCAGAAGACTCGTTACAATTTTAACCATTGCACGTCATAATGTAATATGCAGGCGATTTAAGATTGTCTTCGTGCTTCTTGAAGTTAGCTACGTCACGATATGTTTTTGCGAAATTGTAAATGTATCCTCACCAGTGCTCCATTGCGACAAACATTTCTATTCTCACTTCCAGAGGCCACTCGCTTAACGCTACCAAATTAGAGGTTAGAGGGTTTTCACCGTAACGAAGGGCAAACATTACTGGTAGCAAAGCGATGTTCCTGGATAAATGGTGAATGTGATGTGCGATGAAAATTTGACCGCACGATATTGGAATTGTGGGAATTCTGATTTGGTATTGTTGACGTTCTTATGAGAAGAAATAAAAGAGGTCATCTTCGTCAACATAGTTTTATTCAGATAGCCGGCTTTCGACGGCTTTGCTGTCATCATCAGTCTCGCTGCTTTCGGCAAGTCTACCGACTTTTGCCGAAAGAAGCGAGATTGATGATGACGGCATAGCCGTCGAAAGCCGACTATCTGAATAAAAATACTATTTTGACGAAGATGACCTCTTTTATTTCTTCTTACGATGTTGGAAGTTTCATAATTGGGTTCGCGTGCGCTTGGCATCTTAAGTGTCAGATGTAACTTAGCATTGATTGTCGCGCGGATACAAATTTCCAGCAAGTTATTGGATAATGTGAACAATACACTCAATCATAAGGAAGTGTTTGACAAGACTCTGCCTTTTCGTATTGCCATAATTAACATAATATTGGCATAATAAATTCCAAAAGTCTGCAATTTCCAAATTTTGTTTTATCTGAAATAGAATCGTCATTGATAGTAGAAGCTCCTCGCGAGCTGGAAGGCAATTTTAAGTCTCTCGGTTTATTACGCATCGTTGTCACAAAAGTAGCATAATCTTCAATTCCGCAAATCACGATTTTTGCTGGAATTACGTTCGTACTCCGACAGGTGTGTGGTGAGTAGTTGAAGTGACACAACAGCCTCATGATGACCAAACTGTGAAGTTAAAGATCTATACTGATACTTTTAGTGACTTTATTAAGTATCCTTCCTCCATATCGAAAAGGGAGAGTTTTCAATTGTGTCATTTTTGAAGGAAGATTGCCATATGTAAGCAATGTATTAAGTTCAAATTATTCTATTTGTTTTTAAAAACTCGGTTCTTGAACAGTTTTATTTACTCATGAGTAAAAAATTTTGTATCGAAGTGTGAGCTAAGGAAGTGATAGAAATTGTTCATTTAAGGCAACAATTGGCGCTGAATGAACGAAGAAACGAAAGTATTTAGCAGTTTCATTCCCACTGAATGAAGTCACCTAACACACAGCGCCCAAAGGTCATTCGCTCTGTGATTACTCTCGCCCCTCAAGGCAGGTGTGGAAAGAGCGCTTACAAGGCGGAGTGCAACGTACGAGGTGTTGGGGGGGGGGCGTCTTACAGGAACGCGGTCACGTCGCCGCCATCGCCGCGTTCGCAGCGAACATCCGGCGACAGCGCGGGGGCGGACAAAGCCGCGGCCTTCCGCGCGGCCGCGCCGCCGCAAAGACGCTGTTGGGCCGACAAAGGGCCGTGGGGCCACAAAGGGCACGGGCGCCCGGGGCCCCGCCCGCGGCGCGGTTATGACGGCTGAGGTATCGGGGAGGATTGCTCGCGCCGCGTATACGCCTTCGCTGTCGCCTCCGCCGCCTCCGCCGCCCCCGCCGCCCCCGCCGCCCCCGCCGCCCCCGCCGCCCCGCCGCTCCCACCGCCCCGCCGCCCCGCCACTCCCGCCGCCCCGCCTCCCGCCGCCTCCGCCGCCCCGCCTAGACCTCTGCCTCCACCTCCATCTCCACCTCCGCTTTCACCTCCGTTCCCCTTTCATTTCCACCACCCCCTCCGCTTTCGCTCCCTCCCGGACGCGGCGTGGCGGTCGCTGAGCGGTTGCTGCTGTCGCCTGCCAGAGCGACACAATGACGCGGGAAGAGGCCCGCGGCTGGCTGGCGGCGAGGGTCACCGGCGGAGGCCTCTCAGCCACAACGGACTTCCGAGAAATCCAGACGTTCTCTGGTGGAGGGATCAACACGAAGTATAAGGAAGTTAAGCAGTTATCGATGTTTTCAAAATATTCGGATACACAAAATGGATTACGTAAGTGACATGCCCGATCGAATCGAACGCAATGTATTAGTCACCTCCCGATCACATTCATACCCAGCAAACTCATACCCATCATACCCAGCAAACTCAAATGAAAGAGGGATGGCAAAGCTATTCTCCAAAATATATTGCAAAATAATTGAAAGAATATTTTATACACTGATTAAGAATTAATGCTACATATGTTTAGCAATATATTACGATTATTTTCTGCATGTTTGTGTTAAATATTTTCAATTTTTGAGGTATGGCAAGGACAAGAATCTTTGAAAGAATAAAAACCCGAAATCGCTCACAATGCTCCAACCCCCAAAATCAAAATATCGTTTTAAACTCACAGGGCCTTGAGGTCGCTCAAGTCGATCCGCGAATATCGATTTTAGAGAAAATCGTCTGAACGGTTTAGGAGTTAGCGTCGACCACAGATGGGCGGGCGCGCAGAGAGACGTTTTGCCGGCGGTGCATATTACGGTATTAAGCGCCGTTGAAACGTGCATTATGACTGCACGTGTTTACCGGGAGCGGTAGCTCAGTGCATCAACTGAGGTTACTGCAGCGCCTCTGACTGGGAGCTCATACGTTCGAGTCCTGACGGCGGCAGGATTTTCGATACTAGCTTTTCAGCTAGGTCGAATTCAGTCGCTGTCTGGAGGAGAATTCTAGTAGCCGGCTGCTCTGATCGGTCGTTTTCCGTGGTTTCTCTGATCAACACCAGGCGAATACCCGTGCAGTACCCTAACAAACGGGCCGCGGACCGCGCGCGATCTGTCCTTCCTCTTCCTTGTCCTATCCTCTCACCTTACACACACACTTACACTTACACTTACACTTACACTAACATGCACTACACTACCACATATTCCGGGAGACCGGTCGGGAGCTCAGAACGTGTCCCGACTGGGGCGGTGCCCCGCTGATGGGAGAGTCCTGGTTAGGGGGAAACCCCACTAGCCGACGGTAGGTCGGCGCCGGATCTCGCCATCCAGCGGGGAAAGATCACCGCGCATCTCCCGAGAAAAAACATGCATCACACTAATGGGAGTAATGACCAAAGCAGTTGACGTGCCCGGAAACACGAAAAAATCAAATCAAATCACTGCACGTGTTTATTTACTACGTATAGGGTCACGATTATCTACTTTTTCGTTAACAGGGGCCGACAATATGAGTTTTTGTGTGAAAGAAATCTTCCAATTTCCCCCGCAGTATTTACAATACTTTACTCTTACGTAACGTAGTAAGGCAAGAAAGTACAAATTGTGTATTTTTTATACAATTCCTTGGTTTCTTGTAGAGCACATTATCACAGGAAAGTTATTTACAGCGAACAACCACATTCCCTTCACTGAATGAGTAAAACCTACATTTACCACCCCGACTTTGAGTTTACAAAGCGTCACGTCTCTTCTGCCGTGTGCTTCGCATTGCAAGCGCCCTCTGCCCGGTGGCCTGCTGCGTTAATTGCCGCTGATACGATTTGCAACGGGCTCCACCGAGCGGCATCTCCACGGGGCTGCGACTCTCGTTAAAACTGAGTGACGCCCGCGTTGTCAGCACAACTCAACGAGTTTGTTTTGTGAATCAGGCCGAAACCCCACGTTGCTGCACCGGAAAACGTGAGGAGAAGCAAAGGGTCAGGGGATACATGAAAAGAGCGGAAAGGTGGAGATGGCAATTTTGTTCGTAAGAAAATGCCTGAAGAAGTTCGTGAGAAATAGGGGATAAGTGAAAAGGGGGGAATGGAAGTTAAGGTGGAAAAAATGCGTTCAAGAACAAGGCAGGAATTGTAAGAATATTCAGTGCTATGAGTGCAAATGCACATTACGTGAAACTCAGTAAACAGAATGCCTTAAAGAAATTTCAACGACAAATAGAAGAATTAGTGGAAAGATAAGGCATAAACAATGAGTATTTCAAAAATATAATCGGATATTTTGTAATAATCAGCAATTGTTTTGAAACTATATTGAAAAAGGGGATTGACACTTAGTGAAATTGTTGTAAAAGTTAAAATAGTGAAGCTTCAGCAGTACGTATTTCTGGCGTTATTTCTAACTTTTGCAATTTTCGAAAATGCAGAAACTTCAGAAACAGAAAACGAAACTTACGCCGTTCTTTAAGTCCTTTGTGCTAACCGTGGAATAAATATAAAATTACTGAATTTTTTGAGACTTTTTCAAGTGGCATTATCTTTAAGATGAGATTACGTAAAACCGCTCATCGCTTCAAAAAAAATTCAACATTTTTTTTAAAAATTTATTGTACTTTTGCGATGTTAATTGTTTTGCAATTTTTAAATTTACAGAGAGTTCGTCGAAAATGGGACCAGAAGTGTTTTTGACCTCCTTTGCTTTATACGAGGAAAAATTTAAACAAAAAGTTGGAGCCTTTTTGAGAAGATAATTGTTTAAAAGTTGTATACATTTCATGCAAAATTGCGCAAAAACTACTCTCATTTTCGATAAATTGTACTTAATCTTATTTAAGACCTATATTTCCAGAACAGATGTCAATAAAGAGAAAATATCTGTCTCCGATGTTGAAGACGCAGAACAAATAGAACTTTTGCAATTTTCAAAATTTCATATATTTTAATGAAAATCAAACTTCAACATTGACGGACTGACAGACAGACGTACAGACAGACGGACGGACGGACGGACGGACGGACGGACGGACGGACGGACGGACGGACGGACGGACGGACGGACGGACGTTTTGCCGTGCATCGAGTTTCCGGAACCAAGGATCCACAAAACCAAGATTTGGACTACACAACGTGTTAGAAGAAGTTTCTTTCTACATATAAGAACTAGATCTATCCATATTTTCAGTACCATTGTCCCACAATAATCTTGCGGCAACGAAATTATCATTTTACAAGGTTTTCTATAAAAAAATAACTAATTTATGTAGATATCAGTAAGTACGTAGAAAAGCGAGGGAGGAAAGAAATCTATTATAAATAATAATTATATGTTTGCGTCCGAGTAAACTAATTTGACCAGATTTAAGCACAGATTGTTTTCGTTCCCACCCCCAGTGTTTGCAGCATCTTTTGTGGACAGCGACGGCAGCGAGCGATGAGGTGAGCTTGGGCGGCTTGGGCGGGGAGGACCAGCGCCGCGGGCGGGCGGGCGGGCGGGCGGGCGGGCGGGCGGGCGGGCGGGCGAGGGCGTGGCGCAATCAGCGCACGTAATCACGCCCGCGACGCATCGCAGCACCAGCCGCAGCAGTCGCCGCGCTGCCGGGGAGGCGGTGACCCGCACGCTTCGCCACTACCGGCCCCGCCCCCTCCTTCCCTTCCCGCCACTCCCCGCCCGTTCCGCCCCGGCCCCTGACACACACCGCCCCAACATGCCACATCCCGCCCTGCCCCGGTCCACCCGGCCCGCTCCGCCTTGCTCCGCTCCCCTCACCCCTACCTTCACACCCACTTCGCCACACCACCGGTAGCGGTAGCTCAGTGCATCAACTGATGTCACTGCAGCGCCTCTGACCGGGAGGTCCTAGGTTCCCATTCCCCACGGCGGCAGGATTTTAGACACTAGCTTTTCAGCTAGGTCGAATTCAGTCGTTGTCTGGAGGAGAATTCTAGCGATCGGCTGCTCTGTTCGGTAGTTTTCCGTGGTTTCTCCGATCAACACCAGGCGAATGCCTGGGCAGTACCCTACCAAACGGGCCACGGACCGCGCGCGATCTTTCCTATCCACTCCTCTTAGACACCCACTTACACTAACATGCACTACACTACCACATATTCCGGAAGACCGGTCGGGAGCTTAGAGCTTGTCCCGGCTGGTGGGAGAGTCTTGGCTAAGGGGAAACCCCACTAGCCGACGGAAGTTCGGCGCCGGATCTCGCCATCCAGCGGGGGAAGACCACCGCCAACTCCCGAGAAAAAACATGTTCTACACTAACGGGACTAATGACCAAAGCACTTGACGTGCCCGTAAACACGAAAACACCAAACCAAACTTCGCCACACCTCGTACCATCCCGCCCCGCTCCATCCGGCGCGCTCGATCCGATCCACTTCTACCTGCGCCACCCCGCTCTGCCCTGTCCCCCGCTCGCCCCTCCCCCGCCCCCACCTTCCCCCCCTCCGCCCCCCTCTCCACTCCCCGCCTCGTTGCTCGCAGCTCCGCGTCTTGACATGCACACCGAACGCCGGCTTCCTTACTCGTGAGGCTTTTTTACGAGGTTCTGGCTGTCTGCATCGGTGCGTCAGCCATTGGCGCTTTGTTGCTTCCGAGATACTCGCGCACATGCGATTTACACAGGACTCCCCCTCTTTTGAAATCAGGCTCTGGAATGAGACGCGCGGGTGGAAAATATTCGCGAGTTATCGGTGCGAACCGACTTCGTTATTTGGTTTTCGTTCTTTTTATGCTGCAATGTTTTATATCCAGTGGAAGAGAAATGAAAACATACTACGAAGCACTACATTTATCAAATAGCAGAGTTGAAAGTACTTTCGTTTAAAAGTCGAATACTCACGACGATCTAACAATTTTCTTTTATCCTTTTTTGTTCTGCATTCATTATAATTTTTTTGGCCCTTCTATTAGTTTTGTAGTTAGGTAAATAACAGTATTCATAAAAGTAAGGTGTAAAAGTATTATATCATAAAATTTATCCAAAAGCGTTTTAATTCAATTTAAGACGCTTTCATTATTTCTGATTTGAATTGCGTTTCTAAATGTAAAGACGAATTGCTGATAAAATTCTCTGAGATATATTAACAAATTGTTACAAACTATTGACAATGCTCGTAAAAGTAATTCATTTCAATTAAGATTCTAAATGAGCGAAAACGCTAAAGTAATATTTAAATAGTGCATTTCAGTTTTCTAGATTCTTAAGATATTTCATCACATCCTCTCAGTATGTATTAGTCCTTCCTTCCAGTTCCATTATTCCTTTATCCTTCCAGTTCAAATAGGAATATTGGATTGAGATATTTGTTTTCGGTTGCTTTACCTGTCTGGAAAAGTTACTTTGTGTGAAAAATATACAATGCATTATGGAATCAAAATGCAAATTATTTATTTAGTATTTTATATTTTTTGTGTTATTTTGTAATTGAATGAACTCCCATGTGGTCCCAGTCGCTAATTCTCTTTGACAGCATGTGGCGATTTCCAATGGGAATGCAGTAATGATTTTTAGTTGATTCATTCATGTATTTCTGAAAAAAAAAGTTTTCTTCTTTTAACGGTAAAAATTCACGGTACCTGTTTTTTAGATGTTTGACAGCCATTTAATTTAGTTTGTCTAATCGACAAATGCACCAAATACATTGGAAAATCAATAAGTTGGAATATAAAGAAAAATAATAAGGAGCTTTCTCACATACCATTGCCTAGAACTCAAAGTAATAAGTTCTCTAAGTTCTCTCATAGTTCTAAGTTCTAATCATATTGTAACTGCCATGCCAGACGTGCGTTCACACGCCCTGTTGCAAATATTTACATTACTTGGTTTCATTTTAATGTTTTATTGTTTTAAATTGGTGAATCTCTTATGATTTACTATATCGAGTGCTATATATGTTTTTCTTTGTAATGTTCCTTTTCCTTTGTAGTATTTTCGTATAATATTGTATGTTTTGTTTGTTTTAAATTTTCTAGCCCGAGGATGGGGAAAATGAGTTCCCCAAAAGGTCACTCAGAAGTTTTCAAACAAACTCTGCATATATGTATATGAATTAATAATAGGATGTCTGTAATAAGCTGTCTGTCAAAATCTTGTGGCCAAATAAATGAAGCTGAAAAATGTATTGCCTTTCTCTCTGAAAGCCTGCCCGCGGTTTTTACAGAAAAAATATTAGGTCCAACGCGGGACGTTTAAATGTATACCCGGTTAATTAGCGCCAAAGAATTGCTATAAATGATTGAATTCTAAGCACGGCACCAAATTTTAATTAATTTTGGCCGCCTATGAGCCAACACATGTCAAGGTCGCATGCAAGGTAAATAGCTCAAAACAATTCGCGGGTACTTCGCCCTGAGCAACTGGTGGGAGATTAAAAACTAAGGGTTGTATTACACGATGCTCCGGGGTTGCTTGCTTGCTTGATTGATTGATTTTTTCGTGTTTTGGGGCACGTCAACTGCTTTGGTCATTAGTCCCGTGAGTGTAGTGCATGTTTTTTCACGGGAGATGGCGATGATCTTCCCTCGCTGGATGGCGAGATCCGGTACCGACCTACCGTCGGCTAGTGGGGTTTCCCCCTAACCAGGACTCTCCCACCAGCGGGGAACCGCCCCAGCTCTAAGCTCCCGACCGGTCTCCCGGAATATGTGGTAGTGTAGTGCATGTTAGTGTAAGTGTGTGTGTAAGGGGAGGGGATAGAACAAGGAAGGGGAAGAACAGATCGCGCGCGGTACGTGGCCCGTTTGTTAGGGTACTGCTCCAGCATTCGCCGGGTGTTGATCGGAGAAACCACGGAAAACAACCGATCAGAGCAGCCGGCCGCTAGACTTCTCCTCCAGACAGCGACTGAATTCGACCTAGCTGAAAAGCTAGTGTCGAAAATCCTGCCGCCGTGGGGAGTGGGAACCTAGGACCTCCCTGTCAGAGGCGCTGCAGTGACATCAGTTGATGCACTGAGCTACCGCTCCTGGTTCCGGGGTTGCGGTTGCTGAATACGGGGCTCATGACAGTCTTTTGGAGAAGTCAGTTGACAGTTATTTGCCCAAATGTAGCTATATTTGATCCGACTTACTCTACTAAAGCAAAGAGATTACCCTTTAAAATAAAATAATCATCATTCAAATTTTAAATTGTCAATTGGAAGTAAAATTACACATTTTGAATCGAAATAATCCTGATTTCGTTATTAGTTCAGTTAAATGTGTAATAATTGCATGAAATTCCAACGTTTAGGTTACGAGGTCTAACCGATTCTTGTCTGTTCTAAGAGCGAGAAATATTTCCACAAGCGACAATTATTTATTTGTAGACAATAATTAATTCATTTCAAATTATTGCTGTGTACAACAAATAACTGAACGATTTAATAAAACATAACACGAAACGAAACGAAGGAGAGAATTTGCCATCAACATATTCCTGGAACAGAGAAAAATGTTTATTTAAAGCAGAATTTAAAAAGAAAATAAACATGAAATACTAATATAGAGTAAAGAATATACACATAATATGAATCTCTGTTGCTTGATACAACAAATCTGGCAAATAGTTTTTTCTAATGTTGGCACTATTCCACGCCTGGCACCGCTTCAGCTTGCGCGTAGCACATTCATTTCTGGATTTGGAGGAGAAACGGGAGCGGAGTCGGGCGAAGTTGCCCCTACTCGCAGAAGCACCGGACTTCCCAGGGGGGCAAGTAACTCGTGCGGGCGCGGTATGGCATGCCTGGTCTAGGTATTTTTATAGACTTGTTGATACTTAGTTTGCGACTTTATGTAACACCAATATTCCAGTATCGTCGGCCAACTCTTCCTCAGTAGTACTAATTGTAGTTTCGAAGCTCGCTGGTATATATTAAATACAGAGTATACGCAAGATCACTTCCTTGAAGGAAACTAGGGAGTCACCATGTTATATCCAACTTCTGTAGATCACTGCATTATTGATCAAATCTTTGCTGATGTGCATTCTACATACCTTCAGTATTGTGCTGTGGTATTTTCCTAATTGTTTTTCCATCCGATTATTGGAAGTAAAGCTGTTTGGTATAAACGAGTAATCGTTTGCTATATGAATGGCATTTAATATTTTCTTAACTATGACTTGGATTGAAGAGTTTCTTGCGCTAATTGAGTTCACGGATACACATTTAATAACTATTATTCTCCTTCAATAAATTAGAATCATACACTAATATACAGATTTTACTTTTATATAAAACAGAACATTAATGTACACAGAATTAGTTAATAAAAATGTTCACTCCCAATATTTTCTGAACGGTTGAAGATATTGAGATGAAACTGAAAAAAATTCAAGATTCATCAGATGTTTTTAACTGTCGGATAGCAATTTTATTTTAAATATATTGGATTAAATAAGTTTTAAAATAGAACGCTACTTTTTTACACGATTAAATACGTCTTGATTAGACAAATTCAGCATATGGCAGCACTACAAAGTTCGTACTCTGTCGTGTCGTTCCATCAACATTTAACCTTCCTGTCCCCCTTGGGTCAATATGATCCGAATCAAATGTTAGTGCTAGGTAATATCTATATGTTAGTGCTTGGTACTTTGTGACTTCACTTTTGTTAGTATTCTTCTCTTCCTAAAATCTGGCAATCAGTAAAATATTTGTTTATTTGTTCTGAAAACAAAAGTGTAACACTTGTGTTCCTCAGGTCACTGTGACCCGTTGTTTGTGGTATCCAATTTTCACGTTTTATTTCGGAAACTTTCTGAAGGAGAATAATATTTGGTATTGCGAAATATACTTGAAATGTATTTCTGCACGTACTAGTCAAATGTGTGGCAAGGTGACGCACGTTTGAACTTATGATTGACATACCGCATGCACTGCATGGCAGGCTTTTGCACATCATACCGACTGCCTCCAGTTGCTTTTTCTCGCTCCGTTAGCATTACTGTTTCCTATGGAGACATCAGTTATAGTGGTTATTGTGAACCGTGATTGTCATGGAAGCGCGACATCTTTCTGGAGATGATGTGGTTACCTTACTGAATGCATCTGACAGTGAGGAAGACATATCGGAAGGAGAAAATCGTACAGGTGATGACAGCATACATCGTATCTCGGAGTATGAGTGCGATAGTATGAGCGAGAATGATAGAGACAATGTTCCGACAAAAGACAAAACAATTTAGAACGCAGAACTCTTTCCACAGCATGGTAGAACATCCTCTGCAAACATGATCAACTTGACACCTGTTACAACGAGATATGCTATCTCTAGAATATGTGATATAAGCACTTTTAAAGTAATTCTGGATAATAGTTTGAGTGATATTGTTTCGTCAGTAACAATATTGAGGGTCAAAGGGTGTATGGGAACAACTGAAAAAGTTGGATGCAATTACACTCGAAACATTCATTGGTGTTCCATTACTGACTGGTGTTTTTATATGACATTCTGAATCGACAAAACCTTGTGAAACCCAGAAACAAGTAGGTCCATTTTTTGCTACAATGCTACTCCAAACTTTTTATTGCATCTCTCGTGCATTACGTTTCGATGACATATCCGATCCGGGCCAGAAAAGCAGATAACCAATTGTCACACACTAGAAATTTCTGCGAACACTGGGAAGAAACACTATGGAAGTTTTATAATACTGGAACTAATGAAACCGTTGATGAACAGCTTGTAGGCTTTAGAGAACGCCGTCCATTCAAGCAGTATATCCCAAGTAATTACTCCCTGTTGCTATTGTAAAGAAGATTAAAACATCAAAACCCCGTACATCAAACCCTAGTGGTTCCAAACAAACTTGTTAAAGAGGCTGATGCAAATTTTGTTTCTCCAAATGTGTCAATAAAACACCAATAATATGTTTAGATTGCGTTAAGCACTGCGTACGTAAGTCATGTTACAGATTATAAAATGAAATGCTGATATTCCTTGTTAAAATTTGAAGTTATAGAAATAACTCGCACGATAGAGTTAATAATATGAATATATGTTTAATCGAAGTTATTTATCAACTATATTTTATGTAATGAATGTAAAAATTAATGAAACGTCTTTTTTCTCCCAATTGTCAACATCTCAATGTACTGGGTCACTATGACCCGAAGGAGTAAGAGTGTGTAGTAATTTTAAGGAGACTAGGAAGGTTAAAATCGCGCCGTCGGCAGTCGATCGCGGCGTGATTCGAACTTTAACTCGCATAGGGCGGAGACCTTGGTGGAAAGACGGACTAAAGACGTGAGACATGCTGGAAAGACATGGGTGGAAAGAGTTCGTTCGGCGCACCGATTTTTGATCGTTCTGCGCATCGCCAGTTTACGTCAGGAATCACGTGATCACAGCATGGTATTTCGTTTGAAAATCCAGACGAGACGCTGGCTGCCTGCTGCATGAAGAGTGGGAAGTGTTGAGAAACAGCTTGAAAATGGTATAAAGTGACAATTTTCGAACGAAAAATAACACGATGAAGGTGTAGTTGAATTGAAGATGCAATTCATTAAAAAAAATGCTTGTTACATCTATTTCAGTGACTTGTTACGAGGTGATGATTATGGTATCTGTCTGAATTTAAAATTCTCGCTAATATTGTGACGCAAAGTGGTACCTGAAGCTTATTGAAGTCGGATACGATGCGCAAAAGCTCTACCATGTCTTTTCATCAGGCGGAGTCCGCAGTGGAAGGACGGGCGAATGGTATACAGTGTGGACTCGATGAAGGACGGAGAGATATCAGTGTGAACAGACGCGAGTAGTCGGGCAGTCGCAGAAAGCAGAGTGGCCAGCTGCGGGAGCCAAGTAACAGGGTAACTGGATAATTTTCTTTCCGCAGCAAGGGTTGTGATTGCTTTGAAGTGCGACTCAATTTACAACTTCATGTAAGTGAATGACTTCCAGTGATTGTGGACAACGTGTTCTTCCAAGATTTCTACGAACCTCTTTTTTTAAAACATATTTAATAAAACAAGACCCTCTTTCAACCTCTGCAAATCTGTGTGGTATTTAAAATCTGTAAATGGTCGCAGGGAGAAACTGAGAATAATAACAGTTGTAGAATTTGAAATAGTATGGATAAATTGAAAGGCAGAAGAGAAATAATATAATCCCAAAGAATAGAAGAATAGAAAAGAAGGAGGCAACGTGAGTGACGTGGAACTGTGAACTGGAACTTCTTGAGAAACCTTGACTCTTGAATGGCAATTCCCTGACCTTAACGGCTAGGCGGCTGATTCAACCGATGCAAGCCCGCGGTGGTGTAGCGCATTCGTGCATGATCACATCTTTCGGTCTCCTCAACATCGAGGTTATTCAGAGAAAAGGTAAATAGTATTAAAGATAATTATTACATTTTTAGAAATTCCCACAACAACTTAGACAATTATTGCATCACGGATATTAAACTTTTCCATCGGCTCCCACATCATGTACATATTTTAATATAGTTTTGTTGTTGTTGTTGTTGTTGTTATTGTGTTCTTTCGAGTGTTTAAAGTACTAGTGTGGAACTCGCTAGAGGTTATTAATATTACCTTGTCTATTAACATCTCACTAAGGTGGTAAAATATTTTTTTTCTTTTATGAATGTACTCATTATGGAAAGTTCTAAAGTAAATTTAACCTATCTCAGAAGTGTAAACATTCTAGGTACTGAAAATGCGAGTAGGATGGAAATGCGAGTAGGAATTGAAAATGCGAGTAGGAATTGAAAATGCGAGTAGGAATTGAAAATGCGAGTAGGAATTGAAAATGCGAGTAGGAATTGAAAATGCGAGTAGGAATTGAAAATGCGAGTAGGAATTGAAAATGCGAGTAGGAATTGAAAATGCGAGTAGGAATTGAAAATGCGAGTAGGTATTGAAAATGCGAGTAGGAAGTGAAAAGAGATAGAGTGAAAATGCGAGTAGCTATTTAAAACGTGTCTTCGATATCAAGGAAGAAACTCGCGAGAAAGTTCCATTCCCACTCGTTTATCGAATACTCGTACGGAGCGCTTCAGCAGAGCACATCAGTATTCCAACTCCAGTAGATGTCGTAGAAGACAAAGGAGTGGCGCACGGAAACGCGACGGCGCTGACGTACTACTCGACAGGAGCGTCACTGGCAGCGGGGGCGGGGCGGGGCGGGGACAGGCGAGGCGGGAAGTCGCGAGCGAATCTAATAAACATCACCGCAGGCGGCGGGAAGCAGGGTGCGACGGTGCTGCCGCGTCGCGGAAGAAGCCCGAACACGCGCCGGAAGTGGAAACTCAAACACAACGCGGGCCAGCGTCAATTTATAGCACCGACATTTCGCTTGCCCTCTATTGGGGTACGTGAGTATCGGTGTGAGAGAAGTGAATTGCTGCTTTTGCGTTGGGTTGATTTGCGACATATACCACCATTTCTTGAATGGCTTAGGCGGCCGTTGGTGCGACAACGGTTTGTTTTTCTTTCTCTTGTTATCTGAGCGTCTGCATGTTTGCGCTGGATTTGGAATGTTATCTTTACCCTTGAAATTTATCGTTATTTGCATTATTTTGTTTTGTGAATGCTATAGAAAATCTTTACTCTAGGCTTAAGATGTTTACGTAAGGGATCAAATTACATTTTAAGTAGAGTTATGCATTTTTTAAACATATCATGTGGTTTTATCTCTTTATCTGTGTGGAAATATATAATTATAAAGCAAACAATAATTTGGTAGGCTAGTATGAATGTAACGATTTCAAAGAGAAATTAAAAAAAAATTGTCTAATTGTATTTATTTAAAGAATTAATTTTATCATTCAAGATTGTCCTTTCGCATTCCTCAAGGGCACTGAATATGTCATTTAATATACGTATACCTTTTTTCTCTAAACCTTTATCAATATGGTGATTCCAATCTTAATTACGATTCTGTTAGCATCATTTGAATGTGCCTGTCTACTTTTTAAAATCAGTGGACAAAGGTGGATGAGAACAGTACTAAAATCTCACTTACGCTCTCCATATTATTTACGTAAGAAAGAAGTGTTACTACTTATGGACGCAATATGGAAATTCTGCTCTTCGCAGCAAAGAAGTGGTGATCCATGAGAAAATAGTTTTAAGTAAAACAGAATTTAATACTCAATAAATTTATGAATTCACAAACATTTTGAAAATATTCAAAACTCTATCTATAGTAGCCCTTTAGCCATTAAATAGCACGCAATACGTGTGTCTGATTTGTGGTGGTTTGATAAGATAGCGTAATAAAAGAACCTGCTCAGAGAAAAACGAAACAAAACAGTATGGCATCCCGTTCCGAGGGGCGAAATTCATACGAAAATGGAGAGGTGACAACGCACCTATCCATCGCCGTGCTTTCAGGCAGCATTAAACTGCCGTCGCTGGGGGCTGTGTGTACAGGCGCTCGCTGCGCCTGCGGTCAGCGGCATGCCGAAGGGGGAGCGGTGACGAGGGCGGGGTGGAGTCGGGGGGGAGGGGGGACCGACCCCGCCTCTCTCTGTTAATGAGCAGTGCTCGCCAGGGGGCGCCGCCGCGCATATCTCAGGCGCGAGGCGCTCTTCTCTTGTTTTTGCGCGGCGCCGGAGGTCGTGGAAGAACGTCTGAGGCGGTTGAACGCCGGGGCAGAAGAGGCGGCTTCGCTAATGGGGTGTCGAAACGGCGATGGAGAAACTTCCAACGCCCAACATTGCGGCGATAGATAGAGGGATGCGGTGTAAAGGAGAGTATGAAATGGAGAATACAGGCTTTGGATTAGCAAGAAGAAGAAGAAGATAATATACTTTCAAAACAACAAACATGGCATTAATTGAATGAAATGTGAAGTACAAATTTCGTTTGAAGAAAAAAATGATATCTTCAATACTGTAGTTGTAGGAAACAGCAAAAAAATCAAGTGTGTTAAGCATTGAAAGTAGTAGTGAGTGAAAGTAGTAGCTGATGAATAGTGAAGGGGGGATTTTGATGAAATGTCATTTTTTATTGTCACTTTAGAACAATGTCATTTCATACACACATTAATTTTATGTTATGACAAAAGGAAATACACATTTTTGTCTTTTTTTTGTATTATACATCAATTTCGACTATTAAGCCTTTTCTCCATTTTGTGTCATTTTTATACATTTTCACTGATTTAATCGATTTAATATAGTTTTAATGGCACTTGCTTGAAATAATACTTACGACATGCAATGAATGTTCTCAGAATTTTCGAGTAACTAATTTGATTTTTCGCTCAGAAATTGTATATCAGCCGTCTAATGTTCCTCTGACGTCTATCAGCTTCGGTTCCGCAGATCTCGGGATAGCTAAAGACAGAGATTTCCTGGTAAAGAATAGTCCAAATCAAATTTTGAAAGCTGATTTTACTTGAACGAATATAAGCAACGTCGATTACATCAGTAACGTATCCAATAGCTTGAGTTGTTCATCCAAACTGGTTTTCATCACATTTTTTACGTCATATTTCTTTGCTTTGAGCATTTAAAATATGTAAGGGCATTTTATTGATAATCATTTTTGGCGATGTATTAGGTCATCAAAATCCGTCCCCTACTGCTGGGCGAATCATTACAATGACGATGGGTTGTAGAAACAGTTGCCGGTGGCAGGCGAGGCGGAGGGGACGGCGATGGCGACGAGTGTCGGGAAGAAAGAAAGCGCGATGAAGCGGGGCGCAGAGGGGGAGGTAATGTTGGCGATGCTGCTCCATTACCGGGCGCCGCCCCTCCCCCCCCTCGCGGCTCCTTTTGTTTTCATCGCTGCCTTAGGAGGCTCCGCGCCGCGCCGTTCCGCGCCCTCCGAGGGCGTTCTCACCTGCCCCCCCCCCTTCACCCCACCCCCACCCCGCTGGTTTAGGGATCGTTCGCGTTGCGCTTCGCCGCGACCTCCGCCTCGACTGGCCGCAGACGCAACTCTGCGCTGCGGATTGGATTCGCCTCGAAGGGAACTTGTGATGCGGACTCCCTAAACTTTCGCCGGAAAAGAGCCTAAACCTCAATGAAGGGACTATGTAAAACGTACAGTTCCCCCCTCCCCTTACAACTGAATCAAGAATCTGTACAATGGCATCCGCATAACAAACCTATAAAATATCTAAGGCATTTTCTTAGACACACGCCTCAATTGGAAAAGTCATATCGACAATAAAGTTATTCCAGCAAAAATTAAATTACACCTACTAAAACCAATAATAAATAGATCAGCTAAATTACCCTACAATACTGCCTTACTTGTATACAAAATTATCATACGACCACTATTATTATATGCGTGCCCAGTTTGGATCAGCGTAGCTAAATAAAGCACCAAAAAGCTGCAAGTAATTCAAAATCAGGTCCTGCGTACCATCACGAATGCCCCATGGTACGTCTCCAATGCACAACTCCATAAAGAATTCCAGTTAGAACCGATAACCAACCACATTATTTTTTTATCCATCCCCTTCTTCGAAAACAATCAAACGTACCCAAACTAACCCCGCTAAGACTTTGCCAAAACCCAACTCCCAAAACCCGCATTAAAATAAATTTCCTTTCCACACTGAAACAATGGCGCAATTTATAACAAATTCAGCCCCAGTTGGCGCGCCATTTGAAACAAACTGTCTGATTTAATTTTTTTAATTTAATATTTCCTCTGCTCTTCTAATATTAATTCATCGTAACCGGTTCCAAATTCATAACAAAATATGGGCGCCAAGAAAAGATTACGTTAATTCAATTATTAAAATTAATCTTCAACTGCTATTTCCATTAAATTAATATCCGGCTAACTGGGTCGATGGGTCTTATAAGAAATAATTGCTATTGCCTACTAATAGCCGATTATTCGATCTTCCATCTGTACAGAGTGTCCGAGGAATCTGAAAAGCAAATATACATTTCTAGCTACTCATTTGCTGGAATTGGAATTGCCTAAATGAAAATAATCTCTTGTTTGCTCTAAATGAAAATATTCACAGAAACTTATAAGTTTATTCAATGTTCCTTGTTAACAATCTGAAACTTTTGGTCATGACCAGTCTCAAACCTTATATTGCAGTACCCGTCTTCGCATGCTCTCGACCGATGTGGCCGCGTAGAACCATTTTCAATCTTCCCCGGTGTCGATGGCTCCAGGTCCAAATACCATCTTCTTTCCTTCCGTTCTGGCACAAGTGTACTCAAGTCACTGATCCTCACTGCCTCATAAGTTGATAAGACTTACTTAATTTTCCTTTCAAACGTTCCCCGTTCTTTCTACTCGTATACTTAAAATATTAAAGATCAGCAAACTATTATCTGCATCAAATATTCCCAGTCCTGTTGCCGACAAATTCACCTAACTTCACAATTCTAGCTGCGGCACTCGAAATATTTCCAAGTTCCAATTTCCGCACCTTCCATCAATATTCTAAGTCCGACGCTTCAAAGTAGAAAGAAAGATTTTAGTACTTGGTGGCTTGTATACTGATATTATTTTCCATAATTGATTGTTTATGTCCATGTTAATTGCGATGTCTTCAATGCCGGGGAAATCAGGAAGATTAGATTGGTAGTGATTATAGTGCATGATTTTACTGCAATTAGTACGCCTCCACATTTGGTTTCAGATCTATCACATCTGTAAAGAGTGTAATTGGGGATGAATAGTTTTTTTTTCATTGAGGTGCGTTTCAACTATGTATATGCAATGTCAACGTCGTAATGGTGCAGAAAGTGAATTAATTCTACCTTTTTATTGTTGATTCCATTGGAGTTCCAATTTAAGAAGGTTCAATTATTGTTGGGTTTATCTGCCATAGCTATTGGTTATGGAGGTTACGGAGTTTTGTATGGTGCTGATTATAGATGGTATTAAAGAATTGATGAAATTAATAATGCATCAGGTGATGGCATTTATTATTGTGTTGATTATTGGGTTGCTGGCGTAAGGGTCTGGCGATTGAGAGTTTGGTGGAGAGGTGTTACGGGAATTTTCGACGGTTTTGGGAGTTCGAAATATGGTTTAAGTTCGGGATTGTACCGGTAGCGGTAGCTCAGTGCATCAACTGATGTCACTGCAGTGCTTCTGTCCGGGAGGTCCTAGGTTCGAGTCCTGATGGCGGCAGGATTTTCGACACTAACTTTTCAGCTAGGTCGAATTCAGTCGCTGTCTGGAAGAGAATTCTAGCGGCCGGCTGCTCTGATCGGTAGTTTTTCGTGGTTTCTCCGATCAACGCCAGGCGAACCAGTAGCCTACCAAACGGGACCGCGCGCGATCAGTCCTTCCCCTTCCTTGTACTATCCTCTCCCCTTACACCCCCCACACACTAACATGCACTACACTACCAGATATTTCGGGAGTCCGGTCGTGAGCTTAGAGCTTGTCCCGCTGGGCGGTGCTCCGATGGTGGGAGAGTCCTGGTTGAAACCCACTAGCCGACGGTAGGTCGGTGCCAGATCTCGCCATCTAGCGAGGAAGATCACCGCCATCTCCGAAAAAACATGCACTACACTAACGGGACTAATGACCGCCTGGAAACACGAAAAAATCAAGCAATAAAAATTCAGGATTGTGTTGGTTTGAGGCAATGATGGGAATTGTTGATTAAAGTTGATTTGCGAGGATTAATCAGTTAAGGATTGGTTTACATTACTATTATCATTGGACGGGGTTTTGGTTTTTCTTTCACTTATCTCTTTAAAGTATAAACAGTTCTGGTTCCTAATGTCCGCCCTGTGGTTTCCTTTACAGAGCACACGTCAGAGTTTCGTTCTTTTAGGACACTTTACTGAATAATGATTGCCCGCACAGAACGCGCAGTTGATGTGATTACAGTTATTTTTGTGTGTCGAAATACAAACATCTTTGGCATTGCAAGGGCCTTTCGGTTTTTACGTCTTTCTACCTTCACTCGATGGTTACATATTTGATATATTGATAGAATGATATCAATTGGTTCAGTTCCATAAAATTTCGGCGGCCACTACAGGAAAGGGTTGCCGTTCTTTTGGAGCCTGGTCACTTTCAGAATTGAAGGGTACTTCTGTTTTAAGTCTAATGCTATTTCGGATACTGTTATTAATTCATACAGATTCTTGAAAAGCACTGAAAGTTTTATTTGAAGGATCTTTGAGTGAATGAAAGCTCCTTTGTGTTTGTATTATGTATTTAACAGCATTACGGAAATCTGTTGGTGTTACAGGTGTCTGTCTCGTGGATCTCCGATTACTTGGTCTGCACGGCTCGGTGTCGAGCACTAGAATGTCATTACTTCCATGCTCATTGTGTGTGAGTGTTGAATTCGTGTTTAGTGCTTATAGTGGCGAAAACTACGTAGAAGTAAGTTTGTCGTATACGACAAAACAGGAGAATGACAGGACCCGACAATCAAATCCTGTCATTTGAGCCGGCGCATGCGCAGTACAATTCTCCCAGAATTGTCGTGTTACGTCTTTCAAATTACGACTTGTAAAAACTCTCTATTGTTGGGTTCGTAATACAAAATACATTAATTGATTTAAAACTTTATACAGACGTTGAATATAAAACTACGTCTGCAGATATATGCAGACGTACCGTTACAGCATGTTTAAAACTCAACAGATAAGTTCACTTAAGAAGATGTACGTAAACTTGCATTACACTGTTTTTATTCCGGCAGTCTTTATTGCTATTCGTAATCGCCACCTTCTGGTGACATTAGAACTTCTTTAAGAACAGACGTCGTCTGCGTCTTTTATTGTGTCACCGTTTATGACGAGAATCAAGCTGTAGTTACTCGTATGGGTATGGATGACTTTCTCCCCCTGCGTCCACATACTGCATTGACATCGTTCCACACTATGCAGCGCCTCTAGAGTCTTTCAGCAAACACTGAGAATATCTTAGCAAACGAGATAGTCCTTGTTTTGCTTCTGAGCACAAATGTAGCTGCACTATGCGCACGATCGCGAGTTATACTTTGTTTACAGCAGTGAGGAATGTTTTTTTTGCAATACATGAAATTGCTACCTGTAGTAGATTTACCATGGCAAATAAGTATTACTCGCGTATTACGAAACATTTTAGTTTTCAAATGTTGCCAGTTATGCTTTGTTGGTTCTTTTATTAATCATTCAATCACGTGCAGTAAACAATGTGACAGATATTCTGGAGCTGAAGTAAGTTTATATTTCTCTCCCATACGTCACATACAAACTTTAATGCTCTATGATAAAAACAAGTTAACTCAAAACTTATAGTTAAATCAGTGTTTCTTCAAGAAGCTTCATCAATTCATGTACCCCGACTAACTACTCAACCACAAATTGTGACTTGATCGCATAGCTTTGCAATTTTTCCTCCCCTTGATTTTGACATACACATTCCTCCGAATGGTACGAAATAATTCGATGTTTAAAATTATGTGGGAAAAATAATAAAAAGGAAATAAGTTCTTAATTCTGATTTTGTATCAAGGAATTATTTTTAAATCGTCTACCGGGTTAGGTGCCCAAGATCATCTGTTGATATTGCAGTGCCTCACACCAGGAGGTCTTAGGCTTCGAGCCCCTACGGCGGCAGGATTTTAGACACTAGCTAGGTCAAATTCAGCTGCTTTCTGGAAGAGAATTCTAGCGGCTGCTCTGATCGGTAGTTTTCCATGGTTTCTTCGATCAACAACAGGCGAATGTCGGAACAGTACCCTAACAAACGGGTCACGGACCGCGTGTGATCATTCCTTTCTCTTCCTTGTCCTCTCTCATTATTCCTTACATCCTTTCTTACATACACTCACACACACTCCACCACGCATGCCGTGATACCATTCCGGAGCCTTGTCCCGACTGAGATGGTTCTCCGCTGGTGGGAGATACCTGGTTAGGAAAACCGCTACCCGCCGTGATGTCTGCGCAGAATCTCGTCATCCAATCAAATTCATCGCCACCTGCGTTGAACACGATTCAAACACTTATGGGCATTGCACTTATGGCCACACACGCACTACATTTATAAAACGAACGACCTTAGCAGTTGACGTTCTCGGAAACACTAAACAATTAATGTAGTGAGTCGATGAAAGTAAGTGGCGAATGAAACGGTTCTCTGTCGTTTCACTTCCTCGTTGAACACAAACCTTGCCCGGACCTTCTCCCCTTCCCCCACGAATGCCTTTTTCTTCACTTCCCTTTTCTGCCACTCAGCACTTTGGGCAGGCGTTGGAGCTGCCGTGCCGATATCCCCGTCCATGAAGGGCGCCGCCCCCTCGTTTCTGTCGCATGCGCTTTAGCCGCCTCTTCGGCCGCGGCCACCTCCACAGACTCCGCTTCCGCCGCTTCCTCGCCCGCTTCCGCGGCCTCCGTCACCTCCGACATGACCACTCCTGCGGTTGACCACCGGCGATTCCCGACCTCCCGCAAACCTCCCGCTCGTCAGCAAGAAACTCGCTCTCCAAACGGGCATTAGGAGGGGAAGTTTTGACTCCTAAAACTTGCCAACTAATGAACAGGAATCTATTAGGTACTCTACGATCTCCCTTTCTCGCCTCCACCTTCACTCCATCTTTCTTCTTACTCTTATTCTCTCTCTCTCTTTATAGTTTCCGGACTCCGACTTCATTGAGTAAGGAATGTTTCATGGTTTTAATGCTCTTTAATTTTGTACTTATTTTCTATAACACATTCAGTGCATGCTCAACTGTTGTAACGGAATATAAATACCCTGGCGTACTTTAATTGTGATATTTACATTTGATATATTTTTATATATTATTAAGTTTGTACAGTTATTATGACTCACATTCTCCAAGACCTGATGAAAGAAAAGACACAGAGGGTGACTACTTTCTGGCCTCGTGTTATTTCTGTGCTGTGTGATTCTCATTAACTATCAAACTCTGACAATGAAAGTCTGCCAAAAATTAGTGGGAAAAGAAACGTATTTATTATTGGTACAAATTCATCTTTAACACAAAAAAGAAATGTTTTGAGCTTCTGTGCGTGACGTTACCATCTGAGATCATCAGAAGAGCAGGAGGAATTAAAGTGATTTTGAACTTGTGAATATGGTAGAGATGTCAATGTTTGTTGTTATTTGATTTGTAGACTGTTGTTGTTGTTGTTTAATTGTCAATAAAGATCCAGGATATAATGAACAAATAGTACGGTCAATTCGGTAAGCATTGCAGAACTTTTTTGAGGCAGAAAAGTGCATTTATTATGTACTGATTCGAATGCATAAATAATCAAATTACTATATCAAGCAATGACGATGTGAAAACGAAGTCTATATTAAATGTCATTCTCGGTCGATTAATGCATATTCATAACAGAGTAATGCGATATTCCATAAAATTATTCTTCGGAACTAATTCAATTTTACACTCTGATAAATTCAGAATAAAAAACTATCTCGCATATCAATCGTCTTCCTCATTGCGAATCGGACCTGAACCGAGGTCATGTTCTCAATTCTTACCTCGTGCGGTGGGACCCCCTTATAATCGAATGTTTTGATTTCCACCAAAACCACACGGTTTCAAATGTGACTTGGAAAATGGTTCTTGTTGCATAAATAACGAATTGTTAAAATTGAATTTACATCTCTCTGAAGTTCGAAAAAAATTGTTACCACAGGAACAGTATTCCGAAAGCCTGTACAGCATTAAACCGCTTATCCCCAACGCTCATAAATAAACATTTATTCAAAATCCTCAAATTCTACAAAGTATTCAAAGAACGTTTTCATTAACATTTTTATTTTAATACTGACATTGAATATTATGTTGTAGCTTGTAGATTATCTTTCACGATAGATTTGCTGCATTATACTGCGTGCTGATGAATTTGTAAAAAAAAGTGGAAATATTTCTAGGAAACGCCTAATAAGAATCTTTATATTATCAAGATTCCAAGTTAAATATTCCCTTTAAACGCAACCAAGGAGAAGGTATTCAAGAGGAATAACGTCAAATGAATAGCTAATTCACAGCGAATGCAATGCTTCTCCGCTGCTCTGACTGAGAGTGCGTGACACACCACACTCTACATGGCGCGCCATACACGGGCAATCGCGACGGTGGTTTCATGCACCGGGTATCGGGTGGCATCGACCACACGAGACAATTACGCACGAGGCACTCGCTGCCTCGGAGAAAATATTCGACGCGCAAATGCGAGCAAATTGTTTTTCTTTTTTTGTTATTTAAGGTCGCATTAACATCTAGGTCATTAGCGACCACTATTGAAGTTAACAGTATCGTAACTATGAAGATGAAACGATATGGTGATAAGGGGTGAAATGACGAACACAAATTCAACCATGCCCGAGGCGGGACTCGAACCCGCAACCCTTCGGTCCGAGATTACTACGTCACTACTGTCTTAGCGATCTAGGTCCCTGGGCCGGCGGGCAACATTGTTAGTATGTATTTGGCGTTATTGGATCGGTAGTCCAGATTCGCCGGCCAGCTACCGGTGTCCCCCATGCCTGGGCCTAGTTAAATTCCCATGCTTGGGGGTAGGAGCGACATGAGGCGAACACGACAAATTCTCTTCGCTGTAAATGGTAAGATCCGCCAGCTGGAACCTTTTTTCGTCACACAGATACAGAAACTGGGAGAATTTTAAAGGACAGATACAACTCTATTTTAGCCTCGACCGGGAATCGAACCCGGGACCTCAGCACAGGAAGCTAGTACGCTGCCGATAAATCATCCCAGAGAATTTCAACACTGTAAGTAATTATATTAAAAAAAACTCGTTTGTAACCTTGTAAAAATTAAATATTTCAGTAGATCCACAAATGTAATTAATTGTTAATTACATCTTAAAGCATGATAGGCTTTCTAGGGAGTATATCATAAGTTATCTGGTCATAGTATAATTGCTTGAACTGCAACGTTTCGCAAAGTTTGGCATCGTGATTCAGCATCGTGGGCGAAATTTGGAGTTCAAATCAACTTGACCAAGCCCTCACAGAATGAATGTTAGATATTAGATGCCTTAATATATAGTAAATAAGGTATGACAAATATATTCAGCTTGATCTTCGAAGTAGATCATCGAGCTATCAGAAAATTACAGGAATACTGAAATTAACTACAAATTATTACCGTTGTTATATACAAATATAGTATCCAGATGCGTTAGTAATGGCGTCGTACCTAACCTGTACACCCTCCCATTCGCCTTCCAGCCGCGCGCTCCTACCGCCTGCCGCGTCTCTCGACCTTTCGGCCTCGTCTCCCCTACCCTGCCCCATCCCACGACGACCTGCCCTCTTAAGGGAGCCGCACACTCCAAAAATTGCAGAACTTCGTTTTCCGCCCAGACCCTGCAAAGTACGAACGACCCAATTTGATTACACATCTGAATACTGTATTTTGTATATAACAATTTTTAAATAATTTGTATAATATAATTTTTATATTTCATGTATTCCTGTATCTATTTCTGACAGCTTTCATGATGATTGCTACATGAAAGAAAATATCTTAAGCTAAATATATAGTACTAATACCAGACATGTTTTATTTACATATATCACAAATATAAATTTGAATTTGTTATAAAGGTAACAAATCACAAAGAATCTAACGTGTTTGTCAACCGAGCTTAAGATGAAATCAGCGAAAAATGTATTAAAAAAATACATAAAATATAAAAAGACTATTACTCGAAATCGGCAAATGACCAAAAATTGGTAATTTGTTTCGTCGTTACATAAAAATAATGTATATACTAAACGGCTCTGTTCCAAAGTGAAAACATAAAATGACATTTTATTAAAATCGGCTTTCTAGTAATATAGATTGCGTTTCACGTGGAACGGCGCCAGTTCCTGATGTGACACTTCCGTAATCGGGTATTGGTATCTTTCATATATGCACCAATATCAATGGAAGGTGCACAGATAGCAATGTTAACAGCAATATTAGTAAAAATACTACAGTCGTAACATTTTACGTTACATGCTGTTTTGCCACACAACTACGCCGTCACTGGCCAGTTTTAAATACTTTTTGCATCAAAATAAACGATTATGGTTCCTGCTATCAGTTGCGTCTGTTAGATGACAAGTCATTTGAATTTCTATGGAAAAATCAATAATTCCTGGAAGACAACTGCCTTAAAGCCATCGATGTAAGAATGCATTTTTCCAGCCTTCAAACATAATTTTGATATACAAAAAATACCACAAAAGTTTTGGCAGTGCGGCATGTTTCCACGGAAGTAAAAGAGAGTTCCTATCCGTTTTTCTACGCGTCTTTGGATTACGTGCTTTTGGGTGAACATTTGCATTTATTTAAATGTTGCGCTCTGTTATGCAAAGCATTGAAGGCTGCAGGTTGTCGCGCGGCCTAAGAAGGCGGGAACGCGCTGAGCTCTCTACTCACCAAACGTCGTTGCGAATTATCACCTCAACACTTTTAAAAAGTCTTTCACTGTTCCATTTTCCTGGTCCGTTACAAAAGCGTTCCTTTCGACAAGCTCAAGGACTTGTTTCATTATGGAGGAAGTGATTTGAACTTAGAAATCACTGTCGGACATAGAGTGCGTAATAGACAATTATATTACGTAGTTGGCTCTTCGTATCAAACAGTTTTATAAAGATAAAAGCAACAACCATTGAGACGTTATTACCACATCCACATTTTGTATAGTGCCCCTGAAATTGAGATACTTCCTTTCACATGGCAATACACATTGACTACATCGTATTAGTAGTGTACAAAATTACAAAAAATACTGAAGAAATTTGTTGAATTTATCGCATAGTAAATCATGTAGTATCACCATCATAAACATCATATAATCACATGAATATATCCATGAAACCCATTTTTAAAGGTTAAACAAGCGGTCTACATTTTTATGCACGGTCAAATTTAAAGTGTGGTTGATAAATAATACAGACAGGAAATATCCCCTAATAACACTGGAAGCGCCTGGTAAAACAATAATTTATAGGCGAACTTATGACTATATCATCGATTTCTAGTACCTCATCCAATAATACTTTACATTTTCAGCAAATGAGTACAAGTTTACAGTACAAATAATTTGGGACATGCCCCTTCCTCCACACATGGTTCTCTTCTTCTTCCTAAGCAACGGCTCGATATTCTTTGCGTGTTCCATTGGCGGCGCTTTGGACTCAAGTCTTGAACAAGTTTTAAGACGCTCAGCCGCCGTGCGCGCCCGCCTGCGAGTAACGCTTGGCGTGTTTTATTGGGCGCTGGGCCAGGCCATCACGGGAGCAATTAGCATATATCAGGTGGCAGCGCGGGCGGGCCGCCGATGTAAATGCAGCAGAAGCGGAAGGACTGCCACCCTTCAGAGCGAGAACGCTCTCTGCTCTCGCCCCCCCTCCCCCCTCCGGGGGCGACGTGGCAACGCCGCTGCCGTCGTCAAAAGGAGGCGCTCAGCATAATTAGAAGGTTGTTAACGAAAGCAGGGCCTCGGAAATTAGTCGGTTCCCCGCCCGCCCGCCGCGAGAAGAGAGCGCGGCGGTCGCGGCCGCCCTCGCGGCGTTACGTGCCCTGCGGCGCCAAAGGGCAACGGGCACCAACTGGCCAATAGCAACACCCTTCGCTCTTTGCTCAACATCAGTGCACACGTGTTTATTTGTTATCTTCATTTTTGCTTCATAAATCTGGATTACTAACTTCCAATGCTACGGGTGAGTTGGCTAAGGGCATCAACTGATGTCAATGCACTGACCGGGTTCTAGGTTCGAGTCCTGGCAGTGACAAGATTTTCGATATTAGCTAGATAGTTGGATCGAGTTCAGCCGCTGTCTACAGGTGAATTCTAGCTGTTGGCTGCTCTGATCAATACCAGTGAAATGCAAGAGCAGAGCCTTAACAAACGGGCACAGGACCGCGCGCAATCTTTCCTTCCTCTTCCTTGTCCTATCATTTCCTCTTACTTACACTCCGATTTAAACATAGCTGCACTTCAAGGTCACGAGCTAGAAGGAGAGGGGGACATCGTTATCCAATCGGGAGCTCGAATACCAAAAAAGTAAGTCCTAATGAAACTCAGGATTGGATGACAGGGTTTTCCTCTCCTCCCAGCTTGTGATCTTGAAATACAGCTATGTTTAAACCGAAGTATACACACACTGTTACTTACATTACTACACATTCCGGTGTAGCCGGTCGGGAGTTTAAAGCTTGCCCCGGCTGGGGCGGTGCTCCGGTGGTGACTGGTAGATACCTGATAGGGGAAAATCCCGCTAGCTGACGGTAGGTTGGCGCCGGATCTCGTCATTCAGCGAGGGAAGAACACCGTTGCCTCCAGAGAAAAAACATGCACTACACTTATGAGACTAATAGCCTCAGCAGTTGATGCGCCCCGAATCAGTCAATCAAACTTCCAACGCGCGTAGAAATTGAAATAAATCTATGCAATGCTCGGCCATCAGAGAGGTGTCTATGATTTTGTTAGACACCGAGGACCTTAGGATATAATAGTTTGTACAACTAATTTATAGTGGTAAGACTTATTGGTTAAGTACGTGTTTTGAAAACGAGTGACGTTAGGAGCGAGTTCAGTTTTGGAATAAGAAGAATTATCATTTTGTAAGAGAATCAAAATTAATTTGGGGAAACAACTTTACTGTGAGGTCTCTGGTATTTGATATCGGTGGGGAGAAACGGTGATCGGCTGTTCCGTTTACGATATTAGCTAGATAGACCACCCCATGATTCTCTCGCTAGGAATGGCTGAATGTGTGTTGAAACTATTCGTGCCATAAACGGAAAATATGTCATAATCTACGCCGAAATATGTTCTTTAATAAAAGATTTCTTGTAAGACCGTTTATCATGTTGGAACTCAAACAAAAAAATTATAAAGTTTCGATTTTGACTGAAAAAATGCAAATATTTAATTGTATTGTTCCGTGCACTGTCATACTGCGCGTATCGACTGTATTATCTTTCTCAGGGAGTCTCTTTACGACACAGCTGCACCATCTTTACGGCACAGCATCCCTGCTGCACCAACCAAACAAAGCCAAGAAAAAGAGCAACGTGTTTAGGTTCTTGGTATGTAAAGAACTTTTGTACAGTTCTATATAACTTCATTGTAGTGTTGAAGATGGTATTAATTAAATATAGAATTTGTAGCAGTATTTTATTTCTTGTTTTTGAGTATACAGCATATATATATATATATATATATATATATATATATATATATATATATATATATATATATATATATACAGAATAAAATATCATAACAAATTAATTATTCAAAGTTTAAAAGTAGCAATGAACGTAAAGTTTTGAAAAATTGGTTTATTAGAATTTTGACTTTTTGTACTATTATTTTACTAAGTTAATAAATTTTTACAATTATCTTTCATTTCATTTTACAGTGCATTTCTATTAGATTAAACATATTTATCTCATGCACAGCCACTGGCCTCTTGGGAACTATTATATACCATTTTGGCTACACCGCTACTGACCTCTGGTGTACTATATTAGGAACCAATCTGCTCTTAGCAGTGGGCAAAAAATAATGATCGGATTGCATCTACCAATATATTATTTTAATTATTTATTTTCCCCATTCGTATTGCATTAATCTTTGCCAAATTTCGCAGGGACACTGCGACAAACCTAATGAAATTCTGTATTTTTTGTGTTTCTATTCATACACTACTTTTTGTAGTATCGATGTCGGTTACATGTCCTTGCATTTACCTTTTTTTTTACTAGAGATAAGTGTTTGAAGCAATTTCACCATCTCCTATTTTCCTTAGGTATTTAAAGATTCTGGTTTCATACACTTCCTGTTAAATCAACTCATTGGGTCCCCAAACCTCTGCATTGAGTACAGTTCTATTCCTATTTTTGTGTTGGGTTTAAGAATTAGTAGAATCCTCAAATAGCCATCGTTTTCACGGAAAGTGCAATCATCTGTCACAAAGTAAGGGGCCTCTTGTACGTTGTCACGTCATTCTAAAAATAAAACGTACAGAAAGCCCCATTTATTCCACCTTTATTTCCACGTTTTCAGCACGTTACTTTTAAATTAGAGAACATAATGTAATAATCATTAGAAACGTACTCCAATTCCAGTCTCGAAAATAGAACGCAGAATGTCTTTATCATTATTATTTTGAGATTTGCTTCCATTGAGACTGGATATTTTCGTCTTTATCTGCGTTTGCGCAAATGCGAGTATGAGAGGTAACAATGAAACGAGCGATCGCCTCTGCTCGATAAAATCTGCGTAATGACGTGGCGCACCGCCCAATCCATCGCCTGCCTGCCGCCGCCGCCCCCGCCGCCGCCTCACCACGCCAGCGCGAACTCGCAACTCAATTTAGGAGGCCGCGACCACAAGCGGATGTTGGAGAAGGCAGGAGGACGGGATGAGGAGCTCGGCCAGGTAATGGAGGTCGCGGGGGCTGATCAGTCTAAGTCAATGTGGTCGCAACCTCATCGAGCTTACAGCAGCCCTCACCCTTCACTCCTATCTATTCGCAAATTAGGAAAACATCTTTTCTAAAACATTTACACTTGAAGTGCACAAAGAAACATACCGGCGCACAGTGGGACCGGAGGAAGGGAAATTTGGCAAAAAGTTCAAATTAAAAATATGCTTCAGAAGCTCTATTTCACTTGAAAGGGGTAGCAAAATGTCTGCTTCATCGTGCCTCTATCAGGAAAGGAAAGGGGAGTCACACTAATCCACACCTTGATGTGCAAGTTTGAACTTGCACAAGAGATGCGCAGCGCACTTCTTCGCTCTCACAATAAGAAGAAAGGTGTGTTTTTCGATGCAAATATTTTTGCTCTCTTGACTAGGAGAATCGTACGTGCTATGAATACGATACCTGGTGATATGTACTTTCAATCTGTATTTCTAAAAAACATATTCTTTGAATAATAAATCAGTAATTGCAAGTAGAAACTTCACGTATAAAAATGGAATGAAATTTTTAAATTCGTTTTTTCATATTGTCTTTTAGTTCCCTTCTGGACATTTTCGCGCTATGACATTAACTCCATCTGATTCCGAAATTCATATACTGTTCAAAATATTAATCAAGTTTGCCATAATCGCCCCATTATGCGTTAAGGTACTTTGTTTATGACGATGCATATTTAGTTTTTTTAGCCTTTCTACCTACAATATTCTTTTTTCCCTTCATAATATGGTACTGAAGGCTCGCTATTGAAAAAGGAGGGATCTGTATGGTATTATTAATACACTGAAAATAAAAAAAAGGGAAGAAAAAGTGCAACTTAGAAGAAAAAAAGAAGAGCTTTGCAGGCTGTTCATTGCATCTAACCCCCTGATTTCACAAACGTAATGGAGAAAAATCATCACAAAGGCATGGACCTAAAAGTTACACCAGTGTTAAGCTCTTCAAGTACAAATTCACTTCTTGAAGAGGAGCCACATGATAAAAGTTCTGACTGATATTGTCTACATAATTATTTGAAGGTTAAACAATGTAATAAGTCATTATTTAATTATTAAATGTGTTTTTTATTGCAAAAATATCCGAAAAACTCTTAAAAATACGTTTTGCCAACTTTTCCCCTTTTTGACTCCACTGTGCGGATTCGCCTTAAGGGACGCAGTGCACCCAGAAATCACCCATCCGGATGGCGCTTAGACTTGTGTACCTGTGTCGCGAAATACTGAGACTGTGAGAAGTAAAATCTGTGATGCCTTGAGTTTCTTTGGAATTCCAGCACAGAGATTTTGTGGCGTAACGGTGATTGCAATTTATGAATGTAGCGAAAATTCTGGCAGAGAAAATTGTGTTGCAATGAGCGAAATACTACAAAGAAATGAATAGTATTAACTATTTTCGGGGTCCTTTGATAAACAGCTGTCACGTGACGAGCCACTTAACTGAAATTTATATTTTCGAAATATTCTTAGAGAAGTTCGCTGTAGGAGTAGAAAAAATATATCTACCACAAATATTTGATGTTGTTATAATAATACTAGTAATAATAATAACAACAACAATAATAATAATAATAATAATAATAATAATAATAATAATAATAATAATAATAATAATAATAATAATAATAATAATAATAATAATAATAATAATACAGCACTACATCCCATTGCAGAGCAAGGCGTTCTTTTCAAAAGGGGGATGACACTATGACTAACGAAAAGGAATATTTCGAAAAGACGTGAAGTCGAATTTTTTTTATTATTTCATTTTTAACCAATATGAATGTTTACTAGACTAGTATTTACACGAAAGAGTAATTAAAAGATTATAAATATCGCATATGTAATTGAAATATCGAAGGTTCACTTAGGACTTCACCTCAATTAAATGAATGGATCAATATCCATTCTGAATCATCAGTACTAAAATACTGAAATTAAGGTTTTAATACATGAATACGAATGCGATTGAGTGTCATTAACTTCAACCAAATGCATCAATACTCATAACATGAAGTTTCACACAACATTTTTCCAAGTCTAAAGAAAACTAATAGACCTTGAACCTTTACGTATCAGCAGGCAAACAGAGTTCAGCGGATGAAAACGTAGGTGCTACAGGTTGCATTGCTTTAGCACAGTCCGACAGCAAACGATCGTACACAACTCAACATAAGTTTTAATTTTAAAAAAGTGCCATTAACGCGTCATTTGATTACACTGTTCAATTCGGTTTTTGTGTTTTTCAAATTTATTACACTTATTCCCTATTTCCAAATATGATTGTAGTTGGTCTACTTAAAACTCCAATTTTATTATCCGATATAAATATGCCTGATTAATTATTTACAAAATATCACTACATGTTATTTGAATTTCCCACCCAATAAACTTTATTATTAATGGGTACTGCCATTACCTTTGAAGAAAAAATCTGTATTACAAACGATTGATTATTTCGAGGACCTTCACTTTGACTTGTGAAGTTTTCACAATCGGATCTCACTTCAGCGAGGTTCCCTCCCAGCCCATGCAAGATCTAAGTTCTCGACTGGTCTGTCAGCATCTTTGGTTGAGTTGTGCACGTGAGGGGTGAGTATAGGGCAAGGATGAGGACAGAAAGATCGTGCGCGATTCTTGGCCCGTTGGTTAGGGTACTACTCGGTTGAAAGTCACCTCCTTTAAGAAGCGCCAGCGTGACTTTCAAATTTACTTCTCTGCAGACAACGACTTTGTCCAATGTAATAATGTAGATAAAATTTTTGGAACTCTGGGCAATGTTCACTATCCGTACTAGCAAAGGCTATTCACTGACACTTGGAAACTGTTTGAAGGTGGTGCTCCCACATAATAGTAATACATATTTCTCAGTTCCACTCGGCCACTCAGTTCACAAGAAAGAGACCCCTGAAACTATGCGCTTATTACTGGATCACATTAACTGCAATAAATTCAAGTGGAACCTTTGTGAGAGACCTGAAAGTAATAGAAATACTACTTGATATGCAGCAAGTTTTCACAAAATATTGCTGTTTCTTGTGTCAGTAGGACAGCCGCGACATGAAAACTCATTACTATCCTAAATAATGTCCTCAACAAGATATCGTCCAGGCAAAATGTGTTTGACCAATAAATGCAGGATTTAGATTTCATAAACACTTTAAATATATTAGGATCCGTTTTTATTAAAATTTTGTTTTTAATGTTTTTAATATTTCTAATATTTCTCATATTTCACTGAACATTACCGGGCAGCTACTAAAATTACTAAAACTCCTAAAAACGCTTAAAATGTCAGAGGTCTCATTTTCGTTGAACTCTATGAATTTTCAAAATATCCGAAATTTAGAAATACTATGAGAAAGTGTGTGTTTTTTAGCACCACTAGGTTGAAACTAATTAGGGAGAGGGCACTTATACTTTCATATCCTTATTTCACGTATTTGAGACAATAGAATCACTTAATTTAATTCATAAAAAAAAACAAAAGAAATTGTTGTGCAGTGTTACCTGTCTTCCCTCTTATCTGTATAATGATTGAGCTTTGGTTTTGTCATCCTCCGAGGGTCTTCTTGGTCTTGTGAACGGAAAACATTAACTTCGCTGTGATTTGTCCAAAATATGTATCGTGATGAATATAATTATAAATGAAGCGGGTGCCTAATAAGAGATTTATACGGGGTTAGACACTATTAAATTATACGCTTTCATGGAATTCCTCGACACTCTCGTTGCAACTTGCGCGAGACCCTGCAACACAACCTCTTGCTACCACAGCACGGAGCGAGTCGCCACACGGGCACTGCCGTTCCACTGCGCTCCGGTTGCTCAGCTCCCGCAACTCAAGAGAACTCTGGCGGAGTTCCAAGTTCTCCGCAACACGAGAGAGCGCGCTGCGTTGGGTTTCACACGGAAGAAGGCCATGTCAGGGCCACTTGCTCACAATTGGTCGCAAATAATAGCACTAAGTGAAGGAAGATATTCTTGCCCCTCCAGCAATTTAGCTTTGAACTGCACATATTTTATTTAGCAACTTATCGTTTCACAACTACAGGAAGTTTCATAAAGATGCACAAACGCAGAGGGAAGATAGAGGGAGTCAGGTGAAGTAGTTAGTCAATAAACCTTTGGTCGAAAACCCCGGAGTTCGCCGCCTGGCTCTTGGATGTGTGAAAACATGCATATTCTCCGGCGAGGTTGGTATACCAACGAGCAATCGAGCCGTGCGGGTAGTCATTGTTCTACACTGAGAGGGATAACACAAACTAAGACCAAAATAAGTGCAGTCTGTGTCGCCAAAGTGGGTCACATTTTCGGGGGTCATTGGTACAGAGGGGCTGGAAAATGAATAGGATTGCAGTGATAAACTTTGCTATTAAACCATTTCCTAAATTATGTCACGGACATACGGACTTTTTGCAGCTCCCATGCAGCCAATCTTTATAAAAGATATCTCTTAAGGAAGAGAATTTCACGAAGACGTGAATAATTGCACTTTAACTTTAAAAATATAAAGGATTTGTTAAAAAACGCATACAAATATTCATACCCAATGCAACCCGCAACACTCTGCCGTATTTTTTATTTATATCGTTAAATAACTCCTAAATGAAGCATATTTAGAGCCCTAAAATCTAAAATTTTGAAACCAAAGGTCTCAAAGAAACGTTCCTCACATCACAATATACAGGATGAGATCTTCTTGAATATTCTATAACATTTTTTTGCTGGTTAGGCGCTTCTCTAAGTCTTAAAATTCTACAACTATTTTCAAAATGAACTCTGAATATTGAGGATTCGAGTGAATAGATCTGAAATAATTGTCCAGAGTTAAAGCTGTAATAACTCAAATTATAACCAACAGTTGTCATAAATTACATTATAGTTTAGGCCGAAAGAACATCGAAAACAAGATAAATGATTTTCAGTTTTCTGAAAATTTCAAACCTATAAAAAACTAACAATCATCGGTGTTCCTATGTTCTTCTCCCCTCCCTTGATAATATTTGAGTTATATGTAACACTGATTCATTTTCCTTCAACTCCAAGCCACCCTCCTCCCAAAAAGGTTACAACCTTTGGCGACGTACTATTTACGTGAACTTTCGAAAATATACTATCCACTTCCCGTCGTAAGTGGAATATCATGGTATAAATGCACATTTTCAGTAATAAGATCCAATGGGCAGTACCTTCATTTGGGATAAAAGCGTGAACAGTATTTCAAATTAAAATTTGTCAGTCTAATCATCCATTCTTATTTACTATTAAACAGTTCTCGTGGTAGCACTCAAAATGTTGGTTTTGAACAGGATTTCCAATGTTTTTAGAATAGAATAGTCGTCCTGCTCTTATGGCCAACGATGCGTGCGACCAGTAATCTCGTTCCAGAACTTGGCATGCGTGACATGGTTAAATCAGTCCTAGACACAACCACGCTCATACACAACTCGTACTAAATTATTAATAAAGAACGTGAATGTCGAGTCAAATGACTTATTCTTTTAATCGAATCATCTGTTTAAATGTTTCAATGCCGTTTACTGAAAATTTAGTGCAAACTTGCGTAATTCGAACGGATTATTTTCCATTTCCATGCTGTCAATAAAGATTCAGTTCAACCAAATAATTACGAAAGCTGTTCACAATTTATGTATTTTTATTTTAAAATTTATTTTAATTCCTTTTTATGGTAAAGAGGAATGAAATAAACTGACACAGTGCTGTCGGTTCAAATTAAGATGGCGGTTGAATAATTTGGACTCTTAGTCTTGTAGTGTCAAAAAAATCCTTAAATGTGAAAAAATTGGAAGGGCAGGTGTTTTTATTGAATGTAATGTTAATATAATGCACGCAAATGATAAAACGCGTGTATTTGAATTCATCAAAAGTAATTAATTTTCTTGAGAAAATATTATTGAAAACTCCGAATTATATCATGATTTTCAGTCCTAATTTTAATGATCAAAGTAATATCAAAAAAATAATTTCAATATATTAAACTGAACTTACCTTGATTAACATTTTTCAAATTAACCAGAGCAATGGCAATGGAATGAAGTGTGTTTAAAATAACGAGATATAACCCACAATCTAATGCCTGAACTCAGCTGAGGTAGTTATGCTAAAAATAGTATAAAACTGTGCTATTATTGAATAAAAACAGTAGAATTCAGATGAAGTGAAAGTGAAATGTTTAAATGAATGCCGTTCAATAGCAAACTAGGCAGTTAAGTCATAGGATTTCCATCACTGCAATAAATAGTTCAGTTATCAAATAATTACGAATACATAATCTATTATTTTTATAAATTTATTTATTCCTTTAGTAAGGGATGATTGTAGGTTATTCAATTAGTTTGAATAATCTGACTTCTTGTCTTGTAGTGTCTAAAATTTAAATGTAAACAATGAAGTCATGTTTAATATATTGAATTATTTTTTTAGATATTATATTATTTTAAATAAAATAATAATAATATCTAAAAAATAATTTCAATATATTAAACTGAACTTACCTTTGATTAACATTTTTCAAATTAACCAGAGCAATGGCAATGGAATGAAGTGTGTTTAAAATAACGAGATATAACCCACAATCTAATGCCCTGGAACTACAGTAGGTAGTTGTATGTAAAAATAGTTATGTACTGTGCGTTTTATTTGATAAAAACTCAGTAGAAACTTACTTTTTATTGTCATTATCTGGGAATCTCTTAACATACCTTTTCAACTGCCCTAGTTGCTGTTTGGATGGGCAGTTCATTTAAACTCTCCTTTCCACTTCATCTAGTATATATCTCGGATGGGTTAGTAAAACTTGTCAACCGTCTTCTTAAACATTTTATTTCTATTTATTTCCATAACAGGGAAAATAAAATGTTCAACGAATGACAAAAATGGAAATAAAATGTTTAACAAATGACTTATTAATGTGGATAGAATCACCGGGTGAAGATTCATTACAATTTTGCCCAATTAATAGAACTAGTTGCTTATTATTTACTCAAATTGTCAGAGCACGAGACGGCGCAAAATATCTTATTATTTTACATATATTTCATTCCATTGTATTTTTTAGACGCGGAAGAATAAAAATATAAAATAATGGTTAGATTAGGGCTCCTGAGATGAACAGGTCTAATCAAGGCCACCTTCTGTGGTCCAGTTTCAGCAAGACGTCCAAATACAAGAAAAAAATAACGTTGCACAACTACTTCAAGGGATAAATTATTCTTTATATCCGAAGTCAGGAGTTAATGAAGTATATTTGTAATATGGCACAGAAGTTGCAATTACAATTACAAAAAAAAAGACTTACGACATGGTTGCAACTTGCAAAGCTTCAAGGACTACAACTAAAACATTTAATATGGTTGCGGGCAATACTTTCATTACTAGGGGATTCCACATCTAACTTCCCCTTGTTATTCTTGGTTGCTCTGAAACGGTGGGAACGGGTGATTGAACCATTTGTGATATCGGGTGTCATCACACATAACACAGTGAAACACATTGCGATGGTTTTGAATTTCCGAATTTTCTAGAAATATTCTTAAATCTAAACGTAACCTATATTTACATTAAAAGGGGCGTTGACTCCGGTACGGCACGAGCTAGGCGCACAATGTTCTCACCCGACATGGATGCAAGGGACTTTCACTTTTGACTAATTATCTCTTGCGGGCCACAGTAAATGTCAGTTGAACAACCATGGCTTACCAAATATGGCACAAAAACTTTAAGAGACTATATGAAAAATCCATAATACTAATCATTCTTATTAACACAACTTATTTACTAAAAATAGACAAACGATCCCATTATATCATCTATAAGTATTAGAGTCAAGATTGTACACAGCCTTCGACGCGGCGTCACCTGGACAGCCAAGATCATTTACAAGATTGTATAGCCCAAATGCTCTTATGTAACAGTAAACTCGATTCGTAAAGTCGACAGTAAAGTCGAACTCGAAGTGGGTCTTAGAAGATGTTAGCAAATAAATGTAATGTAGTATTTTTCAAGTGGCGTACAAAAGAACGCATAAACATTAGTGGTATGTATATTACATATACACATTTATTATTATTATTATTATTATTATTATTATTATTATTATTATTATTATTATTATGTGATAATATTATATACTGTGATCCTGGGTTCGCTTCCTAGTCGAGGCAAAAATAGAGTTGTAGCTTTCCTTTAAAATCGTCTCAGTTTTTGTAGCTATGTGACGAAGAAAAGCTGAAGCAGGCCGGTGGTATTTGCAGGATCCAGGGTGAAATGTGAATACAGATGTTCCTTCAGTGGCTTTACTTTGCACCAACAAATGCAAATAAATTTTAACAGAATAATAACATATACAAATTAGGGTGGGCGGCGTTCTTGTCGTACGGGTTCTTGGCTTGATAGCATTGGCGGCGCCCGAGCAGGTCGACGGCCAGCAGGGGCAGGTGACGTGGCTACTATCAATCGCCCGTGGCGGAGAGAAGTTGCCACCGGCGGCAGCGAAGTGGCTACTGCGGGACCGGTAGCGGTAGCTCAGTGTATCAACTGATGTCACTCCAGCGCCTCTGACCGGGAGGTCCTAGGTTGGAGTCCTGACGGCGGCAGGATTTTCGACAATAGCTTTTCAGCTAGGTCGAATTCAGTCGCTGTCTGGAGGAGAATTCGAGCGGCCGGCTGCTCTGGTCGGTAGTTTTCCGTGGTTTCTCCGATCAACACCAGGCGAATGCCGGAGCAGTACCCCATCACCAAACGGTCCACGGACCGTTGGCGATCTGTCCTTCCTCTTCCTTGTCCTATCCTCTCCCCTTACACACACACTTACACTCCCGGCTGGGGCGGTGCCCCGCTGGTGGGAGAGTCCTGGTTAGGGGGAAACCCCACTAGCCGACGGTAGGTCGGCGCCGGATCTCGCCATCCAGCGGGGGAAGATCACCGCCATCTCCCGAGAAAAAAACATGCACTACACTAACGGGACTAATGACCAAAGCAGTTGGCGCGCCCGGAAACACGAAAAAATCAATCAATCAATCAAGCTACTGCGGTACAGCACGAAGTCTCGACGGCACCCACTTAGGAGCCGGGTCCGCCACGGCCTGTGGCGGTCGTGAGGTGAAGGTTGTCACGTCGCATCGAGCAGAGAGCGCTCCGCTGCCGGGGTCGGGGTTTTAACACTCGCCCCCCGGTAAAGGGGAAGGGGATGGGCCGTGCCCCTCCACTAGCGGAGCGGCAGAGCGTAACCCTAACTCTGCTTCTGATTGGGGGGTTATCACAAGGCGGATCTGGCTGGTTACTGTGAAGAAAATTAGTCATGTTCGCCTCATGTCACTTTTACCTCCGAGCACGGGAATTTAACTAGGTCCAGGCACGGAGGACAGCGGTAGTTGGCCAGCGAAGTCTGACTACTGACCCAATAACGCAAAAAAAACATATTATTATTATTATTATTATTATTATTATTGTTGTTATTATTAATATTATTTTTTATTATTAATATTGTTATTAATATATTAATTTTACCTAAACCTTCCAAAAGATACCAAAAGTCAATGCTATTTTGAAGAACCACTCATCAGTCTTTATTACTGTCATATAATGTTAGATGCTAGGAAAAATATAGTGAGTGAATATCCACAAGTTAAGCTGACAAACGCTATTCTGTCCTCTCCAACAAGGATCGGCGCTGAAATTTATTTTTCTCCTACTTCTACGTAAACAGCAGCCGATACAAACAATTCATAGCTTACAGAGGAAGCCTGAATAGTAATTACGAATTGAATTAGACATATTTCATTTGTCCCTTTCTTACAGTGTAGAAACAAGCAATGTGAAATAATGGAATAGTGATTGATAGATTATTTCGTTTTTGTGGATCCGTTAATTGCTAAAATCAATATTCCCATAAGTGGAGTGAATGTTTTTCTGTTGGATGTGACGGTGATGTTCCACTGCTGGATGGTGAGATCTAGTACCGACCTACATATCTGATAACGGAGTTTCCCCATGCATCTGTCTCCCACCAACGCGCAACCGCCCCAGCCGGGACAAGCTCTGATCTCGCAACATGTGTAGTGGTGTGGTGCATGTTAATGCAAAAGTATTGCAATTAGAGGCGAAACTAACGCAAGAATGGTGAAGAAAAGATCGCGCGTGGTCAGTGGGCCGTTTGTTTGGGAACTGCACTGGTTTTCATCTGGTGTTGATCGTAGAAACCACGGAATAATGCCAATTGGCGCACCCGGCCCCTATAATTCTCTCCAGACAGCGGGTGAATTTGACTAACTAAAGTCGAGAATCTTCTACGCCGTCGAGACTCGAACCCTGGGATCTCCCAGTCAGAGGCCCTGCAGTGACATAAGTTGATGGCCTGAGTCACTTACCGATGGATCTTCTCTTACCTCTGCGAACTGGGAACATTCTTGGAATTCGAAGGAAAATTGAAAAGTAAATGAATAGTTATTTAAGAGGAAATACTTCATTTTTCCTTACCTTACACCGCAGAATCCAAGCGAAGTAAAATAAAGGAATAGTGAAATAATGAGGAAGCGTTGCATGGTGTTCGCAGTCTGAGCAGGCGGGACGTGGTTGTCGTCGACCAGCTGAGGTAGCTCAGGGCATCAATTGATGTCACAGCAGGGCCTCTGCCCGGGAGGTCCAAGGATTATACTCCCAACGGGGGCGTATTGTTGACACAAGCTACATAGCTAGGTCGAATTCAGCCGCTTCCTGGAGGAGAATTCCAGCGGCTGGCTACTTGGACGGCAGTTTTCCGTCGTTTCTATGATCACCGCCAGGTGTACGCTGGATCATTACCCCAACAAACAGGCCACGGACCACACCGCACGTAATCGTTCCTACCTCTTCTTTTTCCCAACCTCACCCCGTACAACGACATTCACGTACATGCACTGCACTTCCACACATTTGGGAGGCAGCTTATAGGGTGTCCCGGTTGGGGTGATCCCCCGTTGATTGGAAATAACTGGTTGGGAAAATCCCTGCAAGCCGATGGGGAGTTGCCGGATCTCGTCATCCACCCGGGGAACATCATCATCATCATCTCCCGTAATAAAAAATCCTTAGCAATTCCCGCGCCCGGAATCACTAATCAATCATTTTCCCTTCCCTTACACCGTCCAATCCAGGTAAAGAGGGCACAGTGAATGGAGAAACCGTCGCGAGTTGTGTGCAGTCTGTGCAGGCGCGACGCCCCTTCCTCCACCATCATCTCCGCCTCCGCCATCATCTTCGCGTCCGCCGACGTCGCCTCCGCCGCCGCCTCCGCTGTCGTCTCCGCCTCCGCCGTTGTCTCCGCCTCCGCCGTCGTCTCCGCCTCCGCCATCGCCTCCGGCGCCTCCGTCGTCTCCCCTCCGCAGTCGTCTCTGCCGCGCCCCGCCCTGCCCCGCCACCGCCCCTCCTCCGCCTCCGCCTCCGCCCCCCGCGCTTCCGCCTCCCTTCCGCCCCCCTCCGCCACCGCCGCCGCCCCCGCGATGACAGCTCGCGACCCGCGCTGCCTCGCACCTCTTCAGCGGAGATCAAAGGGCAGTTGGCCGGCGCCCACGAGGGTGAACGAGTGGCCCGCGGAGATATTGCCTCTGGCCGCCGCCAGGGGCGCCTCGCGCAGACAAGGACGCGGCCACGGCCCGCTGGATCCTGATGAAAAGGCCGGCGCGCCGCTCCAGGAGCTGCAGCATTTTCCGATATTCTCTTTTGATTAAAACCGGGGGGCGAAGCTACTTGCGTCGGCCGACCGGCAGGCACTCGGAATGTCTTCTTTAATTTGGAGAGGGCGAGCTCTGCTTCCTGACCCCTCGTCAGATTTTGGGCTTCAACGCGTTTTCAATAAAGGGCAAGTCGCCTTCAGGGTCAGAGTTGACGTTTACATTCTATTATGTCACTTAAATAGAACGAACTGAAGATGAAATCTTGTCGAATTTAAAATTTGCTTGCGTCTGAAAAATAAAGAGATGTAATAAAGAGATGTAATAAGAGGTGTAATAAAAAGGGAAGTTTTTGATTGAGGATTTCAATATTATCAAGAAACACATTCAACATTTGTAATGATTCGTGTAGAATACAAAAGTCTCACCTGTGGAATCTTATGTACACTTTAAATTATTTACTTTCATTTAATTTTGTATGGGAAATATGTTTTAACGTTTTTGTTACAAAAAAGAAAATTACAAAAAGTATTTTGAAGGGCTGAACTCCAAAATAACTTCAAAATGGTCGGACATGTTCTGGGTCTTGAAATTTTAGGTCATAAAAATATGATAGATTCTACTCTTTCTTTGATCTTGTAATATTATTTTGAACTTACAACGATCAATGGTGTAAGGGCTTTGGCTTTAACTTTGTCCCATTCTATTGGCTATTCGTTTTTAAAGAATCTTATGTGCACTGTAAAGCAATAGTCAGCTAACAAGGACGTATTCCTTTTTCTCTTAAATTTAAAGTAGTCTTTGAATTACTACAGTATTTTGATGATATTCAATTTTCTCTTCATTTCGAAAATTAAAGTTCCCAATACAAATTTAAGCTTATTTGCTTCATCTCTTTCAATGAATTTTTCCTATTTATGTGGTAGGAGTTCAACAAACTAATTATTAGAAAACATTTTTTGAATTTGTGATGAATCAAATGAATATACCTTGTTTTATTATAGCCTTACACAACCTTGGGAATTTTTGGGAGTGAATGAAAGAAGACCCTTCATTATCGAATGCTTTTGCACATTTTATGTTACGATCTACTTTGAAATGTCAAAAACGAGACATTTATTTAACTGCAATCAATGACTGCATCGCAATATATGAGTATTTCTCCCTTACATATTAAGTTCTTTTGAAGTGATCAGTCCTTTTTCTTGAAATGCGAAACATTATATCGACTGCCCCATCACAAAGGAACCGAAAGACTTGTGTGTACTCTTGTTGAAGTTCAAGAAGAATTGCACCCATCTTTAAATCTCTTTATTTTCTTATTAAATGAATTGTTATTGTTGAGATTAAGTACACACTTTATATTACGGCAAGTATTTCTCAAATTTACTGCATAACCCATAATAATAGATAGCCAGACAAACCCTTTGTGAATCAAAAGTGTTTTGAGACAAGGAATCTTAACATCTATCCTTACTTCGGTAGTAAGGAGGATCCCCGTAGTTCTAGTTTTTTTTAGAATACAATATCAGTCTTTGCATCAATATATTTTTCTAAAGTTTTTTTGCGATCTCTGTACTTGGAGACTATTAACATTTTTGGCAAAGTATTCCCACCGATCGCAACAATTGAAGTCTAGAAGTTAGCCTTCAATAACACGAAATGTCGACGATTTCACGATCAAGACGATTTAACTTACTTTGAGTAACTTGGTGTTGATGTGATAGTGTTGATTTTGTAAACAGGAATACGTTACATGGGTGCTCAAGATAATCTTTTCTTTGAAAGAATCTAAGAAATACATTTTTGGATTTTGAAATTGGCACCATTCAAAAACATTTTAATCCCAATATTCGCAATTAGGAGCGCGAAATTAATCTAAGTCATTTATTATTTGCTCGAAACAATTTGGCTGACGATGAGTTTATTTAATACGAGCTCTATGACTACCTTCACATATCCAATGGGGTATAGAAGTATTCATTTTAGTCTATCTACAAATCGATTATTTAAAATACTTTTCTCGGGTTCTAAATTCATCAAGTAGTCTTAAATATACACATGAAGGGAACTGAGAGTTAAAAGTAATCGACCAGCAGATTCTGGGAACTGTTTCCATTGCACCAACTATTCTCCTAAATCAATACTTGGAAAAGCCAATAAGCGGTCTCTACCTCCTTCGCCTTAGGAAAGTGCTGTAAATCAGAGAGATAAGATTTTCTAACTGGGTTTACTAGAGGAAACACTTCAAAGAGTAAATTGTTTGAAAATTCTCAGAGAGAAAATATTAGGTTATTAAACTAATTTATATCTAGTGATGGAATTTCCAAAAAATTGGGAAAAAGGGAAAGGACAAGGAATACTGACACCAATTTCACCGAGAACAACACAGCGCATTTATTTGCAGGAGAAACATTGGAGAGGAATGGCCACAAAACGAAGCTTTTTTTGTAGCCCTCACTTCTGGCTAGAAATTACAAGGAATAATAATAGCAACCTCAAAAGGTTTGAGGTGACACATTGAAAATCAACCTGCTACTTGACACCTGTTAGCTGCAGTAATAGGACATCGTAACAATTTAGCACGAAACAGTAATACACCAATTTAAAACATTGCTTCTCGACACATCAAAACTCTTAGCTATTCACTGCGCAATCACATTGACAGCAACTTTGTAGAATTATTTACGAAAAAATAGTGAAAAATACAAATATCTGAAGCATCTCACCCTTGAGCGCTATGCCAGTCTACTTCTTGTCTGTTCACGTCAAAGTGGATATTTTTACCATGGATCGGACCATTGCCACGCCACGTCGCATAGGGCAAGAGAAATTCATAATCTGGCCCCAAAATCCAATTCTACGTTCCAAACCACGCAGCACCCAACTAGGTGGGGAATTAATAGTTCTATAGTCGGCTCCGTGACAAACTCGTTAACACTGGTGGAGGAATTGTTGATTAAGACTAAGGCAGGAAGAAAGTGGTATCTGTGTCTTGTGCGGCACGTCATATAAGACGCTATGGAAAATATAAGTAGAAACAATTCCTGTATTTATCTTTCAATCATTAAATTAAAATTACCAGTCGTCATATACTAAAGTTCTAGGCAGAATTAGTGGCCGACTACCTGAAAATGAGTCTTGTGACTTACGTACAAACTTCCATCCAAATAACTTCTAAAGATCCATAAATTAGCAGAGATATGTGTATTCCCAAATAACAAACTGTGAGAAAACCTTCAAAGGTTGTTCTATCAAATGTCTTTTAATTAAAAAAAAGTTTTTATTGTTCAAATATTTTGAGCCAATGCCAGTTAGTCCAAACTCAGAGGTTCTCCGCGAGACGCGGTTGTTAAAGGTTTCAAGGCATTCACGCGACCAAAAGAGGGTAAACACACGAAGGCGACTCCATTTTGACGTGAACTTGTTGGCCTAAACGATTGGTCTTCTCAGCGTGGTGGCAGTAGCTTAAGTGACTCAGGACATCAATTGATGTCACTGTAGTGTTTCGGACTAGGAGGTCCTAGAGTTCCACTCCCGAAGGTGGGAATATTTTTGGACACTATATTGCTATATTGCTTCCTCTCTCTAGGAGAATTCTAGTGTCCGGCTTCTCTGTTCGGGAGTTTTCTGCGGTTGCTCCGATCAATACCAGGGGAATGCCGGAGCAGAACCCTAACAAACGGGCCACGAACAAAGAGTTTTCTCTTTCTTGTCCAATACTCACCTCTTACTTACGTATTCACATACTCACACGCACTACACTATCACACTTGTCGGGAAACCAGTCGAGAGCTTAGAGCCTGTCCCAGTTGGGGCGGGGCCCCGCTGGTAGGAAAGACCTGGTTGGGGAAAACCTCGCTAGTCGACGTTTAGGTCAGAGACGGGACCGGGAGATGTGGCTCAGTGTATCAACTGATGTCTGTGCAGTGCCTCTGATCGGAAGGTCCTAGGTTCGTGTCCCGTCAGTGGCAAGATTTTCGACACTGCCTTGTCAGGTCGAATTCAGTCGCTAGTTTCGACACTAGGACGAATTCAGTTGCTGACTGGACGAGAATTCTAGAGGTCCGCTGCTCTGATAGATAGTGTGTCGTGGTTTCCCCGATCAACACCTGGTGATTGCCGGAGTGGTACCCTAACAAACGGGCCACGGATCGCTCGCGATCTTTCCTTCCTCTTCCTTGTCCTATCCTCACCTCTTAGACACATTCACACTAACATGCAGCCAACGTTAGGTCGGCGCCGGATGTCGTCATCCAGTGGATGAAGATTACTTACACCTCCCGATGAAAAACAAGCACTACTTACGGGACTAATGACCTCAGAAGTTGTGATCGGATTCACTAACAACCAACCAATCAGTGCCGGATCTCCCCACCCCGTGATAAAACACGCACTACACTTACGGGACGACCAGAGCCGTTGACGCGCCCGCGAACGCAAATCTATCAAATGTTCTTGGCTGTTCGTGAGAAACCGCGTCCAAGGCACAGGTGCCAACGTTTCGGCCACCATTCTGCAACCTTCCTCAGGGCGAAAAGCGAGTGGCGTAGCATTATGCCCTGAGAAATGTTGCAGAATAGCGGCCAAAACATCGGCACCCGTGCCTCGGACACGGCGTCTCCCGAACAGCCAAGAACTTTCAGACTCCGGCCGCAGAAGCCTATGCTCGCAATTCAATCAAATGAGCGCGGTGGCCGCTCCCGATGCCGAGTGTTCTGACCTCGTTCGCTGGTTGTTGCGGCTGTTGCTCGGCGCGCGCGGCTCCGCCTTCGCCAGCTCATTCAATATTCAGCGGAATCCGCGGCTGCCCGCGGCCGCCCTGTCACAGAATGTTCGCCCCGAGCTCCTCTCCGACATGATTCAAAAAATTCATCGCCCGCTTCGCATAAAACACTTCCCCCTGCGGCGCTTTCATTTTGTTCAACAGGGTGACTCGTGGGTCACGTGCTATAGGTTGCATTTTTTTGCGAGATTGTTTTGTAACTTTATTAAAAACTAACAATGTTGCCCCGGACTTTCTTCATACTTGTAATAGAGGAAGAATATCAATTTTCTATAAACCAAGGTGTTTAAGATTTTTGTTTTTAATATAATTATTTTAAATACTAATAAATTACTTTAATTTCCTTTAATTTAATTATGCAGAGAATTGATATTATATTAAACATGTTTATCTTACGCACTAGTACAGTCTAACACATTTGTTAGCTACCAGATCTGGTGCACCGCTACTGGCCTCTCGCACAATACATTAGGAACCAATCTGTTCTTAGGGAAGGGCAGAAAATAATTCTTGTGTTACATCTACCAACATATTGTTTGAATTATTTATTTTCCGCATTTGTGTTGTAATAAACTTCACCAAACTTTTCAAGAATAACGTTGCGGTAGCCTTCAAGAAAAGCCTGTAAACAAAATTGTGTCTAATATTACACTACTTTCTGTGGTACTGATGTTGGTTACATGCGGTTGAATTCACTTTTATTAGTATACATTACTCCCTCTGTAACGCGTGTGCGGAGTCATCTCGTTAAAACACGTACTATAGTAAACAATTTGTTTCTAAACGGAATACTAGAACAGGTATATTGTTACGGTTATAATTTCGCATACATATTTAATTTAAAGCGGATACTTTCGAATTGCACAGTATGCTATATAGACAATATAGAACCAGCGTACGCCATGTACTGACATGTCACTTGCCAATCGATATTCTCATTTTACCCTCTCATGAATGTTTTACAACATCGCAATGTACGCTTTATATAATAGAATACATTTTGTAGATTGTTAGAATATTTTCACAATACCACCCACGAACGGTGGAAGAGTGGGCTCAATGACCTTTGCTTAGCCATCATTAAGGACATGACTTTACATATTCATTTATATAGCATTGACGCAAAACAATGAATATGTCAGATTTAAAGTAAAATATTGCACTCTCAAACATGAAATATTTTATTGTGGATTCATAATTACAACAAATTTGTAGTGAACTAGTGATATGTGCAAAATTTTGCATTGATAAGCTACATACCAATAGAAAATCTTTAAATTTTCACTACTTGTTATCAATAATAATCATTTTGTTAAATGGCTAACTATAGCTGTTTCTTATGTTGTTGGCAACGCTAAAGCCGAACCGCGGATAGCCACGTGTCGTTTATGCTGAAATACAATAGTATAGCAAATATGCTTCTAGGTTTATTACAAGACGATTGTCGATGTTGCAGGTTACAGTAAAGATATTCAATAGATGCCAGACACTCAAATCAGTTGAGCAACTTTGCGAATTGCGAAGTCAAGTGCCACCTCGGCGTGTTGTGTTCGTCTCTCTTGGTTAGTTGCCCTGCGTGTCGAGTGAGAAACGGTTGATATTACTATAGATTGCATGACTCGTCTTCTTGTTGCGTTCGAGTGCTAGTTTTTGTATAAAAAGGTTACTTGTAATGCCGCGACAGTGTGGAAATTATCCAAACAATTTCTGTGATATGTGATGAGGTAACCTTTGATAGCGAAAGACTGAATGTTACTCTCTTGTTAAGAAAGGCATATGAATTGTATTTTGTACATTGAATAGATGATTAGGACAACTCGTGGATCCTTCATTTTTGCCGTGTGTCTTCAGGGGTATTCGCGTTCTGTGCCATTTGCAATTTCCATGATACGGAAGGAACCAAAGCACCACACCAAAGACTGTTATTTCTGCATGACCAAAATTGCTGGAATCATAAGCAAGACCGAGAAGACTAATGTTTCAACCTCCCTTCAGCTATTAGACCTGTAACTCACAGTGCCGATCTTCCAAACCAGCGCAACCGGATAATTGGAGTTTACATTCCGAAAATTTTGGCGATGAAGATCGCCACGTAAGTACTGAAAATTACAACATTAAAGATCCAAATTTCAGGGGACCGTTTTCTCAAACTCGTAGAATCAATCAGTGGGAACTCCATGATCTAGTTCGTGATCTAAATTGTCAAAGAATCGGGCATAATTATTCGCGTCCCGATTAAAGTTTTGAAATTCCTTCGGAAGGGAACTACAATTACTGTGTATCGCTGACGTGAACAAAACCTACAATGCCTGCTTTCCGAAGAAGGCAGTCTAGTGAATTGTACTGATGGATTACTGCATCAGTACAATGCACTGCATGCAAATTGAGTGACCATCATTATCTGGGAGACCATCATTATTTTCAGGAATGCAGGTTGCTTTTCAGTTATTCTAAACTGTTTAAAAGCCGCGCTTATTCATGTTGGAAATGGAAATCCGGCGATTCCTCTTCTCTATGCGGACCATATGAAAGAGACGGATGGCATCACGAAAAGTTTGATATCGAAGACACAATTTCATCAGCGGTCGTGGAATGTATGCAACGATTTGAAAGTTATCGCACTTTTGTTATGTCTCCAACAAAGATATACTAAATTTTCTTTTTTTTTCTATGCGAGTGGGACAGCAGACATGGGAAAAATCAATTTGTGAAGAAGTACTGGTCTCAATGACATCTGGTAGCTGAACAAATAAATGTAACTTCGCAACCACTAGTAAATCGTACACACGTTTCTCTTCCTTCCTTGCACATCAAACTCGGATTGATGAAAAATTTTGTGAAGGCGAAGGATAAAACTGGGTCAGGTTTTCTGTACTTAAAGAACAAACTCCAGAGGAACAGTAAAGCGAAAATAAAGGAGGGAATGTTTGTATGTCCAAACAAAAATAAAGCACCTTATGAAGAACGATTATTTGGAAGTTTGAATAGTCTGGAAAAGACTGTATGGACGTCGCTTTAAATGATCATAAATGAATTCCTAGTGCCCGATATCCTCCACAATTATAAAGCTTGGGATGTTAAAGAAATAGTGGAGAGATAAACCACTCCATGGACAATATCTAATGGGATGGACAAGCTGCAGATCAATTAAGATCAATCATTTATGCAGCTTAAAAGGGGAGGTATGAGGCACTAATTGGAAGCAGTTTGAATAGCTGCCCAATATCAGACGATGAGAACCGACATTATGATAAAGCGGCTCTTAAAACTTCCTAAGATGATAAATACTGCACTTGCCAGGGACATGTAAAAACAATTAATCATATTGTCTCCGCTTGCCCAAATCTAGCAAAGAGTGGTTACCTCCACTGGTAGTTCAGGACCGCCCTCGAGATACAAAAGACATACCCCAAGTTGTACGAACACTCACCAAAGGGCTGACGTCTTTTGGACTGAGTACAATATTGAACGACTAACAAAATAAAACTGATCGCACGATAGCGACAAACAAACAGGACATTGTTATTCGGAATTTGGAGAAACAATTGTGTCCAATTGTGGATGTTGCAGTACCATGTGCTCAAAATGTCGTGAACAAAGAGGCAGAGAAACATCCAATACAAGGATTTGGAAATGGAAGTCAGTCGAATGGGGGGGCGAAGCACATATCGTCTGTGTTGTTATCGGATGTCTTGGATTTGTTCCACAAACATTTTGTAAGAACTTGGCTAAACTCTCCGGACATTGAAAAGACTGGGAAGTGCAAGATATTGCTTTCTTTGGAACAGCCCACATTTTGCTCAAAGTATTGTATGGGCACCGATAGCCCCTGGATCTGCTCCTTAGGAAGCGGGGTGCAACCCGGAGTAGACTTGATAATCAACTGACTCAATATCTTTAGTCGTTAATTAGAGTAATACTAATACTAATAATAATATATAATAATAATCATACTAATAATATTATAATAAAATAATAATAATAATAATAATAATAATAATAATAATAATATCAACATACCTTAAACCCAAATATGTATTAACAACACAATAGAAGACAAGAGATTGCAGAGAACGCATTGAATTAAGGTCGTGGGGAGGAGGCCGTGGCCCTGAACGTGGGGCGCGCGACTGAGCCTTCGCCCTCGCCCGATAAATCAGCGCCACCTGTCGGCACCTGAAGCCGTCGCCGAGGCTGCCACCGAGCAGAGTGGCTGTCGTAGTGAGATTGGCGGCTTAATGGCCTATGAAACGAGACAGCGACTGCAACCGGCCAATGGCCGATCTGTACGACCTCGCTTTCAATTCCCCAGCCGTTGACGGCGGTAAAAAAATGACTCAAATTTGAGGAGATGGACGACAATGAATTATATTGATTCTCTTAGACGTACATTTGAATACACGCATGATAAAGCAGGGTTGGAACTAAGTGATACGTTGTTCAGCCACTGAATCATAGTGAATGTGTTGACTTTAAGCTGTCAGCTGTTTACGTACGTCTCTATTCTTTGTGAACTCGACTTCTACTCTCGATATGCTTAGAAATCATTATTTAATATTTGGAAAGAATGCTCATTTTGAAGTGGCGTATTTGGTGTGTATAAAAATGTAACAATATACACTTATATTATAAATAACTGCATCTGATCAACATATATTTCTTAAAATGCTAGGCATTGTAATCTTCAATGTTAATCTCCATGTAAATATGTTTTTTCAACTTTTTTTCTAAATTGCATTTTATTCTTTCTGGAATATATTCCTAATTGATTCATATATCTTTATTTGTGCCTTCGTTTGGAATAGTGCGACCTTTAACTTTCACAAAGAACCCATTTCCCAATATTTTAATTTGTTCATTTTCCCTCGTTCTGGCTCAGGTTTTCTCTTCTTGCTTTAGATCCTCGCCAAAATGCCTTGTAAGTTCCATTAAAAAATTCTTCAAAAAGGCCAATTTGTTCGTCCAGAGGATGAATGTAAAAAAATATTTATTAGTGGTTAAACCATCAACATTTTTCAACTAAGTTTCTATCTTCCATACTTTCGTATCTACGTTCATATGTTATCTGTCAGTCACTTCTCTGTATGGTGAAGTAACGTATTTTTACATGGTGGAGTTTCCTTCCATACGATTTTGAAGAATAGTGAAGTTCTATTTACCAACTTTTTTCCATCTGTTAATTTCTGTCAATATTTTCGTACTGAGAACATACGGATGATGTTACTATTACTTCTAGTTCCTTTTCCCGTTTCCTGGTGGTGAACGGGAGCGGTGGCATCAACGGATGTCATTGCAGCGCCTCTGACCGGGAGGTCCTAGGTTCGAGTCTTGACAGCGGCAGAATTTCCGACACTGGCATTTCAGCTAGATCGAATTCAGTCCCTGTCTGGAGGAGAATTCTAGTGGTCGGATGCTCTGATTGGTAGTTTTCCGTGGTTTCTCCGATCAACACCAGGCGAATGCCGGAGTAGTACCCTAACAAACGGGCCATGGACCGCGCGCTATATGTCCTTCCTCTTCCTTGCCCTATCCTCTCCCCTTACACACCCACACTCACACTAACATGCACAACACTACCACATATTCCGGGAGACCGGTCGGGAGCTTAGAGCTTGTCCCGGCTGGGACGGAGCCCCGCTGGTGGGAGAGTCCTTGTTAAGGGGAAGACCGGCGCCGACCTACCGTCGGCTAGTGGGATCTCACTATCCAGCGGAGGAAGATCACCGCTATCTGCCGAGGGAAAACATGCACTATACTAACGGGACTAGTGACCAAAGCAGTTGACGCGCCCGGAATCACTAACCAACCAACCAATCGTTTCCTGGTCCGTTTGACTAGTGGTCGTCTTTCGCGATGGCGATGCTGCAACCCGCAACACATCTATAACGGGCGGGCTCAGCGCAGCGGATGTGGGCAATTGGACGGGCAATGCGAGTGGGGGGCGGGTAAGGCTTCAGGGGTGGCGAGATGCAGTGGGCGACTACTTTGTAAACGACATCCCGACAGGTTTGTTAACGAAACAAGTACTCTTATTTTCAACTAGCATCTCATATTCACGAAGCATCCAAACGTGTTTCTCTTTAACGCTAGTTGAAAGGTATGGCGGGGGGATATTGCAAGCCGTACAGCTCTTTGAAAGTATGAAAAATTAAGTATAATGACTAATTGAACTTAATAGATACTCTATTTAACCGAATTTTGAAGCCTACTTTGAGACACTAACAAACCTAGAAATATATTGCATCACTCTCACAATATACTATTTCTTATATTGAGTAATACGAGATACGAGAATTTTAGATATTGTAATTAATAAATGCAAACAATAGTTTCCTTCTCTTTCTCATAGTCCTCTTTTCCTCCGTTGGCGCAATGATTCTACCAAAAGTGGTTTTACTTTTTAAGCCATTAAAATGCGGTTTGGGTGAATTAGGACACGTCGAGTTGTCGATACCTCATCTAAAACCTCTCGACAAGACAAATCGATTCGCACAATTCTTCGCCGATTCATTCTAGAGAATTCATTGAGAACTTTAAAAAACACACGCTTTATTTGATGGATCTCACACTGTATTGTAAATGGAATAGCATAATAATGGTTCCAATGGCATTCAAAGTTTTATTACGTCAGGAAATATTGCCAATCAATACAATGAGAATGTAATATTTATTTTTAAACAACTCTTAATTATTGGAATCATTAACTTTTACAATCAATATATAATTTTTAAAATAATACTCCATACATGATAACCTTAAGAGTACATAATGTTTTACCTTAATGTTGAAAGGCTGGTATGAAGGTTATTTAGACCCATGAATGATACTTGCATGAGTTGGCCAAAATTAAATTAATTTGGCCAGGCACGGAACGCAGAACACAAATTGAAAGTTGTTGTATTCTTATTCACATTATCATGTACCGCATATTTGTTTTCGGCTCTTGCCTAAATTCTATAACTATTTGTGAAAACACTTAAACAAAAGTGTTTCAAAGCAATATTCACACACACACACACACACACACACATTAATTACGTATTAAATAAAAGAAACTTCTTAGTGTTTCCTTGACATACGTGAAATCTACATCTTTTACATGTTGAGCATTCTATAATATATACAGTGTATTTATATGTAAATGAATATAAACTTCATTTACTATTGTCTTCTGGCTTTTATTCAATTTTTATATTGTCTTCTTTCTCACACCATCCAAAATCAGCAACGTTTTGCGTGTAATTCTACCTGTAACACGTCTACAGATATAATACATCACAAAGTAATACATTCATACATTAGCTCTGGATTATTTAAACTGATTTTACGAAAAAGCAACAACATGAGGGAATTGGGCTAATTAAAACATGTATTCATTTCAATTTTATCATTTGTATTTTTAAGATATTGAGGTAAATTTGTTGTTTTTTTAATGGAACTATACATATTTTTGAGTCTAACGTGACGAGCGTAAAAAATCCAATGATATACATATTGTCACATATTAGATAAGCATTTTCTTGAGTAATTTTGGTTTTTGCAACTCAATGGATATTGTAACGCTCTGAGCACGTGCTAGCAGGGAGAGCGCTGTGCGACCTTGGTTGGCGGACTGTTACATTTACAATATACTTAAACACGAGCACTAAAAATATGTATAGTTACATTTGAAAAACCTAATGTTACTTCAATATATCTTAAAGTACACTTTCGTAAAACTGCTTTACCATAACTTCAAGTGTTAAAAAATTACAGGAAGTGTTAAAAAATTACGTGAATCAACCTGAATAATGACCTGATATACACCACATCACTAGGTTTTTCAAATAGAACTGTTTTCTTTTTAGTTTAACGCCTCAATAATCTACACTTACTTTGAAATTTTAAAAATAATCTTCATCTTTTATAATAACGCAATAATCTTTAAAATTTATTATTAATCTTTTAATAATTGCACCCTGCACTGACCTTTCTGCACTTCTCAATAACTAAGATTTCTTTTATAAGTATTGAAATAATGGATCTTTCAATTAAATATTGCGAATGGTACAGAAGAGAAACCATTATATAGCGCTTTTTTGTGTATTATGTTACACTTGAATAAAGTTTTCTGTGTGGTTCTTCCTCCTCTAAAACGAGATTGTAGGTTACTGAAGAGGTCTGAATATATTAAGTGTTTTTCAAACTGTTTTTGGAATATTTGTTCAGAACTTTCGACAATGTCAGCAATATGGTAATAAGTCGATAACTGCTAGACATAGGGGTCAGTTCAGATTTTGGCAAACATGTGGAAGCTTCAATACTTGAGGAAAGGTTTCCATTGTTAATGAGAAATTAATTGAATGCATGAAATTAATTGGTGAGCTGAAAAGCATATGGTAAAACAAATATCAATGTCTTGGCTGTGATGCCATCAGAGCCATAAGCATTTGATTTTAATGTAGAAGCAATTTCGAAAACCTCTTGTTATTGTATCTCATGAAATATAATTTATCATATATAGCAAATAAACTGTTTCTAAGATATTAGAATACTTCGTTTGACATAAGATACTATTAGTTTTGAAATATTTACCAAGTAGCCATTAATGGCGCCCAAAGTCATCTGGACAAGAGTTTCAGGAGAATTTTCGTTCGTGATCCTGAGGTCTCTAATTGTGTGTCAGACGTCTTTGGTGTTCATTTTCGTTGCCACGTCTTTGCACCTAGGCTGAATATTCATATTTTGGTAGTCACGGTAGCGGATCATTTTGTTTTTACATTTAGTACATTTTATAGAATACATCATAAATAGTAAATCATGCTTTGATACTCCTGGAATTGGTATCCTTAGTACTTTTGATATCTCTGTCACAATTTATTTATTTATTTTTATTCAGCTCATAATGATAAATAAGTAGGTCTGTATTCTAGTAATTTGTATGCATTGATAGTGTCGATAAACATTTCAGTAGAATTTATGAGAAATGTCTTTAAATCGCTATTGAAAGCACCCATGATTATATCTTGAAATATATTTATGACCTGCAAAAAGGAGAGCTTTAATTCAGACTATTCCACTTGTGAAATTAAAGTCAATAGTGTTTAACTACACAAAATGTCCCTATCAGATCAGTATATCTCAAAAAGTTTATCACTTTTTCTATCCGATTTTTCTTATCGCTTCTCCCTACTGGTCGATCATAAACTATGACTCATCTATCTTAGGAAACAGTATACATCAATCACTATATCAATGACCAATAAACAGCGTTATCTACTATAAAATAACCTCTTTGATTTTAATAGCTCAGTTATTTTAAATATTTGTCGCATCATGAAGCTCTTTTGGACATAATTTTCAATAGTTTTATTAAATACCACTTATGCTTTTAAAATTCTAAAATTAATCCCCTCCTCGTTTCGAGAATTGGTAATTTATCAACAATTTCTAAAGCAATCGTGATATTACCTCCGATAAATTGTCGGTTTTCGTGGGCCGGTACCCAACAGCATCGAGTATACGTTTCATTTCAATTTTGTTTTCCCCAAACATATTCCATGCCAAGGAAAGTGCGGATGGATTTAGCAACTAATTTGACCTTAATGTCATTCCGAAAAAAATGAACAAAAACAAACTCCTCAACTCAACTTTTCTTTTGAATTGTTATTAATGAACATCCTATCATTCCGAAGGTATGTAAATAGATACATACGCGAGTTGTGATTTCATTGTAGATTTTATCCATTTTCCGCAATTAATAACAGATCTTGTAATGTTTTAGTTATAATATTTAAAATTTGCGAGCAATGATGTTTAAGTTATCGAGCATTTATGTGGAATACACATCCGCCAGGAGGAACCCGAGACAAAAACATTTGTATATGTGTGTCTGAAGAAGTGTATGTTTGTGTGTGTATACATAAGTGATATTTGTTGCGAACTGTCCTTTCCACAGCTGTCGCTTAAGGTGAAAGGTACATCTTTGATCGTTGTTATCTTTTGAAAGCAGAGTGACTGAATAGAATTGAACGAGGGACAATCAAATTGAACGCCGGCACCCAAACCAGAAAATATGCGCGGACGAAATAAATCGATGCCCAGTTGCTACCTTTGCCTTCGCCGGCGCATTAATCACCTCGGCAGCACTCGGAGGGCGCCGCAAATCAAGTGTCACGCGCACAATCTGAGGCCATTGAGGGCGCCCTGTTGCGCGACGCCCGGCCGCGAAAAGGCCCCGTGCGATGGCGGCGCGGGGCGGGGGGCGGGGCGGGGCGGGGGCGAGGGGCGGGAGCGCGGTGCGCAGGGCGCGGGGCGGCGGGGCGCGGGGGCGGTGGCGGGGCGGTGGCCAGCGCGCGGTGGCGGGGCGCGGTGGCGGGGCGCGGTGGCGGGGCGCGGTGGCGGGGCGCGGTGGCGAGGCGTGGTGGCGGGGCGCGGTGGCGAGGCGGGTGGCGGGGAGCGGTGGCGGGGCACGGTGGCGGGGCGCGGTGGCGGGCGCGGTGGCGGGAGCACGGTGGCGGGGCAGGGGCGCAGGGCGCCGGACGCGGGGCGGGGGCGGAGCGCGGGGCGCGGGGCGCCCGGTGAAGCAATTACGCCGGCTTTCCCCACTTCTGTTAGCGACCACGCAATGACAGCAGCGATGGCCGCAGCAGCTATGCGACTGGAGGCGACAGTCGCCGGGTAGATGGCGCAGCGAGCCGAAACAAACGAAGCGGGCTGTTGCTAATTAGCTAACAAGTGACGGCTGCCCTGTAGCGATGAAACACTCCTCGGGTGGGACGTTGAGGTCGGGGAGGGGGGCTGTTTCCGGGTAATGCGCCCCCCTCTCTTTCCCTTCGCGTGAACGTTGAGTCGCGTGCACCTGCAGCTCCCCCCTCCGCCTCCGCCACCCGCTCACATCCCCCGTGCTATGTAAATCAGCAGGAGGAGATATTTCAGTCTGAAAGGTTCTCTTAGAAAACAACACTAGAAGTATCCAATTATTACGCTAAAGCGTAAAATAAATTTGGAAAGATTTCGTTTCTACGATAGAAGTTCAGAATTGAATCTCAATATAGACTATTAAAAGAGCCAGGGCTTAATTTCTGGCGGAGCGCTACAGGGCGTTCCGGTACTTTCAAAATAAATATTAAATTATATTAGAAATATGCAATATTTTCAGTTAAATGGATAAGTAGTAGAAAAAGTAAATACAAATTTTTGAAGTACTTTGACAAGTACGTTAATTAACTCTCTGATAGCCGAGCAGAGTCCAAATGCACCACACCTGTTGTTTGTTAAAACATTTTATACTATTATCTCGTATTGAAAATGCTCATATTTTGTTAAAGTTCCTTGTAATATGTTCCTAAATTTGAACATTATTTGACGCATATTTCTGCTTCATTTTAAAAGAATAATTCGGAGTCTTAGCAAAATAATACAAAGAATTAAAAAATAAACCTAAAAACTGAGTAGCGGGAAATATATGACTGAAAGCATCTTCTATGGTTAGCTAAAGATCTCTAAAACTATGAAATTGTAATTTTGCTGAATTTCATAATCATATTGTAGTAATTTAGTGTAATATTATGTACATTCGAGTCATAGCAAATTTACTCTAACAAATTATATTGGAGTTTAAATGGCTGTGTTCTTCTAGCACGAGAAATAATTTTAAAAATATAATGTAATGGAAAACTAAAATACTTTCTCTAAATTTAGTAGATGAATATTTATTCTTGCTGTGTGCGGTAATCTTTTCTTATTTATATTGTTTGTAAAGATACCACATTGAATTGACTATTTGATTAGAAATAAATACATGTCAGTCAACATACCAATTTCATAGGCCAGCCTTCCATTCCAGTCTCGTCGAATTCATTGCTCTGCTTTCAATTTGTATTTCATGAATTGCATTGGTTCAGACAGTGACAGTTAATCTGTTGAAAAGTATCATTTGGAGAGTGGTATGGTTTAGAAATGAGTCCCATCGCCTACGCAAACAAATGCAGAGGTGTTTCCATGATTAATGGTAAAGCCGGTATCACTCATTCGCTTTAACTGCTCCGTCCTCTCTTTCCGAGCCCTCTTCCCCCCCCCCCTCACACTTCGTTCGATGCGCCCGCAGAACAAGCGAACGTAATTCTGCACCTGTTATTTAACGCGCGTAGCTAAACTGTTAAGAGGCGAGAGAGCGCAAGCATCATATACAGAGAGTTTAAAAATGTATATGGAAGCATTTTGTAATATTAGTAATCTCGCTCAAAAGATGTTCCGCTTTTAAAACTGTCCAAGTTTTCAACATTTAGGAGGTTGCTTCAAAAAGAAGAAACTAGTTAAGGTATATGTGAATTCACTTATAATAAAATTTGTTCTTTCATTTTTTTAAAAGGAAATTCCATATCTATTTACTTCTCTCTAGATTGCGCATTGAAAAGTATTAATAATCATTATATTATCTATATTAATTTCTAATGTGGGCACATATTGACAGAAAACTTCCCTTCACAGCCTTGGGTCATATAACAGTTGTTTTTAAAGTTTCGTTAGACGTACAGGAACTCGAGAAAAATCCAAAAATAATGTAATAATTTCAATTTTGATTGCAGATATTTGATTGTGTTATTCAACCTAATCTCTGAGTGCTTATATTGACTAAATTATCATAGTGTTTTGTTACTTATGGTGGATCTGACGTTTCGCGAAAGGAAGGCACCTAGGAAAAGGCCTCTCGCCTCAGATCACGAAGGTTAAATATTCTTCAAAGCTGCCTACTCGTGTATTATAATAGTTTAATATACAACTAGTTTATAATGTTAATAATATTTCCTGAGTACCTGTTTTCAAAACAAGCAATGTTAGAAACGAGATTCCAAATTTGTACGAATGCTATAAAACAATACTCTGTAGAACTTCCATATATTATTTTTTCATAACAGCTTTATAAATTTACTACAGAATCAACATTTTGCAAACGATCTTTATTGTGACGTCAGGGGAATTTGACAACTGTGCATAAAAACGGATGTCAACTGTTCAGTTTATCGCTACCCATCCACGATTCTCTCGCTGCGATTGGCTGAAAGTGTGATGACGCAATCATTCGTACCAAAAACGACATAATCTGTGCTGTAAGGTGTCGTTTTATGTCCGATTTCTTGTAACGTAAAAGGTCGTTACCAATGCTAGACTACAGAAAACTTGTTTATTTTTAATATTGCATACACTTTAAAACCTGACGAAAGCTGTGGCGCATTATCGATCTTCCGATCGCAATTCGCATAACAGCTTCCGCGCCATCGGAGAGCACAAGCAGCTTATCACTTTGTGGGAGATTGAAACGTCGAATCGAGATTTAACGATTGTCCATATTTATTTTTTAAACGATTAGTTCTTCTACGAAATATAGAATATGACAGTCACATTTTTTTAAATATCCTGTAAATTGGAGTTTCGCGCAAAGAGATTCCATATTCTAGCTTGCTTTTCAACGCGTATAAGTGTACTTTTCTCTTTCGACATACGATTGTTCGCCCTCACTGTAGAGTGAACCACCTGTAGTTTTTCGGCACGACGTATGATTCTGGTTTATCAGCTGAGTGTTTCATGCCGATGGTTACGAGAGCTGGTTCTGTGTCAAGAAAGTTGGTCGTGTGTTACACGAAATCTTTCTCTGGTTGTGGCTCATTTTTGTAAGAGCAACCTACATTAAAAAAATTACAATATCGAAAGGGAGAAGAATAAATATAGTAGAAGTATAAAATAAGAGGAGAATTTTAAATAAGGGATCCGGACCAGAGTGAGTGTGTACATGTGATTGAGGAAGATGAACACGAGAGAGAACAAGGAAATTGAAAGTAACATTTTATGACAAAATTCAAGGGAAATGCAGGTTAATAATCTCTTTAAAAGAAAAAAAGTCAACGGTGAGAAGTAAGAAGCTTATTGCAACTCAATCAGAGAGGGGATGTCGAGTAAAAAATGACATAGTAGTGTAACAAAAGGGCAATAAGAAGTAAGAGTGAAGGAAAGATGTTTCGAACAACTCGAATAGAAAGATATCAACTTCGAAGAAATATTTCATTTGTATTTTATATTTTACATTAATTTGTACTTATTTATAAAATTAATACATCCGATATTTTTTCATGATATAAAAATTATTAATTCTGCCTTTAGGTATAAACATAATAAAAATAAGTATAACATGTAACACTGAAATTTTCATATTTTCAATTAATTAGCAAGTGCTTCTCGAATTATTTCACATACGTAAAGAAAACACCACTAAATCAAGTAGAAAATTAAAGTATGAAAAAATCATGACCCTAATGTAATGCAAGAGTCGTGTCATTCAAACATTCACATAACAAATATACCGCCACATGTGAACATTTACAATGTAGTACAGCTTTAAATTGTTATAATTGACTCAATTAAAACATCGCATTAAAATATACATTATACATAAATATTCAATGACTAAATCAGGTCCACGAGTGTGAAACCACGCGTTTCCCAGGACTAAATGCGTTTGCTGCAATTCGCTCGATCCATTTCGCTTAAAAACTTCCATGCCAGAGTAGCTCATCGCACGCTAACAGCAATCATGAAATTTCGATCTTTAACTCGATAATAAAACGGTATCCATATTTCGCGAGCTGCCGTTGCGCACGTAATCCGCTTAGCGCGGCGGTCAGCGCGGCTGTTAGGCGCAGCCGGGGGGGCGGGAGGGCGAGCACGTTGATCAGGTGACCTGGCGGCGAATCAGAGGCCCAAACAAAGAGAATCGAATAATCCAGCAGAGCATGACCGACGCTCTCAGTTCTCAACCCATACGTTCTTCCTGAGTGCTGTTTCCCCTTGGTTAACTGCCTATCTCTGCCCGCCCTTCACCGTCCGAATTCATTTTTTTCCCTTCACGCCCTTTCGAAAAACCCAAATGTCATGTACCGGCTGAGAGGGCTCAGAGAGTTCAATGATGACACTGCAATGCCTGTAACCGGGGCGTCATAGTGTTGGAGTCCCGACGGTAGCAGGATTTTTCACAGTAGCTACATGGCTATGTCGAGTTCACCCGCTGCTTGCGGGACAGTTCTAGCGGCCAGTTGCTCCGATCAGTAGTTTTCCGTGGTTTCTCTGATCAATATCAGGCGAATGTCGGAGTAGTACTCCAGTATCCCAGAAAACTGAACACATACTGCGCGCGATCTTTCCTTTCCCTTCCTTGTCCTATCCTCATCCCGTTACTTCCACACACACATGCATTATACTACCATACAGACCGGGAGACCAGTCAGGACATTAGGGCTTGCCCCGGCTGGGGCGGTGCCCCGCTGTTCGGAGATACCTGAGGGGGGAAAACTCCGCAAGCAGACGGGTAGCTGGGCACTGGATCTCGCCATGCAGTAGGGACTGACCACCACCATCCCACAAGACAAAACATGCACTGTATTTACCGGAGTAAAGACCTTAGCAGTTCACGCGCCCACAATCACTAATTAATCAGCGAATCCCGTTCGTGGACCTCTCTCGGTCCCTTCTTTCATCGTCCCAATGCATGTTTTTTTCCTTCACTACATTTGTAACTTCTCTAAAGCCCTATATTGTACCGGGAGCGGCGGATCAGTGAATTAACCGATGTCGGTGCAGCGCTTCTGACCGACAGGTCCTAGGTTCGAGTCCTTTTTTTTAATTACACAATGAAAATTTACAATCTATTTCATTCCCAAATAATAAGCAAATATTATAATTAATTGCTTATACAATATAAAAATAAAATACAATGATCAAAGAAACAATAACTTGCAGAAAAGTCCCCCATTGATACTTTCCAGGATTAGTACACAAGGTGCGAGTCCAGGGGCGACAGGATTTTCGACACTAGCTTTTGAGCTAGGTCGAATTCAGTAGCTGTCTGGAGGAGACTTCTAGTGGCCGGCTGCTCTTATCGGTCGTTTTCCGTGGTTTCTCCAATCAAAAACAGGCGAATGCCGGAGCAGTACCCTAACAAACGGGCCACGGACCGCGCGCGATCTTTCCTTCCTCTTCCTTGTCCTATCCTCGCCTTTTATACATACACTTAAATTAACATGCACTCCACTGCCACACATGCCGGGAGACCGATTAGGGACTTGTCTCGGCTGGGGCGGTGCCCCGCTGGTGGAAGATTTCTGGTTTGGGAAAACCCCGCTAGTCTACGGTAAGTCGGTGCCTGATTTCGCCATCCAGTGGGGGAAGATGATCGCCACATTCCGATGAAAAACATGTACTACACTTACGTGACGGATGAGTTCAGTAGTTGACGCGCCCGGAAACACTAACAATCAATCAACGCGTCCGGAAGAACTAAAATCAATCAATCAATCAATCCAGTGTTGCCTTAGCATGGCATCGTCTCTACCCGTTACCAGCGCTGTTCTTCCGAGGATCGCGCAGGTCCGCGCCTGTGGGCGTAGGCCTCGCGTTTGCGCGAGCGGCGCCTCCACCCCTTCCCCTGGCCACGAGCCGCAGCCGACAGCTCCCCCCCGCTCCCCTCCCCCCTTCCCCTCCCACACCGCCCTTCACTAGACAAATATCATTTGTTTCCTGCCAAAGCGCCGTGTCGACGGCGCTTGTTGAAACAAACGTATCAACGGTTGTCTGATTGGTTAACCCATGTCCCTGGGCGAGAGGTGTAGATTTATACTCTTCTTGTTTGAATAACCCATTTGGTGACAATACCAATTAAGCGTTGAATGGTGCTTTTCAACTATTCTGCTTCCCGTTGAAATCAAAACAAAATATTAGGAAATGTGTTGGTTAAAGGGAGACTTTGGTGGTATTTCATATCGCGATGAGATCATTTCTTACCGGTTTTTTTTGGTAGGTGTGAGAGAAATATGTAATTGAAGGGAATAAATAATTGGGCGGTAATTTTATGAATATTGTTGACGCTTTTGTCATGGAAATTTAGGTAACTCTGGTGGCATATTATATTGCATGACAAATGCATTTATGCATCAAAGAGTTATATTCATTGCAATGAAAATTCGAATAACGAAATCTCTCGTTTCAAAATTTGTCGCTTCAAGAGTTCATCAGACCCGCAGGAGAATGAGATTATTCTAGTTACATCCCGATTAATTTAGCCGCTTGCATGTCGGGGTATTTTTTAAAATTCTTTGTAAGTGTTCAATAATTCACAAGCGAGAGAAAAGGCTGTTTAGGAGTGTAGTAACTTGAAGTTAGAAGTTAATGAACCTCTATGAAAATACAAAGTTATGAATGTTTTCTGTATGAATAATTTATAAAAAGTACATGATAAAAGCAATATGCTCAATAACTAATATTAAAGAAAATGTCTGCATTGTTTGTTGGTGTAAAGTAAAGATTTAATGACAGTATCTGCAAAACAAAAAGAAATTGAGAAGAACATTATCTTAAGCAAAGTGAAGACATTGAGTAAAATAAATCAAATTTGGATATAAACAAGAAAATGCGTAGTGTGTGTGTATATATATATATATATATATATATATATATATATTGGTTGTAAGCTTTGGTTCTCTAAACAATCGGCAAACTGTTACCAGCTTCGCTTTCACGGATATCTTGTTCTGTATTCTTGAACCACCGATTAATTATATCCAATACCTTCCCCAAGCTATCGGTGATATATACTATTAAAGTCGCTGGTTCGATATTTAAACATGAACATCATTTCAAATATCTGGACCTCCTTTGAAGCATCCATTTTTTATGAACTCTAGCTAGCCTTTCCCGAGCAAACTTGTCTCCATAGCAACCCATTACATTACTCAATTGTTCGTTCTCTTACAACTTGATACACTCGTACCAAGTTCTATATTTTCATTTCATAACACGAGTCCTACTGAAAAAAATAGGTAAGTAATTCAACACGCATTGTCAGAATAAAACACGAGCGGCATTCGCAAAGATGCTTTGTTTTGGGGTGACGGCTGATCCTGTGGGGCGCCTCGCCACACGGTCCTAGGCCCCGCGGGCCCCTTCCCCGCCCAACCCGCTACGCCCGGAGCGCTAGCTCGTAATCGAGTTGGCTCATAACGCGATGACGCGCGCCCCGCCTCGCTCCTCCAGCAGCGCCGACCCTAGCGGATGACCTCCCCCCGCCGCGAAGAGCAGTGGCCCGCAAACCACTACTCTTCATTGTTCAACACCGTGTGGATGAACGTGTTCAAGCACACTTTCCCAACGGCTTCTGGATATTGTATTGAGCGAAAAAATTCTTGGGACCATTCAATGAAAAAAGTTGGCGGGATGAATTAGTGACCTTTGAAGATATGTTATTTTTCCTTTCATACTATACAAAAGGAAGGAAGATTATTGGAATTTCTCCAAAAAATTATGTCGAATTTTCGGTCGCGTCGAATTTTCAGTCCATATTTTTCGAATCGGTCGTACATCTACAATTTTAAATTCCGATATTTTTTCAATGCAATTTATCCCTCAACTTTAGATTATCAAATTCTTTAATTATGGTCCGGTTCAATTTCCTTCCATATAAATTGAATTATTGAATAGTTTTGGCGGAAGGTGACATTTTTTTCCAAAAATATAAAAACAATAGTTTTTGTATGTTGGCATCACTATCTGTTCATGCATGAAAAATCGGGAAGGTTAGTCTTTCTCTACTTTCCGATAGAGTGAGTAGTTGGTACCGTTAGTATGTAAAATACATTACGATTATTTAATATACGTTACCATATTAAAATTATGCATTACATAACACTAAGAGAAGCCAGTTTCAGTATTGAGCAAAAATAAAAATAACCGGCGTACTGCAATTCCAATAATTAATGTGGGGAAGTAAGCAATGCCACCATATCCTACGTTGAAGGTGTTCTTCGCTTCAGTACTGTGATATACACAAAGGACGAACCATTTTTATTATGGAAATATCATTTTGTATGACATAGAATGTAGGAATGTCAATAGACAATCGCGAGGGGGTCGCTGTGTGACAAATAAACAACCGGCGTTAAGGATCATTTTCATTAGGTTGAAATGACAGAGCAGAGACGGAATAAGTATTGTTTTGAGAGACAAAAGAAAAATATATACAATTCGGATGCTACCGAGATTTTAGAACAACATTCATTCGCTTGAACAACTCGGTGATGAGCGGGTCGGCTCCTGATTTATTTTATCAGGTCGAAGAGAGACTAATTGACAGTTGTATAAAATTAACTATGGTTTCTTATATTAGGATAGAGCGCTTTTGTAGGAAGTAAATACGTGTCTAGGCGTCCACGCGTGACGCAAGTGAGGGATGTCAAGGATTATAAAAGTATCGCCGGGGGAATTTGGAACCAGATCACGGCGAGGACTTTATCCAGAAGTACGATTCTGCTGCGTTGATGGAGAAGCTTCTACGGGGCACCATCGAACGAAGAAGTGAAGAGCGCGCGAAGACCCACGAATGAATAACAACGTTTTATAACTATTGTAATATATGAGTGAAAGTTTCCGGGCTGGCAGGCCGTGGTCCAGTTGGCATTGGAGAGCCAAACGTTTCGTCCACGTCTGGACACCTTCAGGTGGACATCTTCAGTGGCGGCAGCGTCGTCGGGGTAATCTCCGGGCCGGGGCTGGCTAGCGACTGACTTTGGTCACTAATATTTTTCTTCTGGTCCCCAATTTACATATGGGTTAAACTCAAATTTCTTTCTGGTTCCAAAATTTTTTTTGTCCCCAATTTAATATAGGATAAATCAATATTTTTCTTCTGGTCCCCGATTTACATATGGGTTAAACTCTTATTTTTATTCTGGTTTCCAGTTTATATATGGGTCAAATTCCCATTTTCCTTCTAGTTCCCAATTCATAAATGGGTTAATTTCTTATTTTCCTTTTGGTCCCCAATTTAATGTAGGGTAAACTAATATTTTTCTTCTGGTCCCCGATTTACTTAAATTTTTTTTTCCTTCTAGTGCAAACACATACTTTTCTTGTGGTCCCCAATTTTCATACGTAGGATTCAGTGGCCGAGGGAAGGCGGGAGACTGGGAGAGCTGGCGCATCTCCCGGACGCGCGAGGAAGCTCTGGCTGCAGGTGGGCGCTTGGGACTGGAGACTGTCTTCATAACAGCGTCCGAGTTAGGGGCGATAAAGGCCGGCGGCGCTAGCCGAATTCATTTACTACGCTCCGTGAAGTCACGAAGGTTAAGCGAATTCGAGACTCGCGGGTTCGTGGTTGGGAGACCGGCCAGGAACCCCGGGATCCAACGGCGTCGAGCCCCTGGCCGAAGGCATAAAGGGCACTGACTGACTGCGACGGGACAAGACTTGACAAATATAGTAATTAACGGAAGATTACTCCAGTAATAAAATCAGTAATGGAGGAGCAAGCTGGGAGCGCTCAGCTCTTGGCGGCTTGGAGACGCTTGCGCAAGGTGATCGAGATTCCATCTGGATCATCAAGATGTAGCAGAGCCAAAAAAAGTATTGTATGGCATTGGCGCCTAACGCTTCTGTCCATCTTGCATAGTAATCAATATTACCTCCATGATTAACTCATAGTAGTGGCATGTGTAATATACTCGTTGCGAGAAACAGGATCGAGATTCCATCTGGATCATCAAGATGTAGCAGAGCCAATTATTATTAGTTCTCGATGCAACCGGTTATGTAACCTAAATTTTGATTAACCTGACACTCTTGAAGCCAAACTAGAAGATATATGGCAAGTATTTGAGTAATTATATTGCAACTGAGTTTCAAAATAAAACAGACGAAAATCAAAAGAGGGCAATTGATTTTTTCACCATATTTTAAGGGCTTGTGACCTACAAATATCACAGTATACAGTCACAGTTGTGGTTGTCACATTTATGTTTCCACACCCGCCAGACGATGAAGCTAATTTTAATGTAATATTAATATTATACTATTAACAAACTTGTTCCTCTTAATTTTCGCATCTAACGACATTTACTTCAGGTGTATAATAAGAACACCTTGTGAGAGTGAACAAAACTGGGACGGGCAATTATGGGTTGAGACGGTCATTGGTTGGAGAACGAATCAGAACTGCACTTGAAAATGATGTGTAGAAACCACATAAACGATCTCGCCGAAAAATCGTTTATAAAATTCTCCTACACCATAGCGTCTATTACTTCACTCTTATTTAACCTACCGACCGAAGTGAAGTAAAAACTACTAAACTAACGCTCCTTTTGGGAGAAAAACAACAAAACCTTTGTAACTGTAAAGTTTATCGCACGCTTCATTTTAATTATTATTTTGCATTCCGCCTGGCATCAATTACAAAATGTAAATAACTTCTCGTTTTAATGAAGCGCTTCCCGCAGCAGCGAGCGGTCTGCCCACACAGGCAGCGGAGGAGCCTCCGGCGCGAGGTGCCCGGCAAAGGGCCGCGGAGGGACGCGCGCACGAGAGAACCCGACCGCTTAAGTGGTCACTCTGAGGCTTTTTGAAGGCGATACTCGGGATCTTCATTAAAGCGAAGAGAAACAAAAGTGTGAGATGGAAATGAATGAAACGAGGTGCGGGGCGAGGGGATGATGGTGGACGAGAAAAAAAGCAACAAAAAACACACGCAGAAAAACCGCGTTGGGTGGTCGGCCGCCAACGGCGCGGTGTCGCGCGGAGGTCTCGTTATCAGAGCGGAGGAGCGGATCGTTATGTTGATCCAAGGCCCCCTGCGCCGCCCGCGCTCCCGCCCCCCTCGCCCGCCCAGGGCCCTCTGCCCTCCGCGGGAACAAAAGCACTCCGCCGCCTCCTTTCCACGTGCCGCTCGGCGCTGCTCGCCTGTCCTTACGGCCTCACATCCTCGGCCGGCACAAAGACAAGCAAAGCCTCTATGCTTGCACGTCTCTCTTCTTCGGTTAAGTTAGCTTCTAGTTGGTGATACGCCATGTAGACAGCCCGGGAATTTATCAACATTTCAATTATAGAATTCTACGAAATATAAAAAGAACTTGTACGAGTATTTAGCCATTATGTGTCCCATAAAGAGCAATTGGCCTCGGCGCCGTTAGATTTTTTGATTGATTGATTGATTTTTCGTGTTTCCGGGCGCGTCAACGGCTTCGGTCATTAGTCCCATTTGTGTAGTGCATGTTTTTCTCGGGAGATGGCGGTGATCTTCCCCCGCTGGATGGCGAGATCCGGCGCCGACCTACCGTCGGCTATTGGGTTTCCCCTAACCAGGACTCTCCCACCAACGGGGCACCGCCCCAGCCGGGACAAGCTCTAAGCTCCAGACCGGTCTCCCGGAATATGTGGTAGTGTAGTGCATGTTAGTGTGAGTGTGTAAAGGGAGAGGATAGGACAAGGAAGGGGAAGGACAGATCGCGGTAGGGTACTGCTCCGGCATGCGCATGCTCCTGGTGTTGATCGGAGAAACCACGGAAAACTACCGATCAGAGCAGCCGGCCGTTCGGCCGCTAGAATTCTCCTCCAGACAGCAGCTGAATTCGACCTAGCTGAAAAGCTAGTGTCGAAAAACCTGCCGCCGTCAGGACTCGAACCTAGAACCTCCCGGTTAGAGGCGCTGGAGTGACATCAGTTGATACACTGAGCTACCGCTACCGGTGCCCACTCGGTGTCCCAACCAGGAAGCCGCGATATCTCGAATTCGCTTAACCTTTGTGACGTCTCGTAGTTAACGAATTCTGCTAGCGAAGCAGGTTTTGCGGTCGTGATTTTTCACTTAACCATTCCAGCATTCCCCTGGATGACAGAGGGAAACCACCAAAACCTCGGTGAGGATCGCTGGCACGGGGATTGAACCTGACCCTCCCGAAGGCGAAGTAAGTGTGCTACGCTCTGAACCACTTCCCTCGGAAAATCGCTCGAAAAAGTACAAGGCTACAAATACGCCTCCCAACTTTCAAATCACTCACCTGTCTAGCTAATTGTTAACCAAAGATGACTGAAAGCCAAATAATTCACACAAAAACGAGAGAGTTTTACTTTTAAATTTTTGCATCTCCTCATTTGCAGTAGCTTTTGTTCTATTGTTTTTTGTCTCTGTGTATTATCACCGAAGTTTGTTGGATGGTCTATACTGCGATTTTTACGTTGCTGCGTTTGACATTTCATCAACTGTTACGGTGCCGTCCAATTGTGACCTAACACGTCACTATGATGTCATAATTGTGGCGTTCAGCATTCCGATTGAATGACACCGTAACAGCTGATTTACTTCAAACGCAGCTCTGTAACAACCGCATTATAGTAGACCTCTGAATTGTGCGAAAAACAGCTGACAACCACTCTGTGTTCTACCTGACGAGCATCCGGCGCAAGGCGGGAAGAAACCCATCGCAACGGTTGCCGTCTGTTGCCGTCTGTTGCCATCTGTTGCCGTCTGTTGCCGTCTGTTGCCGTCGGTTGCCGTCTGTTGCCGTCGGTTGCCGTCGGTTGCCGTCGGTTGCCGTCGTTGCCGTCGTTGCCGTCGTTGCCGTCGTTGCCGTCGGTTGCCGTCGGTTGCCGTCGGTTGCCGTCGGTTGCCGTCGGTTGCCGTCGGTTGCCGTCGGTTGCCGTCGGTTCCGTCGCCGTCAATTATCATATGTCAGCGTCCAAGCGCTGCACAAGATAGCTCGCCCGTATCGGTTTCAGTAGATTCTGAAAATGCAGAAGTCTTTCGCACTCGCTGAACTACCCTTTTCATTATCACGTTCTTCATTCACTATCACCACATAACCATGTAATCAAATCGGCAGTGAGAAAATGGTGTTGAAACCTTGCAGCATCAGAAGAAACCAATCATTCGCAATGACAAATTCAAAAAGAGCAAGAGAACGAATGAAAAATAATGATATAGAAAATGCTAATAATAAACAAATAATTATTTGTCTAATGCCAAATAAATATAATTATAATAATATTTATTAAACATTTTTTTCAATTAAAGTTCTGATTTTGTTTTCGAAATAGGAATTGCGATATGTAAGTAAAAAGCTTAAATCAAGTTCAAATAGAAGTATTGTTAAGAAAATAAATGATTTATGACTTCTCGATTAATTGTTTTAGTTTAAAACGTGGTTTGAATGAAAGAACTAGAATAGCGAGCGAGGAAATTGTATTATATGATTCATATGAAACAATGGAGTTGCGGGTATACTTATTGTAGAGGAGCTGGTGAAGGATAATCGCAGGAGTACGCCGAGTGCGAAATGTAAATTATTTCCAGAGGTAATACTTAGTAAACTTTGACAAGAATGTCACTCCCTAAGTCGTGAATGACAGAATTAGAAAAATATTTCTGAGACACGTTCGTTCAGATAGGTTCCCCTTGGTAAGGCACGTGCGCGCAGTGAACTGCACCTCACCGAACGCCCGGCCGCAACGGATCGGTCGCCAGCGCTCGACCAGAGAAAACAAAAGCTGAACGCGCTCGCGCCCACACCACCTAGACATACAAGGCCTGGGCGATCATTCAAGATGACCGCCTAAGAAGGCCGTTCAAACCGAAATACAAAGTAATATTGTGGTTACCAGACGAAAATATATAATTAATTACACTATCAAATTAGAAGAAAAGAGGTCTACTTTCTTCAGCTACAAAATTGTACATAAATATAAGTTACTTTTCTGGCAAAACAAGCTGCATACACTTTCTATTATTACTTTATTATCACTTACATGAAATCCTATCTATTATTCTAATCCCAATATCCTTTTTTTCCAAAATATTTTGCAAGTTCTTATTTTAAATGTATCTCATTCATCATGAGATATATCATAAATTAAAGCAGAAATTATTATATATATATTGTGACATACCAATATGGGGACATGTTTTATTAGAGAATATTTGTCGTAAATGGGCGAAATGGTTAGGGCAAATAATAAGGGCCTATGTAATGGCGCCTTAGTAACGACGTCGTGGTTGTTGTCAGGATAAACAAACATTCATCTGACCGTGGAGGTGACAGCGTGAGTAGGAACAAATATAAGAGATTTGGGGATTGGTCGAAGAAGCGTCGACTGATTATTAAAACGGAAGTTTGGGCATTTTGTCAAAATAAAAGAAAGGCGAGGCATTGTGGATTTTAAAAGGGAGGATAAAATTCATTCGGTCGCATGTCGTGACGGTGAGCAGTTCGCTCGCGAATAGATTAATTTGTGCATGTTAGGACTTTATTGTGCATGTTAGGAAAAATTTCGGGGATCGTGTATACGTGTTCAGACTTTGAAATATTTTCGTGTGGTAGAGCAAGAATCGGACTTGAGGGACATATTCGGATTCTGAATATTTTCGTGGCAGAACCAGAAGTGAACTTGTGATACTTCTAAGATTTGGGGAACGTGTCGAGTTCTGAATATTTTGCGGTGCATCAAAATAAGACTTGGAAATTTATCGCGAGTGAACTCTAATCATTCTTGAACTTATAAATGTATGCGGTTCTCAAAGATACCGGACTTTGCATATTTTCTTGCTATAAACGGAAGATAGAACTGAGGGATTTGTTTTGCTGTGTAATCATAAAAGCACTGGATATTTATACGGTGAGAACGGGCATCAGACATAATATAGTGGAGCTGGAACAAATATTTGAGTGGTGCGAAGCGGTGAATCGGCGGTGTTCGTTTTTAAAGAAGAGAAAAGCATTCGTGGTAATTGGACTTCGGGACTTCGGAGCCTCAAAAAAGAAGGGAAGGCGTTTCTTGGAGGTAGCATCAATCAAGAGCACGCGAAGACCAGAATGGCCGTATAAGGTTCGAACAGGTCATGACTAAGAAAGTTTCTCAATGTAAATTTTTTATATTTTAATTTGCGGCATTTGATAGGAAATAAACATTAAGTTTCTCTTGAAAGAAAGATAAATGATTTTCATTGACCAATTCAAGCTAATAAGTAGCTAGATCAAATAATCTCTGTTTTCGGATTCCTCGCCATTCTGTATAGATGGTAGTTCGGGTAATCGGCTATTAATAGATAATAGCGATTATTTCTGACGTGACCCATCGACCCAGCTAGCGGGATAATATTCAGTTTTTTATCAGAGTAATAATAGTTAAAATATTATCGTAACTTTTTTCCTGGCGCCCATGTTATTAGAAATTTGGAAACGAGTTACGACGAATCGCCCAATAATTGTAGCAGTTACGGGTATGTTTCAATATATATATTATTAAGAAAGCTCACGGGAAGTGATTCAGCGAAAGGATAACAATAAAAGGCCAGGCCATCTCAGAAAAATACAATGAAGGGATACATGAAATACCAGATGACTAATGCGAGTCCGACGTTTTCGGGATTTATCGTCTACCTTGTGCAGTTTCAACGCCAATGCCGCTGCTACTACTACTAAAAAGCTACTACTAGTAATAATAATAATAATAATAATAATAATAATAATAATAATAATATAATTATTATTATAAAAAATTCGCTGAGGTACTGTCAGTCTACTATGAGAGGCTGTCTAAAGCATTAATTCTCAGAAGACGGCTTTGACTCCCTTTTGTTTTTAATTACGTACACAGTCTGTACTATAAATAATAATCAATAATGCATCACAATAATTCAGGAACATATAATTGCTGTGACTTGGATCTTACGGATCTATTACGAGCACTCCCGGGTAAAGGAGACTTAAAAAAAAGTCGCAACCAAAAAAGTTGTGAATGAAAATAATATGAATGAAGATGGGAAGAGAGAGTTTGTGTGTATTTGAAACTCCTGGCCTTGCGCTTTGCTCTGCGTTTGTAAACCGCAACTTTAAGAGGAAGAAAAACAGACGTGCGAAGATCAGAGCGGCGATGATCATCTGCATCTGCGGACTGCATCTCGTTTCGCAGATCCACCTCAGTTGGGTTTCGCCCTGGCTCGCCCAGCACCGCCTCGCTCCTCCTTGCCCCGTCCGCCCCGTCCCGCCCCTCCCCGCTCCGCCCCGTCCCACCCTCCCCCCTCAGCCCCGTCCCGCCCCTCCCCGCTCCACCCGCTCCACCCGCCCAAGCTCCCTTCGCCCCCCCGCCCCTCCGCCCCCCCGCCCCGCCCCGCCCCGCTGCCGCTTCGTCCCGCCCGTCTCGCACCGCTCCGACTCGCACCGCCCTCCTCCACCCCGCTCCGCCCCATCCCGCCCCACATTGCACCACCCGCCCCACCCGCCCCATCCGCCCCACCTTGCCCCACCTTGCCCACTCGCCCCACCACGCCCCACCTCGCCCCACCTCGCCCCACCTCGCCCCACCTCGCCCCACCTCGCCCCACCTCGCCCCCCACGCTTCTCGCCGCCACGGCGCCCCCCGGCCGGACATGGTCACGGCGCGCCGTCTTTGTCCCGCCATGCCGCGTCGCGTCGCGCCGGGGAACGTGTCAAGCGCGTGCATGCGTGCGTGCGGCGGCGTGCGCGTGAGCTTGCATCGATCCGCGCTCGCGCCGCCGCCGCCGCCGCCCCCGCTGCACTCTGCCTGCCCAGCCGCCTCGCCCACTTGTCACAATCACGGCCTCGGTATTTGCGTCATGCTGGCACTACTGGTATCCTCACAATCGTACCGATGTTTACCACCGCACCATCTGAGTTAGCTCAGAGCCCACATTTCTGCAGAGAAACAATCCGGAAGACCCCGGTTCGAGTCCAAAGGGAGGCGGCTTTTCGACAATCCTTATATATTGGTGCTTGATTCCGTATTGCTATATTGGTATAGATATATTGACATAGCTATATTGGCATGGCTATATTGGCATGGCTATATTGGCATGGCTATATTGGCACGGCTATATTGGCATGGCTATATTGGCATGGCTATATTGGTATGGCTATATTGGCATGGCTATATTGGCATGGCTATATTGGCATGGCTAAATAGGTATGGCAATATTGGCATGGCTATATTGGCATTGCTATATTGGCATGGCTAAATAGGCATGGCTATATTGGCATGGCTATATTGGCACGGCTATATTGGCATGGCTATATTGGCATGGCTATGTTGTTATGGCTATGTTGTTATGGCTATATTGGTACCGTCTTGCTATATGTATTGGTAGTCATATAGCTTGGTTGAATTCGGTCGCTGTCTGGAAAACAATTCTAGGGACCGCCTGGTCTAATCAGTAGCTTTCCGTGCTTCCTTCGATAAATTCTACGCAAATACCGGTGCAGTAACATTAAAAAACGTGCCACAGACCGCACGCGTTATTTTCTTTCTGTTCCCTGGTTCTATCCTCTACCCTTTCTCAGACAAATGCATTACACTACCGCATCTGTCGGGAGTTCAGTGGGAAGCTCTGAGCTCATTCCGGCTGGGGTGGTTCCCCTCTGCGGTTGATTCCGGAGGGGGAAATCCCCTGCAAGGCACCGTGCAGGATGGCGCTGGATCTCCCCATCTAGCGGGGAATGAACACCGCCACGTCGCTGGAGAAAACATTATTTTCACTAACGGCACTAATAGTCGCAGGAGTTGAAGTGACTGCAAACATCAATCAATCATTTACCATCGTCATTTACTCTTCTTAGTTTCCAAAATAGTACACTAATACTACAGGAACGTAAGTTTGTAATAGGTGTTTATTCTTATGATCGCACTACTGATTTTCCTGCAAAGTATGGGTATTCTACTAAGTGTAATATTGATATAGCTATCAACACAACTTTTACATTTTGTAATAGCAAACAAATAAATACCAAATAAATAAAATTATTCAGTTTCTGTCTGATATGATTCCTATACATTTAGTCTCAGCACATTTTTTCTAACTCCGTTACACTCAGCTAACACCATTAAATGGTTAGATGAGAGAAAGAGAGGAATTAAAAAGAAAAAAAAGGATAATAAGGTAAAGACTGAAAAATCTGATTGGGAATGGTAGAACTTTTGGAATAGTAAAGGTTATTCTTTGGGGGAGGTAATAAGGTTCAGAGGAGAAAGGATTGACTTAAGCAAATTGCCCCAAAGATATAAAGATCAGCTAATGCAGGAAGAATACGAAAACACTTGAAGCTCAACTTATAATAAATGGTTTAAAATTATTCAGTTGGATGATATTTCAAGTTATATAAAAGGGAAATGTAAGGAAAGTGGCAGAGGAAGAATAGCAAGTTATCGGTTATAAATGAAGCGAGGAGTTGATATTGGCTGAATAGCGAGAAAATTTAGGAACTGTGAGAGGGAAGAGGAAGATTGGGAACGTATTTTAGAGAGATGTCGGTTTTTTAAGGAGAGAAGAATGAAGGTGACATGTTTAGGGTAAGTTGGGATAAATGTTAGAGAACAAAGGTGAAAAGATCAGTATGGTTGAAAAATTCGGGAAAGGGCTTAGTGCGTAGCGTATAAAAGATATCTTCAAAGGAAGCTAATTCTATGGATACGTGACAAATTGCACTTTGACTTTAAAAATGTGAAATATTTTTTTAAAAATGCTCATGGAAATATTCATGTCAAATGCAGCCCGCAACAATCTGTTTCCTTTTTTAAATATATATCGTTAAATAACTCTTAAACAAAGAATTTTAGGGTCTTAGAAACAAAACTTTTGAGACCAAAGTTCTTAAAGAAATGTTCCTCAAACCGTAACCTACTAAATGAGACCTCCTTGAACATTATTTTCCATTTTTGCTGATTTGACGATTCTCGATTCTACCCCACCTGTTCAGAGCCCGTAGAATCTGCAACTGTATGTGAAATTAAACTAATTAGTTAATATTCTACGCAACTGAATTACACGGGTGTACCTCTCTGCTCGGAAATAACGTTAAATAGTGTATACCGACAAGGGTGTATTGTGTTGTTATCCATTACAAAAAGACGTATGTAGGAGGGTATTGAAGAAAAATATGTATTACAGACTTAATACGTAAAAAAAATAAGGAAGAGATGGGGTTTAACATGCAAGGGCTCTCGCACGGGTACTGCAGTCTCAGTTGAATTTCATAAAAACGGCAGATTCGATTTTCCCTAAAAATATCTTAGTTCATTTCCACTAATATTCAATTCCGTTCAGCTAGGTCGAATTCAGTCGCTGTCTGGAGGAGAATTATAGCGGCCGGCTGCTCTGATCGGTAGTTTTCCGTGGTTTCTCCGATCAACACCAGACGAATGCCGGAGCAGTACTCTACAAACGGGCCCCGGACCGCGCGCGATCTGTCCTTCCCTTCCTGTCCCATCCTCTCCCCTACACACACACACACACACTTACACTAACATGCACTACACTACCACATTTTCCGGGAGACCGATCGGAAGCTTAGAGCTTGTTCCGGCTGGGGTGGTGCCCCGCTGGTGGGAGAGTCCTGGTTAGGGGGAAATCCCACTAGCCGACGGTAGGTCGGCGCCGGATCTCGCCATCTAGCGGGGGAAGATCACCACCATCTCCCGAGAAAAACATGCACTACACTAACGGGACTAATGACCGAAGCAGCTGACGCGCCCGGAAACACGAAAAAATCAAATCAAATCAATTCAATTCCATGTTCAATTGTCTTATATTAGCTGCCATTTTACATAACCATTACAACTAGAAGCATAGGACGTATGCCATGTGGACACCCACGCGACCGCTCCGTCCGCCTGCGCAACCTGCCCCGCCCCCTTCCGCGGGCAGCTCAAACGCCGCGGAGCGCCGCGCCTCCTCACGAGTTCCGCGCGGGTGCACAGCGGCGGGCGCAATCCTCGCGCGTATCCCGCGTGCGCCCACGCGCGGCGTGAGGGCCGAGGGCCGAGGGCCGAGGACCAAGGGCCGAGGAGCAGCGGCGCGGCGCGTATTGGCAATCAGGCCGAGCTCTCGGGCAGTTTCCCTTCGAGATTAACACGCGCGGCGCGCGACTTCTCTCGCCGCCCGCGCGCGTGCTCGGCGCTTGAACATCCGGCATCTCCTGCGCTCCCAGCTAATGCAACGATGCCATTCAGTGGGAATCGAATATTGTTTGATCTGAGTAGAGCAGTATTACAAGTTAAACGTACAACATAGTACATTAATTCTAACTTTGCTATGTATATTACAAAGTTATTATAATTTTGTGATGTAGGTATGCATGGTGACATACCAATATGTGACTGAATATGGTACAATATTTATTCTAAATGGCGTAGATTATAGGGGCTAAATATATGTTAATATGCTAGCATAGCAACGGTAAGCGAGCCGTCGTAAAGGTCAACATCTTCATGCATGGACAATCGCGGAGACGGCTAGTTCATTTTGTATAGAATTCAGGATTGGCCGAAAAAGCAGTGACAGTCGTGAAGACGACTAGTTCGTTTTGCAAGAAATTTAGGGATTGGCTAGGTACGAAAGTACATCATGTGTTATCTGCAAATAAACAATCGAAAAATGGACCGAGCTTTGCAGGGCTGAAAGAATACGAGAGGCATTCATTCTGACTGATGCCGTGGTCTTGAACAGATCGTGCTCCAATTAATGTTAGGAGTTTTTGGGGACTTGTAAGCATCTGCTTTGATAATAGATATTGATCAATAGATATTGACGTGTATAATAGTTTTAGCGTAATCTTTTCCTGGCTCTCATTTATACAAATTCGAAACGGATTACGTTGGGATAAATCATCACGTCTGTGCCCGTCTTCCTTCCCCATTAATTACAAACGCCTTCCGCTGCGTTTCCGTATCAATCTTCTCGGCCGATAAGTGCCTCGGCCTCGCGTCTGTGCCCGTCTTCCTTCCCCAACACAAATGCTTCTCTGGCGGTGTTTTTGGGAGTGGTTATCGCCTTGGCTTCTCGCTACAGTGATGTGACGTAGCGGCGATGCAGAAAATAGTTCGGTGTACGCCGGAAAAGAGCTCCCACTGATACACGTTTCTTCTCCGTCGTTATTCATCAACAAAACGAGTACAATGATCGTTCTATTCACGTATTCGGATGAAATTATCTCGTTTGAAGCTCGCTGCCAGACACTCGCGATCGGTTTCTCTTCCCTGACCGTCACTTATATAGGTTTTTACACGATTTGTGAGGCGCGTTCCGCAGCGATCCGTCCTCCGACATTTTTCTGATACTCTTCGAACTTTCAAGGAAAAAAATTATTTCTGCTGGCTTCCCTCGTTTTTTGAATACCGGCTAATCACAAGACCTCGTTCCCAAGTTTATCTTTCTAATTTCCTATTCGTGGTCATGCGTTCCGGTCCACGTGGCCGCGGCCGACGTCAAAGAGTGGCGTGGTTGTCGCGCCGCGTTCAAATTAGCGGACCGCCAAGATGGCATTTTGGGAATTCTTGTATATGGCCCGGTCCGTTACCAGGGCGCATATTCGAGCTCGTCTCAATATATATATATATATATATATATATATATATTATATATATATGGCCCCATATTAACTATTAATTTAATAGAAATTATTATATATTTATAATATGTAGAGAGGTTTTTATAAAGCTGCCTCTCATGACCTGTCTTCACAGTGGCATTATGACACTGCATGTCGCATCTATCTCACTTGCGCCGCTAGATGTTGCACGATCGCGGCCTATCAAGCGCTGATTGTTCATGCACCATCTAGCGGCACGACCGACAAATACGCGAAATGCAGTGACATAATGCCACTGTGAAGACAGGTCATGAGAGGCAGCTTTTTTAAAATCGCACTACAATTTAATCATTATTCCCGAGGTAACGGAACGCCGTTTCGTCGAGTTCTACCGGAAATCAAGCCGTTCAATATTTATTTCATTAAAGTACATTAATGCACATTAGATTTTTTCAATGTCAAATCAAAATTTTAATTGAATAGTTCGTACTAATTATAAATAAATTATTATGATTATGTAAATGATTGTGCAAATGCTGATAATATAATGATATTAAAACAACTATTGAAACATTTGTAGATCTTATGTTTAAGTTGTCCAGTAAGTTCAAGTTCTCCTAAAACGAGATCAGTCAGATATGCGTTTCAATAATTCACTAATACGTTACACATATTCTCAAGTAGAAAAGAGTCAAAATCATTACGTAGTTTTTACGTTTAAAACACAATGATGGCGCCTAAGAGAACTCTCCGTGCCGGGCCGAGCCATGGTCTACTAAAAATTTTAGGCGTGTTGGAAGCACTTCCACCAGCATGGTGCCACTGGGGAGAGACTTTCCTGCAACATTGAACATTCATTTTACATTGCCAATAGAGCATGATGGATATTATTATTTCAGAGAACTGATAAACAACGCAGTTTGTAGTGATTTGAAATTCCATTTATACACAATGCATGAACCTCTCAAATGACGACGTTTCTTGAATAATAATAATAATAATAATAATAATAATAATAATAATGATAATAATAATAATGATAAAAGTGAAGTAAACTAACCTTACGAATATCGGATAGGTTCTTATAAATTACTTTCTTTTCCCGGTTTTTAGAAAAAGCACTTCGAAAGATTAGAATTTCCAGAACTTTACTTTGCGAGTTTCGTGCAAGAGTCTTGATATATGACTTCTAAAAAGGTGTGGGAAGCGAAAGTGACAAAGACTTGCAATTATTTTCCAAGTTCGCCATCGCAACCTCATTTCAAATAATTTACTATCTGAACCCAAACAATAGCTACTTAACACGAAACACGTTTCATCGTTGCTTGTAACAATTTCTAGTGACAACCAGTTGCTTAGAACATTTTCGCAATAGAGTAGAAGTTATTCGAAACATTAAAAATACTTTAGTTCAACTTTCATTGTTGAAAAGGCATAATTTAAATTGTTTAAACATTTCCTCAGCGTTATTTATATGCACGTTTAACATAATTTGTTGGTAACGCTACTTTTCTATTAAGTGCTTCCACACTGCTTCTCCGCATTTACTTCACTTCACCAAAGTGAACCTTTTAATGTTTGCAATGTACAATTTCAAAAGAGTTTCTACTATAAATATCACGATGAAAATCCATTTTCCTGACAGGAAAAAAAAGTCGTCTGCATATGGAATCAATGGGAGAAATACATTCATAATACTTTGTCAAATGCTTCAGTAAATCCAGAATCTGGCAAATAAAACGTCATTTTTCTCATGAAGTTTTCATTTAACTTCTAGGAATTTACAATACATTATATTGACATTTTTACCATGCAATCGACATTGAAAAGTTACATTATTCCAAATTTTAGTTTCCACTAACAAAGATACATGTTTTATTAATGATTTAGGGCGGAGCATTAGTATGAGGCAAGAATATTGCACCAGATGCCTGTCGAAAGCACACGAAGCAAAAAATATATTTTGTATTTTGGGATTCGGGAAACATAAATCAGGATTTTTTAATTCTTTTGTGAATGAAAAATTTCTGATTTTATGAAACTATGATCAATTATGTGTTTTAATTATCCTGTACTCGTCAGGAAAAGCTTAAATCTTTACAGTAAAAAGGAAATGCTATTGAGGGATCTGTGGAAAACCAAAAGGAAGGGGGAGAGGGGGGTGAGCGGTGAATCCCAAGAGAAATTGCGATATAATGGAAGGAATATTTTATATATTTAAGAACTAATACAACGTGTATTTAACAATATATAATAACTTAACTAGTAGGGGCCCATGCGATCAAATTGAACGGGAATTTTAAAACCGAATCCTTTTAGTTGTATATTTATTTACCTTATTCATCCATTCAAATAGGGGTATATGCATTCTGTCTATAGCGTATCCTCTCCCTAGTGGGACCTGCTATGCCCTGCTTTGCCCGTCTCTGCCCTGCTCTGCCCTTATCTGCCCTGGCCTGCCCTGCTCTGCCCTTAGCTGCCCTGGCCTGCCCTTAGCTGCCCTGATCTGCCGCTTGCTCTCGGCTGCGCGAGCCTGCCGTGCTCTGCCCTGCCTTACGCCGAACTACTCAGACCCTCCCTGCTCCTTGCCACGGTCCTCGCCCTGTGCGGCTTTTCCTGACTCCGATACTACCCGCCTTACCGCCAGGTTGTGCGTGATTTCGACATTTCAATCAAATATTATTTTCTTATTATTAATGTTTATATTACATACACAAAAATCTAAACCACACGTGCAGACATCGCGGACTATCATATTTCAAACAACACCTGATTGATCATATTTGTTGAGTAGTTAATACGGAAAATGGATGTTTACAAAATACATTTTCGAAATTAAAGTTAATTATTTAGCTTATAGTTAGTTAGCCATATTTTGCGTGGCAAGACTCGGGCCATCAGGCCCGCTCTTCCGTCTAATCACGCAAATTTTGCTACGTTCCTTTCACCACCTAGCTGAGAAAGGAGGTATTATCTTGGGCGACGAAACAGGCGGATTATACATACAAGTGTGTGTGTATACACATACACACACACACACACACACACACACATATATATATATATATATATATATATATATATATATATATATATATATACACACACACATATGGAAAGAGTTGGCTGTAAGATAACTTCCGAGTTTCCACGAAGTGATTATGCATGGTAACGGTTTCCAATTAAAACTCGTTTAAGAATTGGAAGACGACACTACCTCCTAAGCGCTTTGCACTAGCAATACGTTTCTCTAAGATCTGCCAGAAATTTGTTCATGGTTCTTGCAGACACCTTTGCGATAGTAAAGAGAAGACGGAGCAATATAGTGTCTGAAAGATGTTGCCGGCAAGATTGATTGCTTGTTGGTGATTTCGGGCGCGTCAACTACTAGAATCATTCGTCCCGTAAGTGTAATTCATGTTAATTTCTCAGGACGTGGTTGTGTTCTTCCCCCGCAGGTTGGCGAGATTCGACGCCGACGTAGTCGGGTTTTCCCAAACCAAGTATCTCCCACCAGCGGGGAGGGCACCCCGCCGGGACTAGCTCTAAGGTTCCGACCAGTCTCCCGGTATGTGTCATGTAAGTTTGTCTAAGGTGAGAGGATAGGACAAGGAAGAGGTAGGAAAGATCGCGCGCGGTCTGTGGCCCGTTTGTTAGGGTACTGTTCCGGCATTCGCCTGATGTTGATCGGAGCAACCACCAGAAAGCTACCAATTATAGCCGCAGGCCACTAGAATTCGCCTCATGACAGCGACTAAATTCGATCTAGGTGGCAAGCTAGGGACTCAAACCGTCGGGACTCGAACCTAGGCAAGGAAGAGGTAGGAAAGATCGCGCGCGGTCCGTGGGACATTTGGTAGGGCATATTGCTCCGGCATTCGCCTGGTGTTGATCGGAGAAACCACGGAAAACTACCGATCAGAGCAGCCAGCCTCTCGAATTCTCCTCCAGACAGCGACTGAATTCGACCTAGCTGAAAAGCTAGTGTCGAAAATCCTACGGCCATCAGGACTCGACCTAGCATCTTACGGTCAGAGGCGCTGCAGCGATGTCAGTTGATGCACTGAGCTGCCGCTCGCGGTACGATGAATCAATAATTCCGCGGTCATCGCGTCCTTGCAGCCAGCTTCCGGCTCTGATGTCCGTGGAAAAGAGTTGGCGCGCGTAGTGTCGCTGGGGACGGCGTGTTTGCCCGTGTAACCGGGAGATCCACCGTTGCGTAAATCAATCAGCGATCTGGCGGCTGCGAGAACCGGTGGCGCGGCTGCGCGGCGGCGGCGCGCGTCGTTATAACAGCGGCGCAGCGGCGCGCGCCCCTGTCGCGTAATCCGCGTGCCTGTGATTGAGGGACCCATGTTTTATTCACTGGCGGAATCGAAATTTTTAACAAGCGTTTCACGCGGGAGTTCAGTTTTCGAGAGGAACGACTCCGTTTGGGATTGCGTTTCCTCGTCCTCATCTTTGAAATGTCTTTGAATATACTAAACAGGTCCCATGTGTGCGACATGATATCCATAAAAATTATATTAAGCTTTTGTTATACAGTGTATGATTTTCTCCATCAATACATATTAATATTTATTTTTTTAAATTTATTTTCATTCTCTGGTCGGTCATATGGCTTTACATGTGATGGTTTCAAAACACAACTCATTACATAAAATATTTGTCACAGTATTTACATTTGAGGTTAACCCAATTGGGCTACTGTTTTTTAGTAGTTAATTGTATGTATCTCTTTTTTGGTTGACGATGGTAGAATGGGTAACAGGGGAAATATATTATTATTTTATGACAACATGATGTTATGGATTTTTTAATTTTGAGGAAGCGAGAGGATGTTTTCCCCAGCGGAATGTCGGTTGTATTTGAGGCTCGGGGAGGCTTAGGAAAAAGTTGCGGTTTAATTGTTTTATGAATGATATCAGGGATTGAATTCCAAGATCGCGGTAAAGTTCATTATTTCGAACAAACAAGGGAAAGTATGTTATCTTAAAGAGACTTTATTTTGAAATTTTGAAGGCGATTGAGATTAGTGTGGGGTGCTGTAAACTACATTGGGGAAGCGTAAGTTAACGTGTAGCAAATTATAGGTTTGTGTTATAAAACAGCGTTTATGAGTTAAAGTGACGTTCATCTTTTGAATAACGGATATAGACGAATAGACTTTCTATAATCCTAATTTATAACAAGTTTATGTGTATTGAAATAAAAGTTGTAGCGTGTTAACGACCATCCGAGTAATACTCATTCATAGTAAGGCTGAAATTACAGCACTAATTCTAACAAATACTGTATGTGAATTAGTATTACCATATATGTGTGTACGATATTTTTTAAATAATACTTTTTACATAAATTATTGTTGATTATTGTGATTAAACTGTGTGTTTCACACAGAAATATGTAATAGGTGAAACCATTAAACAAGTAAAATTGGATTGAATTAATTATAATACTGATTCGTCTCGGAAATGTGTCACAAAAGTGCGTCGAGATGCGTTCCTTGGACACTAGTTGCGAGTAGCAGCAAAAGATAATGAGCGTTAGTTACAGACATTTTTAAGCCTTTTTCTACTCTCATTGTATAACTCTGTCATTTGATGGCTGCAACCCGTTGCATAAAGATACTCATTACGATACAGATTTCATTGTGATACAGGTTCTTTACCAATCACAGAGAAGCTTACAAACCAAGTACTGACTTAATCTAAATTGTAAGAGTATGGTCAGCAATATGACACACAAGCCTTTTGGTTTCAACAGGACAGTGCTACGGCTCATACCGCCCTTCGTTCACGGCTAATCCTGCAGACTGTTTCCCGGCCGCCTGATCTCCTTACGTGGCAATGTTCCATGGCCCCCTCGCTCTCCGGATTTGAGCCCATGCAATTTTTTCTTTGGGGTTATCTCAAAGCTGAGGTTTACAAAGTTCGACCAAGGACCTTGGAAGCCCTTAAGGAGGCAATTACAGATGTCGCTGGAATATCAGAAGATATGCTGAGAAGAGTTTTCGAAAACTTTTTTGAACGACTTAACATGTGCATCGCTCGCCAAGGTCGTCACCTGAACTAATTTTCACAACCAAATGAGAATAAAATGGCAATGAATGTAGTTTTGGGAAATAAAAACGTTTTGAGATTGTCTTTATTTGTTCTTTCACAATTCATCCTTCAAATCAGGGAGTCCATTCTGCCCCATCTTGTATGAGTGGGAATCTCATCTTAATGCTTTAATTAGAGGTGCAACAATAGCACGTTCTTTCTCGAATTACTGGTAACGATTAGCTAAAATAATTCTAGTTGATATCGTGCTTTCATTTAACATATTTGTACTCATTTAAAAGTAATCGCACCGAGCAACGAATTTCATCCCGACCCATGTCTCTGTAAGTGTTTCTAAATCGCAAATGAAAACAGTATGAATGTCGTTCGTGTTTGAATGTTATTCTCTTCTTTAACAATGTAACAAACATTTTAACAATTATTGACATATTGTAGATATTGTAAATATTTATTTTGACAAAAATCTTTTGTAACCTTCTAACTACAAATATTTTCGTTTCCTGATTTACTAAGAACGAGAATGGAGTAATTAGAATTGGCGAGGATCGTTATTGTTGTTTAACAGTAGAGTTTTTTCCCAGGACAAAAGAGAATCTTACAATATGCATTGATCTTAATTTTGCGAGTGACCATAATAATACTTTCATGTTGAAAGAAAGTATCTTTCATGAACCTCCCCAATGCTCCATTTTAAATCTTTGTTTTTATTCTACTCTTGGCAATATGTGCATATCGCGAGCTCAATGCTTGACCGCGTCCCTTTTTAGGAGGAGGACATGGTTTTTCGTTTACAGAGAGAAGAGAGAATTCGAATGCAGCGCACAAAGGGCAAAATGAACATTCGGGCATTCATCACTTCGAAATCGTAACTTGTCATTTTGCTTTTTTATTTCTTTCTAGGCGCCTCTTGAAACTGCAATAAAGTCTGCCATTGCCATTGTTGGACATTGATATTTTGACAGACTACATCCGTAGAAGTTCAAGAGAGTAATTCCCGAATTCGCTCGCGAGGTTTGGTTAGTTTGGCAGATCAATATACAGTTTCATGCATTGGCAATTCTACTTGGTACCAAAAATGTCTCCATTTTATGACAAAAAATCTAGAATAATATTAATTATATTTTACAAAGAATGATCTAATTTTATCTTAGATATTATATAATTCAATAAGATACTCGTTAAGGTATTCAATAACATACACGCTCTGCGCAAATACCTAATGTTTAATAAAGAAGTGAGTTTTTTTCAAATATTTTTATAACACATCTCAAAGGAAAACACCATACCTTTGACATTCAAAAATGAAATTCCGACTCTTAGAAAAGTAGTGGTGCTACAACAGTACATAGCTCCACGCATCATTTGTAATGGCCACACATTATTATCTTAAATGAAAATGTAAAAAGGTTCCCAACCCGCAATTTTTTATCCAACCTTTGATTCGAACTCAAGTCCTTGGGGTTAATACGCAACGTTACCTCAAACTACCGGTCTCACTGGTAAATACAAACTTCCCGATCTTTAAATACGAGTTGAACGTTAGTAATTTTCAAAATTCAGATATTTTCATTTACATTATATTCAAGAGCAAATTTTAAAGAATATGATATGTATCATTAAAGGAAAAACATATGTATTATTAAAATGAGTCCTGTCCCATTTGTTAACCGTCATTTGCGCCCATCAGAGTCATTTTTTTAAAAAAGGAACCGTTTTTTGAGAAAAAATTTAAATTGCATTAAATTAAAATTTTAAAAAAATTAAGAATACCACTTAATAAAACAAATACTTTCATTAATATTGTACTTTCGAAAATATAGTTTTCACCGAAATTGATACGAGCTCTGCTTTGTTATATCAGGGGATTTAAAAAAATAAGAGCTTTTTTTTAGAAAACAACTACTGTTTAAATGTTGTCTATATTTTTGTAGAATTTTGTAAAATTACTTGTTTTGGAAATGTGTACATGAGCTTGTTTCAAGATCTGCATTTGTAGAATTAATTTCATTAACAAAAAAACATATTTTCAGTATTGCAGCTGTAGAAAGATGCTGCAAATATATCGACCCTTCGGTCGGATTTCATATGCAGCTTCCGAAAGTGAGTCACAGCATTTTTTCCCCTTTCCATCATTGCATTGCGTGAGACGATTTCATATTTCATTTGCCCCTCCCTTCTTCGCATGACACATACAGTTTACGCAATACATAACTGTTTTCACTACGAATACACTCACGTAAATAAATTTAAATATCACTACATAGTATTCGAGAAGGTAAAAGTACTATTGAGTGTAAGCACTTCGTTAATTTAGGGGATTAAAGGCGATACAAAATGCAATATTACTTACATTGTCCCTGCAGGAATGTTTCAACATGAAGCGTATACTATTAGTAATTAAAAATTTTGTTTAAGAATTGACGAACGAAAATGTTTTCTGAATAATAAAGACTTTTGAAATGATTATTTTAATTAAATTAAAATGTCTCAACTCAATATTTGCTACACACAATTTTATAAAATTTTGAAAGATCAACTAAAATGAGACCTACATCATTCATTTCAGGGTCGCTTGTTTAATAAATAAATATATTCGCAATAATTAAAAGCACGAATATTTTCTTTTCTTTATTAAGTTATTTCGTGAGTGGATTGTTTCCTGAATATATCTTTGGTTCCTACCTTCCATAAGTTTCCCTCAAAATCTCAATGCGATCTACTTCAGGATATTGATGGGTAGTATTTGATTTAGTCCAACTTCAACGAAATCCTGTGGACATTTTCCTCCTAGGCAATCGGATCAATGGACGGAGGTTAACCATTGTGGCGAGTCTCAGGTGCCCTCATGCGAGGCGGCCGCTTAGCCCCCCACCCCCTGCGACCTTGCGGCTGAGCGGGGCCGCGTGAACAGGCGCTTCCCCTGGGGCTGCTCTCTATAGGGTCCGAGCGGCCGGTAACCTTTGCATGCAGTGGAATATTCAGCGGGTGCCGGCGTGCATTTTGCATGGTCGGGGCGTGCGGCGCGGCGGAGCGGGGCCGGCCCGAGGTGGAGAGGGGCGGGGCAGGACGGTTGTATTGGTGGGCGGGGCGGACCGGGGGGGGGGGGGGGGGGGGGGGGGGTGAGGTGAGGGGAGGGGTGAGGTGGGGTCGGGGTAGGGCAGGAACGGGGAATGGGGGGGCGGGGGAGGGCGGCTTGTTGGTGGGGGGCGGGGGTTTTTGGGCGAGAGGCGCGCAAGCGGACGGGCGGCGATCCACCAATCAGCGGCACGTAAGCCGCTTGCGTGCGCGGATCGTGCGTCTTTTATTCACGACGCTACGGCCGCGCCAGCGGAGGTATGCAGCGTCCTCAGGGCCCGGCACGCCACACTCCCTCGCACGGGTATTAACTCCTTCGCTGCCACTATCGATAGCGCCTTCCATGTTCTTTCTAACCTAACTTTATTCATCTTATACTCATAGGGAAACTGAATACTTTTTCCCCTTCAACGTTACCGTTAACACTTACTAATATTGAGCACACGTCGACAACACTCCTATTCGTACGTCACCTCCCTCTAGGGTTTCCAACCGTCCTTCATTTGGCAGGACAGTCCTTCCATTGACGTCAGTTCTCCTCTCGTCCTCCTTTGTATTTTAAATGTCCTCCTTTCAGTAAATTTTTAACATTTGTCGTCACTTATTTTATCACATGACTAACATCTTCCACGTTGTATCGTTTAATTTAGAATTTAAAAACATGAAATCCTTTTTCTGAACTCTGACACACGCATGAATGATGGTGTCTCTGTCTAACGACTAAATTAAAAAATGCACAAGACCATCTTAAACCTTCATTTTATAAACGAAATTTATCACTTCAAGCCCAAATGGAGAGAAGAAAGAAATAGAACTGTTATTAGTCTAAATTAAATATTTATAAACAAAAGGCATCTGGAATGGCTCATGGGCAACGTACTAGCTTTCCGTGCTGTGGTCCCCGGTTCGATTCCCGGTCGAGGCAAAAGCTTTCCTTTTGTTGTAGCTTTCCTTTAAAATCGTCCCAGTTTCTGTAGCTGTGTGATGAAGAAAAGCTCTTGCTAGTTACGGAGAAGAGAATACGTGACGTTCGACTCATGTCGATCTTACCCCCCAAGCACTGGAATTTAACTAGGCCCAGGCAAGGGGGACACCGGTAGCTGCCCGGCGAAGTCGGACTATGAACCCAATAACGCCAAATACATACATGAAAAGAAATGTGTTGTTGTTGGATTTTTTCTACTAACGGGTGTCCATCTTTGACATGAACATTCTTGGCAACCCTCTCTCCACCCCTAGCAGTGTCGAGAGATTCTAGGTTCGAGTCCTGATGGCGGCAGGATTTTCGACGCTAGCTTTTTAGCTAGGTCGAATTCAGTCGCTGTCTGGAGGAGAATTCTAGCTGCTCTGATCGGTAGTTTTCCGAGGTTTCTCCGATCAACACCAGGCGAATGCCGGAGCAGTACCCTACCAAACGGGCCACGGACCGCGCGCGATCTGTCCTTCCTCTTCCTTGTCCTATCCTCTCCCCTTACACACACACTTACACTAACATGCACTACACTACCACATACTCCGGGAGACCGCTCGGGAGCGTAGAGCTTGTCCCGGCTGGAGCGGTGCCCCACTGGTGGGAGAGTCCTGGTTGGGGGGGAAACCCCACTAGCCGACGGTAGGTCGGCGCCGGATCTCGCCATTCAGCGGGGGAAGATCACCGCCATCACCCGAGAAAAAAACATGCACTCCACTAACGGGCCCGGAGACACGAAAAAATCAATCAATCAATCAATCAATCAACCTAGCAGTATCACTTTCTCCGCCACAGCCCGCGTTGCCTCTTGTGCCCTGTCGGCCTCCTCCTGCTCGCCGCTCCCCCCACCCCCTCGCCGCGTGCCACGCGCCGCGCGGCGTCACATGCTGAGCGAGTCTTTGTGATCAATTTTATACCGCGTTCGAGTCTGCCGGTGACGCGCTTCCTTTATTGAGGAGCATCAATTCCACCGTCATTAAAGAGGATTGCTGAGAATGTGGAAGGGCTTTATGAATACCATTTATCTCTTTACGTTGTAATGTCTTAATGTCTAATCTTTGGTGACATTTTTTAACAAAATGCAATTTTATAATGCATTCTTTAACATTAGAACCAGAACATATTTTAATGGAGATTAGTTTTTCTTTTTCACGCAATATATTTTGTAAAATAATTCGTAAATTTCAGTACATTTCCAGTGATTTATTTTTAATACAACACAGGATCGTCAATCAGAACGAATAAATGCCTATCATTATTGTACGTCGCTTCTCTTTCATTGTCAAAAATCCAACAAAAAATAATCAAGCTGAACCGAAACTAAATATGAACATTAAAAGGCAATTTTTCAGCAATTGGGCAAAAATATTGGTCTTGAAGACACTATGTTAACTTGTCAATCGATTACCTTTACGCCCCATTTATTTTACTATCTCGGGTACGTAATTCTTACAGATCTATGCTGTTAACATTCTATGTCGAGATGTTGATGCAAAAATACGTATTAGAGGGTCTACAATACAGAAAAGGGTACTTTTTGCTCTTTTAAAAGAATCCGTTTGACGGTCTCTAAACATTACAAGCGCCTTAACGGTTAACACGATTTTCTTCTAAATCACTTTTCCCCCATAGATCTGACCGAAATCGCTCTGGCGATTTGAAAGGGAACTTTTGGATATGTTCTCAAAGAAGTCCGAAGGGCATTTTCAGAATTTCCTCAGAAATAGCTTCCATTTTTTCTGTTGTTTTTTTATCGAACGGGAGCAATGCGTGGTTCCGAAATGGTTTTGGTATATAATCGAATTTTTTCATGCTGCGGTAAATATTTTCAGTTGAAGCATTTCGTCTTTTTCCCTTTGTAATTTTACTCAAAGCTCTGCCTTTCTTCCGTCCTAACGAGTAGTTCAGTCTGCGATCTTCAAACCTGTGTTGTTCTTTCTAATTAAAAGCAGTTACATCGTCCGGCCAGCAAAGTTTAAATTCACTTTACGTTTGCAGTATTTGTGTAATTAACTACAGAAAAACAGCACCGCTCGCCGGTCCCCACGGCTCCCGTGGCTTCCCGCCCCCGAGTGACAAATACAGGGGACGATGTGGGTGCAGGGGGGAGGGGGATGGGGCGGTGCTGGGGAGGGGGAGGCCCCGCCGGCGCCCCCGAGCGCCGGGGGCACGCGAGCGGGTGTAATCCCGCCTAATCCGTTTACACAGAGTTTGAAGCGAGCCTCAGGACACTCATTGCGGGCCTGGCTTTCCGGCTCGCTTCCCCAGACGCTGGCCGCCTCGCCTTTCCCCTGGCTCTCTTCCGGCACTCGCCGCCAAAGGTGGCTCAGGGCATCAAGTGATGTGCAGTTCCACTCCCACTCGCGGATTCGGTGGTATAACGGCCAGCGTGCCGGACTGTTGTACCCGAGTTTGCGGGTTCAAACCCGATTGAAGCCGTGGATTTTTAAGGGCGAAAAAAGTTCTTCGTGCGCCATCCATCGGAGGGGAAGTAAAGCCGGCTGTCCCATGTTAGTAGATTTACTGCATGTAAAAGATCCTCAAGCCTAAATGAAGCCTCTGAGCAAAATTGAGATCCGCCTGTTTCGTCGCCCGAGATAATACCTCCTTTCTCCGCTAAGTGGTGAAATTTGCGAGGTTAGACGGAAGAGCGGGCCTGATGGCCCGAGTCTCGCCACGTAAAATAAGGCATTCACTAACTAACTAACTAACTAACGGTAGCAGGATTTTCGGCAGTAGCTACGTACCTAGATCGAATTCAGCCGCTGTCGGGAGAAAAATTCTAGCGGCCGGCTGCTCTAACTGGTAGATTTCCGTGGATTCTCCGATCAACACCAGACGAATGCCAACACCCTAACAAACGAGCAACGAACCGCGCGCGATCTTTCCTTCCTTTTCTTTATCCTATCTTCACCCCTGTACAAACTTACTCTTACATGCACTACACTACCACACATGTCGGGAGCTTACATCTGGTCTCTGTTGGGGCGGTGCCCCGCTGGTGGGAGATACTTAGGAGAAAAAACAGTGATCGAACGTGTAGGTCGGTGCCTGATCTCATCAGCAAGCTGAGGAACACCACCATTTACCGCAATAGAAACATGCACTACACTTACTAGTAATGACCTTATGGGGGGAGTAGAATCATTATGCTTTATAGAGGTTTTTCTGAATATTAGCAATTTGATTGTAGTCACAATATTTAGTACCAGCCCAATCGTGATCATTTTCCAGGTCATTGGCTGTCACCCTACTACGGTCGGGTTATTTTTGTACTATCTTCAAACTATATCGTGATTGTTTGTTCTCGAGTTTCACATTTCGTCTCTACACCTTATACTTTCGTCCTTATACAGTCTCCTCGTTCAAATTTACATCGCCCTTGTTCCATACCAATGTTCTAGAAATTTCTACAACGGTTTTTGCCTGTGGCTTCACGAGCTTTGTAATGAATGTGTTAAAAAGCCGTGAATGGTGGAAAATAATATTTTCAGAACAATTGTAATAGATTTTTATTTGATTAAAATTTCAGACAAATATTTTAAGTCAGTGAAAGGTTATCCGCATGTTTGTGACAGGTGCGACTCATTTCCATAAATTATTAATTTTTTATTAGTGACCCCAGAATATAGTACGTTCGGGACCTATTCATCACTTTGTTGCCGAGGCAGAATAAGCAATTTTAATACAACATCTGACCGACACTGTTCATCCTAGTTCATCCACATGTTGTAGTCCAGGTCCTTACAGAAGTCACAGAGAAGATTCGAGAGACTGGATGCACTAACGGAAGTTCTTTCAAAAAATATTTCAGTTGGTCCAAGGACGCATCTAAGTGGTCCACCAAAAAATAATTAATTTTAATCTTTTTTTTTTACTGCACAATTTTCTTATACAGTGTATCAGCGCTTTCCAATTGTCTTATTCAATCGCTCAATTTACGTTAGCTTTACCCTAAGAGAAGCAACGCTTTTTAATATTTAATTAAAAATTATAGACTGTCGTGAACGGAGTGTTGAGGTGTACTTATTGAGAATTATAAATTTCTACAGTTGGGTTAAACGAGGAAATGGGTTTTCATGGGGCATGGATTTGTTTTGGGAAATAGTCTGAATTCTTCTTTTATAGTCGTAAAATGTCCCAAGTAAGAAATTATGCGTGACTGTGAAAGACGGCAAAACTTGATAAGATCATAGCTTAGATTGATAAAATCATCGCTTGATAAAGTTCATAGCTTAGAGATGATTTAGGCCATTATAGGTAAATATAATTATTGCTGTAATCGAGTAAGGAAGCATGATGCTTTTGCTGCAATACGGATGTTCTTATTCTGAAAATCTAAAAAGTTTTTGTATTTTTTTGGGCATGAACGCAAAGAAGGGTAATATGGCTTGCTGTAGATCGTGATATTTTTTGGTATCCACCTACTACTCAAAACATTTTACAGTTTATGATCGTATTAAGTTAAAATATCTTCATATGTTCGCTGAAGTATCTAGAATATCTAGTGTTGTTATATCTCCAAATATCGAATATAATTTTAATTTAGAAAAAAAGAAAAGTTCTTGCAGATTGCCTACCAGCAGGGGGAATTTTTTCCTTGAAATCATTCGTTGTGTGATCGACCGTATCCTTGGTGAATACACACAGCACAACTGTCCGAATTCTTAGAGTTATAATTGAACAAAAAGAAGAACTTTTTAAAGAAATAATTCAAAATACGTACAGTCGGGTAAACTTTTCAGCTGAAATTTAGGTCTCCTGGCTCGGCGGTTGCGTTATAAAATATCTCATATTTTTACTTTCTTGCAACGGAATAGAGAGAAAGTTATGTAATGCTGCGCGAAAAAAACGGCGAATTTTCGGCAGAAAAACTATTGTTACAAGACCCTGGTATCGAAAAAGTGGATAAATTCAGTTGCAAAATTTAGAAAAAAGATCCTCTAACATGTGCAATAATCCATGTTTGGGGTCCTCGATACTGGAAAATCGAATGAGAGGCAAGACGGTCTGCCCGTCTGTATGTGAACAACGCTAGCGGCTAAACTGTTCAACCGATTTTCTCCAAAATTGATATTCCCCAAACTATCTGTCTGGTGTCGCGGACCCTTGAATTTGAAATAGATATTTTAATTTTGGGGGTACGTTACGTAGATCCCTTGGGTCATCTTCAAAATTTTCTTCAACAAACTTTCAAAAAAATAACTGCATCGCGTTTTTAATTTATTGTTTGATATTGTGAATGACGTTTAATATAATGATGTAGTTCACATGTCCGTTAAAAACTCTGATTTTTTTTTGGAAAATTGAAAAAAAAATTTCGGCGACTTCCTACGACTACAATTTTGAAGATATTTCCCTCAATGAAATCTGTTCCATAAAGATAGAATTTAAAATAAGGTTAGGTACAATGTTTTTAAATTTGAGTACTTTTTTGAATAATTTGAGTACGGACGGATTTTTTTAATTATTTGAATAATTTGAGTACGGACGAGAAAGTATGTGTTGTTTTAACACCACTAGTTTATTTATCATGTATAGTTATTTTCTTTTAGATGCCCAATGACCATGATCATCAATTTGTCCACCAATCGTTGGTCTCACGTAAACCAGTACCTCTGAATTGCCCGGTCCGTGCGCGTTCCTTCCTTTCCTACCCTCTTACCATTCCTGGTACCTCTTTCTCGATTGCTGATCCTGAAAAAAATGTCTTGTTTGTGTCGGAAGTAGACTAAGAGAGCATTATAAAGCTTTTGAGTTAAAAAGAGGAAGAAGATGAATTAATGTTTTCAGTGAGAATTATGATAATAAAAATATTTTCTGTTAAATTAATATTTTTACAATTATCATTAACAATCAAGTCAAATTATTTCTTTTAACGTCACTAATAAAATTCTATCCAAAATATCATTTTTAATACAGAGCCTTAGTTTACATTTCTGTTATAGCACATGTTTGGTTTGTGGTTAATAAACAGATTTACTGAAGTTAATGATCCTTTTCTGTGTTTGTTTACACCCGTTTCGATTTCTATTTATAATTTAATGAAAATGAATAATTCATGTCGCTAAAAGGGCTTGGTATTTTACAAAATTCAGGAAACTTAGCATTGGGAGACCCATATGTAAAGCAAATGCGCGCCCAATCAGCATATTAAATCCGCAGTCACATTCCCTCTCCTCTCCGACCTGCGAGCGCGGCAGTTTGGCTGTGCTTTCGCCCCGGGCGCGACCGGGCTCGCGTTTCTTCTCCCAGGAGATGTGAGGCTGCAGATGTTTGTTTTTCGTTAGAGATAAACCAGGCGGGCCACTCGCACCGAGAGCCCGGGCTCGGCCTTCGCCCTCGCGCACACCTGAGTGCAGCCGCAAAGTAGCTGGGAACAGCCCCATGAGACGCTAGAAAGCTCTGTTGTCTTCTCGTTTCAGTTTTGGTTTGTGCCTGGTGTATTTTGTTTAAGTTTTCCCAGGTTGAGGTTATTCGGCATATGATTTTTTTCAGTATTCCATGACCTGAGTGTGTAGCTACACAAAAATATTTTGCTTTCAAAAATCATTATTTTTGTAATGATTATATAATAACCAACCATATTATGGTAACACCATTCTTAGGTTATCTCGATACATAATCCACTTTTCCGGCTCCATATAAGAAATTTTATTTAAACATGTTCATTATATCAAGTCTCAATGAATGTATGTATTTCCGTTTTCAAATCAGCGTCGTAATATTTTGTACTGCTATATCTCTTACGATTTTTCTCAAAAGTACGTGATATTTTTAGGCATTTTAATTACCATAAATATATGCTTCAATTAATTGTCTTTACTCCGTTTCTGTGATTTTATTTTAAACAAGTTCTAAAATTTAGTGCTAATACACTTTTGATGATCCTTTGAATTGAGGCAGAGATGCTTGAAAGAGAATTTTATAAGGGAGAATAAATGACGATGAGAACAATACGAAGACTTACATTTCACGTCATTATACGGTGTTGATAGCATCCGTTCTTATTCACATGAAGTCTACTTGTTTGAATGCCAGCGCTATTCGTTCTCTTGTGAGCACAAAAAGCAGACGCAGTCATCTAATGTACTACGACTTCATTTAGAACTGTCCTCGTGCGCGCTTGTGAGGACGTCCGGCTGTTTGCTTTATTAATCCGCGAGCGCTTGGGGAAGGGGGGAAGGGGAAGGGGGAAGGGGGGTGCAATGCAGGGCAGGGCGGTGGAGAAAAGAGCGTGGTGGGGCGGGGCGGGCTAGGCTAGGTGGAGCGGAGCTGGGCGGGGTGGAGCTGGGCGAGGTGGATTGATTGATTGATTGATTTTTTCGTGTTTCCAGGCGCGTCAACTGCTTTGGTCATTAGTCCCGTTCGCGTAGTGCATGTTTTTTTCGTGGGAGATGGCGGTGATTATCCCACGCTGGATGGCGAGATCCGGCGCCGACCTACCGTTGATTGATTGATTGATTTTTTCGTGTTTCCGCGCGCGTCACCTGCTTCGGTCATTAGTCCCGTTAGTGTAGTGCATGTTTTTTCTCGGGGGATGGCGGTCTTCCCTCACCAGATGGCGAGATCCGGCGCCGACCTACCGGCGGCTAGTGGGGTATCCCCCTACCCACGACTCTCCCACCAGCGGGGCACCTCCCCAGTCGGGACAAGCTCTAAGCTCCCGACCGGTCTCCCGGAATACCGGTCTCCCGGAATCCGTATGGTGTTGTAGTGCATGTTAGTGTAAGTGTGTGTGTAAGGGGAGAGGATAGGACAAGGAAGAGGAAGGATAGATCGCGCGCGATCCGTGGCCCGTTGGGTAGGGTACTGCTCCGACATTCGCCTGGTGTTGATCGGAGAAATCATGGAAAACTACCGATCAGAGCAGCCAGCCGCTAGAATTCTCCTCCAGACAGCCACTAAATTCGACCTAGCTGCAAAAGCTAGTGTCGAAAATCCTGCCACCGTCAGGACTCGAACCTAGGTCCTCCCGGTCAGAGGCGCTGCAGTGACGTCAGTTGATGCACTGAGGTACCGCTCCCGGTGGGCGTGGTGGAGCTGGTCGGGGGTGAGTCGGTGAGGCGGTGGGGAATGGCGTGCGGGCATGGGTGGGCGGGTGGGGCTGAGACGGGAATGGGCGTGGCGGGGCGTGACGAGGCGGTGCAGAGCACAGCGGTCTATGAGGGGGTTCTGGAGCGGGGGGTTATGGGCGGAGGTGGTTCGGACCAGTGCGCTGAGAGGTGGAGCGGGGCGGGGTGGGGCAGGGTGGGACGAGGTGGGGCGGGTGGGTGAGGGAGGAAGAGGGGGTTGCGAATGCCCACGCTTCGTATCAGCGTCGCCGGCGGCTCTTTGCGCGGACGCGCCGTTAACTCCGTTCTGATAAGAGATAAAAATCAACGCGCGTCGGGTTGCGGTCAAGCGTATCACGCCCGACTGTTTATGCATTGGACGCACCTAAAATATTCGCTACCTCTAACTCACGTGAACAGAATTGGAGTAATCGAATGGAGCAATGATCTACGGGCGTTTAAAATCATAAAATTAAAAAATGGATTAGTGTTACGCACTTACACGCACACACACAAATGAAACACTGTAGTTATTCAGAACAATTTTTCAATGAACGCTTTTGAACAGCAGGGAACACACATGTGGAGTTTTACCATCCGAAACTCAATCAAACTTTGGTTACAATTCACAAGTTTTGTAACTGGAAATGGAGCAACCCGCAACACATCCAGGCAGCATTCTTGCCACATTGGCTCCGCGATGTGGAGCGGTGAGGTCTCGAGGGGAGAACGTTTTGAGTAATTATTAATAAAGTTTTAATTATCACCTAATTGTACTGGAATACAATTTGTGCACGAGTAAAAGGTCACTAAAATATCAGCTTATTCCTTGTTTGTTGAAAGAAGTTAATTTAAATTGTATCCATTGCGAGAAGTAATGGGATGTTAGCGAGAATGTGTGAGCAACCTGCCATGATAATGAAAAATGTTTTTATATTTACAGAAGAAAAATACTTTTGAAAATTGTAAACAATTTAAATTGTATTGTGCGAAGAGTATTTCAATAAAATATACTCATCAGGGTAAGGTAAGCATGTTATACTTGAGAATTGTAACAACAGATCATGGTTCATGTTCAGTCACGAGCCCTCTCTACTTCTGCTCATGTCGCCACACTAAAATGAGTGGTTTTACAACAACTCGTACTTTTACGAATTCTTGTTACAAACACTATATTTTCTACGTGAACTGGATACCGTACATTTTCGTGGCCAGCGACGCGTCCCGACAGGATAATTTATTAGGGGGTCATCTCACTCTTCTAATATTCATATCACTTTATTAATATCTGAAATGTGCTTAGGAAATGTTTAAAATATCTTCTTCTTCTTTCTAGGGTTTTATCCAGCCGACAGCCGGTTACACTTTACGTCCCGATGGGACGCATATTCGACCATACACTAGACACCAACACACTTGCGGGCTCCTCTGATCTGGGGTCAGCAGAACGCGAGGCCCTCCTCGACAACACATACATACAAAGACAAGGGACAAACAACCATGCCCAAGGCGGGACTCGAACCCGCGACCCTTCGGACCGAAGCGCTGAGTCGGTACTCGCTTTTAGTCACCTCGGCCATCCAGGTCGGCTGTTTAAAATATCTAATATTGAAAAATTGATTATAATAATAAATAATTCGCTTCAAAATCGAATGTTAGAAAAGGTTCTAAAAAAATATTGTGCAATATACCATCTTGAAGTGGCTATAGTAATTGAAGTTATTTGAGGTGGCTAGGGTGGGTGAAGCAAGTTTGTCACACATATGTGATAAGATAATGAAGGATGAGACCGCTGGTGCGGAGTGACTAAGTCTAGTGAATGACACGTGCGTTTTGGAGTTCCACTGTGTCAATCGCAAATGCCTATTTTCATTAACGATCCCACTTAACCTAAACTCACTTTACACCTCTGTTGAGTTTTTCATTAAACCACCTTCACACTGTGCAGCGTATAATTTACAACGCATTTTAACGACGAAATTCTTCTCGCACGAGCACCCCGCACTCGATCACTTTACGTTAATCAGGGTCCTGCGACTAATGCCAACATTATCCCGATGGTATCTGAAATGTTAGTTATTCTTACAGCTATATCCAAACGTTGTACTCCTAAATTAGCTATGTTTCGGACGTTAGACGCAACATATATTTCTTTAGAATACTTCTATTTGTTTCTCTTATACTATGTATATATTTTAAGCTTTTACTCTCCTCTCACTATCGGAGAGATGTGCGATGTCGGCGCGCGCGCGCGCGCGCACACACACACACACACACACACACACACGCGCGCGCACACGCACGCACGCACACGCACGCACATGCACGCACACTCACGCACAGGTACGGTGAGATGTCTTCGGAATAGAACTCGCTTTTTGGTTTCCGAACTACCCGACAAATAGCTATTATGATCAATAAAAATAGTAAACAAAAAGAGATACTGAGGCTGTTCTTCAGCTATAAAATTTGATTTAAATAACTTATTGGTTGCTTTTACATTCATAAAAGTGAAATTCTCTGTAGCTACCGGAGGAAATATGACAGAATAGAACAATTCGCATTAGTTTAACTGGGAAAAACAAACATATATTCTGCTGAATACACTGGACAGTCCATACAATAATAGAAACGTAGTACAATTAGTTCTCTCTGAAATATTAAATTACAAACAAAACCAATGACAAGCGAAGACAAGTTATGTAACAAAATACACAAAAAATTAAACAAACTGGTTCTCTTATCTGTAACTCGGGCGGGTAAATCTGTCACAAAAGGGAATTAAACTTCTGGTGCTACAACACCCCATACTTTCTCGCATAATTTATAATTTTGGCAATTTTCAAAAGTTCAGAGACCTCAGCGAAAGTAATATCTGGGCAATTTTTAATGACAGCGGATTCGTCGGCCGGGTATTGTAGGTCGGCGCCTGTTCTCGCCATCCAGAGGTGAAGAATCACTTCCACTTGCTATGACAAGAATATGCACTGCAGTTTCTGGGCTAATTACCATCGCAGTTCACGCGTTCGGAAACACGAAATAATCAATAAATCGACATTCTCAACATCTTAGATTTTGATATGCATTTGTATCCGCATTTCAGGTTTCTGGATGGCAAAACGGAGGAGGTCACGCACATTCAATTGGATACATTTTAGTAATATTTGTATTATTTAAACAAAACACTGTTGTAAAAATTCCGAAATGAAATTACTATTGTAAAAATTGAAAAGTGTTAAAGAATATATTGTAATTACTTTTAATGCGGAAAAAAAAATTATTTAATGTAATTATTTAATCCTGAGTATGTATTAAAAGTTGTTATAAAACTACAAATGACTAAACTACAGTTTTTTCTGAGGAGAAATTTCAGTTTTATCCAGATGTCAATAAATCTACTAGAATAAAACTCAACATGTTTGAAGTGCATTGTGTTAGAGTGTTTTTGCAGAGCATAACGTAAAGCGACCACGTGACTACCAGCAGTTTGTAAAGTGAAAAGAGTTTTTGCGGTTTCATCTAAATGGACGTAGTTTCAAACTGTGACAGCAGAGTGAGCGTTAAATTACCAAAATGTCCCATCGTCTTGATTCGTATTTGTCTGACTGGAGATGCCCTCCAACCACTGATTATAAACCTATTATCGCCCAATGTCCCATTTTTGGGAAGGTTTTGTGAATTTAAATACCTTAAAATGAACTGTATGAAAAATTTTGTAATTTTTCAAAACAATAGAATATATATCATTATAATAGTCAATGTAACGACTTTTCATGAAGAAATGCTACTTCAAACAAAATATTTTTTTAAAACTTGGTGAATATTTGGTGTCCATGTTGATAAAATTAAAATATCTGTGAGGTACTGTGACGGATGTATGTGCCTTTCCTTATTTGTTTTAAGTATAAAAATACATTCCAGTGTTGAATTCTACTGACTCTTAGTTTGATGTAAGTTGCACAGAGTGTAATCTATTGCGGCCCATTTTTGAGACATTGGTCGGATATAGTTAGCTTACTGGCAATTCACCGTGCTGTCATATAAGGAACATAACTTATTTTACTTAGTGCATAAATGCATAACGCTTAGCTATTTTATGCGTAGATAATACTTGAATGATTTATACCGCTTAATGTCATTTTTACATTTTATTTGTATTTTTGTTTTCATATAGTATACATAGACTGATCAATTCATCTGATTACTGATAAAAAAATCTTTCAATCAGAAACAGATCTATGTTTCATGGAAAGAGGTTCACCATTGATGAAATTGTGGTTTCTTTAAAAGATGAAGTCAATAAAAATGAATGTTTTGAGGACAATGATTTTAATGACTCGATATGTATCATCCATATTTTAAGCCGATGTCTATTCAGAAATGGTGATGCGACATTGATGTAGATGTTATCAAAATATCGATCTTTTTATCAGATAATGTATATGTGTATCATCGATATTTTAAGACGATGTTTTTATCATAGATGTTTTGTGTTCGGACTTTTTAAGTGGTTGATATTTTAGTTCTGACTGAAGGAAGTACCATGTAATAAAACTCCATATCTTGAGATATCTGTAACTTGGATATTCTTCAGAGCAAAGTGAGCAAAGTTAATTAATGTAGAGGTTTCGTTGATAAAGCGTATATATTTTTCAATTATCCAATTAAATAAGAAAAGTATTTTTAATTGCCCTAATAATTTTTAGATTTTATTTTCTCAGTTAAATCTCAATTAAAATACAATACACGCGACCATCGTCAAAATATCCCACCTGTGAATGTTAATGGTTACTAAAGGTTATGGTTACAGGTTTAAAAACATCGATGTTTAATTGATTAGTGATTTAGGGCGTGTCAACGAATAAGGTCATTAGTTTCGTAAGTTTAGTGCAAGTTTACCACGGAAGGGGATACTGCTCGGCAGCGTCATATACATCGGCATGTGGGTTTTTTCACAACTATACATCTCCCACCAGCGGGGCACCGCCCCAGCCAGGACAAGTTCTAAGCACCCGACCGGTCTCCCGGCATGTGTGGTAGTGAAGAACATGTAAGTGTAAGTATTTGTATTTACTCATTACATGTCCCGTAAAAGGCAATTGGCCTAGTTGACGTTCGATCCCAGGGTTCCCCCTTGACCACCCAACCAGGAACCCACGATGTCTCAAATTTGCTTAACCTTCCTGACATCACGTAATTACGGAATTCGGCCAGCGACGCCGGTTTCACGGCCGTGACCTTTCAAAAGAACCATCTCAGCATTCGTCTGGATGACTGAAGGAAACCATGAAAACCTTGGCCAGGATGGCTGGCACAGGGTTTTAATCTGGGCCTTCAGAATGCAAAGTTAGCGCGCGATGCCCTGAGCCACTTTGCTGGGTATAAGGGTAAGGGTCAGGATAGAAGAGGAAAAGTCAGGAAGAGGAATAAACCGGTAGCGGTAGCTCAGTGCATCAACTGATGTCACTGCAGCGCCTCTGACCGGGAGGTCCTAGGTTCGAGTCCTGACGGCGGCAGTATTTTCGACACTAGCTTTTCAGCCAGGTCGAATTCAGTCGCTGTCTGGAGGAGAATTCTAGCAGCCGGCTGCTCTGATCGGTAGTTTTCCGTGGTTTCTCCGATTAGCACCAGGCGAATGCCAGAGAAGTACCATACCAAACGGGCCACGGACCGCGCGCGATCTGTCCTTCCCCTTCCTTGTCCTATCCTCTCCCCTTATACACACACACACTTACACTAACATGCACTACACAACCACATATTCCGGGAGATCGATCGGGAGCTTAGAGCTTGTCCCGGCTGGGGCGGTGCCCCGCTGGTGGGAGAGTCCTGGTTAGGGGGAAAGCCGACGGTAGGTCGGTGCCGGATCTCGCCATCCAGCTGGGGGGAAAATCACCGCCATGTCCCGAGAAAAAACATGCACTACACTAACGGGATTAATGACCGAAGCAGTTGACGCGCCCGGAACCAGGAAAAAATCAATCAATCAATCAATCAATCAAGAGGAATAAAAGATCGCGCGAGGTCGATGGCCCGTTTGTAAAGGCACTGCTACGGCATATACTTGGTGTTGATCGGAGAAACCACGGAAACTGCCGATCAGAGCAGTCTGCACTAGAATATTCTTCCTTACAGCCAATGAATTCGACATAGAAAATCCTACCCCCGTCGGACTCAAACCGTAGGACCTCCCGGTCAGAGACACTACAGTTACATCAATTGGTGCCTAAGCTTGTGCTTAGCGTTGGAGTTGGCGAATGCGCCGAGGGTCAAAACGAGATTAGCGTACACGCTAAGTTACTCTTTGCGCAAGTTCTCTTGTCTTGCAGAGCAGGGTGCGGGGAGCGGAGGCTACTGCCTACGTCACATCAGACGCGTGTTGCTAACTGTAACATTATTACTATTATTCGCACCTCTTCCACTCTTAATATATCAAGATATTACAGGCGATAAATTAGAACGATTAATCTAGTAATTAATAGCAACCACAAGTGAAAATAATTAGTGAATGATAATATTGCTTATGATAATGGGATTTGTTGTTAGTGTTATTACTTAGTTCTCATCTTCTTCTGAATAGTTGGAACCATCACTTGGATTCTCAAATGTATTTATTATGATACCAATCACTGCGATTTCCATTATCCCGTCTTTTTTCAGTATTCTTCTAGTTTCTTTACGTGGTATAAATAGCAAATAAAACCACACGGCACTGTGAGGAACAGCGAAAACGCGACAACTGAATTCATTCGGTAGCAACGGTAGACAGCATGATAATCTTGCAGCGCCTTTCCGTGTGAGACCTAGGTTTTGACCAGCCCGTGCCGAGTCATGCTGGGTGAGTTCAAGGGGGTTCTGATGTCAAGAAAAGTCGCGCAACTTACTTGTTTTTTTTCTAACGTGGCATCTGAGGTTAGTATCTTTAAGATGGAATACGGCGACTTTTTGGGCCTTTCTCGGACCTGCTCCGAGATGTCGCATAATCGCCACCGTATCAAACAGTGCTGCAGATCAAGCGACTCTAGCGGCGCGAAAAGCCGTACCGTCTTACTTTTTTGAGATACTACCCTCAGATGCCTCGTTAGAAAAACCTTAGTATAGTACTTCACGCTGTAGAAAAACTGCGATGTCGGGCGCGTGATCGAATGACATAGTGGAGTATGTCTCGCGCGCGAGTGCCTTGCTAGAGTCAGGGCCTTTCAATTCCCATAAACGTGATGGAGACCATTACAGTAACACGCTCTCTTCTAACACCTTCTTACAGGAGCTAAAATACAAACTGCTGCCAACGATACCTAATACGTGCGTGTCTCTTGGCTGTCCGGGACAAGCCGCGTCGATTTGCTCGTAGCTGACGTTTCGGCCACCATATTGTGGCCTTCCTCAGAGCGTACGCTCTGAGCGGACGCTCCTCAGCGAGTACGCTCTGAGGAAGGCCACAATATGTTGGCCGAAACGTCAGCTACGAGCAAAACGACGCGGCTTGTTCTGGACAGCCAAGAGACATACTCCGGCCGCGGAAGCCTACGGAATCTAATACGTGCGTAGCTGCTGCCTGGGTTCGCGAGACACAAGCAGGCGCGTATGTTACCAAAGATAGCACCAATGTTCGCGCTTTCATCAGCGGCTTCTTATATGTGTATATAATGCGCCAGGAAAGTCTCTCTGTACTGGATCGAGTGAGGGTCTCCTATTAAAAATGCTAGTGATGTTGCAAATGCATACCAATGATGTTTTCCCAGCAAACAGATCACTGGGAAAGAAGTGAAGGACCAGCATCTGTTATGATTGTGGTGAGGGCGGTATTTACGTTTTCCTTTGTTTGTTTCCACGCTGCTACCAACATAATTTTTGTTGCAAGCATCGAGGTGTCACTTCGGACAGATTTTCCTGGCGAGCTGTATTACGAATAATTAAACATTTAAAAGACACTTTTCTTATTTCTCGCAAATTAGCCAATTTTTTTTGTGCGGGAGTTAGCGAGCCTAACCTGCACCTGTATCCGGCGACCCTAGCGCCTTCTATAGAAGCACCCTCTGGCTTTGTCTCCGATTTGGATGGAGAATTCAAAGGCCCTGGCCGACCGGCCCTGGAGCCTCCGGACGACACGACGAGACGCGTGAGTCGGTGGGATGAGGAAAGGGAGGGGGAGGTAAATGGCGTGGGACGAGGGAGGGGAGGGGCAGGTGAATGGCGGGGAGGAGTGGAGGGGGAGGTAAATGGCGTGGGAGGAGGGGGGAGGGGGAGGTGAATGGGGAGGAGGGAGGGGGATGTGATGGCGTGGGAGGAGGGAGGGCACGGGCAGGTGAATGGCGGGAGAGGAGGGGAGGGGAAGGTGAATGGTGAGGGTGGGGAGAGGATGTGAATGACGTGGGAGGGGTAGGGGAAGGGCGGGTGAATGGCGGGGGAGGAGGGAGGCGAGGGGAAGGTGGTGAGGGATGGGGAGAGGGAGGGGCAGGTGAATGACGTGGGAAGAGGGAGGGGGGGGAGGGAATGGCGTGGGAGGGGGGGGGGGGGGGAAGGGGGGGGGGGGGAGGGAGAGGAGGGGGAGGGGAGGGAAGGGGGAGGCGAATGGCGGAGGGACGAGGAGGGAGAGGGACTCGTTACACCACGCGGTCGTTTTGCGCCGCGAATGGCGCTGCCTGCGATTCAGCTGTTTTATTAGTTTGTGTATTGTCGGGTGAGATAGAGGGTTGTCGTTACCATCGTTAGATACAGGACGTATTCATTGTTTGTATTGTGTTTGGGGGGCATGAATACAAGTGTGAAAGTGAAAAATCAGGGATGTTGTAATTCGTGTTGCAAGACGTTGGGGACGACGGGTGAATGTAATCAGGCTTCATCAAGTTCCTCAATCCCGTTCAATCTACTTCTTTTACAAAATTCGACAATGAAAGAGAATATTTTCTCTACGAGCTGCATATTGTGTCTCTTTCTCTTCTTTCCTCTCATTCACTGGTCGCTTTCAATCGCCGGCTTGCAATCACATGCCCGCCTCGGACGCATACGAGAGCAGCCAAGAGTGAGAAGGCGTATCCTGCCCGTGTAAGCTCATTGGAGTGTGCGCTTAGAGTATTTGGAGGAGACTGGCCATCGAATTGAGGGAAGGCGGTTGAATTCGTAATTGGAGGTGATAGGAAAGGAAGAAATCGACTAGTTGAGAAAGAGAACGAAGAAAATTTTAAACTTTAATTGAAACGAAAATATTACAAATTATGAAATATTTTGATTTAATAATAGTATTGTTCAGACTTTTCAGAGAGAATAATATAAAAATTCTAACTGACAATATTTTAGTATAATCAAGATGAAAAAAACAAAGTTTATTACTCTTAATAATTGGCATCTCATATAATGAAGTATTATGGCATAGAATGGCATATTCTGAAGATACCCGTCTTATCCATGAATTTTGTGTAGATTATGGAAATTTAATGATAAATCTATTTCTGAGGAAACAATACATTGCACTAATATTTCACAGAATTTCCTGCTGAGATTGAATACGAACTAGGGACCTACATGAATGTTTTTGTCTACTACCATTTTATAATTCTCAAGTTAGATGGCTGCAGATATGTGATATATAATGATAGTGCATATAATGCAGATATTGCAATGAGGTCATTGCTAGTCGCCGGACCCAAAACTTCCCCCTCTGTCACGCCGATTAGGAAGGTCCCTGATTTGACACGGCTCAGCGCAAGACGCGCGAACGCGTGCCAGAAGATTCAAAAATTTACGATTAGGTGCAATTGTCCTCGGGACAGCCCTTCAGGCAACCGGCGGCCAGTCCACGTGCACGGCTAGGCACCGGAACAAGCAAATTATAGAGATCCCGGCTACTGTTGAAGAGTTCCCGTAGGACCCATATAAGCGTCACGAAGACAGCAGAAAGGACTGCTTTGTTCATCTCCGGTGTACACACACGCACAACAAAGACCACCAATCAGGCGCCCAGAAAATGAGGTTAATTTGAAAATACCCTATCGGCTTCCGACTCGCGTCGAATATTTTGAAAACTAAGATTTCGGCCAATAATATTCAAAATTCCAATCACGTGAAGGAGCGATGGGCGAAACTTGGAAAAAGGGTGGGGATGCGACGCAGGAAGCTCGAGGGCAGCGGATTTTTGGCAGAAGACGGATAGAAGGCGAGAGAACGACACAGAATTGAGACGGCAGTGTTGATGAGAGGTAGTGGGAGCAGTGACTTGGGGATCGACCAACATAGTGCAGGCCGCCCAGTATAAAAGACAATCAGGAATTTATTCCGATTTCAACGGGCCGGCGCCTCCGGAAGGAATGATTGTGCAGCCGAGTCATTGAGGCTGGCCTGGTGAGTGGGTGGCGGCAGACGACTTCGCCAATAATCACCGATCGGAGCCAGGAGCACTAGCACCGCACGCACTGCTGCTTCCGGTTGGCTGCGCCTTGCCGTGGTGTGGCTCGCGACAGCGACTCTTCGGGACGACTACGGATTGTGCAATCATCGAAAGAGGTGAACGAAAGACTTTCATTTTGTAATCATTCCAAAGACGGTAAAAAATAGGAAAGGTGTCATTTAATGTAAATAACATATAATTTAGTTTAAGGGGAATTCTTACCCAAATTGTATTATAGAATCAAATGCAATAAATGTGTTCTTGCCATTCAGGTGATTGACACTTAAAGTTACAAAACTTTGTGATTATTGTAAAGTAGTGGTAGTAATAGCAAACCCCGTGCATGCCCTCATTCAAGAGTGCCTACCCCCTTGAGGTTCTCGAATGCCGGTGCCAGTTGACAGGTAAGTGCCCGTTTGGCGCCCTTCATTGATAAATTTAACGCGCACACCTGTCAGCTGATTACCGACGCACTTCGTTGACGGTATTTCCTCCCCCTTTTGTGAGGTACCCAGACCGCGAGCTGCGCGCATTGCGCGCATGCGTGTGTTGCCGTGGCGGCAGGATGGGTTCATCACAATATATAATGATAATCATTACGATACAGCTTTATTATAGTACAGTGTGTTTGACCAATCACCGACAAGTTTTTATTTGGCAAGTGCTCAATCATTGACAACCCTACTAAAAGTTTCGTTGGATTGTGTATATTACTGTGCCGAGACAACCCGTTATGTGGGAACGGTAAATCGAAAATGCCCTCATTTGTCACTAAAATTAAGAAGAAAATCAGAAATCTCAATCACTCTATCATTTTATTAAGCTCATAAAAAATAAAAAGAGATATTGGACTTTGATGACACTTGTTTACGAAATCTAATTCAAATTTAACTATTGTACTTCTCGTTTAAAGTCGGGCTGTTTCTGTTTAACCAAAGCCACGTAGGAGACCCAGGTGATGTCTGAATACTGCATGACAGCTGCCAGTGCTCGTTTCCCGCTTGTTTCGTAATATCACTTCACACTCGTGTATTCATACTCATCATTACATCATCGTTTCGTAATATTCTATTTCCCCACTCATGCATGGAAACTAGAACTTACCTTCACTGTTTATTGATTGGAAAGGGTTACTTATTCGATACTTTTAAATAGGAAATATTTTCAACTAGACTTTGTCATAGACTCGAGGAACTTCATGCACTAAAAAGGTTTTCAAAAATGCTTGCAACCATGCACTTAAAATTTGCAATACATGCGCTTAAAACTATGAATATGAGTTAAACAAAAATGTAATTAGCAACAGTTAACATGTATTTATAGGTAATCTTAATTTTACACTGTAGTACAAAACACGCAGAAGAAAAATATATTTTCAAACGTTACAAAAATAAATAAAAAATTGTTTAAAACATTAAGCGAGAGAACCAATAGCATTGTTACAAGAGGCATGGTTTAATTCACTTTTCTTTTGAAAGAGAAATGCACAACAATATCTGATTTCGACCCTCTTCTGCACAAAACCTGTACTTAAATATGTCACACATATTAAAATATGCAGTTAAAATGAAAAAATAACAGAAAAATGCAAATATGCAAAATAAAAACGGGCTAGGTTTTTTTTAAATTTTTTGTGATATGTTATGGTTATACACATTTCCTTTCGATATGCGCGATCACTAAAATTGCATGAAGTTTCGCAGTCTAGACATGACATTATAAAGCAATTAGGTATTGCAATGTAAAGAATTGTGGGAATTCTGATTCGGTGTTGTTGACGTTTTTATGCGAAGAAATGAAAGAGGTCATCTTCGTCAACATAGTATTCTTTGCAATGTAAAGAAAACACTGGGGCGACAAGAATCAACAAGAGTGCTTTCTCGTGTATTGAGAATCATACCAAGAATAAGTACTTGTGAATTTTCATTAATTGATACCAAAAAATAATGTACAAAACTTGTATATTCATATTCTTTTCAGTTTCTCTCTCCGCCGTGGATGTGAACATTTGATTCGTACACCAAAGACTTCCTTTCTGTACCAGTTAACTAAATAAGGGTAAATAATACGATGAAATACTGGAACCCATCTTTGTCAACTTACATTTATTAACAAAGCCGACTTTCGACGGCTTTGCCGCCATCATTAGTGTAGAAATGTACAAAACAAATATAAAATTTTAAAAAATATAAACACTAATGATAAAGGTAAAGCCATCAAAATCTGGGTCTCTTAATAAATCCAAATTGGCGAAGATGACTTCCATTATTTCATCCTGGAATAATGTAAAAATACCTCATCATTATGGGGCGAATTTTGACGACTTAAAACAACGCCAAAAATGATCAATAAAATGCTCTAAAAATGTATTTAAAATGTCCTAAAATCAGAGAAAAATGACGAAACAAAATTCATCAAAACCTGTTCAGATGATCAATTGAAGCTGTTGGATATGTTATTGATGTAATCGATGCTTCCATTCGTCGATTCCATTCGTTCAAGTTAACTCAACTTTCAAATTTTTGGTTAGCACTGTTCTTCACCAGGAAATATCTGTCTTCAGCTATCACGAAATTGGACGAACCAAGAATGGCACTGATAGGTGGCATAGGAATCTTAGATTACTTAGATACAACGGTTGACATTTCTGAGCGAAAAAATCAAATAAGCTACTCAGAAATTCAGTAGGGAACGTTGTTGCACACGTACATGTTATTTGAAGCACGTAGCATTAAAATGATAGTAAGGTCGATGAAATCAGCGAAAAATGCTTTCAAAATGATGGAAAAGGTTAAGAAATTACTAAGTAGTCGAAATCGAAGAAAACGTTTTAAAAAATGTCCGATAAAAATGCATCATTTCCTTTTGTCACAACATAACATAAATATCTACACTAGAAAGCATTGTTCTCAGGTGAAAACAATGACATTTCATTAAAATCCGCTCCCTACTCAGCATTCTCACAATAACTACGAAGAGTCGAATCATTCGGATCGGCGCGCCCAGTCATGTAGAACGTGGTTTCCGATCAGCGCAAGGGGGGGTGTAGGTGGCAGGGAAGGCAAAGCATTCATTGCAGCTCCGATGAAGTGTGGCCGCGGCAAGGGGAGGGGACGGGGTGCGGTTCGCCTGCGCTGCATAATGAATGCGATGCGCGCGCTCCGCGTGGAAGCGAGCTAAATGAATTAGCGGGCGCGAGGCGTCGCGGTGGAGTACGTGCGAGATGTCTGCACTCTCGACGACCGTTAAAGGGCCAGCGAGACTCGTGAGAAGGGCCCGGATGTTTGACCTAAAAATGTTAGAATTATGCAAGCATTTATTACCTAAAAATCATGAAAATATGACAATAAATCTGATTCCGGTGAATAAGCTGATAAGTCATAAACAATTAATTTGACAGGAGACCAAAAAACAAATTTTAACTGAATTAAATGAGGGATTAATGATGTTCAAACGAAGGTGATATTCAAACGAAACTATTTGTGTGTAGGTTTTGTTTGAATATCATTAATTTCTGATTCACAGCATTAGTTTAAAGTTGTTTTTGCTCCCCTGTAAAATTAAGTTCTTTTTACTTATCAGCTTTTTCACCGGGGTCAAAAAATATGAATTAAAATATGTTCGGTTGCATTTGCAAAACCTTGAAAATCTTGCCGTTGTTTTTATAACCATTATATTGAAAATGTATTTTTAAAATCTAGCACATTCATAATTCAGCACTTCCCCTTTTGATGATAATTTGACCAGCAAAATTTATATGAAGAAGCGGTTGGCCTTGGCACAAAACCTATCAAAAGCAAACTAACCCTTCCATTGTGTCTTGTGATTTCTATGATTTCTTTTTCTTGTTCTTTATAGCCTATCCTCCCAATTCACAATAAACAAATTAGATAAAATTGTTAAATAAAAATAAACGAATAATACAAAAGAACGTAGTAAAGCCAAAACATTACTGTATATGACACGCGAAAATTGCATAATTTTAGTAATTGTAGATAAAATCATGCTTAACCTACATTTTCAATGGGAAAGACACAATGAAATATAGACATGTCATAAACATCCAGCCTCTACACACGAGAAAGATATTCTGCGCATGCGGAGTAGAGCATTCTACATGTATTATCGCTGTTCAGAAAACATCGGATAGCAAAATTGATTATTAATTCTGAGTGCATCAACTTTTATTATTGGTTTTCTGCCGCTGGAGGTGGCGGAGATCTTCCCTCATCAACTATCGACATCTGGTGCCAACCTACACGATCGGTAGCGGAGTTTTCCTACAACCACCGGAAGCGGTAGCTCAGTGCATCAACTGATGTCACTGCAGCGCCTCTGACCGGGAGGTTCTAGGATCGAGGCAGGATTTCCGACACTAGCTTTTCAACTATATTTCCGCTGTCTGGAGGAGAATTCTAGCGGCCGGCTGCTCTGATCGGTAGTTTTCCGTGGTTTCTCCGATCAACACCGGGCGAATGCCGGAGCAGTACTCTAACAAAACGGGCCACGGACCGCGCGCGATCTATCCTTCCTCTTCTTTGTCTTATCCTCTCGCCTTACACACACACACACCTACACTAACATGCACTACACTACCACATATTCCGGGAGACCGGTCGGGAGCTTAGAGCTTGCCGCTATTGGGGCGGTGCCCCGCTGGTGGGAGAGTCCTGGTTAGGGGGAAACCCCACTAGCCGACGGTAGGTCGGCGCCGGATCTCACCATCCAGCGGGGGATGATCACCGCCATCTCCCGAGAGAGAAAAACATGCACTACACTAACGGGGCTAATGACCACAGCAATTTTCGTGCCCGGAAACACGAAAAAATCAATCAATGAATCAGTCCTACAACCAGATATCTCCCACCACCCTGTGGCAGAGCCCCAGACGGTCCGAGCTCTAAGCTCCCGACAGGTGTGGAAGGGTTGTGTATATAAGCGTGTAAGTAAGAGGTGAGAATTCGACGAGGTAGAGAAAGGAAAGTTTACGCGCGGACCGTGGCCCGTGGCCCGTTAGGGTACTTCTCCAGCAATCCCCTAATGTTGATCGGAGGAAACATGGAAAACTACCAGCGCCCAAAAACCAATCTCAACCAAACCATATCCAAAATTAAACGCTAATTTTAGGCAAATTAAAAGCTCTATTCTCGAACTTAAGACTCTTTTGGTTTCCCCGAACTAGTGGGCGCTGCTAGCTTTAGACTAAAGAAAATTAAACGTCTAATCATTGTAAGACATCAAAAATGCAATAAAAATTAAAGGTGAATTTTATACTCTCTGATAAAAAAATCTCGCAATTTTATTTATAAAATAAGAACTTCAGTATCAAAATCTGAACTTTAGTAACTAACGAAAAGCATAGAGAGCCCTCACACGACTGGACGCTGCATAGTTTTTTTCAATTTCTGCGCGTATTGAAAATTAGGATTATCCGTACATTGTTGTTAGGAAGGTGAAAAAGTTCTAATGAACCACATATGCTTCCTGAAAACGAATTATCACCAAATGCAAATATTGACCCACCTGGATCCGAGCTCGGAACCTTCCCTTATTCAGCCAGATGCTCTCCTGACTGAGTTATGGGATCAAACAGTGACATTCTGATAATTTAGCTATCTCAAAGCAATCAGTGATCTCTTGTAACGGTACGTTTGTCATGAAAGGTGAAAATGAATGCAATGTATTGGTTGTAGGCTAACAATTGTCACGAATGTAATGTTTAATCCCATAGCTTAGTCAGTAGAGCATTTCTCTGGATAACAGATAACCACGGACTCGGATCCCGGTGGTATCAAACACATGCTCTAATGACAATCAATTTTAAGAATTTAAATAACTTCTTTACCGATTTTTTCCACAACAAACCATTGGTCATGAAAGCTGAAATCAAAGATAAATGTTTGCCCTTGTGTTACATATATTTTCCGAAAATCCATTCCTGCCTGAGATATGGCATAATATTCTAGAGAAATACATCTGATAAATCCCAGACTTTTAGTTTATAAAAAATAATTGTACAAATAATAATAAAATCCCACCCACGTGATTTTTGTAAGCCTCACTTTATTAATGTAGGAGTTTTACCATTACCTTGTCTGTTGGTTTACGAATCAGTGGTTTTTGTCAAACATGACTTAAGGGCGGGATATATTTTCAGAAAACGCCTATGTCTATTAACTATAACACTCGACATAGTAATTATATTCATCAGGTGAGAGTATCAACAACTCCTTACAAAAACATTCACATGCAATACATGTACATTATTTTACAACACTTTACCAGATAACATTAAACGAGTAAATCGATAGAAAATTTTAAGTCCCAAATAAAATATTTTTTGGTGCATAATTGCTTCTATAAAAATTAAAGACTATACGAAGCATCAAAAAGGACTTTAATATTCATTTTAACAATGCTATTGAATGTATTATTTATTAGTTGACTGTATAATTCTAAACAACCTCTAACAAGAATTGTAGCTCAACTTTTGGGTCAATGACCCCCTTCGCGATCAGGTTTTTCGCCCAGTTACCCAGATATCTTGGGGAAAATGCTGATATGGCCCCATGTTTTGCTTCTGAATATAAATGTAACTTCATTATCTGTGCAATTCTTCTTGAGTTGAAGGAGAAATATCCTGAGTAACCTATTCAAATGTTTGTTCTCCATATTGTCGTGGCAGAATTATATTCCTTCGCGAAGGAGATGAAGGAAAAGAACCAAAATCTATAGCTGATTTGTCTTTGAAAATATATTTTATTACATTGGAGCGAATATTTTGGTAACAATTATTCCCTAAAACGCTCACTTCCTTCTGTATTCAAAATTTAACTTGTATATGGTTTAGGGCAGGGATCCCAGAATTTTAAAAAATTTGCACAGAATTCACTTCACCCCATATCACGTCACACAGAGTGTTTAACTGTTTTCACGTAAACTAAAGAAATAAATACATAGATTCTTGAGCAAATTCGTATGTGAAGCAACCCATTCCATGAAGTAAAACATTATATGTTAAGTATTTTGCATGGCTTCCTTAGTCAATTATATGTTGTGCAAGCTGGAAACTGTCTTTCAGCGCAACAAGCTCTGACAAAGTCTGGATCTTCCAGCGGCGTCTCAGGCCCTGCGGCCATGGGTTACAGGATACGTTTAGTTAGCACGTAGTAATCCCTATGCCGGATTCTGGTCTTCTCAATCTGCGAAGTGAGTTTTCTCCTCGTCACACAGCAACATGTACTGGGGCATTGCAAGGAAAACGTATTAGGAAAAGCCATTAACTAACTAACGTACACTATAATGTTGCCCGACCGGAAATCGACCCGGGAGTCGGTTCATAGAAAGCAAACACGCTTCTCAGCGATCCGCGAGGGCATAGATGGAAAGAATATTAATATTTCATGAATTATTATTAATATTGTAGGTCTTATACATAGTTTGTGGCAGCTTGCATGTTATTTAAATATTTGTAAAGTTGCCTGACAGCACAGTTGTTCAACTTCAGAAAATCAAGAATATCAGTTTTCCTTTCAGGTTAAGGCTCATCACTGTAACTACTGCAAAATCGTACCATAATGCCATTTAAAGTCATTACAAGGGGGCGGATTTTGATGACCTAAAAGATTGCCAAAACTGATCAATGAAATGCTCTAAATCTAAAGAAATATGACGTAAAAAATATAATCAAAACCAGTTCGAATGAACAACTGACACTGTTGAATACGTTACTGATGTAATCGAGGCTTCTTCCATTCGTTCGAGTGAACTCAGCTCGCAAACGTTTGGTTTGGATTGTTTTTTACCCGGAAATATCTGTCTTTAGGTATCCTGAAATCGGCCGAACCGGCAATGGCGCTGATACATGTCACAAGAATGACACACTCATAACGGTTGTGAAAATAATTTCTGAGCGAACAAATCGAATAGGCTACTGAGTAATTCTGTGAAGAACATTTGTTGCATCTCATTAATATTATTTAAGGCAAGCGCCATTAAAATGACATTAAAATCGATTATATCAGTAAAAAATGCATTAAAATGACGGGAAAAGGTAAAATATGACTTATTAATCGAAATCGGCACAAAAGGAAAATTATGACCTATAAAAATGGGTCATTTCCTTTTGTCATAACATAAAATGAAGTTCTATACTAAACGGAATTGTTCTAAAGTGAAAAGAAAAAAATACTTTTCATTAAAATCCGCCCCCTACTCATTACTTTATTAATGGAAACTTACCATTTTTCCCAAGTGTCCTTACTAGATTCTCGCTGATTCGATTCTCATCGTGCCTTCCCCTTTTTTGCCATCGTGCTGCTCATTCCCTTCTTCTTTAGTCTGCCCTCTGCACTGGGTTATTTTGCCGATCAACAGGGAGCATCTGCATCGCGGCATCGCTGCTGATTTTGCCTGCCGGTTGCGGCTTTTTACGCGAAATTGGATTTCAGCGATCCCATCTCCATTTGCAATCGGGCGTGTTTTAGCAAACGACCTCTCTTGCCTCTCGAGTAATTCACTCATCTCACGATTGCCGTGCTCCCAAAGCCAACAACCCAACCGTCTGTGGTTTAAGTCTAGTTTATATTCAATTGCAAGATGGTACGTCACAACGACTTGTTTTGTGATGTTTTAAAACTATATCAACGTATTACTCCAATTCTATTCATTCTTTGGGTAAATGCATTTTTTAAAATTAGGTTACAAAGGTTTTACTTAATTTTGTTGTGGGCCTCAACTCAAACTCAAAGTTGTCTCTTTTTAACAAACTCCTAATAATGATCAAATCTAGACCTATGTGTAATCAATATATCAAGACCTATTTCAACCTCTATATGTAAATTCTATCGTCGTAACGTTTTGTCTCTATTTTGTACGGTGACGTGTACTGATTTATCACGCTTTATGGGTTGGGATTAATTTCATATCACTTTCACTATTATTGGAATTTGTCAACAGAGGAGATACGCGACTGTTTTTTGGGGGGGATCATGTGTTTTCTTATCCCTCATTCCAACAGTGCTTTCTTATTTGTCATTTTCGTAATGTATTAAACAAGTTGTATGATGTATTCAATTTTATAATAATATATTATGCTTATTGCAATGCTGAGGCTAACCGCCTGTGCGCAAACCCGTTACATCTCATTATTTTTCCAAATAACTGAAATTCCGTAATATAATTTCAGGAAAAAGGGTAATATAATATTTTTTGAAAGAAATCGAAAGTTATAAATTTTATTTATCACAGAGAAGAATTATGTCTTTAGCTGTCTGAGAAATGCCACGTCTCAGGCACAGATGCTAACGTTTCAGCCGTCACGCTGCACGACGTTTTAGCTTTCCCTCCATCAGTAACCCTGCAGGGGCGATAATTTATTGTATTTGAAATACAGATTTTGTGCAGCCGATTAGGCATATGCAGAACCGATAACTAACTTAACCAGATGGACCTACATCACCTGAAAAACTAACGACAAAAGTCACTTTGGGCAATCGTAGTTTATACATTAGATATTATTTTAATTTTCAAATGTAAAAGTTATTAGAAAATATTCTTTGATCTTCTTTTTCTTCGCACTCACACTTCCATTCATTCGTAAACTATATTTACATACACATTCACTCACTAGGAGATGCGCGGAGATGGACTGTGCACTGGCACAAATCGCTTGATTGATTAATTGATTGTGATTCCGGGGGCGTCAATATCTGAGATAATTGGTTCTGTAAGTGTAGTACATGTTTTTCATCGGGAGGTGGCGGTGATCTTCCCCCACTGAATGTTGAGATCCGGCGCCGACCTTCCGTCGACTAGCGGGGTTTTCTCCATCCAGGTATCTCCCACCAGGGGTACACCGCCCCAGCCGGGAGAAGTTCTAAGTTCCCGATCGGTCTCCCGGCATGTGTGGTAGTGTAGGTCATGTTAGTGTAAGTGTGTGTAAGGGGTGAGGATAGGACAAGGAAGAGGAAGGAAAGATCGAGCGTGTACCGTTTGTTACGGTACTGCTCCGGCATTCGCCTGGTAACTCGTTCAGTTGATCGGAGAAACCACGGAAAACTACCAATCAGAGCAGCCAGCCACTAGAATTCTCCTCCAGACCGCGACTGAATACGACCTAGCTAAAAAGCTAGCGTCGAAAATCCTGCCGCCGGACTCGAACCGAGGACCTCCCGATAAGAGGCACAGCAGTGACAGTTGATGCACTGACTCACCGCTGCCGGTGCACAAGTCGAGGTTTCACTCTACCCGCCAGCGGCTTTGCCGGACGATCGGCCAGTGCGGAGAAAGCTTCGGCCAATCAGGGAAGGGGCTCCTTGGGCGGGGTGGGAGAGGGAATCCGCCTGTGGTCGGAAATCACGGAGCAGCGGGCACCACGTCCTGACTATTCGGGAAGACTGGGTAAAATAGATGTTTCTAGGCCTTGATCGGAATTGAGGTTTTGGACATGTTTGATAGCTTTTTTTTTCGCTTCGGCCCCCAGCGGTTGTCCCAGGCCCTGGAGGCCCTGGCGTATTACAAAAAGAATTGCGTGACCACTTTTCCACTGATCCTGAAGTGCGTAGATTAATGGAAAATTCGTATATTTTCTAGCTTTACTACGTAAGAAGAGAAGAGTCTTACTATGTGCACCAGAAATCAGCGATTTTTTTAATGAAATTTGAGAAAATTCTCTTATTGTGGGGCCCTGGTAACTAAAAAGTGAATAAATCATGTTCTTAGATGTAGGAAATTACTTCCTCTAAAACGGGTGAGACTTGCAATCAAGCACTTCATTCAGGGGAAGATGCTCCGAAAGTCGGTGACTGTGGTGTTCACGGAAGCCACGTTCTTCGTTGTCGAATGGGTTAGACACAAACCTGCCCTGGTAATAAAAAGCCGGGAAGGGCTCAACGTGGTCGATGTGAGTGTGACTGTCCATCAAGAAAACGGGTCTAGTCTTCTGAAATCAGGGGAGGAAAATGTGGTAAAATACCAACCAATCATTTCCCTGGCAGCTCAGTTTCATGGAGTGCCCAACCCCCAATACCTACCAGTAATGTTGATACCTCTTCGGGTATGATATCGTAGGCTTCCGCGGCCAGAGTTATGCCCTGGAGGCAATACAGCCCTGAAGAGGACCGCGATATGTCGGTCGAAACGTCGGCACCCCAGCCTTCGACGCGGCGTCACCCGGACAGCCCAGATCACACCTCTTGGGGTATGCCAAGATTTACAGTTGGTGCCCTCAAGATCTTGGAAATCACAGGGGATCTACTGACTACTTCATTAATTGCTCCCAGGAATCGTATTAAGCTCTACGCTTGATTTTTAAATTACAATGCTGCAATTTATCAATGCTGTTAGTGTAGGAAAGGAACTTCTCAGTCACCTGTGGAAGTCTAGGGAATCCAGGGATCTTAAAATGCCTAGAATTTACTTAGTTACTTAGTCTTTAGGTGGGAAGTGAATGCCGTTTCATTAATCATATAGAAAGTTGTGTATTGAAAACCTATCTTTTGTGTGTCGTTGATGCTGAAAAATCAGTTGACAGCAAAACTTGTGTCTATAGTCAACGCTAGCACCTAATCCGTTCACACGTTTTATTAAGTTTAAAATGGATATATTTATTTTTGGTAGTTCTTTACACGAGGCTTCAATAAAATTTTCTCAAAAATGGCTTCAATTTTTTTTATTAAAATGTCCTCAAATAGCGTAAAGAACGCGTATAAAAATGGGGTAAGCATCAGAATGTTTAAATGTCTGAAGTACTCTTCAAAGGCAGATTTTGAATTCACAAACTTAATGTCTAATAGAAATAAATTTGCCAAACATCTTAAACAAAATCAAAAATTAAGTGAATACGTGAAGCCGCTAATAACGCGCAAATTACAATCGCGTGTATGTACAATGATATTTAAACGAAGACAGAAAAATGACCAGCACTCTTCGCTGACAGCTTGCAGCACTTTCTATGTTATCGTTGCCGTACTGAAACGCACGAAAAACTCGCAATGTTGACGCATGGGAATGCGCGGTTAGTAGGATGGCTTGTGATTCGAAATATTAAACTTCCATAAGAGCGTGATGTGGTCTCTTTGATATGAAAATGATTTCATACATCTGTATTGCTGCAATATCTCGAATATTGAAAGGCATTACACAGAAAATACTCATTCCTAACTCATAAGTTTTTACGATTATCTGTTGGTTCTTTCTATCACTGCTGCACGCATGAATTGAGCGTGAACATGCAATGCTGAAGCAGTAGAGCTTATCTGAACACTCAACGCAGCTGACCCTACACTCAATCAAAACCATCAATTCGGCCGTTCGAATGCCACTGTCACTCTGTCACTCTTGGGGCGTGAGAAAATTATATGACAATACGAAGACTATCAGAAGATTTTTAATGTGCCACCGATTATCACGTTCCATGGGCGTCTCTGGGCCAGAAGTGTCGCTTCCAATAGTGAATTTTATGCACTGGGACGGGACCTCTTTCTGTTGCTCGCAGGCATAAGCTGGGGCTAGGAGGAATTACTTCTCTGCGCTAAGATAGACTTATGTATTAATATTTTAAACCTAAACGAGATACGCAGGTTACCAATTGTGTATTTCAAAGAATCTCTGCACACACTCTACACTCGACGTGCTGGGCACTCAGAATGAAATGGAATTTACTAGATGGCAAAACACCGTTTCGATTTAGCTCACAATATTTTGTCACAATTATCTTAAAAATTTGAAATCTCGTGAATAAAAACATTATAAACAATTTGCGCTATTTTAATTTCGAAATAATATGGAAGGAAATTGGAGTAATGAAATTCAAATAAAATGGAAGGAAATTGGAATAATATGGAGGAATTGTATGGAAATCTATAAAAACGTAAATATGTAGTATACATTGTAGTACATTACATTATGTAGTATACATGTACTTAAAATTGTAGTACCACTGAGGATGGGAAGAGTGTTCCGAAACACGTGTTTGGATAAATGTTCTACATATTAAAATTACATTTAATACTATTGTGGTAGATACCTCAATGACCCCAGATAGTTTATCATGGAGTACCACAAAATCTCCGCTGCCACCACAGAATTTATGTAGTATACAATTAAACGAATGGGGTCTCCTCACCATTCGATATAAATATATTCAAAGGTTTCTCATTGTCGACGCACATTATTCAGTGCTGTGGGCGTGAGAGAAGCCTCCCTGTGGAGGCCACTGTGTGGGGTCAGCCGGCTGACCCAAGGGTGTTGACAGTTCAGATTTATTTATTTATTTATTTATTTATTTATTTATTTATTTATTTATTTATTTATTTATTTATTTATTTATTTATTTATTTATTTATTTATTTATTTATTTATTTATTTATTTATTTATTTATTTATTTATTTATTTATTTATTTAGTCAAAACAGTCAAAAACTGTATGTGACGTATGGGGGAGAAAATCATCTGCACGCTTTCTTGAGTTTCAGAATCCTTCCCAACAATTTAACTATTAATAGTTGAAAGATGAAAAATAATAATAATAATAATAATAATAATAATAATAACAACAGCAAATTTTAAAAAAGCGAAGGATTAACACTTCAAAAACTAGATATTTTCGTTGCCAAATTATAGAAAACTTCTTTTTAATGGTAAAGGAACAAACAGATTTGATTTTTTTGTATTGTTAACAAAATAGAAACTCACCCTAAGCTCTACTACCACTACAAGCAAAAGGAAAGTTCAACAAAACTTGCGCATAGTGAAGCTACATTTACATTGAAGCTACACAGTGAAGCTACATTAGATGAGACAGCGTTCGCCATTCTGAGAGATAACGCAGCACCCGCGATCGAATTTGTTTCCCTTTCATTTACGGACGCGTTGTTGGAGACGAGATCTCTGTAGACTCCAAGAATTATTATTTACTATAGAATAATTTATTCATTAGTTATTATTCTATTCATAGAAATATTTTAAAATTTGAATTATATAAATACTTAAAAAGCTGCTCAACCAGTTAAATTGTTAAAAACTCTTTTCTCATATTTCTGGACTAATATTTTTACTATCTTGCTGTGGAGTTGAGAAAAAAATTACGAAATGCTGCGCGAAAAAACGAGGAATTTTCTACAGAAAACTCTTATTACAGGGCCTGGTAAAAAAGTAGATAAATCTGTTGCTAAATTTAAAAAAATCCTCTAACACGTGGTGTAGACCATCCATATTTGGGGGTCCTTAATAGTGAAAAATCGAGTGATGCCAAAATTTCCGTCTGTCCGTCGTCCGTCTGTGCGTCTGTGCGTCTGTCCGTCTGTGCGTCTGTCCGTCTGTCCGTCTGTCCGTCTGTCCGTCTGTCCGTCTGTCCGTCTGTCCGTCTGTCCGTCTGTCGTCTGTCCGTCTGTCCGTCTGTCCGTCTGTCGTCTGTCTGTCCGTCTGTCTGTCCGTCTGTCCGTCCGTCTGTCCGTCGTCTGTCCGTCTGTCTGTCGTCTGCTCCGTCTGCTCCGTCTGTCGTCCCTCTGTCCGTCTGTCCGTCTGTCCGTCTGCGTCTGCGTCTCGTCTGTCCGTCTGTCCGTCTGTCGTCTCGTCCGTCTGTCCGTCTGTCCGTCGTCCGTCTCGTCTGCGTTCGTCTGTCCGTCGTCGTCTGTCCCTCGTCTCGTCTGTCGTCGTCTGTCCGTCGTCTGTCTGTCGTCTGTCCGTCTGTCTGTCGTTCGTCCTCTTCTCGTCTCTCTGTCTGCCGTCGCTCTCGTCCTGTCTTCCGTCCGTCGTCACTGTCCGTCGTGCGTCTGTCAGTCCTTTCAGCTCTTCGTCCGTCTGTCGTCGTGCACATCTCGCCGTATGTCTGTCGTCTGTCGTCCGTCTGTCCGTCTGTCCGTCTGTCCGTCTGTCCGTCCGTCTGTCTGTCCGTCTGTCCGTCTCGTCGTCCGTCCGTCTGTCCGTCGTTCGTCTGTCTCGTCCGTCCGTCTGCGTCCGTCTGTCGTCGTCTGTCCGTCTGTCCGTCGTCGTCGTCGTCTGTCCGTCGTCTGTCGTCGTGCTGTCCTCGTCTGTCCGTCGCGTCTGCTCCGTCGTCATTCGTCTGTCCGTCGTTCGTCCGTCTGTCGTTCCGTCTGTCTTCGTCTCGCGTCGCGTCGTCGTCCGTCGTCGTCGTCCGTCGTCGTCGTCGCTGTCGTCCTGTCGTCACCCTGTCTAATCTTCCGTCTGAACAACGCTAGCGGCTAAACCATTCAGCCTATTTTCTTCAAAATTGATCTTCCTCAATTGATCTAGCTGCTGTCACAGCTTCTTGAATTTGAAACCGATATATTCATTTTGGAGGGTATTTTAGATGAAGATTCTGAAACATTTTCCAATTAAAAAATGGCTCCATTGTTATCGATTATTTTTTTTGTTGGATAGTGTGAATGACGTTAAGAGAATGATGCAGGTTTGACGCTGGTTAAAAACTGAGTTTTCGAAAATTGTAAAAGTTCAAAATGTTTTCGGCGTCTTCCTACAACTCGAATTATGAAGATAGAGATTATTTCACAAAATAGAATCTGTTCCTTTAAGATAGATTTTGAAATAAGGTGTACAACTTTTCGAAAATTTGAGTACCTTCGCGTAATTTTGCATGAAAGTATGGGCGAGAAAGTACGTGTTGTTTTAGTACCACTAGTTCCATTTACACTGAAAATATTAATTTCAAATTCGGCTTGTTTGCGAGGAAAAATATTGATAAAAATAATTAAATGTAATGAAATGGAATGGGTGAATGGATAATCCTTGTAATTGTATTATAGAGAATTTATTGATTCTGATTATAAAAGAAACAAGTGAATTACAAAGATCTTGAAGAGTTTATGTAAGGAAATTCATTTGCAATGCATTTGACTTGAGTATGTATAAAAAATATAAATTTTAATTAGATAATGTAGAACGTTCGAAGTGTAACAGTAACAGTAGTAATCTATTAAAATTGTGCGAATATAGACGTAATTAATAAATTTATATTTTCATCAGTAGTTCAGACTCAATATCATGGCTAGAGGAAAGCACGTCTCCTTCCTTTTCATCATTAGCACTCCGTGTGACTGATATCACTGGTTAAAAAGAGCCTTATTCTCAGAAATAATTATTCCAGAGAGACACAGGAAGACTGAGCGTTCCAGTTAAATAGGAACATTCTTATTGTACCCGTAATTCTAAATAATCTGTTCTGGTAATCCAATTCTTTTTACCGACGAAGCAGGGAAAGGAATTGTTATTACAAAGCAGAACTTAATTCGAGTAATAAACATGTTTTGAGTTGGTTTTGTGAAACTAACTTACGGCCAGTAATAACAAATATTTGTGTTACAAAATTGCACAGACTTTCTTTGCCCAGACTATTTATATTTAGTCGTTACTTTTAGTAGTAGTTATAGTTACTATACTACTACTATTACTATTACTACTACTATTTAGTAGTTACTTTTTTATACTGAGTCGCTCTTCCTTTCGTGTTCACCTCACCCCTCATTCACGGCTATCACGGCTATACCGGAAACTAATAGACCTATCAGAGTCTTCTGTGGCAACTAACGCTCTTCTGGTAATGAGTCTTCGTAAAGAGCACCACCGCACTCCCCGAATATCATGCCTAAATCGCCTTTAGCTCATCTGGTTCCATTAAATATATGTCAGGTGTATCCCATGGCCCCATCCCTGTTTTACCATTTTAATCTCATGAGATTCAGTGCAGTGTGGTCTATCTCTGTGCACTTAAACTTGTGGACCTACAACAGCACGTTCTTTCTTGTAGTATTTGTAATAGTTTCATAATATTATAATATTATATGTGTAATTTTTGAAAAATTAAACGATTACACACAAAAATGTGTATAAGTTGTTGAATGAATTTAGCTCTATTCATATAAATATTTTTAAAAAATGGAGTCATTTTTTAGAAAGTCTTGTTTTTAAAATTGCACAATTACGCGAAAACTACTCATATTTTGAAAACATAGCACATGACCTTCTTTAAAGATTTTTCATTTTGAAGAATATATTTAATTACGAAGAAAGATCGGACATCATACTCCAGTATTGTGATTGTGGGATGACGTCAACGCACATAAAACTGTTGCAATTTTCAAAAATGTAGGAAATCAAAAAAATTGGTCATACCCAATTGTTATCAGTTTCTCTACCCGAGAACAAGAATAATCTACCTTTTCTGTCAAAAAGTCGCCGTTTTTCCCGTAGCATTACATAACTTTATAGCCCGTAAGTAGCATGCAAGAAATTAATAGTACACTCGAAATCTTTAATATTTTTGTAAAGTTGTTATTTTCAAGACCCTAAAAATGTTTAAAAAATAACTATTTCTCAATAGTTTAATTTCATCAATTACAATGTATAAAAACGTGGTTATGCGCTAATTTTTCAAGACGTCCTTTGAACATGTTGAATTAATATGTCAATTATATTACGAGAATGTAAATGACATGAAATATTTATCTGATGTACATGAAAGGAAGAAATAGATGATCGAATGCTGGTGATTGTAGTACGTATTTGCTGAATTACTATGACAAGAACATAACCACCAAAAAAGTTTATTTTTATGTGAGGTGTGCATATTTCAGGTGTGGGTGTCATACTGTGCTGTTTCATGTGGTTCAATTAAGAGGGATTTACACCCCTTGGCTGAAATATAAGAGGTTTATGATACATTCATTATAATTTCATATAACCGCTACAAGTTGTGCGGCTGAGAGTGTGGCATGTCGCACCACTAGTTTTTGTGCTACACAATATATTCAATAAAGGAAAAAAATAAAGCGCTGTGCAATTTGCAAATCTGTATAATTATTATATCCAAAACACTTTTTGTCACGTTAGTTAATTATGAGAAATGTATTCATTCATGAGTGTAAGGAAGAAAGATTTTAAAGCTAAAGAGATATCCAAACATTGTTCCTGTGCAACAAACGATGTTGAATATACGACTGAAATGGATTCTGGACTGCTAAGCTTATTATCGGCTCTACACTCTCACCATTAAAACTGTACACCCAAAATAACAAGGCGAATTGCAATCATTGTTGGCAGGCAGGTAGTCACACGTAGCATACAAAAAAATGATTACACTGAAGTCGTAGGCTTCCGCGGCCGGAGTCATGTGAATGATCTTGGCTGTGCGGGTGACGCTGCGTCGAAGGCTATGTTGCCGACGTTTCGACCGTATTTTCGTGGTCTTCCTCATGCCGCATGATGTGCTGTGATCCATGAAATTATGAACAGAGATTTACACACGATATCTGAAATATGAAAGGTTCATATATTGCAACCTTTTAAAATTTTAAGAGTATTCGTTTAGAAATAAATTTGATTTTTTTTTCAATCAACCAAATTTTGGAATTTTTGCTTTAAATGATAGGTAGTGACCTCCAAATGTGATGCTATGATTAACCGGTTTTATAGTATGTTCACTAACTTTTAATACTCAAAATTAATAGAAACAACATTTATCTGCCATCGTTTGTTCATTACGTTGTTTTATCTAAAATGCAGCGTGTAAACGCTATGGTTTAGTTGTCTGGGTAGCAATAAGTCTATTGAAAACATTTGATGTTTCATAGTCTACCGCGAGTGAGCTTATATGAGTGTGAAGTTATAGTTAACGAAGGAAAGATAGCAAGATTTTTAAATTGAGATTTTGAGGGTTTTTAAATACAAATACGAGTGAGTGTATATAAACGCAATCTCAAATGTGTGTTTCTTAAAAAACAATACATACAATAATATGTAGAACTTTGCAAATAGTTGAATAGCGGGATTGTCTGCTAGTTTCTACTACAAGGTATCCATATATTTGTAAATATAAAACATTTAAATTTAATTTTCAGAAACAAGGTTTCTCTCTCTGTTGACCGAGGTACGTCAGTATTGTTCCAGAATCTATAAAACTTCTCATTTTTATTAATCTTCGACAATAAGGACTGAATATGAAACTTGTTTATGAGGGGTCGTTTTTTTAGAATTGGTTAATTTGTACTTTCTGTAATAAATTTTCTATTTTTTCGACCTTTTTCGTGAGAATCAAAAATTATTTTTAATATTTTTCATAACCGTTGACAATTATATGAGAAAATCTTTTCATCACCACTAGTTCATTATTTAGTACCATTTGACAATATGTTGCAATATAATATTCATACCTATATTATTACGTATAACTCATATAAATTCATTGTTAAAGCATTGCATATCCCAGCAAATAATTTTCTTGGAACAATTACCTCTTCATTCTCGTCCTTGCCACGCAGGGCGACATATTCTGTCCCGTCGCAGGACGGCTCTAAAGCCTTCTTGGCCGGAGAAACATTGAGGGCTTCCCAAGTGCTTCGCGTTGGCCGCCGCACGCACGGGCACAGCGCAGTGCGCGCCAGCAATTTGCGGGCGAGTCTGGGCGATTATCGGGCCCGTGTTGTTGGCGCGGCGCTCAAAGCGCGTCCAGGGCGCCGCCCCCAGTGACGGATGCCGAGGCTTTGGCGGCTTGCCAGCGCACGCAGCGTAATTGCTCGCCAGAACAGGCCTAAGACTCGCGGAACAATTTGCGCGTACCGTGTCTGTGGGCGTGTCTCCGATATTTGCTTAGTTTATAGATCTTTACATGGGCCAAAAAGTGGTCCTAAAAGTTCAAGGAGTCAATTAACATCGTATTAACTCATAGGCTGATGTGTTTATGCAATGTCGGATGGACATGCCACTTACCTATGTATTTGATTGGTTGATTTTTTCGTGTTTCCGGGCGCGTCAACAGCTTTTGTTATTATTCCCGTATGTGCAGTGCATGTTTTTTCTCGGGAGATGGCGGTGATCTTCCTCCGCTGGATGGCAAGATCCGGCGACGACCTACCGTCGGCTGCCGAGGTTTCCCCCTAACCTGGACTCTCCTACCAGCTGGTATCGCCCCAGCCGGGACAAGCTCTAAGCTCCGACAGGACTTCACGAATATGTGGTAGTGTAGTGCATTTAGTGTAAGTATGTGTAGGTAAGGAGTGAGGAGAAGACAAGGAAGAGGAAGGAAAGATCGTGCGCGGTCCGCGGCCTCGTTTGTTAGGTACTGCTCCGACATTTGCCTGGTGTTGATTGGAGAAACCACGGAAACCTACCGATCAGAAGCAGCCGGTTGCTAGAATTTTCCTCCAGACAGCGACTGAATCGACGTAGCTGAATGCTAGTGTCGAAATCTGCCGCCGTCAGACTCGAACCTAGACCTCCCGGTCAGAGGCTGCAGTGGCATCAGTTGATTTCAAGAATCAATAACTCGTATTAACTCAGGCTGATGTTATGCAAGTCGCATGGATATACCACTTACCTATGTATTTTTGAAATAAACAGTGAGCCCTGTAATGCTTGGCTATTGCAATATACTCACAATATACTCCACACGCTACTGGTCACGTCATTGTTTATCATGTTTCACGCTACGCTCTGCAAGTATTGTAATACACGGAAAACTTTCCCGTGAGTAAGGGTTTGTTCTGGTTTGGAGATGGTGCGCAAGTAGCCTATAGTTAAAATGTTCTCTCTCAAGTTTGGGCATGCATTCGCTATGACACTATCTTGGAGAAATTTTATTTACTTGCCCGAATATTTCAAGGAATATTTCTGGCCGATATTTCACAATCGCAGGGGCCGAATATGCAGCGAAGGTGCGCTTAATACTTAAGGGTGTGGCGAGTTGCTTTGAACTTCAGTTCAGGGTCGCTTGAGTTAGTTATAAACGCAGAAAATCATCAACGCGCGATTACATGCGATAGACATGCGAACTTTACCATTACACTATGCCTATATTCTTCGTAAAAATGCAAGCAAGAAGTTGACAAAGTTTTAATGCAGTCGGGTGAACGGATCAGCAGCGCATAAATTACGAACAAACATTGATTTTTACATATTAGGTGTATCCGCGCAAACACTCCACTATTTGTAAAGCAGTATAATTTTGAAAGTCAAAACAATCTTTAAGTTGGAACTCAACTTCAATGTTTTGACAACCGGTGCTACAAAAATGTAACAATGTTCTGAAAAATTTCATTGTGTAGTTTACGGTAGACAAAACATAACCCGTATCCCTTTGGGGACGCTCTCACCCGGTTTCAAGAGCATAAAATGCATAATTTCCGCGTTGTGTACAATGGCGAAGGGTGTTGGTGAGAAACACCTATAGCGGGTACATGCAGTACGCCCGCTTGCGCCCTAGATCATAATCTGCAAACTTGTATTTTTGGTTTTAAATCTGTTTGATGTGAGAGTGGGATTAATTCCCTTTCGAGACGTAGCACGCTTACAGGTTCAAATGGATGGATTCAAATTAATCAAAAACGTGTTTGATGAAAATGGAAATATTAGATTAAACGAACTCCTAAATAAGTGAATCCAGTGTGCTGGGATGTATTAAACATACGCTCATCGATAGTACTGAATGTCTGTTTGGGACTGTTTATAATAACTGCATATATTAGTCACACAGGAATTTGTTGGCAGCCAATAATAATTTTGGCCAGTGAACCTTTAGAGCTATTCATAATTAGCGTAGGTAAAGATGTTCTGCATAAAATATTTCATGTTCTTGAATGCAAGTTCAGGAGATTGTAGGGCATAATTTTTGTTAAAAACAATAAAGTTTATTATATTCAATGATTCTTGACACGTTGTAATTGTATGTCTAATAGTTCTTGAGTTTGTCACAGTAAAGAAAAAATCACACTTTACATTGCCGACGTTTCGGCCATATATTTGGCCTTCATCAGGGCTACAGAACAGAGAAGACATTTATATACAGAAATACGTATAGTGAACCGTTTCATTAGAGCTAAAAACTAATTATAATTTTAGGTTGTAATATAAATTATGTAACCATAAACCCGTGATGAATGATGTATTTATGAATGATGTTATGATGAATTAAGTATTTATGAACCCGTGATGAATCATTTAGTTATGATATTAAAACAAAGGTTTAATCGTCTCATTTGATAATTTAAACGTCCCCTAGACCCCAAAAAGCTCCGAGATCCGGCGCTGACCTACTCACAAATTCTCCTCCAGAGAGCGTCTAAATTCGACCTAGCTATTTAGCTAGGTCAAAAATCCATCCATCGGGACTCGAATTCTACCCGTGAGAATCGCTGTTTCTTTATTGCCGCCTCTGATCCAACACAGAGGCTGTTCCGTTATAAAAATCAAAAATTCAAAATCTACGGCAAATAAACGCACCGCGAGAGCTCACACCAAAGAATTCTATAACTAAGAAAGAAGAATATTGCAGTGATTGTTGTTCATAACAAAATTCATATTTTTATTCACTTCGACTGTAGAATTAAATAGAACATAAAATGTATAGCAATAAAAACTTTGCAAATAATTTAGTACGTAAAAGGTATACAATTTTAATGACTTTCTTTTTGAAAGAAAAATAACAACTGGAAGATCCATTAACACCAATCCAGTGACTCGTCCCTTCCTGGCCTCTGGAAGGCCTCCACCGCGCCAGCACAAAGCGAAACGTCCTCGTGAGCAGGACGTATCGACTAGGCGGCCGGCCACTGCCGGCCGCCCTCGCCTGCCACGCCTCACTGCCCACGCCTCACTGCCCTCACTGCCTCACTCGCCTCACTCGCCCTCACTCGCCCCTTCACTCGCCCTCACTCCGCCCTCACTCGCCCTCACTGCCCTCACTCGCCCTCACTCGCCTCCTCACCTCTCGCCTCACTCGCCCTCACTCGCCCTCACTCGCCCTCTACTCGCCCTCACTGCCCCTCACTCGCCTCACTCGCCCTCACTGCCCTCACTCGCCCTCACTGCTCTCACTGCCCTACCTGCCTCACTCGCCTCATCCCATCTCGCCCTCACCGCCCTCACTGCCCTCACTCGCCCTCACTCGCCCTCACTCGCCCTCACTCGCACCGTCACGCCCTCACTCGCCTCACCGCCACTCCACTTTGCCCTCACATAGCCTCACTGCCCTCACTCCATCCCTCACTGCCTCACTCGCTCACTGCCTCAATTGCCTCACTGCCTCACTGCTCCTCGCCTATCTGTCACTCAGCACCACATCACCTTTACTTGCCTACTTCGCCCTCATCATTGCCTTCACTCGCCTCACGCCAGCCTCTACTCAGATCTCACTGCCTCACCGCCTCACTGCTAAACTAACTCTTCACTGCCTCACTTGCCTCACTCCTACTTATGCACCTCACTAAACCCTCGACTGACCTACTGCCTTCACTGCCATGCACTCGTCTCACTGCATCTCACTCATCTTCACTGACCTCACGTGCCACTGACCTCACTTCGCCTCACTCGCCCTCACTACAGCCCTCACTCGCCTCACTTGCTCATCGCCCTCGACCTCCAACAGCTCCGTCACTGCCCTCACTGCCCTCACTCCATCATCTCCTCCACGCTCACTGCTCACTTCGCCTCACTGCCTCATTGCCTCACTGCTCACTCCTCCATCGCCACTCGAATCTCACCGCCTGACATCGCTCCGCCCTTCACTGCCCTCCTGATCCACACAGCTCGATCTCGCTCTCACTCGCACTCAAACTACGCCAATCAACGCACCCAGCTCACACCAAACTTCTCACCCTCACTAGCCCAACTGCCTCACTGACTCACTGCCCTCCTCGCCTCACTACAATTCACTTCATTCACTGCCTCACTGCCCTCACTGATCTCATGCCCTACTGCTCACTGCCATCAAACTCTTGCCCATCATTGCCTCACTAAGGTCACCTCATGCCCTCATGCCTTTCTTTGCACACACTCAGCTCCATTAACGCTCACTCCCTGACTCGCCTCCTGCTCTTCCTGCCTTTGCAGCCCTCACCTGCCTCACTCGCCCCACTGCACGCTCACTCGCCAGCCTCGGCCTCACTGCCCTCACTCGCCTGCACTCGCCTCCTCGCCCTCACTCGCTCTCACTCGCCCTCACTCGCGCCCGCCTCGCAGGCGGCGAAGGGCGGAGGGCGGCGCCGGGCAGCAGAGAGGACACAGTTAACGCTGCTTGGCTGTCCGCGAGACGCCGCGTCCTAGACACCGGTGCCAACGATTCGGCCGCCATTCTGCGACCTTCCTCAGGGCAAAATACATAATGGCATTTCGGCTAATGGACTCTCGCCTTGAGGAAGGTCGCAGAATGGCAGCGGAAACGTGGGCACCCGTGCCTACTGCTACATCTGCGAATTAGCATTCCAGCTAATGGAATTTCGCCCTGAGGAAGGTCGCATAATGGTGGCCAAAATGTTGGTACTTGTGCCTATGCCATTTGGAATTCCTGCTAATACAATTTTGCCCTGAGGAAGGTCGCAAATGTGCCGAAAGTTGGTCCTGTGCCTATTGACCTATGCCAATTGCTTCAGTAATAAATTTGCCCTGAGGAAGGTCGCAAATGTCCGAAAGTTGGTCCTTCTGCCTATTGCAACCTTTGCCAATTGGCTTTTCAGATAATAAAGGTTTGCCCTGAGGAAGGTCGCAGAATGGTGGCCAAACGTTTGTACCTGTGCCCGACGCGGTGTCTCTCGGACAACCAAGTAGCTACTGACTCCGGCCGCGGAAGCCTACGCTCCTCTATGAAGGAAACAGATGAGTGAGCTACGTATCCGAGCGCATCATTTCCGGCCTGAGTGAATAAGCTTCAGACACCGGTTTACATCACAGTATTAGCGAGAATTTTTAATACAGCCAGATACCAAAATTATCACATTGTTACAAGTCATTAAAATAGGAAAATGAAGTATTTATTTTAAATATTGCATCTTGTACAACTTCTTAGTGTTATTTTTGATTGATCACCTTTGAAAATTATCACTTTATTCCACTTTCAAAATGTCTCTCAATACTTCTCTCTCTCATGCAACATGGCGCCCAGGAACTGATCTGCCTTCTCAAAGTGCCCGTACTGAAATCACGTGATTCGTGACGCAAACTGGAGCTGCGAAGAACGAGCAAACGCGGGAGAAAGAGCAGAGTGGCCCACTCTGCTCTTTCCACCATGCTCTCCTCCACCGCAACAATCGATGTTTGATTTCGATAACCCGACCGCACGCCTGCAATCGAAAGTAATAAAGGGAGAACTTGCAAAGAAGGGCATTCTAAAATTGCTTCCCTTCTTGAGATAAGTCGTTCCTTTGTAAAGGTTTCGTAATAATTAAACCCCGATGACGAATTGGAGCGATGGAATGCTCAATGTCTGGCTGGTTGGGAATTCACTCGGGGTCAGTGCAGCAGCTGGAAGCAGCCCCTTAGAGATCGCCAGCGCTCTGCAGCCATGTCAGAAAATCCCTCGGATGGCGTAATTACGGCGACATAATTGCACATGCAAATGAAGCTATGCGATATGAGAAAATAATTGAGAAAGAGAGGATTCTGAGAGAAAGGTCCACAAACAATGGAGTCACAGCGCCGCTATGCTTTATGGTGATTTGTATGAATCTAGCCCCGACACCACACAAAACTCCCAATTTGAATAAATTATAATAAGAATTGCGTCATTTGGTTCTACCGCGTTGTTTTTATAACTGTTCTGGTATGAGAATTCGTATGTCTAGGACGATCTATGGATGTCTAGGAAGTTATTAACTGAAAATTAAATAATGTAGTACATGGGTTAAAATATGTTTTTGATTACCAATCACATAAAATATCATTTTTCCCCTTTCCAGTGAATTTCTTGCTTCATATCTCCATGTAACAAATTGACAGTGTCAAATTGATTATATTGTATGCCTCATTAAGAATGATCCATTATCTTACTACCGTGACAATACTACATGTTTTGGAGCTAATTGAAGACCGACTGGAATTTCCAAGTTAATTATTAATAAAAATGAACATTTTAATATTTTGGTCCTTTATTGCCTCGCAAGTAACAATTTTGCCTAACAAGTGTTTTGTACGTTATGTTTTCATAGTCCCGTATCTACTCTTAATTTCCAAGATTTACATTCAGTAATTTTTATTTATTTGTTTTTTCACCTAAACCTAATCCTCTCCACAACTTCATTTAATTTTTTTTTATATTTCATCTTCTAGTTCTAGTTCGTTTAAAATCGCCTTCAATGTTCCCCCACCTATCAGCTTTTGTCGGTTCGTAGCTCAATTTGTAACTTTATTTTCTATGATAGAAAAGGTATTTTCTTATACTTTCGATGAGCACTTATTTCTTCAAAGACGAAAATTTCGCAATCTTCTCTCTTTTTTACATTACGGAAAATTAGTAAAAATAACCTCCTTGCATAACAGTAAAAAGCAAAATAAGATCGGTTATGGTCACTGGCTGGTTCATCAGGATCAAACTCATTCGTTTCCAAAAACACTTAGAAACTTAACACATAGTGAAATAGAAATGCAGTACCAGTCTCCTCAAATGGTAATTGAGGCTCACTGATCCTTTGATTTAATCTCGGATGTGTTGATGTAACCCTCAAATATTATCCACTTAGGTGAGGGCCGTTGAAGTGAGCAACCCACATGGCTTATTTACCGAGCACTCGCTGCCAAGTCCGCGTTGGGTGAGGCTCATTGACGCGATCAACTCTATTCTTGTGTACGGCTAGTGGCATACAAGCGACTGGAGTACGATACCACGGGATGTCCCCAATTCATGAGAGTAGATCTGGCTTAGACAGCCCTAGCATTGGTTCAAATAGACTCGTTCTGAAGGTGTCGTTCCGCTGTCCTGCTGCGTCGCGCAAACGTGACTGTGCATCTTAATAAAAACAAAATACATTTAACAACAACAACAACAGCTAATAATAATAATAATAATAAAATAATAATAATAATAATAATAATAATAATAACTGGCTCCGTGGCGCAGGCGATTGCGACAGCCGTCGTCTGCGCCGAGGAGGCTGCAGGGTCGAGTCCTGCGTCATGGTCGTATTTGTGATTGTCTCTTCGCCCCTCATCTTCATTCTATCACCACATAATTCACACTTCAAGGTTTGGTTTGCTATTTCGTATTTCCGGGCGCGTCAGCTGCTTTGGTCATTAGTCCCGTTACTGTATTGCATGTTTTTTTTTGGGAGATGGCGGTGATCATCCTCCGCCAGATGGCGAGATCCGGCGCCGACCTACCGTCGGCTAACGGGGTTTCCCCCTAGCCAGGATTCTCCCACCAGCGGGGCACCGCCCCAACCGGGACAAGCTCTAAGCTCCCGACCGACCTCCCGGAATATGTGGTAGTGTAGTGCATGTTAGAGTGAGTGTGAGTGTAAGGGGAGAGGATATGACAAGGAAGAGGAAGGACAGATCGCGCGCGGTCCGTGGCCCGTTTGATAGGGTACTGCTCCGGCATACGCCTGGAATTGATCGGAGAAACCACGGAAAACTACCGATTAGAGCAGCCGGCCGCTAGAATTCTCCTCCAGGGAGCGACTGAATTCGACCCAGCTGAAAAACTAGTGTCCAAAATCCTTTGGCTGTCGGGACTCGAACCTAGGACCTCCCGGGCAGAGGCGCTGCAGTGACATCAGTTGATGCACTGAGCTACCGCTCCCGGTCACACTTCAAGGCGTAACCACTTCGACGTAGCGATGGATAGAGCTGAAAAGCTGATCCTAAAAATTACATCTCTAGTCTCAAGTCCGCGAAAACCATCATTCCAAACATTATTTCGAAAATTCATTGACCCTAAAATTTGTCATTCGAAATAAATTTATTTTTAATCAATTTCAACACGTTTCATATAAGTAGCGTAATATTTATGGCAATGTATTATCAACATATTGTATTTATTTTGCATTATGAACTATTTTCATTGTTTATTGGTCAACATTTGTGTTAAATGATACATTTTGCTGCATTCCGACACACTTCATTTAAAACCATGATCAATGTTTGTCTCATACAATTGACTACGTATTTCATAAAACAATTTTCCCAAAGAAAGTATTGATTTGTCATGCTGTGGAAAAAAGTCGCCCCCATTATTTCCACACAAAAAATGAGCTCTCCGAGTGAAGACAAAATAAATGTAGTTGAAGCCGAAAATAAATTACGCGAACATCAGAAGCCGAGGAAAGAAAGAATCGTGCGCTGACGCGAGGGGTAAGCGTTCGATGGATCGCCCATCGCCCATCGCCCGTCGCCTCTCGCAAAAGGAATGCGGCGGCAGTCGCGCAGCGGAAGTAGGTCACACTGGCAGCCGGAAGATGTGGGCCCTAGAGCATCTACAAAACACCGCGGCTTTGTCCACCATTGCGCGCCAGATTTCACTTCCGGTTCTGTGCGGTTACAAAATTCATTGCGCATATCTGCTTCAATAGTATTTTGTGGTGTTTGATATTTGTCTCGTTTTCAATATATGTGTTGTGTGTGTGTGTGTGTGTGTGTGTGTGTGTGTGTGTGTGTATATATATATATATATATATATATATATATATATATATAAAAATTATTCAATAAAACCTCGTAAAACGTATAAAATAGCACTTACGAACTGAGAGCAATATTCTTTTTGAGGAAGAAAATTTAGCACCATTCAAAACTGTCTTACTCTCTTAACGTCTAACACTCTAAAAGAATCTCATTCCTGATTGAATCATGCATAGTTTTATTATTATTATTACTATTATTATTATTAATGGAAAATAATTAATAATATATTAATAATTGATATTTACAAATTCATAAACGTTTAGAAGAAATATTTTATACAAAGTACGGTAGAGTCTCTTTAGTCATTTTTTTTCAATTTCGCATTTTGTAAAGTAAATCATTATCTTTGTAAGTTGTCTCTGTAAAAATAAGTTTGGGATATATTATCTACACTAACTGGTTTGCGTGTGCCCTGGTATCAGACAGTGTTTAGAAAAATTCACAAGGTTGTAAAATTCGGAATGAGAAATTTTCGGTGTAAAGTGTTCACCATACAAGAGAAAATTTGTCATTGCATTCACTTTTTCAATTTTTGACTATTTTTAAATAATATAATAATAATAATAATAATAATAATAATAATAATAATAATAATAATAATAATAATACGTGTTTATGGAATATAAAATCTATTTACATACTCCTCACTCATTGTTTACAGAAACCCTAATTAACATAGAGACTGCGACCTCAGCATATTTGGTACTGCACACAAAATACTTCAATTTCATACAACGATTAAAATTAAAAAGGATATAAATAGAACATTAAAAAAACATACACCCAATGTTTTATGGTGACGGACGTGTAAAAGTACACGCAGTATGTTTCAATGAAGTTGTAGCTCGCTATCTTTTCTGCGGCCAAATCACTGTAACGGAATTTTGTATGAACTTCATCTTCACGTATTCTATTGTTTTCTGATGGCCCGCATGTACAGGTTCTTATCAATTGCAGTTCAGTTGATGTACTTTAAGCGTTCATTTGCGCATTTTGCCACTCATTGCTTTTCTGAGCTCTCTATATCGGAGCGAAAATAAAATCCTGGTAACGCCCTCTGCCATCAGTGTCAGACATTAATCAGCTCGCTTCGCCTCGGATAGCCTGGTCGTACGTTGTACCGAATTTTTTTATGCTTGACGTTCGAAAGACACATGATGACGCTGACGGTGGTCTCCTAGTTACATGCAATAGCAGCTTTGTCAGGGATATTATCCGTGTTGCCCCCAACTCGGAATGAATAAATATAGCTTCTCTATTCGCATGTTTTGTTGAGATCTTCTTTTGCTTGAAGTGGTAGTAGTAGAGCTGAAATTGAGTTACTATTTTGTTAGCAATGCACAAATATCAAATCTGCAGTTCATTTATCGTTGCAAATAGTTTTTCTATAACTAGGGATAGAAAATATCTAATTTTTCAAATGTTGATAATTTTCCGCTTTTCTAAATTTTATTACTATTATTATTATTATTATTATTATTATTATTATTATTATTATTATTATTATTATTATTATTTTAAGTTTCAACTATTCATTAAAATGTTGAAATACGATTCTGGTACTCAAGAAAATGTGCGCAAATTGTGCGCAAAACGTGCGCAATGTGCGCAAAATGTGCCCCCATTCTTCATATACAGTTTTTACTGTTTATTAACCAAATAAATCAAATCCAGAGCGCTTTTTACGCATCTATAACGCCCAACATCACTATTTCACATCGTTAAACAACTCAGACAGAGTACTTATCAGACAGAAAAGTATAAAAAATATTAAAAAACAATCAAAAGTAAAAGTCTGAAATCTAGTAATGGCTTTAGTTCGCTCACGAAAGATCATACACTGCGCACGTGAAAAGCGCAGTCACGCTTGGCAACTCTCTCTGCCGAGACTCAGCTGTCAAGCACTCAGCTGTCATGATTGATTGTTAATTATTCCAGGCGCGACAATTATTAAGATCATTTGTCCCGTGAGTGTAGTGTATGTTCTCGAGTTGGCGGTGATCTTCCTCCGCTTGATGGCAAGATCCAGCACCGACCTACCGTCTGCTAGCGGGTGTTCCCTAACCAGGAACCGGGAGCAATAGCCCAGTGCATCAACTGATGTCACTGCAGCGCCTCTAACCGGGACGTGCTAGGTTCGAATCCTGACGGCGGCAGGATTTTCGACACTAGCTTTCCAGCTAGGTCGAATTCAGTCGCTGTCTGGAGGAGAATTCCAGCGGACGGCAGCTCTTATCGGTAGTTTTCCGTGGTTTCTCCGATCAACACCAGGGGAATGCCGGAGCAGTACCCTAACCCTTGATGCCCTGAGCCATCTCTCCCGGTGTCAAGCACAAATAAGAGTAGTAAACGTATATGCCCCAAACGTGTACATTGACTTTGGCGCGTCATAAAAATTAAGAATTCATGGAAATGAATCTAACGTGCTATGGCCTTGTTCTTTCACTTGGATTTTAAAATCAATATTAATCCTTGAAGTAATGCATCGTCTCAGAGATCATTAATTTTCACTTTTTGCTCCTAGAAAATGACTTAAATTAGTAAATATTACGAGTGGCAATGGACGTTTATCAAGTTCTATACGCGACGTAGTAATCTAATGTTGAATTCATAATATCAATGAAGTGTTCCACCCATAGATAACTGTCGTGACCATTTAGTTCGTGTCGTTCCTTCTATTCCTTCTGTCCATAGGAATGGTTCATAGTCACAAGCCTTCGATATTCATAATAATAATAATAATAATAATAATAATAATAATAATAATAATAATAAAGACTATACTAATCCTCTGACCGGGAGGTCCTAGCTTCGAGTCCTGATGGCGGCAGGATTTTTGGCACTAGCTTTTCAGCTGGGTCGAATTCAGTCGCTGTCTGGAGAAGAATTGTAGCGGCCGGCTGCTCTGATCGGTAGTTTTCCGTGGTTTCTCCGATCAATACCAGGCGAATGCCGGAGCAGTACCTTACCAAACGGGCCACGGACCGCGCGCGATCTTTCCTTCCTCTTCCTTGTCCTATTCTCTCCCCTTACCCACACACTTACACTAACATGCACTACACTACCACAGATTCCGGGAGACCGGTCGGGAGCTTATAGCTTGTCCCGACTGGGGCGGTGCCCCGCTGGTGGGAGAATCCTGGTTAAGGGAAACCCACTAGCCGACGGTAGGTTGTTGCCGGATCTCGCCATCCAGTGGGGGAAGATCACCGCATTCTCCCGAAAAAACATGCACTACACTAACGGGACTAATGACCACAACAGTTGACGCGCCCGGAAACACGAAAAAATCAATCAATCAACTATACTAATCACGTTCGTGCCAAGGTCTCCTGTACCAAAAAAGGGTTAGCTCTTGATACACATCAGATGAGCTACTTCTAATGATTGTTGGCCACTATTTCCCTGCTTCGACATCATTTAGGATACAAACTTAACACATTGTTTTATCACCGTAAAGTTCTCACTTTTCTTCTGTTTGTTCTCGCCATTACACCTATGCACTGCTATGCTTATATGCTGCTTATAAACTTATACACTTTTATACTTATATACTGATAATAAGGTGCCCCAATTCTTTCAACTGGTCAGAGTATGATGGAAGTATGATGACAGGTATTGCGTCAGGAAATGGGTCAGGTGTTTGCGTATGGAGCCGGCATCGAGTGTTCCTGCGCAATGGTGATGACCAAGTGGAGTGTGTTTGTCAATAGTTCTAAAGGAACTGCACTATAGACGAAGGCGAGGGTGGAAGAAAGAAATAGAGAAAATAGAACAGCGTCTTATGCATCATATTTGAAACTCAATGAGGTGAGTTCGGAGGTGAGATGCCATGGGACGGAACGCTTTGTGAGGCGCCACCAGACATCTCGCTATAGTTTTGCAGCTCCTTTGAGCACTTTGAATAATAGATTACTAGTAACATCATTGACAGCCTTACGTATTCATATGCGCCTCTTAAATAAATGTCGGCGGAGTTTAATGCTCGACTTCATGAATTATTCAGAAGAAAACTTTTTTATTAAAATCAAGGGACATGCCCTGCAGACAGAATTAGCAATGGAGCATTAATACATCCTATGCACAAAGTTTATGAAAGAAGGAGGAAGGCAAAACGGAAAGTTTATTTGCTTCAAAAACTTCTTAGCCCAGAGCATGGAAATTCTTTTTACTTGACTTCAGAAGTGTTTAAATTTTTGTTTTTCAAGAAACCCGCCGATCATCTTCCCAATTTGTATTAACTAAAAATACAGTGATACGGCTGGTAAGATTTCAAAAAAATTAATGAAAATTTCATTGTCAATTTTAGCCAATTTATGAAGATATTGTTTCTTAGTACTAAAATTTAACGAAAATTATTCAACAATATTAGTGACAAGTACCTGCCAAACGTATTCATTTCTTCCCCCAATTAAAGTTAAAAAAGATATTTGGCCTTAATCATAAATTACATTTTGATAATCAACTTTCCTGAAAGACCGCTATTTAACTTTGAGTAATGAATTTTCTCGCAACGGTGTGCCAACATTCAATTCAAATAATTAAAAATAGCATATTTCTTTCGAAAGCAACAAACATTTTGCAAACGCGTATTTATCAAGCATAAAGGAGGAAATTAAAGATGTAACGGTATTAATGTAGAAACCAACGGTCCCTTTCTCGTGTGTATGTGTGTGTTAGTGACGTAATGAGGTCAAATTAATTTAAATTATTCCAAGCGTGAGGCGGTAATCCTAACTCTTTTTTCACTTGAAATTCCCGTTGGGACTTGGTAAGGTTGGTATCTCTGGATGCAAAGACGGGAATTAACTCCTCGCTTAATAACCTAGCGATCCCCAACCCCTCGGACTTTTAACTTTAACCCCATCCGGCGTGGACAAAGGCACGCCTGGTCTTTGACACAGAACTCGGACGTTGACGCGTTATCTAATTACGTTCTTTTTTAATACAAGCCACATGAGTTCATTTCCGACCTGCATTCCGCTTGTGTCCTCATATGTTCTCAAACTTAGTCACAAATTCAATATTATACTTTAGCAATGCCCATGCAGAGAAAAGGAAGGAACCAAAACAATGTATTTTCTGTAGGTTTTAGAAACAATGTATTTTCTGTAGACTTAGATAAAAACAATAACTAATAATAACTAAAGTTTAACAGGGATACTGTTCACAGGAAACGATGTATGTATTAAAAATACAAAGGGTTTCCGTGTAAAAAATTTTAACTTTCAACTCATTAATATTTTGTGATTTTTTACATAAATGAAACGCTTTGGTCCCAAGATGTGTTGTCTCTTGCTGTTATTAAATGGATTTATAGTAAAAGTATTAAATTGTCGTAAAATTTTGCAATTATAGTAATTAACGAAACAAATGGATAACGAGGGGTATAATTGCCTGAGTGGTAAGTTCAAGAGCAGAAGCGACAATAGGAGCGAGTGTTCTTATTTACCGTGAGTACAATTATACCTCTTTATCCACATGTTACGCTCAATATTTTTTCGTTTCCATTTAAGAATAATTTAAATTTTGAGAAATTCATACACATCTGTACCATTCGAGGTAAAAATTTGATGATATCGTGTATCTTCTGAAAAAAAAACAACAATTTTAGTGGACCTTGCATTATGAACTAATTATCACCATACTGAGATAGAAAGTAAAGAAATGTTTGCAAATGGAAGATATTGAACATATTCCAGATGAAATATTAGATGTCCAAGTCAAAAACTTAAAAAAATTAAAAGAAACAACGTATATAAATATTGGAAAGTAAAAAATTTTAAATACAACTGCCTTTATTTTTGACATTTGTAATATTCTAAGACCAAATGTTTTACATGTAAAATATTTAACATTTTCATGTTAAATATTTTATGTTGTTCAGTTAGTCTGCTATTGTCAAACTAACGTTTACTTAACCAATTTTGTTTTGTCCATTCCTTGTGTGCGTGTAGATGATGTAAGTACGTAATCTGTGATGTAAATTTTTGTTCATGTTTCATGACTGACGGGAAATACAATGACCATGTTTGTGATATTGTGACTTAATTAAAATATGTTGATCCTTTTTCTGAATTCTGATTGATAGTTGTAGAGTTTTAAGGTTAGCACAATGGAAGGATCCGGAAATGACGTTATTAATGGAGATGGTAAAGTAAATTTTGTGTTTCTGAATTGTATCCCCTATGGAGAAATAATTGTATCTCACAGAAAACAAAGTTGAGAATATTCAACAGCAATGCCAAGGCGGCTTAACTTAATGGAACTTTGGAAGAGAACCGGAAACGTATCTGTAGAACTCCAGATCAGAAAGAAGAAATGGCAATGGATAGGTCACACACTGAGGAAACCTACAGGAGCAATAGAAAGCCAAGCTCTAGAATGGATCACGCAGGGACAACGAGTTACAGGAAGATCAAGCGACACTTGGAGAAGGGAGGTCTACGAGCAAACGGAGAAGACTGGAAAGTCGTGGAGGGAAATTAAAAGAAGGGCGGCTAATCGAGTTCGATATACGTAAGGCACGGACGTTAATGCTGTATCAAACGGAGAAATATGCATGCAAATATGTTCTGACATTTATAAAACATGCGCCAGAACTAATGAAATATGCTCTTACAATTATGAACAATTGCAATTTTTTAAAAATTTTAACAATTAATTTTGCATTTTTGTCTCTACTTAGTATTCTAGCGCTAATTTTTTTCTTTGAAAAAACCAAAACGATAGAGTAATATGGTGTTAAAATCGTCGGATAGGGTTGATTGAGCACTAATCCTACCAAAATGTAAAGAAAACATTTGGAACCGTTATGGAGAAACTCCTTTTTTTGTAGTTTTTTTAAATTGCAAATATTGCACGCACTATTGAACAAAAACTACTAAAATTTTCAAACAAGGTCTACATGACCTTAATGAAAGAACTATTTGTGAGCAACAAATTTCATTTCAAGGAAAAATCTGTCTTCAATTTTATAGTTGTAGGAGGACGCCGAAAAAATTCAAAAATTTACATTACTTTATAAGTGCCATTTTTGAGAAAATGTTGAAAATGTCGAAAATCTCCGGGGGCTTTTAGTAAAGTGACCCCAAATTTTAAAAAATATTTTTCAAAATTTCAAAGCTTCAACTAGAGCCTGATGAATATGGATTTCTTTAATTTGGAAAAGATCTTAGGTGTATTTTACATACGACAGACAGACGAACAACTGCAATATAATCGTAGTTTATTATTTATTTATTTATTTATTTATTTTACGCCAAAAACAGTTAAAACTGCGTATGACGTGCTATGGGGAAAAGTGAATTGTGTGCACATTTTCAAAATTCTGTGATCCCTACACTAAGTCATATACTACTTAAATTTTGAAGTAAAAAAAAAGAAAAGCTCCCATGTAATAAAATCTATTTTCAAGGATAAAAAGGCAATAATTTTTGGCTCTTATCCATGTTGTTCTCGTCAACGTAGTAGTTCGTCTTCGTCGTTATGTTTAGCGAGTTGCAATCGAAAGCAGTGGAAACTTAGTCATTCGTGTCAGTGTGGTGTTTTCATCATCAAATGAAATCGTTGGATTATGAGGTTATAGTTGGCGAAGCAAATATAGCGGGTTTTTCAGTTCGAAGATTGTGTTAAATGCCAAGATTAGTGGGTGTATATAAATGTCATGTACTGCAAACATCTGACATGTATCCTTTTACGAAAAATGTTCAGTGATTGTAATCATACATGATGCATTACCTTTTTAATGCAAGGTGGATGGTCGAAAATCCTAGTACAGTCCATTACAAGATACATCCGTAAATCTTAGTAAATATAAAACATTTCAATGTTATATTGAGAAACATATTTAACTCTGTTTTCTCATTGAATAGAGACTGGATTTGTAAATCTCCCTCGTTTCATTAGTTTTGGAGAATTAGTACTGGACTGTATGAAACGATTTCGTAGGGAGATTCGATTTTCCGAATAGTGCGTATATTGTTCTTTCCTATTGTAACTCTTTTAATTATTCCTTTCGTGGGATGTAATCGCAACAGTTCAACTTGAATTAATTAACTTTCATAATATCACTGGAATAGAATTAATGAAATGGAATTGAACAAATATGCATTACTACGTAATACGTCCGAGTATTAAATGTGCTATTAAAAACCTCATGAACTATAATTCATAATAGTAGTTACTAAAACATACTTTGTACAAATATGAAAGGTATTGTTATTATTAGAACGTTTTGTTGCAGAAGGCTTTTTCGCATTTACTATTCAAAAGAAATATATTTAAAAATTGAAATATATAAAAAAGAAGAAAAAATAAAGAATTACAGCGACAGAAATTATTTTTTACGAATAAGTGGAAAAAAGAAAGGATAAATTACGGAGTAGCACCGTCCTAGTTGGATTGAAAGTTACACGAACAATAAAAATGTCAGAAGACGTTGTGCTGAAGAGATTTGGATACATTCATATTATCAGTGAAAATAGAAACTCGAAGGAGATCTTTTAATCTAGACCAGAAGTAAAAAGAAACATCCAGAAGTCTCTGAGAAAATGGGAAATGTTCCTTGTTTTTCATAACCTTCCTCAACTTCCTTTCTTTGAAGTTGCATAACTGATATACGTCATAGGAGTAGAAGTATATTATGGGAAAATAAGCGCAATACACGGAACAAGAAGGAATATGTTAAGAGACTAACCCGACGCTGATAGATAGGGGAAGAAGCAAAGCAAGAAAAGCAAATAAAATATTAAATTAGCAGTAGCACAAACTGAATAGTGACAATTTAGCTTAAATTAAAGTTAAATATAGAAGGACAGATCATCTTAAATAAAAATGAGATAATTAAGGAATATTATGAGAGAAAATTGAAATGCAGATAAATATAAACATTAGCAATGAAAATATATTAGACCAAGCTGAAATATCGAGTATAGACGGCACGGGACCAAGTAGGAACAGTCACCCGAAATAAACCTGCATGCCGGCCTTAAATTCATCGCACGTTGCACGCTTCAATTGTCGTCTCGGTGGTTCTCTCAGAGCCATTGTGGGAGATATCAGAGTAAGAGCTTTTCTAGGAGATCATCTGATGAGGAGGGTGGAGGTTGTTGGCGAAAAGGAAGAAAAATGAGAGGGGTTAATGCCAACTTTTGCCAACTTTTAAGCCAACTTTGCCAACTTTTAAGCCAACTTTGCCAACTTTTGCCAACTTTGCCAACTTTTGCCAACTTTTGCCAACTTTTGCCAACTTTTGCCAACTTTTGCCAACTTTTGCCAACTTTTGCCAATTTTTGCCAACTTTTGCCAACTTTTGCCAACTTTTGCAGGTGTGAAAAGTGGTATTAAGAAAGTCTCCGTTAATTTAAAATCGAAATGTTGAGTTTGTTAAAGACAATGGTTATGTAGATGTCGTTTGGTGTTTTATATAGAAATCTGTTTCAGGTTTACGAAATTTTGCAATGTCATTTATTTATTTATTTATTTTACGTCAAAAAAGTTAAAAACTGCGTATGACGTGCTATGGGAAAAGTGAATTGTGTCACATTTTCAAAATTCTGTGATCCCTACACTAAGTCATATACTACTTAAATTTTGAATTTTGAAAGGGAGAAAAAAAACAAAAACTCCCATGTAGTAAAATCTATTTTCAAAATAAATAAGCAATAAATTTTGAATTTTTAAAGGAGAAAAAACAATAACTCCCATGTAGTAAAATCTATTTTCAAAAATAAATAAGCAATAAATTTTGAATTTTGAAAGGGAGAAAAAACAAAACTCCCATGTAGTAAAATCTATTTTCAAAAATAAATAAGCAATAAATTTTGAATTTTGAAAGGAGAAAAAACAAAACTCCCATGTAGTAAAATCTATTTTCAAAAATAAATAAGCAATAAATTTGAATTTTGAAAGGAGAAAAAACAAAACTCCCATGTAATAATATCTATTTTCAAGGATAAATAAGCAATACATTTTGCTCTTATTACTTCCTGCCGACAACATGGAAACGATAATTTGAATAATTGTATTTCCCACTGAATTCTAGAAGACGTGCACAGGGAATGAAGTTACATTTATGTCCAGAAGCAAAACAAGGGGCCATCTCAGCATTTGCTCAATGGATCAGGAAACTGACGAAAAACCTGATCGAGATGGAGTCATAGACCCGGAAGCTGTAGTACAATAGTTGTTACAGGTTGTTTATACTCATTTACACAGTTCAAATGGTAAATAAAGCATTATGTATCATTGTTAAAATTAATGTTACTTTTCTTGTGATGCTCAGTATAGTCTCTAATTGTATAGAAACAGTTATGCAGCAGAAACGATTTCACTTGGGATTTAAACTTTTCTATTGAATTTAATCGTTTAATGTCATCTGGCAAAGTGTTGTAAAATAATGTACATGTATTGTATGTGAATTTTTGTAATGAGCTGTTGGTACTGTCACCTGATGAATATGATTTCTACGTCGAGTGTTATAGTAATAGACTTCGGCATTTTCTGAAAATATATTCCCCTTGAGCAAGTCATTTTTACAAAAACACTGATTCGTAAATAAGAAGACACGGTAATGGTAGAATTCCTAGATTAATGAAGAGAGACTTACAAGAATCACGTGGGTGGGATTTGTTATTATTCGTACAATCTGTTTTGTAATCTAAAAGTCTGGGAGCTATAAGATGTATTTCCCAGAATATTATGCCATATCTCAGGGGAATGAACATTCGCGAAGTATACACAACGAGCAGTATGAAGGCTGACTGCATTTGCAAGAATTCTGAACGCGTAGCACAATGAACTTAATTTTGTGTTCAATTCATTTAAATGGATGTTCCATTTAAGGTTTGACTGAATTGAGAGACCTAAAATTTTGTTGCCTTAACATCATTCAATGGTACATTGTTCGTTGTCAATGGGGCACAGAATTGTTTATTTGAAATGGAAAACTGCATTAAAACCGTTTCCTTTTCGTTCACTATTAATTTGTTATTTCGGAACCAATTTGAAACATCTGATATTGTACTATTTACTGTTTCTTTATTGCAAAGGATGTTCGTATCATCCGCAAAGAGAACGTTCTTCCGTTTCGAATCGTCGAGGGCATATCGTTTACGTAAAGTAGGGACAGAATAGGCCTAAAATCGATCCTTGAGGAACTCCACATGCAACGGGCAAAGAGTCGGAAAGGTGCGTACGTAATGTTCCATCATTCCAGTAAGGTATTTCAACTCTCTGAGATCGTTGTTTAAGGTACGAACATAACCAATCTAGAGCAATACCACGAATTCCATATGAAGGTAGTTTTGAAAGTAAAATGTCATGATCAATGACGTCAAAAGCTTTGAGAGATCTAAAATAATCCAATAGGTGCCTCGTTTTGATCCAATGATGAGGCGACGTCTTTAAGAAAGAAAATATAGCTGTTTCCGTTGATTTTGATTTTCTAAATCCATGTTGGCAATCTGAAAGCGCGTCGTGTTTAGTGAGATATGTATCTGGGTTGAATGGGTAATTTTGTCTTTAGTTATGACTAGTACCCGGATAACTATGTACTAAAAAGGGGGACAATATGTATACATATTATTATACATATGTATTTATAATACATATGTATTATAATATACAGAAATATGTACCAAAAAGTAAGAAATATGTGACATTAATTATCGTTATATGAATTCTATTTTATTCAAACACTTTCATCTTAGTGTATATTGTTCTGTTTCATTAACAAAAAAACCAATATACAACATTATTCTCCTCATAATCCTATTATTTACAGCACCACCGTAACAACAAGAACGGCGCCTCTTGAGCAGGTGCGTGTAGTTTCTGGTGATGGGTATCGAGGTCGAGGAAGACCCCGGAAAGGAGCGAGGTGGCAACGCGATATCACCTGCAAAATGAATCGTTTTCAGAAACCAAACTTCCTTTCTGTTCTCTGCGATACTTGCGCTCAAAACTAACACACCGAAAGCTATAGATTGCGACGTCGTCTTGCCCTTTTATTTACAATGCGGTTTAATTTAAATCGATAATTATGAACTGACTTCTTTCAACCCGATGCAATTGCGGTATTTTAAAGAAGAGGTTGCATGAAAACCTTTGATAATACTGAATTGTTTCTCTGGAAAATTTCTTAACAAAAACATAGGAAAAATAAATAATTAAATTTAAAAAATTGCATTAATATTAAAAAAATTTTTTGAAAAAAAATATGTAAAAACATGTACTTTCGGGTAAAATATGTAAATATATGTACTAAAAAGTCCATGTTTTTTGGCACTAACCGATATGAAGCGTGAATATATCATTTATTCGACTTGACAGAGTTACGTTAGGAAAATATGTTATTACATAACTATCCGAGCTAAGAATGACTTGGTTGTGTTGAATATGCAACCCGCAACGCTACCAAGAAAGCTTGCTGCAGTAATATGTTCTTATGATGATATTATGTCCATATATTTCTACGTATTTTAAAAACCTGAATCCCACGCCACTTTTTATTAGTTAATATATTCATTTTGCATTTGGAAGAAGTCCTGAATTCCTAATATTACACAAGATGTGTTTGTGAATCAATCAATACATGCTGTACTGTTGTGTACTTAACACTAAACACCGAGAAAGATGGCTCAAGACTTCAAGTAATGTCACTTACAATGCCTCTGACCGTGAGATTCTAGGTCCGAGCCCCGAAGGCGGCAGGATTTCTGTCGTTCTGGGGGAGAATTCTAGCGGTCAGTTGCTCTGATCGGTAGTTTTCCGTGTTTTCTTGGATCAACACCAGGCGAATGCTGGATCAGTACCCTTAGCAAACGGTCCACGGAGCGTGCGCGATCCTTCCTTCCCCTTCCTTATCCTATCTTCACCCCTTGCCTACACACACACTCGAACATGCACTACACTACAACACATGCCGAGAGACCGGTCGGGAGCTTGTCCCGGCTGGGGCGGTGCGCAGTTGGTGGGAGATACCTTGGTTAGGGAGAACCGCGACGGTAGGCCAGCGCCGGACTTTGCCTTCCAGCGGAGGAATATCACCGCCACTTCCCCGCGGTAGAAAACATGCCCTACACTTACGGGACTGATTATCTTCGCCGTTGACACGCCGTGAATCACTAATCAATAAATTAACACTAAAGAATGATTCGGAAGGGTAAGAGAAAGGTTTACAAGGTTGGAACTCTCAGATGGAAGCGTTCGTGCCCCTGCCTCTTTAGCCGTGTCGACCGTGGCATGTGCCCCGGCGCGTCGCTCCCGCCTGAACCGTCCACTGCAAAATGAATCAAATCTCCCTACACTCAATGAAAGCATTTCTACAAACTGGAAACACATTTACTTTTCTGTTGCTGGTTTTTCGAAACTGTTGAAACGGGGAGATGTATTAAACTTGTATTTCCTGGTTGAGTGCAATCAAATTCGACAGATGTTTATGACTTCGAGCTTTGAATTGTTCTTCAAAGAACAATGGTGCTTTTAGTCAAATCCATTTAAATGACACTGCAGCTCTCAGAATCACTGTTGAATACGCTTTCCGCTTTTGGAACGATGTTAGAGTTAACTCGACTGGATGGTACTTCAGAGATCCTTCTAGACTTTCAGATGGATCGACTTACCAGTGAATAAAAACCTACTCTGCAAAGGTTTCCAATTTCTTGTATTACATTACGCATTGAAAACGAGATAATAGATCTTTTCATATTAATATTCTTTTATTTCATTATGATGTCGACACTATTAAACCTAATGATATGCACTTCATTACGAAATTTCGCGGTGAAGTTGGTCAATATCATTTAATTGGTCGATGTCTCTGAAGGTAATGCAACACAAACAGCTATTATGACAATCACTTTTCCAAAGAAAATTAATTTGCTATATTCGCTACGACGTACACAAATTAATAATATCTAATAAATTTAGCCTCATATATTTCAAGAATTTAGAATTAAAATGTTTCTAGAACAAGTCTGCTGTCATCAGTAAGCCGTGTTCATTCGATTTGTTGAAGGAGTGTAATATTTTATTCACTATTTCGTTCGGAAAGTGTAATGGAAACTACTGAAATAATGAAAACTAACTCAATAAGCTTGTAATTTCATCCCATCATTTATCATTCATGAGACTAAAACGGATGTGAAAATTCCGCATGTGTGCGAATTTGTGAACCTCGTGCCCCCTTAAACTTTCGTCGGTTATTCTTTTTTTCATCACTCGTGGTTCCGAACACGTTTTCCAACGAAACCGCTACAATTCGCAGAGTAAACGAAGTTGCGAGGGTGGTAACCCAATTAGAGGGAGAATTTATCCTTTTCGAGTTTATTCCTTACTGTGCGATCTTCCCACGCCCAATTGAATCTCTCGTCGCAATTCTTGGTCGATGTTTCAGGACTCGAAAGATCCCAAGCCAATCGTGAGTACAAAGATATTTCGCTCTTTGTACCATAACCCAATCACGCCTTCTCTAGCTGGTTCCAGTACTGTTAGTGGTGACTGAGCACACGATAGTTTCAATAATGTCTGTGATACGGAATTCTCTTCGTTTCCAAAAGAAACATGGATACTCTAATTTTCGATAATTAAACATATTTGAATGTCTTTTCGTGTAACAATTCCTTCTATACTTAATAAGCAAAGGAAAGATGACTTTTTTGGCAGTATATAAGAAACCCTCGACACCCCCCCTAAGTGTAATACTGTATAATAGGGTATTACCCACAATCCTGCAAAGTATTTAAGACGAAAATGCGACTACGCAGTTTATGCCTTATTTGGGAAATCAAGCGCACATGCTACCCACAGCACAAATTACACCGCAACTCTTTGTTATAATGCATAACTAGGAAATTATGCGTCCAAGCGCCTTACTTGTTCTCGCGAACATGTAAGGAACTAGTTTTTTATGCCACAAACTACAAAATTATACATTTTTAGGCGTTCTTGAATGATTATCTCGTCCAGTAAAACGGGTTGCCGGAAACGCTGGAGGATAGCTTCCTGCTATTTTCACTTTTAAAACAATGATTTATTTAGTGATTTTTTTAGACTGAAATGTTTTTAGAAAAATCTTTTGGATTGTTCTGTTACATTTTGGGGGGATTTAGCTCTTCAAAATTTCCTGTTACTCCAACAAGCGAGATGCCGTAACGATTATAATAGTATTTCGAAATAAGCAATTAACATTTTGAATTTGGAGTTTAATTTGTAGATAAACATACACTGGACATGTTTGCTAGAAGAAGGGATGTACTGACAATATGTGGGCACACGCGGAGAACAAGCAGGAAAACATGGGAGAGGCAAGTGGAGTCCGCGTTATGTTTCATTCAACATATTTCATTCACAAACCCTTTTCAACATTATTTTACATTTTTGAGATTATACTTGTCTGCAGACCTTCAATTAGTATGCGTGGGTGAACATATCAAGAAGAACTTCGAATTCTACGTAGAATTAAATTGGCCTATCAATAGGCCAATCATGATGGACGTATGAGGTACTTTGTTCAGGGCAGGCTATCCGATATCGGAATTCTGTACGAAGTTATTTTCACTTTGATTCGCCATGCTTTACAAAGAACGGAATGTTTGCGCAGATCCAGATGATAATAATAATAATAATAATAATAATAATAATAATAATAATAGTAGTAGTAGTAGTAGTAATAATAATAGTATTAATAATAATAATAATAATAATAATAATAATAATAATAATAATAATAATATTGTATTTTTCTCCTGACAGAACGGCAAGTTCTTCACCAACTGACCCATGCTACTCACTTGACCCAAATAAGGAGCGGAAGGGATGTAACTGTGAGTGACGCAAGGACGAACAAGTACAGGTTCCCCGATTATTGTACGTATGATAAAGAGCCGTGAGTAATTGCAATGGAAAGGCCGTGGGCTTGCAAGGACCGCTGGGCGCTGCGCTTTTGAACCCTGAGGTCCGAGCGCTTGGGCGGAGGGTCGGGAGCGCGGGCAGGAGGCACGGGTTCTGGCGGGGGCGGGAGGGGGAGGAGCGAGTAATTCACCTCCGGCGCTCAGGGGAAATCCCCGGAGCGGAAGCACCGCCATTGTCTCTGCGCTGCGGCACCTTAACGGCCGTTGTCCGCCCCGCCAGCGGCGGCGACGAAGCGGCGGTAGTAGAGGCGGTTGGCGGTGGCGGCGGTGGTGAAAATTGTAGAGGCGGTGGTGAAGGCGGTGGTGTCGGTGGTGGTGGTGGTGGCCGGAACGGTGGCAGTGGGAGTGGTGATGGCGGGGTGGGGAATGGATGGCTACGTGTGGTTTTGATTGATTGATTGATTGATTTTTTCGTGTTTCCGGGCGCGTCAACTGCTATGGTCATTAGTCCCGTTCGTGTAGTGCATGTTTTTTCCTTTCTCGAGAGATGGCGGTGATCTTTCCCCACTGGATGGCGAGATCCGGCGCCGACCTACCGTCGGCTAGTGGGGTTTCCCCCTAATCAGGACTCTCCCACCAACAGGGCACCGCCCCAGTCGGGGCAAGCTCTAAGCTTCCGACCGGTCTCCCGGGATATGTGGTAGTGTAGTGCATGTTAGTGTAAGTGTGTGTGTAAGGGGAGAGGATAGGACAAGGAATGGGAAGGACAGACGCGCGCGGTCCGTGGCCCGTTTGGTAGGGTACTGCTCCGGCATTCGCCTGGTGTTGATCGGAGAAACCCCGGAAAACTACCGATCAGAGCAGCCGGTCGCAAGAATTCTCCTCCAGACAGCGACTGAACTCGACCTAGCTGAAAAGCTAGTGTCGGAAATCCTGCCGCCGTCAGGACTCGAACCTAGGACCTCCCGGTCAGAGGCGTGAGAGAGTGGTGATGGCGGTGGGGCGGGGGGAGGGCGGGGGGGCGGGGCGGCCTCGGTGCGACTCTTCGCTGCGCCGGAGATCACGCGCGCGAGGAGCACGCGTGCCCGGGGACCACGTGACGCCACGTGCGGTGGCCGCGGTCCCACGGAGCCTTTCTGGCGCTCACGACGACTCCGCGGGCTCTTAAGGCCTCGCTGCGCTCTCAAACCTGCGCTGTGCTATTGCCGCGGGCGAAAAGGTGGCGAATTTAGTCTCTTCAACAAGTAAATTTCGTCAAGAATTGCATTTTTACGACTTATAACCACGTCTTGGAGTTATTTATTTCAATGAATTTAGGGTAATTCCTTGGAAAAATGATGACATTTAATGTTTTAAGAACACTTTTTTGTATTGTACAATATTAAATTGCAAAATCGAAAAAGAAATTCAAAATTCATTTCAATAAAAATAAAATAAAATTTCATTATAAGCGTATATTTCTTTACTTGTAAAAAAAATTAAAGCCATCTTCGAGAAATTTTGGAAATGGTTATGGCTGCATGAAAAGTGTCCCCGTCCAAAAATAAAATTAAAAGAGGTGTAGGAGCAAGTGTTGTCAAACAACAGACATCCACACGGAGAGATGTTTTGATAAAACACTACTCTTCCGGTATAAGAGACCCAAAAATGTGTATTTTCATTAATATATCGATGCCAAGTTTCTCCACTTTTTCTATACTACTTTGCGTGAAAGTAAAAATCTTCAAATTTTGATTATCGTTTTTGATAGGAAAAGATATTGTCCGTACTATCAAAGCCCTGTTAACATGTATATTAAACTTTAGGGGAATAAAGTTCATAACAAGATTTAAGTTTTTTTTAAACGTTAAAGCATTATTTTTGTTTTTTAAACGAGGTATAATACAGAATTTATATCAACCGTCATATTGTTAGTCAATTTTAGCTATATTATTATTATTATTATTATTATTGTTGTTATTATTATTATCCAGAATTTTTCACTCTCTGCACTATGCGCAGGAACATTCATCTCACCATTGCTGGTCTAGGCTCGGTCGATCTCGCAGAGACAAGACACGAACGAATGTTACTCTCTAGACATTTTAGTCAATTGTTTCCCAATCAGTGGAACATCCCAGGAATTCTCTAACTATTCTGCAGTTGTCCAGTATTACTGCTTTCTGCATTTGCTCTATGCATGAAAATGGTAATTTCAACACTTGAATTGCATGCACTGTGTGTTTTGGGATTAATCCTGTGGTGGACATGATTATCGGTTGTATTTTGATATTCTGAAGTCTCCATTGATGACGAAGCTCTTGAGCCAGCGGTACATATTTCTTAATTTTCAATTTAAATACAGATTCTAGATTGTTATTATTGACGACTGCAAAATCGATTATCATGGCTGTTTTCTTGAGCTCGGTTAGAATTATTATATATGGCCTGTTGTTCAAACTTGTGGTGTCTGTAATTATGCTTCTATCTCAGTATAGCTTCCATTCTTCATTTTCCAAGAGTGTAGAAGGATGATATTTATAATACCGGACATTATAGAACTCAAGTCCGTATTTTTTTACTAAGCATCCATGAATTATTTTATCCATATTATCGTGTCAAACTTTATAGGCCGTTGATGCCAGCACACTACAACCGGCAAGGATGTTTTCATGATGTGCACCGCATCTTCTACATTTATCACTTACTATTGAGGGGTCTCTTATTATATAGCGTAAGTAATTTCTTGTTGCGATAACCTGGTCTTGAATTGCTATCATAAAGCCTTCTGTTTTTGGGTACAGTTAACCACGTGTCGACAACCTATTAGAAACTTTAAAATCTATGTTCTGGCCTGATAGTTCATTGGGATGTCTACCAAGCAACTCTTTTCGACACCACTGTTTTATCAAGCTTTCATTGTTTGTGTACTCTGGTTGAAACTGAGAATTTGCAATATTTATGGAGGTGAGACTGAAATCAGCCCCTACTATAGCCTTGAGCAGTGTCGATGTTTCTGCCCTCTCAATGAAGTACTTTCTCATTAGAGATATTTGGTTGGCATTACTGTTGGTTATATTTGTAATACCTCGACCTCCTTTTTCACGTTGTACATTGATCCTCTCAACAGCATATTTGAAATGATGATACCGATATTGGGTCATTTGGGTTCTTATAAGGTCCGTCTGACACCATTTTATTAAGCCCATTGAGTAGATGATCATAGGAATAGCCGATGTATTTATTGCAGTGGCAATATTTCGCGAATTCAAAGATGTTTTAAGAACATTTGTGAGTCGGTTCTTGAATTCTGAGGTTATACGTTACTTCACTTACGAGTGGGCTACTGTTCGATACTGCTCTACACCGAGATACTTATATAGCTCATCTTGTTCTAATGATTTAATAAGATCGCTACTTAGCGACTCATATTCCAGTCCCCTCGTCAATTTGTTAGGTATCACATTAACCGTTCTACACTTATTTACACCAAAACACATTCCGATGTCTTCAGAGAATTTTTCGGTGATATTAAGGATCTGCTTCAACGAACTGGCTGTTGATGCATACAGCTTTATATGATCCGTATATACCAGATGGAAAAGTTCTATATGAGGAGTGCTGACTCATTGTCCCATAGCCGTATTTACTGCTGTTGAGGATGATAGATTGCGGGTTAAAATCCAAGCAAAACCAAAATGGGCTCAAACAATATACTTGGAAGATACCACGGTTGATGTTAATTTTATTTGTGATAATATTGACTTCCTTGGTTTTTAATACAGTTTCTGTCTTCCACATTGTTGATAGGGTTGCACAAAAGTCTATCAACTTGGGATGGATTTTGTATATTTAATACGTCTATAAGCCAGTCATGCGGGACCAAATCATGAGCTTTCTGGTAATCTATGTACGCTGCAAATAGATTTCTTTTCTTTCTTATTGCTTGCTTGTTTCAAGGTTACTGAGTCAATAATTAGTTGTTCTTTACAGCCTAGCGATCCATTCTTGCATCCTTTTTGTTGTTCTGTTAGGATGTTGTTACCACTGCAGTGATCTTCCAGGATCTATATTATTATTATTATTATTATTATTATTATTATTATTATTATTATTATTATTTAGTATATGTCTTATATGAATTATACGTCTTAATTCCTGATATCCTCGTGGATTGATCCTATTTGGTCCAATATATTTAAAAAGATCCATCTTTCTACTATATAGAAACGGGATCAACAGGAATAATTCAACCATTCTAATATTATTATTATTATTATTATTATTATTATTATTATTATTATTATTATTATCATTATTATTATTTCTATTATCATTATCTTTCTACTGGCAGATTTCTTCTACATTTCATACAGATATTTCATATAAATACCTGTATGACATATGGACATTTGTAGTGACATATGGAGGCGTTATTTTAATAGTGGTATAACTCCATTGACACTCATTTCGAGATATTGATCTTTTAAGTCAAATGATTATAAAAAAGTGGCGGATGGAATTAGAAAAATTTTGTGTTTTTTCTTATAACATATTTACATGTTTGTCTGAAGATGATATGAATAAGCATACCATGTGATTCGCGGAATATTGTGGGTGTAAAGGAGTCATACCACCATAAAAAATGAGTTGCTGAGTCGAACCGGTAGATGTTCGAAGAAAAGTTGGAAATGAAGACAACATCGATTTATTTAAACAGATGAAAAATAATTTAACGTGACTGTTGATGCACATAGAGGTTTCTTCATCTTCTTGAAACCGTCCGGTTTCTACCGGAGATCAGTGAAATAAGCGTGATGAAAACTCTCGAAATGAGTAGAAACAAATCAAGCATATACTGTTTATTTTCATTAACTTTCTTTTGCTGTGCTTGTTGAAGCGGAATATTTAATTTTATTAACGCCTTAATGCTTCCTCATCCACTGGTGGTTTGTGTGTAGTGATGTTTACTGTGTAAAAACAAATGTCTTGATTTAAGGTTTACTTGTACATTATAAAAGACTTCTGGTTGATCCAGAAGATTTGAAATCTATTTCATCCAATTTTTAGCCAGTTACAGACACCATTTTGTTCATTTTTCTTCCTTCTTCTTACAGACCATTAAGTTTAATTTAGTGAGTTAAATTAAAAATGTGCGATATAATTATTTTATTTTTGTTGTTCCAATTACCCAATCTGGATCAAGCTCTTTATCATATCACTGCAGACGCTACAAATATCTCGAAAATCACGAGCCTAGTAGAAAACGACGTAGCCGTACCACTGGAGTTCTACCACTATCAAAATAAGTAGATTGCAATCTCCTGTGATTCACTTTTATTGTAATGCGTTATGTCGTCCTCAGAAATAACTTTTATTACTTTCAGAATAAATTATAACAGTTGTGCGGACTTGAAAATGAAGTTAACTCAATTTCTCAAAAAAGGGGAGTTGTACCACTATTAAAATAACACCTCCATATACAGGCTAAGTCATTTAAGGCCAAAAAATCAAACCCCCGTCTTCTTCTCAATTACATTAACAAACGTTTTTGCGTTTATTTCGCTGAAAATAGTTTCGTGAGTTCATAGCAGTTTGATGATTTCTCTTTTTCTATAATCACCAAAAGATAATGCTTAAAGTGAGACAATACGCTGCTAGCAATATTTCTGAGTGTTGCAAAGGAAAAAATTCTGCATCGAAAGATGCAGATTTGTGAATTGACGGAACTACTGGAATTGTGAATTGACAGTCCTGGAGAGCGCGCAGCTCTCTGATCGAGCCCGACCTCACCAGCCAGCCGTCAGAATTGACTTGCAATTACTGTTCGCAAACGTGGCAAAAGTCTTACAACACAGTTTCAATTATTGAAAAAGCATTCAGTGTTCCGATGATAGTAAATTGCACTGCTACGAAATTGTAAAATTACACATGACACTTTCTAAGGTAGTTTATTCTTCAGACCAAACGGTATAATAGTTATTTATGATGCAATTGGTAAAAGTGACATTTTATGATACAAGTTGTATATGTGACCGTGTGACACTATTCTATGATCAAAATAAAATCACTTTGATAATATGACGATGAATATGCGCTTGTTTTTTTTTTACCTGAAACAACTCTCCCGAGTACACAAACGCATATCTACGCGCATATTTACAAATTTTGATGTTAACTAATTTAAGGATTGAACAAATAGTTATTCTTGTATCAACACCCCTTACTTCCCTCAAAACACTGAAAAATATTTAGTGAACTTTCTGAAAAATTGTTTTTAACTTTAGATGAAACATTGAAATTGAAGGAAAATATTCTCTCTTAATAGGCGAAGTGACATGTTTTATATGCATATTAATCATGGAAATAGAGATTGACGGTATTTTGACGCAATCCATGACAATACACAATCGTATTAAGAATGTTACCGAGCACTTTAATGAGCAGAAACTTCATTAACAATACTCAGTACTCAAACTTAAAGCAAATAGAAAACTGTTTAGTGTTTATTTACATTAATCCCTTCAAGAAAAGCGATATCGCTTCCTCGAAAGAACGCGTCACGGCAGTGATACAAATTACGGGCCCCTCGTCTCTCTCGGAACACATTACATTCAGAGAGATGACCCCATCTCGTTAGAGCAGAAGGCAGCTTCAAAGAGATTCCGCAAACCGCTAGCGCCCCACGCGGAAGCGACCGACGACGAACGTCAGAGAAATTGAATATTTCTCCAACTTGTGGACAAATTGACAGCTCGGCGCAGGAAGCCTTCTACAAAGAGGATCCTAATTGCAGTGAGCATGGGCACTGTTCCGCAAATCTCGCAGTGCGAACACAAACCACGTTATATTCACCAGACCGTTATGTTCACGTTATGTTCACGCTATGTTCACGCTATGTTCACGTTATGTTCGCGTTATGTTCACGTTATGTTCACGTTATGTTCACGTTATGTTGTAGTTCCTTGTTTGAACGGAAATACTGTGGATATGATCAATGAAATCGGAGCGTTTCTTGTTATGTCTTTAAAGGAACTTGCACCAAGGAAATTTTTTTTAAACTTTTGTTTAACTTGGTTTTTTGTTAGAATTAAAAATTTTAGTATAAATTTTTTTGGTTAATTTTTTTAAAATTTTTTTATATTTTTTGTTCAAAATTGTTTTTATTTAAATAATGTATTTGTAAAATAGGCCATTTTGGTTCAATCAAGACTAAAAATTAATATATATTTAAAGCTAGTCTTTATTTCAATTAAGTTGATATTGAAACATAAAAAGATCAGGAACAACAAAAAATTAATTTCATATCTTCCCAAAGAATACTAAAAAAACTAAGAATCCACATTGAGGGTAAAAATTAAATAGGGGTTCATTAATCGATGCAATGGAAATGTATAGTGCCAAAACAACTGAAGCAATAAATAGTACTTATATGGCGATAAATAATATTATACACTAGAATCTGGGACTTAAGGCTAGTTTAAGGATTATTGTAAAGGTCACGAAGCAACGTGCGGCTGGATTTCATGAGCCCCCTTTTCTGTCAATCCCCAGAATTCTAGTAATATCATTTATTATCTTAATTCGTAATCATATCGCCACAAGAATTTGTCAAAGAGTCATAGACCGTGGAACAGATACCCTTGTAATTTTCCGCCGAGCCTGCTGGGCAAGTAATATACGAATAGAAATGGATGAGGTTAATGTTAGGAGAATAAAAAAGTAATAATACGTTGGTATTTACAAATAAGACAGAATTTTTCTATAAACATATTTTAGGGTACTTTGCTCTGTGTTGGTTGCTAGGTTCTCTAATTTTTGCTAATATAGTTGCTATACAGTTACTAGTAAGGAATATAATAAATTAAATATAAAAATGGAAAAATCATTCATTTAATGTTGATATAAGTGATAATTTTAGATGAATGAAACAATACCTAGCAAAAGTAGTTGCAGATGGTGCTTAGTTGAAGAAAACTTAGTTACGAAATGATGCGCCAAGTCTCTTAGCGTTGATTAAATTATTCTGGTGAGACAAAGCAGGCATTGTCACTGTTCCATTAGACGGGAGGGTTTCCCGGGCTTAGTCAAACACTTGACAAACATTGCGCTGGTTACTCGGTGCTGTCGGTGCTGTTACTCGGTCTCCATACCGCTGTATGGAGATCACGGCAGCAGGAATTTCAGAAGATGACAAGTGCTTAAGTTTGCAGCTTGTTTAGGTGTACAATATGTATTGTTTCTAACCTTACTTGAAGTGTTTGATAAAACAGAAATCCTAAGCCGGAAGCTCAATGACCAGATGTTGACAATTATTTCCGCACTTACACCTTATCAAGAGGTGTCTCTACGAAGCCCTTATACGCATCCCTTACAACTAAACTCTCTTTACATTTTAACCTTAAAATAATTTGGGGGCTCGCTCTTTAATGACTCGTGAGTGGCGTACTAGCTTCCCTTGTTGCGCTTACGGATTCGATTCCAGGTGGAGACAAAAATAGAGTTGTAGCTTTCCTTTAAAATCATCTCAGTTACTGTAGCTCTTTAATGAAGAAAATCTCAGACAGATGGAGTTTGCTAATTACGGTGAAGCAAATACGTCATGTTCGCCACATGTCTCTCTCATCCCCCAAGCGTGAGAATTAACTAGACCCGAGCATAGGAAACAAAGCTGACTGGCAAACTCGGACATTGACTCACAATGCCAAAGATACACACATAATTTGGGGACCCTAGATTCATAATGACGTATCTTATATTGATCAGTGCTTTCAGACTTGTGGGAGTGCAATGATTTTGACTGGAGTTGAAGAAAAATAATTTCATTTTTATTCGATAACTTTATCATTGATCGACGTGAAACTATCATGTATATAGAGATAAAGGCACCTATATAAAAAGTTGAAAGTTTTTTTTTCAAAGAAACATGCTTAATCCCTGACCTACCTTCTTACCGGAGATTGCATTCGTTTGTCAAACAAGATGGACCAGTTCAATGCTTTTTCATCAGTACATCCATCCAAATGCGGACATTGGCTTGGTGAGATGGACGTCAGAAAAACTGCAGAGGAGTTGGTTGAAAAAAAACACCTGGGCAATGTTTCACAGCCATGAAATTGTCAATCAGGTTACCAGTAGAGTCACGAAGTTTGATGTCTTAATTGAAATGGGCCACCGGGTATTATGTTACAGCGTGCACGTGAACATTTTAAATCTCACCTGGCGGCCCAGAAACGTTTAGCCCAATTGACTGATCAGTGATTCCAGGCGAGTCAACTGCTAAGCTCATTAGTCCCGAAGGTGTAGTGTATGTTTTCTTCGGGAGATGGTGATAATTTCTCCATATGGATGATGCGAACTGGCACCGCTCTACACCTCGGCTAACGGGGGTTTCCCCAACCAAGTATCTCCAAAATCAGTGAATACTGGAGAAGTACCCAACAAAAGGTCCATTAACCGCGCTCGATCTTTCCTTCCTCTTTCATGTCCTGCCCTTACTCCCTTACTCACGTACACTTACATGCATTGCCCTACCACACATGTCGAGAGACCAGAGATTGCCCGGCTGGAAGGTGATACTTGGATGGGGAAAACACAGCAAGCCGATGTATTTGTCGATCTCGATCCAACAGGGGAAGAACACCGCCATATATATATATATATATATATATATATATATATATATATATATATATATATATATATATGTATATATATATATATAATATAATATATATATACAGCATATATATATATACATATACCTATATATATATATAACATTAAGCTGATGGATTCTAGAAAATCCTTCTATATGAACTTCTGTGTTTACATGGCGGAAGGCACTAGCCGCTCACTATGGCACCATCTCTAGGACCTCCTTCTACATTGCCGAACACTCTGTGCCTTGTGTCGAGCGCGCGCCCGACCTGCGAGCTCGCCGCCGTGCAGTGTAGCGCCGCGCCCCGCCGCTGGCCGCATCGCAATAAGCGCGCCCGCTCGTCCGGCCTCGCCCGCTCGCCGCCCCCGCCCGCTCGTCCGCCCGCCCGCCGCCCGCCCGCCCGCCCCCCGCCCGCCCGCCCGCCCGCCCGCCCGCCGCCGCCCGCTCGCCCGCCCGCCCGCCCGCCGCCGCCCGCTCGCCGCACGCCCGCCCGCCCGCCGCCCCGCCCGCCCGCTCGCCCGCCCGCTCGTCCGCCCGCCCGCCCGCCCGCACGCACGCCCGCCCGCCCGCCGCCCGCCCGCCCGCCCGCCCGCCCGCCCGCCCGCCCGCCCGCCCGCCCGCCGCCGCCCGCCGCCCGCCCGCCCGCCCGCCCGCCCGCCCGCCGTCCGCCCGCCCGCCCGCCCGCCGCCGTCGCCCGCCCGCCCGCCCGCCCGCCGCCCGCCCGCCCGCCGCCCGCCCGCCCGCCCGCCCGCCCGCCCGCCGCCCGCCGCCGCCGCCCGCCCGCCCCGCCCGCCCGCCCGCCCGCCCGCCCGTCTACCCGCAGTCCGAGCGCGTGGGGATATTGAACGGCGGCGGCGCGCGCGACGGAACAATCAGCCTGATTGAGTGGCCCCGGCGAAGATGCGCGCGCCCGCGCGAGCGCCGGAATCAAAACTAATCCACCTCCGCGAGATCGCAACGCGCTGCGGCCGGAGGCCCTCGCCAAGGAGGTCGCTCTGATCAATAGACAGCAACAGGGGCGGACCGAACAGGAGGCAACCGCCCCCGTTCAACCTCTATTCTCCTTCACATAAAAGATCTATAAAATGTACTTGAGACATTTCTTTTTAACCCTACAAATACGAGGGGGGTTTAAGGGCTCCACCGCCTTGATATTGTTTTTCGGTTTACTTGATTCATGTGCTCTACATTGTTGAGAATTAATTTAATTGTTGAGGCAGTTTTATTTTCAACAACATTTGCAGACGATGTGTGTTTAATTTTTTTATATCTGTGGTTTCCTAGTGCTGGTTTGATAAATCCTCCCTTCGTGGAAGACATAGTTTTTCCACAGTGCTTTTAGTGGTTGTATTATTTTTTCTCTTTCATCTACATAGGAAAATGTTGTTAGTTTGCGTTGGAAACGTTGCCAACATTCATTCTTTGTCATAAACGCCGCTGAACCGAACTGGCGGAAAGAGTGTACCTATTTTTTAGTTGTTTATTCACTGAAGATGACATAAAGTTTGGCTGAATGTGAAGTAGAAGGATTCTTGTGAAGGTGGGAATAATATATCAGTTTGAGATTAAAAGCTATTTGTGTTGGGAATGGCTTAGTCAATGAGGGAGCTTGTTGAAGTCTGTGAGAGGAGCGTTTTTCTGGCTGGCAAAGCGTAGAGCTCGCACTGTTTGTGCGGACACCAGTGTCTCCATGGTGCAGGCGCAGCGCTCACAGGCATGTGTGGGCCACATCAAACGGTCAGAGATTGAACTATTTCTTTGTCGAACGCCGCTATTTCCTGATAAAGCTGTGCTAGCCAATCCGAATATTATGAGGGTGAGTAAAATTGAAATGAGACAGACGATATACGGAGCATGGCGCAAAAGTTGGTAAAGCTGATAGGTGTGTGTATGCACAGAAGTGCCTTCTATTGACAGTCAGGAAAGAATAGTGCGAACGTTCACCACTCTGCCGTTTCTCTGTCCCTGCAGAGGGAATCGCAGTGAGGGAGGTTGCCGCGTTTTTTGGAGAGAGGTTGTAGACGACAACCCTGAGTCATAGACGGCACTCACGTCGTTAGTTTCGAGATGCAGGCAGTGAGTAGGCGATGCAAAGCTTTGTGTTGCGGGACCTCGCTCGGTAGCCCACCTGTCGGGGGCGTCGACCTTTGGTCACGATCGGGTAAAGGACATTCTTCAGAGTGCTCTGGAAACCACAGAGAGAAGTCTGACGGGTACAAAGATACCACCTTGTCAGGTTGCCTATATTCTGGCGATACTCACATCAACCTAAATGCCTAAAGGTGTAGGCAATGAGGAGACGGGAAGGGGGCCCCAAGCTGCCTGAACCTTAGTTCGGGTGGCCTGCAGTTGGGCTCTAGGCTTCGTCGGGGTGGCCCAATACTCTGGGGCAAAGAGGAGGGTTTTTTCCCGGCGCATGAGAGTGACGCATTGATTTGACTCTATTACTAGCCTGGAAAGCTAGTAGCTCTGAACTGGCAGGGCGGCGCCAGCCAGGCAGTGCATGGGAAAGTTGCCATGAGCGCAAACTACGTTCTGGCGGGACTCTGATATCAACTTGTCGCCGTACATGTGCGGCCTGGTGTCGCCGTACTTGTGCCCCCTGGTACTTATTCATTCATTTATTTTATTCATTTATTTTACGTAAAGAAACAGTTGAAACTGACGTGCTATGGGTAGAAGTGAATTCTATGCACATTTTCAAAATTCTGTGATCCTTACACTAAGTCCTATACTACATGGATTTAAAAAAAGAAAAAAAGAGCTCTCGTGTAATAAAATCTATTTTCAAGGATAAATAAGCAATAAATTTTGGGCTCTTATCCATGATGTCCTTTGTCAAGGAATAATACTTCCTGCCGCAACAACATGGAAACAATAATTTGAATAACTATATTTCCCAATGAGTTCTAGAAGACGTGCACAGATAATGAAGTTACATTTATGTCCAGAAGCAAAACAAGGGGCCATCTCAGCTTGTTCAATGGATCAGGGAAACTGGACGAAAAACCTGATCGAGATGGGTACCACACGAGTAGAGTGTGAATTAGTAGCCTACGTAGGGAATCCACTGCCGTTTGTCTGTTAGACGTGCTTCAAGCGAGTCTGTGCGCGTCTGACATCACTATTGAGGCCAGAAACAGAGAGGTGTAGTGCGTGTTTCGACAGTGCAGGGAGTATCAGGAAGTCAGATTCATGCCAGAATGTCTGTTGTGTGTAATGAACACAATGGAAACTGCAAAAATTGAAGCGAGCCAACTGCCCGAGAATGTTGACTACGGAATCATTCTGTTGCCCGATAATGCCCGCCCACATGCTTTCCAGGTTATTTCGACTTCTCTGCAGACGGTCCGCTGGGAAGTTCACACATTCTCAATACCTTCGAAATTTATCCCCATGCGATTTTCAAACTTTTTCGTTGCTAAATATTTTCAATTACAAACTATTACAAAGAAACCAAGATACGACAAAGATAAATAAAAATAACTAATTAGGAAATTGTGACTTTTCCGTTGCTAAATATTTTCAATTACAAACTATTACAAAGAAACCAAGATGTGACAAGAGATAAATAAAAATAAGTAATTAGGTTTGATTGATTGATTGATTTTTTCGTGTTTCCGGGCGCGTCAACTGCTGTGGTCATTAGTCACGTTAGTGTAGTGCATGTTTTTTTCTCGGGAGATGGCGGTGATCTTCCCCCGCTGGATGGCGAGATCCGGCGCCGACCTACCGTCGGCTAGTGGGGTTTCCCCCTAACCAGGACTCTCTCACCAGCGGGGCACCGCCCCAGCCGGGACAAGCTCTAAGCTCCCAACTGATCTCCCGGAATATGTGGTAGTGTAGTGCATGTTAGCGTAAGTGTGTGTGTGTAAGGGGAGAAGATAGGACTAGGAAGAGTAAGGACAGATCGCGCGCGGTCCGTGGCCCGTTTGTTAGGGTACTACTCCGGCATTCGCCTGGTGTTGATCGGAGAAACCACGGAAAACTACCGATCAGAGCAGCCGGCCTCTAGAATTCTCCTCCAGACAGCGACTGAATTCGACTTAGCTGAAAAGCTAGTGTCGAAAATCCTGCCGCCGTCAGGACTCGAACCTAGGACCTCCCGGTCAGAGGCGCTGTAGTGACATCAGTTGATGCACTGAGCTACCGCTCCCGGTAACTAATTAGGAAATTGTGATTTTTCGTTACTAATTAGTTACAATAACAAATAATCGCTAACAAACCGAGATATTACAGAGATGAATAAAAATAACTAATTGGGAAATTAGTTGGCCTTTTCGTTGCTAACTAGTGGCATTTGGTGTGTCGCAGGGGGCTGCTCGGCGTTCGGCCACTCGTGCTTCGGCGGCCACGGGAAGCGCTCCGACGAGGCGCTGGCGGCGCTGGACGTGGCCGCGCTGGGGGAGGAGCCCGCGGGGGCGGCGGCGGCGGACGACGCGGCAGCGGCGGCGGCGGCGGCGGCGGCGGGCGAGGAGGCGGCGGCGCGGCTGCTGGCGGGGCTGGCGGCGCGGCGCCCCGAGCCCCAGGACCTGCGCCTCTCGCCCTTCCTGCGCCAATGGGTGAGTTACTAGTGGCCTCAACGAAGCCACACGAAATGATTTTGCACACACAATATTCAAATAAAATACCTGGTATAACCTGCAAAAAATTAAATGCTTTCGCTCCTCACCCTTCCTTCGCCAATGGGTGAGAGCGCCACGCTCGCGAACCAATGAGTTACTAGTGGCCTCAACAAAGCCACACAAAATGATTTTGCACACACAATATTCAAATAAAATACACTGGTATAACACTGCAAAAATGAAATGATTTCGCTCTTCACCCTTCCTTCGCCAGTGGGTGAGAGCGCCACACTCGCGAACCAATGAGTTACTACTGACCTCAACAAATCCACACAAAATGATTTTAGATACACACTACTCAAATAACATTCTCGTATAACATAAATTCATAGATATAGAGTCGTAGGCTTCCGCGGCCGGAGTCATTGAATTCTTGGCTGTCCCAGAGCTAATCCAGCTCCATCGACCATGACCCGGCTAATCCCGGACAGCCGAGAATTCAAATTCGTAGGTAGTTATTTACACAAGGGCATAATAACGGATCTAATGATCGAGCCCTTTGGCTCTTGCGCTTTTCGTTGCCGCTTGATCATTAGAACCAGATAATGCCCGTGGTAAAGTTAAGACTTTATTTTTTTACCTGATTCTATAATTCAAATTTCTTTATATACTGATTAACTAGATGTTAACTTGACATGGTTTGTATCTTCATATTTCCCTTGCATAACTCCCTTCATAAGAGAACATGTAGCATACTTCTACAGTCTTCATATTTTCCTCGTAATCACGATTCTCTTGATTCAGGTAAGTTATAAAGGGTATAACGAGCTCCGAATCGAAGGGAATAACAAGCAATAACGTATCAATGAAAATAAACTCCGGTGATTCAGAAAGAAGGAACGGACTTCAAAAATCTACCACCAATGAATAAATAGACACATACGACATGTCATTGTATAAAGGAAAATTCAAAGGTTTATTTTGTACATTCAACGTGAGCACCTTTTGTTGCGCGACAAATGTGGAATCGATAGTCCATTTCTTGCCACGCACTACTTAACTTGTCTCTGGTTATTGAGTTCACTGCTGTAATAATCTGATCTCAAAGATATTGAAGAGTAGCAGGTTTAGGTGGTACATTGTCTTTTATGAACCCTCAAAGATAAAAATAACTTGGCGTACGACCGTGTAATTTTGACTCTGGTGGCTTAAAATGAACAAGATTGTGTTCCCCACTTCTTCCAATTCATCATCCTGGAATTTTGTCTTTCAAATACTGTCGTTTCGTGTAGTGAAAGTGAGGTGGATCGCTGTCTTACACGATGATAGAGATAACCCGGTCTTCAATTTGTGGAAACAACCAATTCTGGAATATGTCTAGATATGTAATTCCAGTGTTAGTCCTCTGAATAAAAAACAAAGGTCCATAAACTTGCTGATAGTAATGGCGCAAAAGAACCATTCAGTTTTGAAGTCTCTTTTCAGTTCGATGACAATGTCGGAATTTTCACTCCTCCAAATTCAGACATTGTGGCAATTCACTTTACTAGAGATATGAAATGTTGATTCATTGAAAAAAATAGTATTTTAGCAAATTCTGATATTTTTCGTGATCTCCAGGATTCAGTGCCTAAAGTAATTGCAACTTGCTTTGCTTCTGATGTATATTTGAAGAATATTTCTTGAATATACAAAATAAAACTTTGAATTTCCCCCTATCCAATGATGTGTTGTATGTGTCTCTGTTGTCGTTCATTGGGAGTAGATATTTTAAGCCGGCTCCTACTTTTTGAATCACCTTATATTTTAACGTCTTTACGATAAACCCTATAACATGAAAGTATACAGTGAAACAAATCTTTACATACCTCGAACACCAGAAATGTTTATTCCTGCTCCGTAAGGCAATATGTGAATAGCAATTATATAATTGCCGTGGGACTCTTCCTTGAAGCATTGCTACCATATGACGTCAGCTTTGCCGTAAGTAGTGACGTACTGTGATATATAGTCGGTATGGCCATAAGGTACGTACGTCGGTACAGGAAAACTGATTAAAAACGTACTGTGTAATTTAGTCGGTATGGCCATAAGGTACGTACATCGGTACGGTAAAACTGATTCAAAATCATTTTAAATATTTTATGAGATTGTTTTCCATTACATATTTACTTTACACTGTGTTACTCTTCGCACATGGACACATTTCATACAAACAGCGTAATACGAATTTTCTGGAATAAGCAAATATCTGGAAACAATACCAAGAGTGCAACGGTATTTTGTAACCATTTAATGCTTTACTGTGATACAATAATCAACTATTTTCACTAGTATTTGTTTGAAAATGAAATCTGATCTACAAAATTACCGTTTGTAAATTACCATTGTTCACTATTATTTTTTCTTCCAATAAATAAAAAGTAAAACTAATATCATGTCCTCTGAACAACATGTTCTATTTGACATATCTGATGAAAATTATGTTCTGATATGTTCGAGCGCTATTTTCTGAGTTTTTAAGTAAAATCTGTAGAAAACCTATGAACCAAAATGTCATAGTTTAATTTAAATTTTTACATATCTTAATCAGATACTTCATAATGTTATAAATGCTCTTCTATAACATTTACCAATAGTCAGATAGAACCTTGTTATTCTGATGCGATATATTCAACAAACAATGTGCTTTATCAGCATACTCAACAAGAAATGTGCATTACTATGCTCTCCCAAAATACTAATTGAATAAGTATTTGCCATTATTGAGTCGGTAGTCCGACTTCGCCGGCCAGTTACCGTTGTTCCCCATGTCTACGCCTAGTTAAATTCCCATGCTCGAGGGTAAAATACATTTTAATTAAATAAATAAAATTCAGCTTTCTTTTTCTTATTAAGATAAAAAATCTCTTCCTTTAATATTTTAGTTGTAGGAAGACTCGGAGAACATTTTGAACTTTTGAAATTTTCGAAAAATCAGGGTTTTCAACGAATAGATCTGCAGCTTGCAGAGATCTCTACCACTCTCTTAAACGCCCTTTACACTATCCAAAACAAAATTTAATAAAAAACAATGGAGCGTTTTTTTTAAATTTTGAAATCGTCCCAGGGGCTTCATGTAAAGTACCCCTCAAAGTTGCATTGCTATCTTCTTTCAAAAATACGTGAACCATACTTAACGACCTATTCTCGCATTTGGCAGCTGTACAAACTCGCAGAGTAAGATCTTCCCCTTGGAAATGACCAAATTGATGTTTTTTGCGTTTGTCGTTCAGATTTTTTTACGTCGTAACGTGATTTTCCACACACTTTTCCCACAAACGCATTAAACCTCAGTGCCGTCGCTTCAAAAACTGATTGTAGTCAAAACTTAAAAAAAATGAAAATAAACTTAAAAAATAAAATAAATAAAGACAAATACGGCCAGAGAGTCGCTTTTATTTTTAAGTATTGGGCCGCATGTTGTAGGATCCTCATTCACAGGTACGTCACCGGTGTCCTTAAAAGCGACCGTTATAACAAGCCTGCGAATACATATTCCGCATCATCCGTCATAGGGTGCCTCTCGACAGTCACCAGAACGCTCCCACTGATCTCGAAATAAAAAAAGAGATCTCTGGGTGCACCGCACTCGGGCATGTTCTCAGAGCAAGGTCGTTGTGAGCAATAATACATCTTTGTTGCTGTATTTTAAAATGATCATCCTGTGGAGCAGTAGCCGATTGATTGCAAATAAACAGTGAATATCATCACTAATAACTTGTGACTAGGGAGTAAAAATGCAAGAAAGCAATCAAATGCACATGTGACTAAGAGCTCATTCTATCCGGCTGAACAAGAACGCGGAGCAAAGATACCTTCCTCGCAAATGAATATTCAACTGTATACAATTGACTCAAAAGCTGGAAGTTTGAATATTTATTTAATTATTTTATTTAATTGACCTTTTATGACTCTAATAAATATTTCCTTAGACTGCATGGGTGGTTTGAAGGTTTTTAAGCCTACATCTTACAGCCTTTCAAATCCTAGTATTAACACAAGATGGTTTCCCCATGGTATCAAAGCCGCAGAAACGGAACCATATAATTAGACCGAAAAAAATGTGTAAAGGAGAAAACATGTACATAATCTTACAAAACTCTAAGAAACTAGAGAAAGAACGTTTTCTCTTCTTCCAGACTTCATCTTCAACGTCTGAAACGAAAGAACACAGAAAATCAATCGTAATTCCATCTTTACAGATACCGCATAGACATTCCCATTTATTACATTATGTTCTCACATGTTAATTATTTATTTTCTCACTGGCCTAGGCTCCGTTCTACTTACTGCGTCGTCTATTTTCCCAGGCACTAATTTAGCCTTTTTTCTAATAGATGTAGTTTAAAATAGCTATTCCACTCGTGAAATTAAAACCAAAAGTGTTTAACTACACATGGATAATTAAATGCTACCCGCAATCTTGTCAATAGTTAATACTACGAGTATGTTTGAAATTTTGAGATATCTTTTATGAGATAGATTTTAAATTTATTTAAAATGCCCCAATGAAGACGACGTATCTCAAAAAATGTATTCCCTTTTCTACCAGATTTTCCTGTCCTTCCTATTGGCCAATAATAAGCTGCAACTCATCTACTTGAGAAGGCGGTATGTATCGATTGCTGTATTGATATGCATAATCCGCGTATGTACTACAACATAACCTCTTTGACTTGAACATGCTTTCAGTTATTTTCAATATTTGGCCCATTTTGGAACTCTATTGGACCCAATTTCATTCGTGGAATAGTTCTATTAAATATCATTCCGACTTTGTAAATTCTCAGATAAATTTCCTCCTCGCTTCCCTAGGTAGGGATTTATCGACAAGTTCCAAAATACTCATGACGTTCCCTATGATTACAACCATGGACAAGATTTCTGGAAGCATTCTCTCCTACGGAAGGGAAGGGCATGCGCGTCATGGTAACGCAGAGACAACGCAAGAGCGGGGCGTGGGCGGCAGGAGGGAGGGGGAAGGCGGGAGACGCTCGCCATTCCATTAGTACGAAGGCGCTCAGTCTTTTGTTTCGGAGCCCTATTGAGCCCCGCCGCCTCCGCAGCGAGACGGCCAATCAGCAAAGTCAACATGTGGCATAGCCCGCGCCATGGTTATTCAGATGCTCTGATGGGACGATTCATCGCGGTTGCCTCCACCAAGGTCACGAGTGTCCGAGTCAATTGGTCAGTACCCTGAGGTTCTTATACCGCTATTATATGAGAGAATCCGAGGATGTTCATCAATATTCTCACTTTGGAGGAGAATTCTAGCGGCCGGCTCTGAACAGTTGCTCTCCGTGGTTTCTCCAAATAACACCAGGCGAATGCCGGCGCAGTACCGTAACAAACGGGCTACGGCCCGCGCGCAATCTTTCCTTCCTCTTCCTTGTCCTATCGTCACCCCTTACTTACACTTACTTTCACTACATTTCCACATATGCCGGAAGATCAGTCGGGAGCTTAGAGGGAAAATCACTGCCACCTCCCGCGATAAAGTCGTTTACTACACTTACGGGACTAATGACCTTAGTAGTCGACAGACCAACCAATCGACATCCTCAAAAAAAGCATTCGTCCCAAACAACCAATCCTTTCAAAAAATTATTGCACAGAAAACCTCTTGACTTTCTAATCCAGTAGGGTTGAAAATGCAGAAACTATCCCAATTTTAATTATATGTACATGTTTTCCAGTATCGTCATATGATATATTCAAAAAAAAATTACGTTGAATCCCCTTTAATTCATAAATGAGGAGCAAACATTCAAAACGTGACATGTCCACTTCACTTTTTCACAATAAAAATGAAACATGAAGCATATTGCACTTTTCAACACACTGTTTAACTCGACGAATAGAGTACTACTTAAAGTATTGTAAGACATGTCACGTTTTTTTTCTGGACATAAAATTCTAAATAAATACAACAGAAGAACTCAAGTTTTGCCAAATGTCACCTTTTGAATGTTTCCTCCTCAAATATCCGTTTTTTGTTGTTTTCTTATTAACCTTTCATCAGTTTCGTCATTTCAGATAATATTTAAAACATAACTTTTTCTACAGAAAAGTGAAACTCGCTTTTTAATCGATGCGTTTTCTAAATGCGTTGCTTACTGGGCGCTGTTTGTTGTTGCAGCTGCAGAACTACCGGCGCTCCGCCGCGCTGCAGGGCGTGGACCTGCAGTAGAGGCCGCCCCCGCACCGCCCCTCGGATCCGCTGCTCTCAGCTGCGCCTGACCTTTCCATCAGTACAGTTCTAGATATACGGTCGACTCGTCTAACCTGCGTACATTGAAAATGTTTGTCTTGGCACGAATGTTAAACTTGACACGAGCATGCGTTGTTACAGACATACCTGACAGAGCGTTCAATCTGTGGAGGATCGAAAAGAAGTATATGAGAAAAGTCTTTCGCTAGTTTGTTTCCAAATTTTTTGTTGTTTTTCAAACGTTTTAATGTACGTTGAATAACGTTAATTCCACAAATAATCTATTTTCCAACGCACCTTCAGAAACTATTACAATATTTAATATGTGAAGAAAACCATTTCGTAAAAAAATTCGATCATTGTCTTATCTAATCAAAATAGTTCACAATTAAACGAGAAAATGTTCATTTATAAAACACATGTAATTGAAGAAGCAGTTTACCGAACGAATCTGTGCAATAATGGAAACTCTTAGAATTTAGCATCATGCTCTTGCCAATAGAATAAGATAATTCGAGATCTAAGAACGCATGTGGAATCCCATGTTCATAGTCTTGTGAATCATGTTATTTGTTGAACCCTTACACTTGTCCTTATCACAGCCCCAAACCAACAGCTGTGCAAGTTGGAACCGCAGCATGTAATCCGTCGTGGCAGCAGAACTGTGACGTCTTACTATACATCTTCAACGTTTCTCCCAGGAACATAACATATCCTATATATTTCTTGTTGTAATCACAAAAATAAATATACTATATTTAGTAAACTCCTTCTTTTCTTTTATTGCAAATAATGTTCTCTCTGTCGCTTTTGCTTTTTTAAAGCAGGGCTGTTCAAATCATGGAGCTATGAATACATGGAGGAGCCCTTACCAATCTCTTCCGTATTTAGCAAGTGAAGCCAGTCCGCCATATTGGTGGGTCCAAAACATGTCTGTCAAACCAATACCTTCTGTTACTATAGGCCTAACAATACGTCATTAGCTGATTGTGGTGTAAGATTATGTAGGAATGGTGGAAAAGCTGGAAATTTTGATGGAACTGCAAATTCCTGCAAACGTTCACACGATAAAGAAGTTCTACGAAAATCGTGTTCTTGGAAATGAGCCGAACACAATCTACTGTAATTACTAGACTACAAATCGTCTTTTCGTCCTGCTCTAATCCACAATGCTCTCCGATTTCGATCTGCTGTAAACCTTTAAGAAAAATTAACGAAAATAAACGAATAACTTACAAAGTTACTAAATGTTCCAAATTACATGGAATAGCTACTTACTTGTGCAAAGTAATTTCCAGTTTTCCCGTACGGTTTGTACAACCGTTTGCCACACAAGTAACCATGATGAACCTAAAAAAGCTAGCTATTCTAAACAAGACGTTTAAATATTAAAAACGATGCCAAACAGCACAACTGAACGCGAGCACAGCTACAAGCCACAGAACACTCTCACGCAGTTTGTCTCTGCTACAAGCACTCACCAATATGGCGGAGATGGCTTGAAGTTTGTGACGTCATGCCATCTCCCTATATTCATAGCTCCATGGTTCAAATGCAAGATTTCGGGCCAAATTGGCTGCTGGCGCTCGTAGCAGCGTCACTCCCCTTGGGAGTGGCACCCTTCCGTGTCACTCCCCTTTCAATGGACTACACTCCTTTACCTCTCCTTTCCCCTCTATCAGCAACGCAAGCAGTGCCTACCCTCGCCTTCTTTTCTACTACTCGCGCAACTTTTCTTGAACGATGACCTTGCTTCCCCCTTCCTTGAGCAACAAACAATTGAAGGCAAAAGCTCGCAGCGAGCACTGATGATAACATTCCAAGTATTAAAACTTCGTTGGCGCGAAACAGAAACTAGTCAAAGCTAATTGCTTTCAGAGTCGAGAATTTCTGTTCAGCTTCAATACCATTATCTAAAGAAATGGCTGAGGCAGGTTCAGGTCCTTCAAGGGAGAACCTAAAACTCGTATCTTGTGTCCCTGCTGTTGCCTACCCAGAGCGATGACCTGGCCGCACACGTAGCAGGTTGACTTGGATTTTTCAGAAGTTGATATACTATAAATACTCTAGTGTCTGCCTTTGTAACTAATATCCCACTCCGTCCGCATTTCCTCAATTCATCGTTCAAGAAAAGTTGCGCGAGTAGTAGCTGATTCGACAAGTAGCGGACCACGTGCGTCGGTTTCCCGCAGAAATGTGCTTGCCCAGGCGGGTCGTCCGTTTGAGCCAAGTGGGTTGTCCGCTTGAGCAGCCCTGGTTTAAAGCATATAAAGGAGAAAGTGATGTATATGTCGACAGATCGTTTAACAAATAAGTGCGGTTGTGAAGGGTCTGCGGTGAACTGTCAATCTCAAGGCATTACCCAATCAAGAGTACATTAAGATTATTTTAAAGTGAACACGTTTTTAAAGGGAAGCGATTGTTGAATACACGAACTTTAACATCTAATCTTAAACTAGATTTCCTAAATCATCAATTAGCTCGAAATTTTTCTCACTCAGCAAACAGATCTTTCGAGGTCTTGAGAACGTACTTGTTAAGTGGTGCCAACATTATGTTGCCTCCAAATCCAGAATTTCATAAAAGTATTAAATGTAGCCCGTGTCGCCGTAGAAAGACATTCATTAAGTTATTTGGCATACTTTATCTTTGTACAGTTAACAAAAATAAAATTACATTAACAAATTAACATGAGAACAAATGTGTGAGTTGCTTAAAACACAACACCTTCATGTAGCTTGCGGAAATGAAATAAGCAAAAATAGTTATTAGTGTAATCAAATCATAAGATCTAACTTTAAATGATATGCTTTACTTCATGGCATTTGTTTTTTTCTGTACTTTACTTCTCTATTTATTACTTTCTTTACAATATCAGATATATTGCAAGAAAACAAAAAACAGCGGAAAGTATAAAGCATATTATTCTTTGACTTCTCCACTACATTAATATATGCGCTCATTGTTCATAAACATTGCTTCTTATGTCTCAGTGTTGCCTCAGTACAATTTCGCTGAATATTATTTTGAAAATATGCCACCGCCGATTACGCGAACGATTTCGGCAGAGGAGGACTCCGATGAAGAACCTATGTGTGCAGCATGTTCTCGGTGGTGTACAATGAGGAATGTATCCTTCCGAGTGTTCTTTGGGGTATCTGTGATGTCGGCGTTAATTCTTGGCAGTGTCCTCATGGCATGGTACATAATTCACACTAGAGCAAGGTATTACTTTGTTTTTGTAACATTTTTAAACTTTCAATACAAAACCTTATGTAAATAACTCACTCTCCGCTATATGCGGGCATTACTATAGCACATTTACTTTTCGGTGTCTGCGTGTAAATTTGTAGCTTTTATTATTAAGTGTTACGTTATCTAATTACCTTTTATTTTATTCAGTGAACATTCAATTGAACACTTTAAACTATTTTTTTACATTCTTGGTATCTGAGAATTAAACGTGTATTTTAAAGAGCAAACACAAGTACTAATTCACTTGAAGTAGTGCATTCTCAACGACTTAGAATATACTAGTATATTCTATCTCGTGCATTCTCAATTAAATTAAATATATATTTTTCTATTACAATTCAAATGTGGATTTTAGAATCTGCCTAATGGAAATAATAATTAAAAGGGATTAGAATAAAATGAAAGGAAAACCCTTTAGTATTTTTGTAGGAAGCATCCGTAGCTATTTTTAGCTATTCAACATTAGCTGGCTCATCTCAGAGAGAGCAAAAACACGTGTTTTCACAGCATATTACAACTCTTTATTCCAATATTTCCAAGTCTTAAATAACTTTTATGACATCTTAGGGATGAAGTTTCTGAATAGATTAACTTATGAAGCATTTAGAAGCTTTAATGCCGGTGAATCAATAATTTACATTCCCCTGCCAGATACATCATCAATATGAAGCGGATAGAAACCGAAAGTCTGTACTTCAAAATAGAGCTTTCCTTATATTTATTTCTATGAACTTATTCAGAAATTTCGAATTGTTTTTACTTCTACCTCGAACCTTGAATAAACAAATGGAAATTATTCGAATTCATCAATTACAAATTCGTGTTAAATTGCATTTTGAGCAAAAATGAATTTTCTATTTCCATCAGTACTCAAGCTTATTTCTAACAATGTTTTGTGAAATGCATAACTAGCAATTGATTGAGATCTTTATAAAAAAGGAATTAAAAAACATCCTTGAACAAAACTAATTTTGAAACAATATTGATTTGAAGAAAATACAGATAGTCTCGAAATATCCGCAGAAATTTAGAAATATTTTGCAAGACTAAAAGAAATTGGATGTGTTAGTTTTGCTGCCACCATCTGCAGATCTAATTAATCAGTAATTTTGTGTTAACTTTCAACCATAATTTTCTTGCTACGCTTTTATTTTTCGACCGTCAAATACATATTTATTATCTCACGATCATGGGATTACGATCACGACAGGAATAGTAGTATAAAAGCCACTGGCAAATACAACAGGGTTTTAATAAATATAAAACATTTGCAGATTATTAAAAATAACAGATTAAATTGTCGTCAATTCAAATAGTTTCATTTTTTTTTTTAAACCCCTTTGGAATTAATTAAAACAAGAAGAAGCTATTTCGCATTATTAAAAATTAGAAATATTAAGCTCAAAACAATCGACAATGGTGAGTTATAAATTAAATATATATAGTTGGTTATATTTTTACACTCGTATACATAAGTTATAGATATTCATAAGACAAATACAAACTATACAGGTACATTAAAATTCTGGCGAGAACTCTTTAAATTAAATTAAGTTATTCAGTTGCCTATAAGTAAAAACATAATACCAGGATATTACTTGAACAAAAATAATTTTGAAACAATATTAATGTGACCGAAATACCGTCATAGTTGTGGGAAACATTTTGCGTAATCAGTTGTTGAAGGAATTAATTGAATAAATGCCGAAAGCAATTCACGCACGCACTTCATTGGATTTGGGAGTGTATAGTCTATAGAATCACGATGCAGAAAATAATTATACTAACCGATACATCATAGTATTGTTGCAAATTTCTACGTTATTTTCAGAGACCCACCTACAAGCTGACCGCTACAGCTACTATACAAAGATTCAACTATTATCCACACCATTCAACTTCCAAGAAGAGCATCCCTGCAGCGATTGCACCAGAGGACTCTTAGACTTAGTTTCAGTGTTTGAAACGAAATTTCATACCACGACAATCTTTCGGATCTCGTATTCTAATAGCACAAACTTAGGAAAGTATTATAATAGTATCTTGTACAGAAAGCAAATAATCTTAAAGTAGTATGTTCTGTAGATATTAGCTACGTTCATTATTATTTCGAAAGAAAATACATCTTGTTCAAAGCTTATTAATTTGTGTTTTCAACAGAACATTTTATAACTTAGTAATTATAATTGAAATATTTGTATCATTTTTTAAACTTTAAACCAGTATACAATCACTTCTAGTGTAAACTATCAACAAGATCAGAAAACTTTAGTTATTGGAATGTTAATTTTATTATCGTTTTGCATACATTCTATATATGTCTTATGTTCGTTTCTTTGTTCACAAACTTTGTTTTTATACAACAATAAAAAACTTGAATTAATCTTTTAATTTCAGTAATTCCTTTTTTTATTTCCATGACCTATTGCCAAATCAATATAATCGATTAGAAAATCAATCATGAATGAGCATACATATTTTTTCGGTGTACTCATGTAAATAAAGCTAGTGGTCAGTCGCATCCTGACCGCCTAGGTGGTCAGACGCTCCGTCCGCTCCAGGCGAAATCACGTTGTGCGTTCGTTTACTGACTCGGTGTTTGTCAGAATTATGTAAAACGTGGTAGAAGTGGAGTTATTACGTGGGAAATCCCGAGTTATTATTAGTGAAATCTGAGTTTAGGTTGGCAGAGTTCCTTTGATTCACTGATTCGGTTCATTAGAAGAGACTCGAGCTCTTATGAACTGGAACCCTTGTTTATAGCGTAGAATCGCGCTGGTAGTTAAGTTCGTGATGTTCACGCATTAAATATAATTATTTAAAAAAGGTAGATCGAGAATAGCTACCCCGAGTTCATCAGCCTCACTGTCGTATAAATTCCGTAGCAACGACTCTTATTAAGTGAACTGATTATTCGATTTTACGCAAAATTAATTTTTAACAAGTATTTTTCACCAGTGTCAGCCACTGACGTATAAGCCGTCAACGTACTCTCATGGATCACTGTTAGTTCGACCTTCCGCTCGACTTAATTTCGCGCCTCCACTGTCGCTCCGGCGCTACGTTGTTCTTATACCTCCTACGTCTAAGAGAATTTTTTTCAAGGACCTTCACTCTTAAGAACAGTTCATACCTCCATCTGTCAGACCACAACACCTTATTTGAAGAAGACTACGAAAATCATACCTTCCACGCAACAAATTTACATGACACTTCCCCAACAAATTATCAGGTGACTTCTTCTCATTTAACATTGAACATAAAATAATTCAGTTGTTATAGTGAACCGCGCATCTATAAACATAGGAATCGCGAGAAATAATGAATCATAAAAGGAACCAAAGGAACCGTGCCACCCTAAACCCGGGATCAACCCGTGAAGTGATATTGTTTAACTAAGTGATAAGTTTGTGTTCTTTTTTTCGTGACCACTATGAAGCCCTCTCAAGTTCATCAATCTTCAGGAGACCAGAACAGTAAGGCTACCAGAATTAATTATGCTAAAGTTACTATGCAATCTCTGTTTCCCAAGAAAGAAAATGCTGTAATCATAGACTTGGCAAATAGTGCACCAATAGAATTTATTGAAAAGTTATCAACTAATGTTAACCCCTCTCATATTAAGTTTGCTTCTAAAATTTCGAACAATAGACCGTGTGTGTGTGTACCTATCCAGCAAGGAAATCGCAGATGAACTAGTGTATAACCATAAGAACATTGTTGTGTCTAATCAACTTTTCCCCATAAGACCACTTATATCTAGGAACAAACGAATTATTCATTCAAAGGTGTGCCCAAGTATCCCACATGAAGTGATTGAAGAAAAATTATTAACATTCGGTGTCAAAACTGTAATACCGTTTACCTTCCTTCGTGCTGGATTTAATAAACCAAACTTGAGTCACATTCTCAGTTTTCGTCGCCAAACTTTTGTGTCACCAGACGATGAACGTAAATTACCTGAATCATTTCAGGTGTTTATAGATAATGTCCCCCATTGGATATATGTAACCCCAGATTTCCATTTTGTTGTGTAAAAATCAAGGTCACATAGCTCAACACTGCCGAAATCCATGTAACTCCCAATTAACTAATACCTTACCTCTTCCTACAGAAGTAGATATTACAGAATCAACTAATGATATTTTTGATAATTTTAATAATGTTTCTCCCAAAGCATTTGAATGTACGCTTCCTGAAAGCGATAAGGTGAACGAAAGTTCTAGCCTTAACCTTGCCCTTGACAGCTTCCGCCCTCTGCCAACCACCCCTACTCTTGAACCGGCCGCGAGCAACCAAGTTACTTCAAAAGAAAACTCAATGAACGTTGACCTTTCCTTCAACCCCGTCAGATTAAAGAGACCGTTATCTACTGTAAGCTCGAATACAGAACTGATTAGCAACCAAATAGATAGCGAGAATGAACTCCCAGATACTGACTCGGAAAACTCTAACATGGATGATAAAACTGCTGAAAATAAAGAAAAAAATAATAAACAACCTTCCAAAATTAAGAAAAAAGCAAAAACTTCTTCTGAAAATGGTGACGATCAGTCATGGTCCAATACTAAAACTACCTTAGAATCTTCCAATGTTCATTATCCATTAAATTTACGTACTTCAACTCCAAAGTTTCTTTGACAGAACGAAGGGTAATAACTGTACTCTAACAATTGCCAGAGAATTCACAGATGATTTTGCAGCTTTTATAGCAATGTTAAAAGCTGTTTACCAAACCATACCAAACCGTGGTGTGAAAAATAGGTGCTCGAGAATTATCAAAAAACTTGATGCAGATATGAATGAAAAAGTTAAGGCTAAGGAACAGGATTCAGAAGAACAGTGAGCCAACCTTGCTTAAGTTAGAAAACCCTTCTTTAAGCTTCTCATTCAAACGTCTTTATTGTAATACTACACCCATAGATTTTTCTGTATTTTCTCATGGATAGTATTCAATGGAATTGCAATGGCTTCCACCCCCGAATGCCTTTCTTAAAAATTCTCGTCAATGATTTCAGTCCTCAAGTTCTCTGCCTACAAGAAACCAACTTTAAAGGTAGTACTTGTGCGCAGTTACGTGGATATCAAAGTGTATTCTGTAACAGAAGAGACTCGGTTTTTGTAAGCAGCGTTCCTCTGCTATGCAGGCGCTTCTCTTCGCTTTCTTCGCTTTTTCGGCTTTAAGCCGCCACTGCTCTGTTCCCGCTCTTTTCTTTGACTTCTCGTCCACCTTTGACACTGTTCACCACCCGCTTCGTCTTCATAAACTTCGCCCCTACATCCCTCTTCACATTGTCAACTTAATCACAAGCTATCTCTCCCACCGCTCCTTCACTGTAAAATACCAACTCTTCACTTCTTCATCTCGCCCCATCCACGCCGGCGTACCCCAGGGCGCCGTCCTCTCTCCTTTCCTGTTTTCTCTCTTCATAAACGATGCGCCGGCGATCACCGGAGTACATAGCTTCGTCTACGTAGACGACATAGCGTACGCTGTGAAGGATAGCCGGATCAATTTCGCCATCAAACGGCTCCAGCGCGCCGCAATTGCGTTATCGAATTGGAGCGCGGAAAACGGCCTCGCGCTGAACGCACAGAAATGCCAAGCTATCATCTTCACACACAAACACAGCCACAACACGCACACCGTCGCGCCCAACCGCCTAGATGCTCACACTCTTCCGTGGCGACAGTCTGTCACCTATCTAGGCGTCATCTTCGACCGCAAGCTCACCTGGAGGGCGCACATGAAAGAAGCGCGTAAGAAAATGACATGGCGCATCAGCTCCCTGCTGCCGCTCTTCAGGACCCGCTCCCTTCAGGAAAAAAATAAAATCAGAATCTACCTCGCGTGCGTAGGGAGTGCGGGGCTCTACGCATGTGAGGTCTGGGCCACGGCCCCTAAGACGCCCTGCGAGCAGCTTGTTCGAGCAGAGAACTCCTTCATCCGAACCGCATTGAAATCAGCGCCAGGTGACACCTACGCAAATGTTCTCCGCTCTCACAACACAAACACTATCTCCTCCACCATTCACACGCTCGCCACAGAGAGAATAACTTCTATATTTTCAAACATTGACACACACCCCTCTTTCGCCCCTACATCCAATACTTCAATAAAAAAACCCACCTTAAAACCAAAAAGCTCCCCTCCGATGTCATCTTCCTAAGACCTCCCTAATTCTTCAAAACCCTCACTCCTCCCACGTCAGCTGCGCCGCGGGCGGGGAACAGATCCCGGAAATTCCACCCAAATAAATTTAATACTCTGTGCTGTACTCTGAGCCGTGCTGCACTCTGTGCTACCTTCTGCTACTTTATCTGACCCTGCTTTTGTGTTCTGTCTTTTTTGTGCTGTTATGTGCTACTAGCTATATTGTCCTTCTCTATTTATCAATTTAGTATTTAAATTAGTAACTTTTATTAGTTAACTTTTAGTATTTATTATTTTCAATGTTTTTTATTTTGTGTATTAGTATCTACGTCTGTATTTCTATTCCATGTTATTTAACGTAGTGTTCATATTAGTAAGCTAGTTTTAGGAATTCTTAATTTATAATTCAATTATCTGTTGTTTTCTTTCGTTTTTTGTGTAAATAACTAGGTATTCGAAATTCTTAATTTATAACTTAATTTTCTACATCTGTGTAAATATCTAGGTATTAATATCTAAACTTAGATTTAAGAAAATGATTGTGTGCAAAATAAGCTTAAATACTGTTTAAAAATATACATATATTAACCCCCAAAAAATAAACACACGAAAGAAAGGCCGGTAGCGTGTGCGAAGCGGGAAATGACAAAAGAACTTCACATAAAGGGGAGCAGCCAAACAAACCCTCAATTGCAAACTGATTGCCAATCAAAACACTGCGGGCGCCCCACATGAGACAATCATAGGGCGCCCGCGAGAAAAATGGTGAAGCATAAAAAAATCCAAAACAAAACGGAAGAGCTCCACCCGGAGCAGGCCGTTGAGACTTAAGACATCATCACGCAAGTCAAGAGACTCTAATTGCAAGTGGGGGTGTAGCGACTTTTGTGAAACAAGATATTTTATTTATTTATTTATTTATTTTACGTCAAAAAACAGTTAAAAACTGCGTATGACGTGCTATGGGGAAAAGTGAATTGTGTGCACATTTTCAAAATTCTGTGATCCCTATACTAAGTCATATACTACTTAAATTTTCAATTTTGAAAGGGAGAAAAAAAACTCCCATGTAGTAAAATCTATTTTCAAAAATAAATAAGCAATAAATTTTGAATTTTGAAAGGGATAAAAAAAACAAAAAAAACTCCCATGTAATAAAATCTATTTTCAAGGATAAATGGCAATAAATTTTGAATTTTGAAAGGGAGAAAAAAACAAAAAAACTCCCATGTAATAAAATCTATATTCAAAGATAAAAAGCAATAAATTTTGGCTCTTATTACTTCCTGCCGCGACAACATGGAAACGATAATTTGAATAATTGTATTTCCCGCTGAATTCTAGAAGACGTGCACAGAAAATGAAGTTACATTTATGTCCAGAAGCAAAACAAGGGGCCATCTCAGCATTTGCTCAATGGATCAGGGAAACTGGACGAAAAACCTGATCGAGATGGGGGTCATTGACCCGGAAGCTGTAGTACAATAGTTGTTGCAGGTTGTTTATACTCATTTATACAGTCCAAATGGTAAATAATGCATTATGTATCATTGTTAAAATTAATGTTACTTTTCTTGTGATGCTCAGTATAGTCTCTAATTGTATAGAAACAGTTATGCAGCAGAAACGATTTCACTTGGGATTTAAACTTTTCTATTGAATTTAATCGTTTAATGTCATCTGGCAAAGTGTTGTAAAATAATGTACATGTATTTTATGTGAATTTTTTGTAATGAGCTGTTGATACTGTCACCTGATGAATATGATTTCTACGTCGAGTGTTATAGTAATAGACTTCGGCATTTTCTGAAAATATATTCCCGCCCTTGAGCAAGTCATTTTTTACAAAAACCACTGATTCGTAAATAAGAAGACACGGTAATGGAAGAATTCCTAGATTAATGAAGAGAGGCTTACATGAATCACGTGGGTGGGATTTGGTTATTATTCGTACAATTCGTTTTTGTAATCTAAAAGTGTGGGAGCTATAAGATTATTTCCCCAGAATATTATGCCATATCTCAGGCGGGAATGAACATTCGCGAAGTATACACAACGAGCAGTATGAAGGCTGACTGAATTTGCAAGAATTCTGAATGCGTAGCATAATGAACTTAATTTTGTGTTCAATTCATTTAAATGGACGTTCTATTTAAGGTTTGACTGAATTGTGAGACCTAAAAATTTTGTTGCCTTAACATCAGTCAATGGTACACTGTTCATTTTCAATGGGGTACAGAATTGTTTATTTGAAATGGAAAACTGCATTAAAACCGTTTCCTTTTTGTTTAATAATTCGTTATTTTTCGTCATAATATTCCTCTTCAAACTCCCTTAGAAGCCGTGGCCGTATCGATTAAGCTTAATAGAGTTGTGACTATATGCAATATTTACTTACCGAATAGCCAAATGTTGAATATTCTCGGACTTGACAATATCATAATACAACTTCCAAAATCATTTATTATAGTGAGTGATTTTAATAGACATAACACCATGTGGGGCGCTGAAAGAACTGACCGAAGGGGCAAATCTATAGAAGAATGGCTCGATAAATATGAGACCTAATACTCCTGAACAACGGAAGTGCTACAAGATTTAACGCAAGAAATGGTACTGAGAGTGCAATATATTTAAGTCTGGTGACTAGTAACATTGCTACTAAATGTGCTTGGTGCATTTTTGATCAACTTTATGACAGTGACCATTACCCCATCTCCATCCATTTCTACGACCGACAATTGGCGAAGAATCTCAAAACCCACCCTAAATGGTTGATCAACCGTGCTAATTGGTTACAATACCAGCACACCATAAATACTAATGTCGACAACCTTCCTAAACCGGACTCTTCCTCCTCCTCATATAAATAAATCAGTTCAGGACTTCACTAATGTATTGACATTAGCGGCTAGTTCATCCATCCCTCTACGTTCTGGAATAATAAGGAAACACCAGGTTCCTTGGTGGAATTGGGAATGTACTGCGGCCATCAAGGGAAACAAAAGATATTTCCGAAAATACAAGAAGAATAAAACAATTGAAAACGGAGTCCTCTTTAGGAAAGCTAGGGCCAAAGCCCGCTTATTATTAAAAACAAGACTTCAATCCTGGAATACTTTTACATCTTCAATAACTAGACAAACCCCCTCCTCTTTGTTATGGAAAAAAATCAAGTTCATTAGTGGCGCACCGATGAACTCCACCCCATTCATGATAATGGACTTAAACGGTAATAAATACTCACAACCTCAAGACATCAGCAATTTACTTGATGTATCCTTTGCTAAGAATTCCAGCAACGGCAACTATGATCCAGAGCTTCTTAAAACTTTTGAAACGAAATTTCTTATGTCTCAAGACCTTATTTCTTCATTGTTAGGTTCCAACGAGGGCCATTATAACAGAATTGTCAACTTGGACGAACTTCTGTATATGTTGAAGAAAAGTAACAATTCGGCTACGGGCCCTGACAACGTCCCCAACAGTTTTCTTAAAACCTACTAGTGAATGCCCTTTCCGGACCAATGGAAAGAAGCTATAGTTATACCTATTCTTAAGCCTAATAAGGACAGATGCAATCCATCTAGTTATCGCCCCATATCTTTAACGTGCACTCTTTGTAAGCTTCTTGAGAATATGGCATGCCACCGTTTAAGATGGTTACTAGAATCAAAAAGCCTCTTGTCTCCTTTGCAAAGTGGATTCTGAACTTTTCTCTCCACCAATGACCACTTAGTCGGGATTGATTCAGAAATCTGTGATGCCCTTAGCATGCACCACCATGCGATGGTCGTTTCGCTTAATCTCGAGAAGCCCTTCGAAATGGTTCAAAAATCCAGACTTCTGTCATTTCTACATTGCCAATCAAGGAGAATGTTTGCTTTCATAAAGAACTTCATTGAACACAGATTTCTCCAGGTCCGTATTCAAGATAAGACGTCACCGCACGTTGAGATGTCAAATGGCCTTCCTCAAGGATCAGTGTTAAGTGTGATATTATTTCTCATTGCCATAAGTGAAGTGAGTAATATTGTAAAAAGCCCAGTGAAAATATTTCTGTTTGCTGATATCACCCTCCTCTGTAGCGGCAATAATATTAATCTAATCACAACTATTATGCTAGAATCCCTCAATACAATTAACGAATGGTCCAATTCGTCAGGATTCATCTTGTCAAAAACGAAATCAGAATTTATGGTTTTATCGAAATCTCGGAAAGTTTTGAACTCGTCTTCAGTAGTCTTCAAAATTGGTGACCATAATCTAAGAAGAACAAATACCAGCAAAATTTTGGGTTTAACATTCGACCATAAGCATTCGTGGAAATTCCACATTTTTTCCCCTCAAAGCTGATTGCTCTGTTAGACTCAACATAATCAAAATGTTATCTTCACACAAGTGGGGATCAGACGCTATTTCCCTAATCAATTGTTACAAGTCGTTGATATAACCAAAGTTAGGTTATGGAGTAGTAACTTATAGTTCAGCCAGCAACCACCTACTAAAAACTTTGGACCCCATAATCAACTTTGCATGCCGCCTAAGTTTGGGTGCCTTCAAGACAAGCCCATGTACTAGCCTACTAGTTGAAGCGGGCCTCCTTCCTTTAGACCTCCGTAGAAAGTTCCTGTGCTTAAAATGTGCTTACGCGACTCATTGTTGTCTCCCTAATCCCACACTTAATTATATCTGTAACCTCTCCAAGTTCCTCCACTATGCAAATCATCCTAACTATCCTGAGCCGCTAAGTATTAGACTTGCTAAGTACCGGGATAAACTTGGCATTGAGTCTCATGATATAATGAAGAGGAAACTGAACCTTCTTCCCCCTTGGGAACATTTCTCTTTGTCAATCGATGCGGAAGCTACCAAATTTACAAATCCTGATATCCCAAAACATATCATTAAGCAACTAATCTTGGAGTTCCAGCACAAATTTGCTAATCATAGCCAATTTTTCACGGATGGATCCAAGCAACAATCAAGATCTAGTGGAGCTGTTATTTCCATTATCCCACCCCTTAAGAATATTTATCGCCTCCCGGATTTCTATTCCATATTCTCATGTGAAGCTTGGGCTATTATCAAAGCTATTGATATTAGCATCCCAAGACCATGTAACCCAGATATTGTTATTTCTTCTGACTCACTAACAGTTCTATCCTCCATTCGAAACCGACATTCCTTAAATCCACTGGTCCAAGATATCCAAGAAAAGCTTTATCACTCCTTCCTTAAAGGATATCGCGTTACAATAGCTTGGCTTCCTTCTCATATAGGCATCCAGGGCAACGAAGAAGCGGATGCAGCAGCGAAAGCAGCAATCTCTCTCCCCGAAATTGTTACTGAAGCTGGCGGCTCACTCCCTGACTTTAAAAACTACCTCTTACTTGCATTTAAGAAGCTTTGGGACCGGAACTGGAAAATGTTGCCTTCCAAATTACAAGCAGTTAGGAAGAATACCAAGGAATCCCTCATCACTTCAATTAGACTTAGCAGAAGACATCAAGTGGTTATAACCAGACTCCGTATAGGACATTTTAAAATCAGACACAGTCACCTAATTAAAAAAGCTCCTGATCCTTGCCCAAATTGCGCACTCCCTGTTTCCACGAAGCATATTATAGTTGATTGCCACGTGATGGCAACTGTGAGAAGAAACCTTAACATCAATTATAATCTCTACTGTATATTCAATTCTTATCCCGGTCAAAAGAAAATTATAGAACTCCTCACCAAATTTAATATGCGAAATAGTATTTAGCTAATGACTATACATTGTCTGCCCTATGTATAACAACTAGATTTAGGATTTGTGTATGTGTATCCCATGAAAATGAGTGACTAGTATGTGAATTTGTAAATACTGTATTTTTGTGACTGTGGTCGCTAATGACCTAGCTGTTTATAAGGCGACCTCAAATAAATAATTTTAAAAAAAGCTAGTGGTGCTACAGAATATTACAGAATGTCGTTATCGTACAGGTGATCGACCTTTTCTCACGTGTTAGAGTTACCTTTTCGGTTATTCATCACGCACTGCCCAGTAGTAGTCTAGCAGCGCCAAAAAGTCTTATCAGAGCCTCACAAATCCTCCACTCCTGTTAGTACAGTCCGTATACATATTTTACCACAGGACTTATTACCCTTCCAGGGTCTGGGAGGTAAAAACTTGAGGTTTTAACTAGTGCCTGAGTAGACGTAATATAACTAAAGAACAAGATTTTATGACATTCTTTCAGGTAACTCCCTTTTTCCTACCGACTGGAGTACATAGGAACATTACGTACAGAGCACCTTCACGCTCCGCGAACATCGCAGTGTGTAAGTTTGACGATCTAGGAGCAAACATTAATAACTCTCTTTGACATAAATTTCTTGTAGTTTTTGGGGTTCCGTTGCGTAAATAATTTACATATAAACAAATTAGCACATAGAACTTAAATTTTTACGAAATATTTTGTCAAATGTTTAGGAAATTTGAATACTTGTATTAGTCCTCATGACAGTATTTGTTAGTCAAACATTACTTGGTTCAATATTATCGGACATAATATTTAAATTTTAAAGAGCATACTCTGCCAGAAAAATAAAATAAAATTATACAAAAATAAAAATCCAAAAATGAAAAAATAAAATGAGAGGAATATACAACAAATACTTTCAAATTTGTTTGAATCATTACTCGCGTATTTTTCTAATAGTGATTCTTCTGAGTATACCGTCTCTTTGGTCTCATTCCTTAATTCTAATAACACGAAAAGTTCAGGTTTCATTTTTTGGGTGCAGTTGTAGGTTTGGCGCGTAAGCTCGAAATGAATGGATCTAAGCTATTGTTCACATTGTCTATTCACATTGTTTAAAAATATAAAAAGTATATGTTATAGATCGACCGTGAAAAATGGGATTTAGATTTGAAATCCATGGGTAAATCATCCACTACTCGTACAATGGCGACCACGGCCCATTTTATTTCATACTGTTTCCTGAACTGTATGTCCTGTGAGTTGACGGGGTTTGGTATCCGTGTTTGTCAACATGAGACAGTCAACTGTTCAAACGCATCTTCGAGTCGGATGGTCGCAGAGCAAATCATCCACTACAATGGCGTCCAGGCCCCTTTTACTGTATACCGTTTCCTAAACTGTCTGTCTTGTGAGTTGAGGGGGCCTGGTATCCATGTTTGTCAACATGAGGCAGTCAGCTGTCCAAACGCGGCTTCGAATCGGATGGTCGCAGAGCAAATCATCCACTACAATGGCGTCCACGGCCCTTTTACTGTATACCGTTTCCTAAACTGTCTGTCTTGTGAGTTGAGGGGGCCTGGTATCCATGTTTGTCAACATGAGGCAGTCAGCTGTCCAAACGCGGCTTCGAATCGGATGGTCGCAGAGCAAATCATCCACTACAATGGCGTCCACGGCCCCTTTGTTTCCTAAACTGTCTGTCTTGTGAGTTGGGGGGCCTGGTATCCTTTTACAATGGCGTCCACGGCCCCTTTGTTTCCTAAACTGTCTGTCTTGTGAGTTGAGGGGGCCTGGTATCCATGTTTGTCAACATGAGGCAGTCAGCTGTCCAAACGCGGCTTCGAATCGGATGGTCGCAGAGCGGGCGCGATGGCGACTCGCGGGCGGCCGCCGGGGCAGGCGCGAAGGCCTCGGCCGCTGTGGGTGGCGGCGCCCATCCCGACGGGTGGGCGCCCGCCCGACGCCGCCCCGACACCGACGCCAGACGCAGGACTCGCGCCGAGAAGGGCCACTGTGGACGGCACCGGTGCAGCTCCTGGAGCTACACCTGGCAGACGACCGAGTGCGGGAGCGCCTCCTAGAGCTGCTGTTGTGCCCGGGCTGGCGGGAACTTACGCTGTCAGAAGATATTCGGTACAAAGTGCGGGAGTTCTACCGAGACAAGATGGGCCACCAGGGACGAGGCCTAGAACTAGCAGACGATACTCACGAAGACAAATACTACGTGCGATGAATTTAAAATCATTTGCCCCGTCTTCAGGCGCCACAACACAGCCCCCTGTGCCGTCAAAACCAGACTATCAAACGCAAGCAAAAGGCGCTGAAGAGTCTGAAGAGAAACCTGGTGAATCTCGCATCAATGCTTGGCGACGGATGTGCAATTGGAACTGTTGGAAATGGGTATTGATTGCACTAGTAGTGATACTTTTAATATTGGTGGCAGTCCTGACATGGTTAGTTCTAAGACGAGATGAGAAGCATGATTAAAGTTAGGTTTGCATGTGCAACCAGTGCTTTAGATGACGTAAAAAGTGCCTTTCTTTGTAGGGTCACATCGAATTCGAAGACTTATTTGCAACCTAAAATTTAAGTGCATTACAAAACCGATTTAAATTTGTGGTCAATTTTACTGTTTTCGTAACTAAAACTGTAAGGTAGTATCATAATCTTAGCAAATAAATAAAACCTACTCAAACATTTGGGCTTCATGTTGCTAATCAAATGGCCCTGGATAAATCGAATTCAGCATCCTGCTCTTTCCTTTTAGATTTAATGGCATGATTGATAAATACGTGTTTCCTGATACATTTTCGTTTACAGCTACGTAATTTCATTCTTTACTGTACACATCATCTGTCTTCTTAATCATTCGAAGATATTTGTATTATCCTTATGTTCCTTTCTTACATTACTTTAGCCTAACTTCATGGCCATTTTATCTACTGTATTATTTCCGACATGAACACAATATTTCTTCATTTCTGTTATTCAATATTAAGATTTCCGCAATATCATTAGGTTGACTCCAGGTAATTCCGCATGCGCCAATTTCAACTGATGTTTAAATTGTTAATACAATCAATTACAATAACCATCTTTTATCGTATCGACATTGAAACAATGTATCACATATGCAGACGATGTTTCATTAACAGCAAGTTCAAAGAAAGCATTAGAAGAGTTCTTTAAACCACTGAAAAACCAATCAGGAAAGTTTTGTTAAGCAATTAACCAAGAAAAATCACAGTACATCAGATGTGAAGCTGATAATTAGAGACCGGACTTAAAGGAGCAAATATTTACTAATTTAGGTGCTAAAATAGGTGCCAAAAATGTTAAAAATAGGTGCCAAAAATTAGTGAATATGTATGTTCAAATATATTACTTGGTTTTATACCATAACATAACAAATCCACTGTTCAGAGAAAATGGATAAGTTACTTACAAACTACACTTTTCAAACAGATTCATCAGTGTTCTTTGTCATCAGGTTCACATCATCGCCGTTCTGTGTTGTTCCAATTTCTGAAGAGCAAATGCTTCTAAACTCAACTTTGCTTCTGTGGAAATTCGCCACTGTTTTGCGGCCGGCAGATGCCCCTCCTCTAGTATGTTAGTAGATGCCCCAAGGGCTATTTCTGCTACTTCTGATACTCAATGCAACACAATTCAACAACTCTATGCAGTGCGATGGGCTACAGGATTTGCTTGAAAGATGTCCTCGAGTAAAAGGTGGGGTGAATGCGATCGAGCTCTACCTACCCCCACTCCTTTACTAACTTTAGTTGAATTCATAATAAATGATGGCAACAAGCTTTGTTGACAAATTCTGATAGCCAGAAATGTTTGCTATCGGGTAATGGAAACTATTTTGCATCAAAAACAAGCTACAGATTTCATATAAAAGTCCTGTCAACAAAATTCAATCAAACTTCAAATGGAATGTACATGTAACATAATTAAACACAAATTAAGCTCATTATCTTGTTTATTCAGAATTATTTCTAATTCTGTCAGGCTTCATGCAGCTCGTTGCGTTTATTTTGCAAATGTACCTCTAAATTCCCGCCTGAGATATGGTATAATATTCTGGGGAAACTCATCCTTTAGTGCCCGGACATTTGCAAAAGAAAATTATCCGAATAATGAAAAGATCCCATCCACGTGATCACTGCAACCCTCTTTTCATTGAGCTAGGAATCTTACCATTGCCTTGCTTATTTATTTACCAGTCTCTAGTATTTGTCAAAACTGACTTACTTAACGGTGGGAACTTATTTTCATGTAATACTGATATTTATAGTTACAACACTCGACGTAGAAATCATGTTCATCAAGTGTCAGTATGAAACAGCTCACTACAAGAAATTCACATACAATACATGTACGTTACTTTACAACGCTTTGCCAGATGAAATCAAACAATTAAAATTGGTACACAAATTTATGTTAAAAGTAAAATATTTTATGCTGCAAAACTGTTTCTATACAATTAAAGACTACACTGATCGTCAACAACAAGAATAATGTTTACTTTAACAAAACAGTGATGTAAAATGAATTAGTTTACATTTACATTGTATAATTTAAAAAAAGACTTAAATGCCTGTAACAAGTAATGTACTTCAGCTTCCGGGTCAATGACCCCCATCTCGATCGGGTTTTTTTGTCCAGTTTCCCTGATCCATTGAGCAAATGCTGAGATGGCCCCTTAATTTGCTTCTGGACGTAAATGTAGCTTCACTATGCGCACGTTTTGTTGAGCTTTCCTTTTACTTGTAGTGGTAGTAGAGCTTAGGGTGAGTTTCTATTTTGTTAGCAATACAGAAAAATTAAATCTGTTCGTTAGTTTACCGTTAAAAATATTTTTTCTATAATTGGCAACGAAAATATCTAGTTTTGGAAATGCTAATCTCTCGCTTTTTTAAATTTATTATTATTATTATTATTATTATTATTATTATTATTATTATTATTTACTATTATTTTTTCATCTTTCACCTATTAATAGTTAAATTGTTGGGATGGGATTCTGAAACTCAAGAAAGCGTGCGCAGATGATTTTCTCCCCCATACGTCACATACAGTTTTTGACTGTTTTTGACTAAGTAAATAAATAAAAATAATCAAGCCCCCCACTCCTCTCGCAACTAGCGAAATGAGGGCTCAAGAAAACGTATAAGATAATGCCGATTTTTTTATAGTTTAATGCTTTGGCATGCATAATACTTTTGCAGGTTGAAAACACATGTATGGGTTTAACTAATATTACGTAACAGTTACAAATAATGCGAGAAAATATGTTGTTGTTGTACCACTACTAGTTATTTGATGATTTGTTTATTTATAATGTACTCCATTGAGGCACTGAATGATTTTCATTGCTACAGAAAATTAGAAAAAAATATATTTGCGAACATGTGTTGTCGGCTGCTGCAGGGGTGGCGGCTTAACTTCATGAGATCATTGTTTCTTTCCTACCCTAGCATTAAAATCTCCTAACAATACAATTTCTCAAAAATATCCAGTTTCTTAATTACTGTACCTCTGTTCTTCTGAAGATCCTTTATTGATATTATTTAATTCGACATAAAACTGGTTTTTAACTATTAGATTTTCATCTTTATTTATTCTACATATGCCTATAATACTACATTTTATTTCCAAATTATCAAAATTCACTGTTAATATATTTTAATTTATGACTTCCCAATGTGTAATATGTTTTAATTATTTTCTTTAATAATATTTACATAGTCTTAACTCATTTATTCTTTAACACTTCACTACAAACATGTAAAAAGTGATCTATTTTTTATTATACTTTCTTATTTGTTTCATTTAACATAATTAAAAATGGATTTAATTGATTTAACTACAAAAATTCGTCTAAAACATTTGTTATCTTTTCTTTTCCAAACCTTGGAGTATATTCCAAGTACCAAATGAGAATGTTCTCCTCTATACTGTTCATCAATATCTGGCATTTGATGTATTTGAGTAATAACTTTGTCTCTTTTAGCACAATTAATTTTTTGATGAACAGGTAACATGCCTAATTCACTAGATTCTAACCTGGAGAGTCAGTAACTTTAATATATATTTAGACAGCCCCTAGTATTATACGTGCACTTTTTCTTGAGCCCCGGAATACATCCCCCCTCCTATGCCAACATTAGTTGAATTAAGAATAAATGATAGCAACGAACGTTGTAGACAAAATGTGATAACCAGAAATGTTCTCTCCCTTGCAATAGAAACTATTTTGCATCGAAAAACGATCTATAAATTTGATATAAAAATCTTTTATCAAAATAACCAAACTTCCCATACCTCTCGCAACTAGCGCATCGAGGGCTCAAGAAAACGTGCGGGATAATAGAAGCCGTTACTTATTGAGCATGATGCCATTTCCATTTCTAGCACTCTATACCAGACCTAACGGGAGTGAATGCTAAAAAGACTGACAGAACAGTTTTCCTGTCAGGCTTTCTGACAGAACAGTCAAAATATATAACAAAGAAAACAAAATAATTTCTGTTGACCCATGGAGCTAGGAAAAGCTCCATAGTCTGACTATATCAGCTACTTCTGAACTTAATGTAACTTAGTGAACAATTAAGAGTTTCAATGAATTCAGAATTCAATTTACTTGATTTCAAATAACATTAAAGTCAGTAAGGCTCGCCAAAAATAGTAAATTACACATTTGAAATAAGTGATTTTATTTTGCTTGTGTTATTGAACCATTCGGTCTATCATCCTCATGTCGCAACATTTCCTACTCACAAAATAAATGCCACTTTTACCAGTAATATTTTAAATAACAATTTTAAAGCTTTAACTTTACTGAAGTACTAAATGTGTGTGTTCTCAATCACGACCCTCTCGAATTCTTCACATTTTTAAATAGTTTTAAAATAATTTCAAATAATATTTAAATAGTTTCAAAACAAACAAAAATAAACATTTTTTATTAAAAACATGGTTTACCTACTCTAACCTGTTGAAATGAAATGCATTTCGTATGACTCAACTTTACAAAGTTGGTATGTGACAAGTGGCGCCCATACGGCATTTCTAGCAACCACTTTTTGCCTTGGCGGCAGTTAGAAGTTCTGCTCTGCTCCCATTACCCCCGTGTTGTACGTGTAACATTGTGATGTTCCTCGGGTAATGTACGTATTGGTCTTCAACTCAGTGGTGCTCTTTCATTCGGACATCGAATCCCTACTTCCATTTTATCCAACATGACCGATTTCAAATTCTTAAATCTCATAGGGAGTGTAAGTATTTTTGCAGTGATGTTTCTCCCATCTGATGCAGTAGGTGAGGTAGCCTCCAGACAACATGATGTAAAATACCCCCAAAAATCTAACTGTTCGCTTCAAATTTCGCACGACCTCGAGTTCTTTCAGATACATAGGGGAATATCAATTTTGGAAAAAATCTATATATTCTCAGGAACTTCTTCGGACGATTTAAACGCTGACATTGACCACAGAGGGATGGACAGAAGTTTTCCCTTAATTAGATTTTTCAGTATCAAGACCCACAAAATGTCCATTCTGACTTCAGAATGTGATAGAGGAAGTAATTTGCTTCACTTAGGAACAAGATTTATCCACTTTCTCAAAACTAAGTTCTTACAATAAAAGATTTTTTGTCTATTTCCGCTGCATGATTTACAGTAATTGTGTTTGCTGCATAGTAGAGCGAGAAAGTATAAATGTTAGATGAGAAATTAATTTTGACAGAATTAAACGATTCAAAGGAATATTAGAAATAAATTAGAAATAACATTAAATTAAAAATAACATTCATTTTGCGGCTAAAGAAGCATTGGAATAAAGATGCGGAAAGAAAGAAATTACTAATTTTTGGAGTGAAGAAATTGTAATTGGAGATAAACATTTCTAATGATCGCATTATAAAAATCTTCAACATAAAATAAAGTTTGTAAGTGGTCAAGAATTGGTCAGGAAAAGAAAAAAAATTTAGGGAAAACACACACAGACACACATGCAAAACAAGACAAAAACATGGTTGGCTCAGGAAGTATTGAAGCATGCCGAATTTAAAAATATTAAAAAATTAAAATAATAAATTTAGATTTGGTATCATTTCAACTAATGCTGTAAAATATTGTTCTGAATTCTTGTTGACAGAGAAGATATAACAGCTTTTAAAAGATAAAGGTAAAAGTCCAGAAAGAAAAACATTATATTGCAAATGAACATTTTGAAAAATATAATAATGTTTTTAAAAAAATGTAAAAGCTGCTGGAGGAGGAGGAATCACCACATAATTTATGAAACTTAGAACAAATAAATTAGTTCAATTAATGAGAAATTTATTTGAAAATGCTTAAATGGTGAAGAAATCCCAAATCATTGGGAAAATGGTATTATTACAGTAATTTTTTAAAAAAAGGAAAAAGAAGATTATTATAAAATTACAGCGGAATGACTGAACTAAGTGCATTTAGTTCTATATTCTGAAAAAAATAACTAAGCAGTTTTAGAGGAAGATTATATGCAAGCTGATTTTTTGGGGTATTTTTAAAGGTTATTTTTGTTGTGAAACAAACAATAGAGATAACAGATGCTGTAAATCAACTGATTCCTTATTGGAATCAAGTCAATAACATGATCTTGAATTTTTTGTTGTAAAAACTGTGTTTAAGGTTCCTTTGAGATGTAACTTAGCACTCACATTAGAAGTAAGATCTATTAGTGATGTTACAAAGATAGGTGAAGGAGGTGACGAGATACACACAATTTTATACTAGAAAATGTCTGTATGGACAGATGAACATTCATACATGTATGTATAGCTCTTCCATATTAGAAGTTTTTGAACTGAAACGTGGTAAATATGCCAGCAGTCAAGTAAGGCTCTGTCCCAGAGACCATTATGTTATTTAAATTTTGAACCTGTGGTATTGTAATTAAGTTTTGTAGAATATGAGTTTCTTTTCTTTAAAATTTTTGCTGCATTGATTAAAAATGTTTGGTTCTGTTTTCATTAAAACATGAAATTTTGTAAATTGCAAAGTTCAAATTTATTTTCAAACCTGTCCTACCTCCAATGTTAAAGCTAGAGATATTCTTCTGCAATTTATCCTCCAATTTTAGTTCTTTAAATGGTATAGTATAAAAAAAAAGAGTTTGCCTATTTTGTGAGTAATAACTAATAACACTAAGAAGTTTTTTGTGTGTAAGCAGTCTCACTAGTTGATTTAGGAAGAATAATCCGTTGATGAAAATTATGAAAATTTTGGAAGATATAACAATTAAAAATTTTATCTAAAAGATTTTTGTGACAAGAGTGTAATCTTGCACTTCTTTCAAATTTGATACATAAAAATCTTTGGATGGAAAAGAAAATATGTATTTTTGAATATTTGTTTATTACAATTTGCGGTTACTCAGTTGTTTCCTATCACATAAAAGATACATTACATATAAGCATAAATGATCAACATTACAAGATTAACACAATTAAAAATTACAAACAGATTGTAAATATCAAAGTAGAAAAAATTATAATTGATACCTGGTAGGATATTATAAAAACACTAGCTGGACCCATGCAAATGTGCTACTCTGTAAATTATCATTTTAAAAGTAAACTCCTCACTCCATCTAATTGCCACGTATTTCCATACGTGCTCCTTAATACACACGTCTTTCATCTTCTCTCATATTCACTGGGACGTTGACTGCATGTACCTTCACGTGTTCACCTCATGTTCCCTATAACTCCTTAACTTACCAATTATGAAACGAAAGATGGTCAAAAAATTTCCAATTTTTATTATTATTCATGTTAAGAACATGAGTATACTCGAACTTTTAAATTTTTGAAAAAATTTAAAGACTGGGTATACTCAGGCTTTTATGTTAAGTGGTTAATATTCACATGCTCTTCCACATGTTCACTAAATGTTTCTCGTATGCATCCCCACAGGTACTGCTGCACATCCCCACATATGCTCCCCTTCATGTTCCCTAATTTTCCCCATCTCCCATGTCTACTTACAATTCCCACCAAATGTTACTCCAGGTGTTCCTGCAAATGTTCTGTCAACTTTTTTCCTGAAAGTTCTCTCAAATGTCTCCCAATTGTTTTCCTTAAAGATTCTTAAAATGTTCCTGATGCATCTCCACAAGTATTCTCACAAATGCTTTCTGAAACGTTCCCCCAAATCTTCCTCACATGTTCACCACACATTCCCTCAGTGCTTAATCTAGAAATTAATATATAAATTCAAAAATTTCATTTAAGGAGCATTTTATTAAGAACTGTTTTTATAAACACTATGGTGGTGAATACTGCCAATGCTTCACCTGCTGGATGAATCGGGAAGATGTGAATAGCTAAAGTACCCAGATGAGCAAAACCTAACAAAATGAAATAGAAGGGTTCCAAAAATGTCTCACAAAAATACAGTCTCCAGCATGTAGAACTTTTCAAATCATCATTTCAAAAGTGAAAATAGCTTCATGCTGGAACCCAACTTTCAGCATTTCTGGAAATCCATGCTCTGGAGTGTTGGAAACAAAAAATTTAGTATAACATCCAAAAAGATCTCGTTTAGTTTACTCATATAGTTTACAGTATATAAAACATGATCTGTATCCGTTTCTGGGACCCATAAAATTAGTTTTAAGATGCAAGATTGCATAATTTGTGAGTTGTGTATGATGCTCAAGGGTGTTGTGACGTATTGTGCTTTGCATGTTCTATATAGACCTCACAATCTAAAATAAGTCATAGTCTGTGAACATCTGTTTTTCATCTTAAACTTCTTCGATTTGCCGGAGGAGGGGGTGATTCCCTCTCTAGCTGTACTACACTTATAGGGTTTTGTGTCCATGGTTTCTTTCTTATAAACAGGAAAATCCATAATTCCTTAGTGTAATATACTAAATAGAAGGATGTTAGGATGCCTAATAAGTGATATAAATATAACTGAATACACAGACCCATATCATGACTATCTCAAAGTGGCAAGTCAATTAAAGTCCAGGTCTAAACTGTCGAATAGGAAGTTGTCTATAGAATAGAATGTTTTTCAGATAGCCGCTAACAATCTTTTTAAGTTTATGCCTTGGAGTATTATATGCTTCTTGATGGGAGTTCCTTGAGTGAATTAACACAATTATAAAAGCAAGTTTCTTGAGCACATGATAATCAGCATTTGGGAAAATTTGGTTTCACTTTCTGCCTGGTGTTCGAGTTTATGAATGTCAGCTCTTGAATTATTTATTTCAATGTTTTCATGAATGACTAGAAAATAATTGTATATTTATGGACTGTATTAGATTCTATAGACTATATTTTAAATTGTGCAAAGAGTAGTCTGCTGAATTTATCTTTTTATTCAATATAATCCTGATTGCTCTCTTTTTCATGAAAATATATTCTGGGCATCAAGGGTATAACCCACAAAACTGAAGGCTATATTATGTGCAACTGGAAATGTGTAGTCCATAATTTCAGAATGCCTAAAGGAATCCAGGACCTCAATTTTCATTGAAATTAATTGATTCTGGAGAGTGTAGAAAATGTGTTGATACGGAATTACCACAAGATGGTAAAGTGGAACTCCCAGTGACCTGTTGGCATTTGTTGATTTCTTCTTTAAGAATGAAGTTTATTATTAGAGTTTTTGCATCATTCAGAAGATCATTAATTAAAAACCACTGTTATGTAAATCTAGGCTTTCAGTTAACAGAATTCCTAGTTATTCTTTATTGACATTTACTTTTATTTAGTATAATCTGCGTAGAGCATTTTGGGTGACTGATGAGTTACTGATTGTTAATCTATAATACAAATTTCCAATGCACATAGAAATTGAAAGAAAACTATGCAGCCTCCAGCCATGTAAAAGATGTCTATGATTTGTTTAGATACCCAGGAACTGAGGGAAAATCCAAAGCAATTAAACATTCATTTTTGACTGAAAAATGCAAAAACTATATTTGATTGTGTTATTGCAACTAATCTCATATTGTACATATTGACTGAATCTTCATACCGAGTGTTTTATTGCATATGGCACAGCTGATGTCATGCAAGACATCAAGGAAGAGGATCCCCACCATTAAATATTTGCTATTCGTGTGTTTCATTATGGATCCTTCATTGATATTCTTGATGTGTGAAAAACAGTTGTTCAGTTTATCCTTATACACTATGTTCTTGCAGTATTAAAAGAAGAGTATGATAAATAGGGTTGAAAATTAATATGCCAACAATGTTTTGCATGAATTGTGAAGAGTCAATAGAAAATTAATTTTACAAAATAATAGGGGAATAATAAAAGGATGTAAAGAGTCTGATTATTTAGGAATTCTAATAGACAAAAAAGGGCAATGGAAATTAAAATTAAATTAATGAGAAAAGAAGAAACAATATTAGATATTGGAAATTATAGAGAGTATGGCACAGAATGAAGTCAAGTAGAGTTCCAAAAAAGTATTGAAATGCTTCCCACCAGGTCAAATCTCTAGCTGCATTCCTTAACTACACTGGGTGAAGTCTGAAGGTTAAGCAATTCGAGTCATCATGGATTCCTGGTTGGGTGGCCACCTAGAAATCCTGGGATCTAATAGCGCCAAGATTCTGGGCGAAGGGATAAAAGCCAATGACTGATGATGACTGACTCAAATTAAAACGTTCCATGCCAGTAGGTGGCTGTAACAAACAGAACGTTGTTACAAATTGAAGAAAACAAGATGGATTTAAAAAAAGGTGGTTAAATGAAATTATAAAACTTATGGACGAGAAATAATTAAAGAAGATTAATTAGAAAGTTAGAAATATTTGGAAGAGGAAACTAAAATTTTAAAAGTAAAAAAATAAATTTGGTTACAGGCAGATATAATGATGTACACCTGTTGAAATTAAAATAAAATAAAAATAAAAAACAGTGAAAAGAAATTAAGCATAATATCTTCCAATATATGTTAATGAAACTTTTAATCCCTGTTTAAAAGTATCCCATGATTGTTGAAAAGTTGGAAACTCCAGTAAAGGGTTAGATTTTTGTGAGCAATTTTCAATGTTATCTATATCTCACACATTTATAGTTACTGAAAAACTCTTAAGAGACATTTTCCAATGACTCTTTAAAGACATTCTTAAATGAGTTGAAATAAAAATTCAACAATTTTAAAATTATTTAGTGTTTCATTTACTTTTTTAATGTTCAAATGTACCCCTTTACCCCTTCTCTTAATGCAGAATATATACTGGAAGTTTAAAGTACATGCATTGCTAACTTCCAATAAAGAAACATTGGAAAATAATCCAACTATAATTGGTCATCTTCTTCTGTTCCAGTGAGAAAACATAGTTAAGAGCTAGCAAGATGCTAAATGTAATTGTAAGTGGGCCTATTATTCGAAGAACCACTAAAAAGTGTTACTTGCTCACTATACTACGTGTGTACTTACTAAAGAGAAAGTATTGGAAAGCTGTAAAGGTGATTTTTCATAAGAAAAAGCTCATATTATGAAGCCCTGATATAAAAAAAGTGGGTAAATTTTGTTCCTAGTAAGTTTCTTCCTCCCATAAGATGCACCGTCAGAATCCACATTTTGTGGGTCTTTGATAGCGAAAAATTGGTTTAAGGCAAAACATTAATCTGCCTGTTGTGTCTGTGGTCAATAGTAGCCCCTGTACCGTTTTCATGATTTTCTCCAAAATTGACTTTCCCAGACTGTTCTGGTCAAACTTGAGGTCCTGAGTGTTATAAACAGATATTTTGATTTTTGCTGTTTCTTTCTGAAAGAGAATTTTGAATTTTCTCAAAAAGATCTTCAAATTCTTGGATTTTCCCCCCAGATAAAGCAAAAAAACCTTAACAACGGTGGTTATATGTTAATTAACAAATTTTTTTTATTTTTAATTTCAAAAGTTTCACATTTTTCTGATGTCTTCCTACAACAAAAATATTGAAGCTAGTGTTTTTTTTTTCTTAACAAGGTCTGTTCTTCAAACTTTTTTCAAACACGAGATCTTTAAATAAGCTCATATAGATTTGGCATAATTATGCATTAAAATAAAATCAATTTGTATAAAAAAATCTTGTGTTACAAATGTTTTCCATAATGTATTTTTCTCAGATAGAGCAAAGGATGTTAAAAAAAAATGGCACAGGTTTAATATTTCTTGAACTCACTGAATTTTCAAAAAAATGCAAAAGTTAGAAATAATGCAAGTAAGTATTTGCTGTGGTAGCATCACTAATTGTTATTATTACTCCTTTTGTCCTAACATTTTATACTTATATGTATGTTCTTTTGCCCCATAGGAAAGCAAGCACACCCACTGGTGGATGTGTTTGCTTTCCATGATGTGATCCCAGGGCAGATTATGGTCCTTGCAATGATCTAGTATCTGTTGTTGTGTGACAATGAGAAATCTCACTTCTCAGGTTGACAAGACCAGAATACAGTGTAGGGATGTAAATGATCTTGGCTGTCCGGGAGACCGCATCGAAGGCTGTGTTGCCGACGTATCAACCATCTTTTCATGGTCATCCTCAGGGCTGATCTGTCCTGAGGAAGACCACAAAATGATGGTCAAAACGTTGGCCACACATCCTTCGATGCAGCGCCACCCGGACAGCCAAGATCATTCACATGACTCTGGCCGCAGAAGCCTACGACTTCACAATGTAGGGATGTCTAACCACATATCATATATCACTTAACCCATGGCTGCTAAGCAGGAACACTGATAGTAGGCCTTGGCCCTGTCAGAGGCTGTTGTGCCAGTACAGTCAGACAGGCAGTATTTTTTTTTAAATACCTTTCAAATGTGGCCGGAATGGTGGACACATCTTAACCTAAAAAGGAAAATTAAAAAAAAGAACGTTTAAAAAAAAAAAGAAAAGAAGAAAATTTGAAAGAACTCTCAACCAGTATTCATGTATTGTAAACTTAAAACAGACAGCAAATCAAAATTATGGAAATACACTAGATAGGCATAAGCATCCGGCCAGTAAAGACTTTAAAAAATTTCTATGACAGAGATAATGAAGGAATGAAGATAATGAAGCGATAATTACTTTCTTTCAAGTGATTATATGAAAATGTTGAAAGAGTATTTAATTTCACAGCACAATTCAATGAAGATACATGCTTGAAACACTTTGGTATTTATTTCTCTTCATCCTCTTTTAGTCCTACGTAGTCAGGCTTACTTTGTATTAATTTTCAAACACACGCAAAAAAAAATTGATTATATGAATAAACATGAACTTTTGGAAAAACATTGCTAGCAAAGACTTTGTAACTGAACTTACATCCAATCTAAAAAATATGAACTGAAATAAAAGGTAATGGACTAAAACTAAATAACTTCAATGGCAGAAATATTTCTAATTTAGATTGTAAATTATTTATTAAAACAAAACTTCAGTTTTAAAAACAAAAGTTTTTAGCTTACTTCTTCCTAGTTTTATCATTAAAGTGCGATGTTTATTGCCTAAAACATTATTTGAGTACCTGTTGTTCATTGAGTAAGGTGAGTTCTCGTAGTCATGTAACAATAACAATACTGTAGATATATTTTTTATAAGAAAACCAAGAAGAATAATTATGAAAAGTTAACCAAATGGTTTTACATGCACATCTCAAAATGTGTTTGCCTTACAGTTGAAGTACGAGCTCGGCAAAATTATTTATAACATGTAATAACAATCATTCACATATCCGAAGAGAAGGCTCTCAAGACTGTTGAGAAAGAATGTAAGTACAATAAAACTTTCACAAATGTTGTGTTGTTTGACATATCAAAAGCTATAAAACTAAATTAATCTAGTATTAGAGTTTTTATAAATTCGTCATAGTGTTACTACATAATACTACAAAATGTTACAACTACATGCCAGGGTATACAACAAAAGACCAAGCACATTTATGATACTTTGATACTCTCTGTCATCTTCTATCCTTCTGTAGTTAAATTCTGTAATAGGTATCTCATAGAATCCATAAGTTTCACCTAGGAGCCAATTGAAAGTATTATTCTCTCTTAAACATTCTTGACGTAATAGTTACACACTTTGCACATATTTTATATTTTACAGTAACTTAAAATAAATATATTTGAAATTGAATAAAAAAGCACTAAAAAGAGCTAAAATAATATAAATTAACACATGGACCAGAATAATGCTATATATATGTACTATATAGTTTAAAGAAACGCATTTGTTTTGGTACCCCATGACTGGCTGTCAGGCATGCTGAAATTCTTCAAAATAAATACTAAAATTATAAATATTGTATCTGCCTTAAGTTCCTTGCCCCTAAGCTTAATTTTTCTTTGGAACAAGTTTTACCAGAAGCTTTATACATTTACAAATAAAAATTGTAGTAATTTTTGAAACACCAAGGCTGAAAGTTTGTATCCAAATCATGTATGTTTTTCCTATGATGTTGATGCTACTGGAGATGTTAGTCAAACATTATTTCTCTGGACAGTTCTTCCATTGTACCACAATTGCAATTCCACTCCACAATTGAGTTGGTTCAATTTCAAGTTAATAGGCTCCAGGTGTGAGTTCCCCTTGAGATTAATATTATATAGTTATTCCACCAAGTTTTGTTTTCTGTGCTCTATGCTGTTGTTGCCTTCACAAAAAAATCAAGTATTAGAGTATTATTGGTTTGGGTGGGAATTGAGAAAGGGCATTATGATTCTTTTGTCTGTATTTATAATTTTTTTTTCCATACATCCTTTGAATTAGTTTATCAGTGACTGAGTTGGCAGTGTTTTGTAGGACTTCGAATATTTTTCCTTTGAATATTATATTTGTTTCAAGAGGAAATATCACAGAATTTTAATTTTCCATAATTGATGAGTGGTCATTCACAAATATAATAAATGGGATTCATAGAATCCCAATGATGAAATAGTACCCCTTAGGTCACAGCTCTTGGTTCAGTGATGAAATTTTATTTTTTGTTTTGATGAAGTTTTAGTTTGTTGTTGTGACTTGAGCTTAAATGTTTAAATCTAGAAATCGTTGACATTAAGAAATGTATTGGTTCAATCAGTGATGAAAAATTGTTGACATTCATAATATACATTATAAACATATTAATACATGTATTTTATTGAATACTTATCAACTTTCATTAATTCAGGAGATTTTCTCTTTAATGCTTCAACAATCAAGAAGCCTTCTCATAGCACAACACAAATTGCTTTTTCTTTTAATCTTCTGCAATAGTTCATAAAACCCCTGTGTTATTGTAACACCTCTTTCAGCAGAGATGTAAACTGCCTGCAAAAGATAAATAGTTTTGTGCGGGATTCTAAATATAAAACGTTATTTTACTATGTTTTCCGGCTTTTCTGAATGAAAGTATCATTAATTTTTTGGTGATGGAAGAGTCTGTGCATTTTTTGTTCAAAAAGTCATATATTTCCTTCTCTGAAATGATTGGAAAATTGAATTAAGAGAAATATATTAAATACAATTATTTAGAAACAAAACTGTACTTACCAAATAATTTGTCATTCATTTCTCTTAACAAATATGTTACCATTTTAATTTTTGTTTGTTTCATGTTTGTAACATGTGGATCAATGTTTTCAAAGAGTGACAGAATTAAATTTCCTCAGATAAATGTGAAATGCTGTTTATCTTTTTCAATGCTGCTCTAGAAATGGTTGCATCAGTTACCTACTGTGTTCAAGCTTGAGTTTAACTTAAACTGTAACAATGAACTATGAACTATCTCTAAAATGATCTGACATTCAATGGATAATTGAAGTTGTGACTTCAGCAAAAACATTTTAATTAAATAAATTGCTCTTGACCTCTATTGATCATGATGCATTATTTCAAAAGAGTCAATTTTTAATTTATTCTAATTTTTTCCCTCCAAACCATTATAATGCACTCCAAGTTCTTGATAATCACATCTTAAATTGTATTTCTTTAATTTTCTTTCATATAATTTGAAAAGGTTTGTAATATCATCCTCTTTGAAATGCTCCTCAATGTATCTTCTTCTACCATCATAATTAACATCACTCACACTTTCCCATTTTTTCTAAGAGTTACTTGCACCAGTATATGGTTCAGAGTAACTTGTATTAAGCAACCACTAGTAGTCCCATGAAAAAGTGGTCTTTTAGAGAGGTGGTTGCTAATTAGAGGGAATTTTATTTTTTTATATTTATATATTTTACTTTATTCTTTTTTTAAAAAATGTGGTTTATTATTACTAGATCTTGGATGTTAAGAAAAGTATTTATCTTCACCTACTGAACATATTTAATAGCTTTAAAACATATTTAATTCCAACTAACAAAAATTAACAATTTAATAATTCATTTTTCACGAGGAACATTATAATCTTCAAATGATAGCAAAATGAAGGAAATTATGTGAGTATATCTAACGAAAACGTACAATGTACTGAATATATCATTCAACATGAATAAGAGAGACCTTTATAAAGATTTTTGTTTATGCCAGTGAAGATGAATCAACATTCTACGAACACAACAGCACACATATTTCTCTCAGACGATCATTCCCAGTACTTGAGCAAGTGTGTTCTCATTGAACGTACACAGAAATTGTTTGTGCTATTTGTGAGTTTTTTAAAAATTTGTATTGAATTTTAAGAATAAACTGAATTGTTAGGTAAGTAAGATAATTAGTATGGGTGGTTCTTGACGTGTAAAATCAATAATTTCATCGTTAAATAATCCTGACGGTTATCAGGGGTAGAGCAATTTATTGTGAAAACTATACAACAATTTCCAAGGTTTGTCGTGAAAAGAAATCTTGAAAAATATGTTAAGCCAGCTTTGCAAAGAAGCGGTTTCCTTGCGTGTAACGAGAGCGCAGTACACTTAATAACGATCATTGACATAATTTGTGAACATTTTGTATCAGTGATCATGAAGAACATTGCTGGCGATACTACAGAAATAATGGAAAGGCCTAAATACTTGAATTCAAAGACTCTAAGTCTAAGTTGTGTGTTTGTAATGCGGATTTCCCTATATTTGCAAGCAGCTATCAATCAAGGAATGGTCGGCGAGTAGCACGCCAGCGATCAGTAGCGGAACTTTTAACTATAACAAGAAGCAGGTCAAAGTGCCGAGGCTTATGTTAATTACTAGCGGACTATGGTTCAGTAAATTAAGCCTCATTACCCTATTGCTCTCCCATCCATGTGGTCATTTAACCACGAAATTCTTGGAATAACTTATCAAACTACTGTTATTATTAAATTATGGTGTTCTTTGTTTCATTAGACTTCGTGTTGCGTTTCTGTATGTCATTTTCTTTGCCTATCTCGGGACGTCTTCGCATCCAAACTAAGTTTGTTCTTCTAAACTTCTTGTCTAAACCAGTTTTACTGTAATTAAATTATAATTTATTAATTTTAAAAATCCAAAAAAAAAAATTCCTTTAAAACTGAATGGAAAAGATTATCTTAAAACATTGCTTACAAGTAACTAAGTCTATTACTAATAAACTACAGCAAAACCTGTCTAATGTGGAACCTGAATTACGCGGAAACCTTTGGCCGGAAAATCTAAGAACGGAGTATTTTCCAGTGCACAGTACACTGGATAAGCCGGAAACCTGTCTAACGCGGAAACGGTAAGCATTATTTAGTTCTACGGTATTAAAAATTCTGGATAAGACGGAAAACAAATATGGTTTTAAAATTAAACATTGACTTATAAGTGTGGCGACATCCCAAGCTACTCATGCGAAAGGTACTGTTTTTTTATAGCACAGACCTTCACTAGTCCATGTAAAGGAAGAAGAGACGCGAAGAGCGATTGAATGCGTTCTTTCGGTTCGGTTGTTCTAAACGTTTACTGTTGTTCAGTTGTCGAAGAGTTGCAGGTATTGCGGTAATCAAGTGTTGACGATGTCTGACGGCAAATTGAAAACTCTTGGTGAGAAAAATTAGACTTACTATGTTTATGGAGTTTGTGGCACCCCTAACACCAGTCTTAAAACGGTTTTATTGGTGCCGATGTTGTTCTAGCCATCTTTGTTCACTAATCCATTGACATATTTTTTTTCGATACAGCCTAATATATAAATAACATAATATAATAATGTTTCTTTTATTATTTATGGTGCTCTTTGTTTCATTAGACTGGTTGTTGCATTTCTTACGTCGTTTTCTTTGCCTCTCTCGGGACGTCTTCGTTTCTAAACTAAGTTTCTTCTTCTAAACTTCTTGTCTAAACCAGTTTTACTGTAATTAAATTACTAATTTCTAATTAACTTATTAAATAACTCTTAAATAACAAAATAATTACTCACGATTTAATAATAACTTCTGAAATATTCTATAAAAGAAGTGCGAGAAATACGAATTTGCTTTTTTGAAAATTTGAAAAATTACATTCAACTACTCATTTTTTAAAAATTGAACATCTTTTTTAAAGAACTGATTTTTTAAAACTGATATCAGTCAACAAAAAATCTTTATAATCAAAATTGAACTTTTTCAATTTTAATTTTTTGTTGTTTGCAATTTTCGAAATTTCAGAGCGCAACGAAAATGCAACCAGCACCAGTATTTTTACTATTTCTCCAACACACGAAGAATATAAAAAGAAATATAGAGCCATTTTTTGATAAATAAAACTTTTAAAAAATTATAAATTGTCAATGTTTCACGGAAAATTACGCCAAAACTACGTTTTGGAAAAATTGTGTAGAAAATTTTAAATGATGAAACTATCTCTTAGTGTTATCACTAGAGCGACCGACGCAATAATTTTGACACCACAAGGTATTCAAGTAATGGTATCTTTATTATAATTAACGTAGGCCATTGTGATTAGTTGACTTTAAATGTATTCATGATTTAAAGTATAGTGAAAATTTAAAAAATATTCATCCACTCGAAATTGTTATATGAATCAATTTATCTTAAGTGCCCAATAGCCGCCCAATTGACCGCTTCTCAATAGCTGCTAAACTGTGCGCTCCGTATGGCGAATTGTTTTGTTTATATCATCTTATCTTCTTTGCGAGAAACCATGGACGCTCTCTTTTCAACAAAGGTTAGTACAACAAAGAATTAATGTTCATATCTGCAGTGTCGATGTTAAAAGTCGGTGATGAATTGAAACGCTATCGGGACTGTTATTTTACGGCAAAAGGTAACTCACGAGTGAGCAACCACAATCCTCGTAATTATTTTGATGTCAATTGCATACATTCTTCTAATTACTGTAATCAATCAAAAATGTTAACTGAAGTACGTCTTGTGTATATATATGTACAAATTCCCCAAAATTCAGAAATAGCTCATTAAATACATAAGCCGTCAAAATTATGGCCAGGGAGCGTTCTCGGTAAATGCACGATCCGGGTGTGTTGGTGATAGTAAAGGTTCCAATCATGTATGTACCAAAAGATGGATCATTTCTTAGCTAAACAAAGATTTGTGGAAAAAAACTTCGCAGGGGGTCATCGTCGACCTCGACCCCTCCATTGACTATTAAAAAACCGTTTTGTATGTAAATGTAAAAAAGGAGGATTTGGAAGATGTTATTATGTAAAACTTTGAGCTTTCGTGCAATTTAAGGGGAGTTTTGCATAAGATAGCTGAAGTAATAGAAGTAGAAAATGTTTAATTAGTTATAATTTTGCTTGTAACAGATAATGCGAAAAAGTCCGTAATAAGCAGTTATCATTGAAGTTTTATTTGAATATTCATTATTAAATATTTTAATTTCATTAATGTATTTCTAATTTTCATAATTAGTCCACGTTCGGCTCGTAAGTTAACATATCTATGTATGACGTGTAATGAAAGTCGAGAATGATTTTTCGAAAGTTATTAAAAAATAAGGGCTGCTTATACAAGTGAGTCAAAGAAGTTTATGTTTGGATATTTGAATTTAACCACTATAACGTCTTTGAATGTTCATAATTAGTTTATTCATTTACTTGAAACATGTAATTTTTAATTGAAAGAATTCACCCTTGAAATATATCAATTATGCCTTGAAGAAAATATTTCGTACAAATCACTTCTCTTACCTGCAAGAAGAGTATTCACAAAAGATCTCAAACATAAAAATAAACTTACTACTCTTAAGCATTCCTTGAAGTATATTATCATATCTACATTCTGGTGTAAAATTATCAAAAGGGCGCAAAAGGATATTAAGGATTTTTTAAATTGCAAAATAAAAGGTGAACGACCAGAAATATTTTATACAAATAAATTTAATAACACGGTAGTATGTAATTTGAAAGAATATGCATGAGAATATGTACATTGCAGTTTATTTCACCATTCATGCAGAGGACGATTTGGACACATGGGAGATTTCAAGAGACCGTAGGAGAGGTGAGCAGAACCCATCCTCCCTCGGCTCTAAACAGGGTACCACAGATGAAAAAGAAATCGTAGTATGCAGACTCAACAGAAACAAGATTCCGTAATTACTGATAACTCAACGTTTATTATATTAAAAAAAGGATCACTGAAAATAGTAACATTTGTTCTCCACTCTCCATCTATATCCTTTTCATTGGTCCAATTTCCTTGCAGATTCGCGATTCTGAAAAATAAAATAAATATGCTTTAATTTAATGCAGTTTAATTTAATTTGAGTAAAATACAATATTACCTATGTAATTGCTTATACACTCATACATCAATACTTATCAACATTGTTAATAGTTCGTTCATACGGATAAATAATTTGTTGTTAATTTTAATTTCTATTTTAACAATTTCTTATTATTGTCCATTCAAGTGGACACCAAATGATACGTGATAAGGTGTTCACCATTTCCCTGTCTTTCTGTCCTGTGGAGAAGTCCACACACTTTTTTTCCATTAAACGATTGTTTTCACGGCCATACATGAAGTGGATCTTGATTTTCACAGTTATATTTAAGTCGTTTCTCTGCCTCCTTGTCACTACAAGAACAATAACTAAAAGAAGAGTCTCATACCACTGAGTGAGAGTTAAGGACGGACCTCTGAATAAGTTTCAGTATAATTCAAGATTTTCTATGATTAAGTATTAATGATATACGCATTTAGCAACATATTACAATCATTTTCTGTATGCTTCTATTAAACCTAGCATTACCGAGTTATTTTTGGTAACGTGCTTTACTAACCATGGGCAAAAAGTGCCCATATGTTTAATTCCTTATTATGATTATAATATTGTAATCAGATATGTTTATCTTGTGAACAGAAATAATTTATAATGTAAATAGAACGATTTGATTAAGTATACATTGTTACATAACAATTAAGGTAATTAAAAGAAGTGTTGGATAATCTTGTTGTACATTGTTAAGTTTCGAAGTTCATCATCACTTGACATCCTTCATTTAAACCACTATCAATCATCCTAATCTTTTCAACAATACGTACAGGTTAAATACAACCCACAAGTAAAACCTGCACTTATTGCTTATGGCACTACAGAGTTGCCAAAGTAAATCATAGCCTTCATATATTTTTGTCACAAGTTTTACCAACCATGAGCAAAATTGCCCATGTCCGAAAATATTTCATTAAAAAAATCAATAAAGTTGTTTCGTAGATTTGAATGTTAACGTAGAATTAGATATTATTGACAAATAGAATAAAAAATGTTTGAATGCATTTAAAGCTCACTATGTTTTAGAAACTAACTAATGGTCAGTTTTTGTCCATGCTTCGTAAAGCTAGGGTTAAAATATTTTCTCCTTTCCCGAAACTTGAAGGGTTTATACGTTTCGAACATCATCTGTATTTGCTGTTCTTTCTACAGTGAAACAGGCGTTCTTTTTTCATAACTAATCCATTTACTATGTTGCCCGTTCACACCTGTTCCCTGATCTGTAAAGAGAAGTTCTTAAGAAGGGACCAGTTTAACATGTTGGGAAGCAAATGAACGCCCTGTTGGATGATGCCAATGCAAGAGATACTATCGAAGCCATTTACAAGTGAGCCAACTGCAAATAAACACATTAATAAATTGAGAGAATGGACAAAATCTGCAGCTCTGTTGCCAGAAGTAGCCAGGCAGTATATGACAAAGCGATCCCTTCTTAGAGAGCGAATAAAAAAACGACGCTGGAATCCGTCGTTGCCCCACACCGCTGATAAAGAGAAGTTAGTCAAAGAAGGGACCACTTTAACATATTGGGCAAAGTAGCCAAGCAGTATACTCTAAGCGGTCCCTTCTTAGAGTTGTCTCTCTGTAAGCGACTGTGCAAGCGGCGCCCTCACCAGGAGCTTGTAGAGGCGCAGGGGGTGGGGGTGCGGGCGGGGTCGGGGACGCGGGCGAGGGGCGCGGGGACGGTCGTCCGCCTCCATCAGCAGCACGGCGCCCTCGGGCCCCGGCCCCGCCGCCGCCTCCGCCGCCTCCTCCGGCCCCAGCACCACCTCACTGCCCTCGCCCTCCGCCTCGGCCGCCACCGCCGCAGCCGCCTCCATAGCCGCCAAGTCCACGCCGGGGCTGCGCAAGAAAAACAAAATAAAATAATAAGACGCTGAAGAATGTACAGCCGATCCGGTGGCCGAGATCGCTAAGTCTCGTAGCGATCGCGGACCGAAGGATTGCGGGTTCGTCTCCAGCCTCGAGCATGGTTGTATTTGTGTTCGTTCTTTCACCCTTTATCATCACCACATCGTTTCATCTCCATATTTACCATAACGTTAACTCCAATAGTGGTCGCTAAAGACCTGGAAGTTGATGCGACCTTAACTTACAAAAAAAGAATGTACAAGTGAATCCTTGGTGCAGAAACCCCTTATGTCCATTCGTTTACCGATTTTGAGGTATTTTTATATTTCTGACTTTTGTATTATTTTCTTTTCACAATAACTTATGGCCATTCTTTCAACTTTCAAGAGTAATTTTTATTTTAATAAAATACATCACAATAAAAGTAGTTTATGCAATTAGTTTATAATGTTAAGCTTTATTGCATGAGTACATGTTTTGAAAACGAGCGACGTTAGGAGCGAGTTTTCAAATTTGTACGAATGCAATAAAGCAACATTATAAAAGAGTTGCATACGCTATTTTTTTGTATAACAGCATTATAAATTTACAAGAGAATCAAACTTAATTTCGCGAAACAACTTTCTTCTGATATCTCGGGTGCTTGACATCCAACGCCCTCTGGAAATCAAATTCAAGATGGCATTGTTGACATTCGTGCGAGAAACGGTGGTCGCTGTTCCGTCTTCTTCTACCTCCCACGTTTCTCTCGCTACTATTGGCTGAATGTGTGATGACGTCATGTCGCGTTTAATAATGGCGATGACGTCATGTAGCGTGCGATAAAATACTGGATTATGCACGATTCGGGTATCGAAAGGGTCGTTTATAATGATGGTATATAAAAATATTTACATCACATTTAAAATACACACAATTTTTGTTAAATAATTTGTTTAATGTTAAATAATTGTTTATTCAACAAAAAACGGTTTATGTATTTTAATGATGTGAATATTTTATTTTATTGTGCTGTAAATATTTTATTAAAATAAAAATGACTATTGAAAATTGGAAGAATGGACATAACTTTTCGTGAAAGATTTTTTTCCTTTTAGAAATTCGTGGAGAGCAAACATGAAGCGTTTCTGCACAAACTGGTTGAAGTGGTAAATAGCAGTTTCAACATTGCATTCGTGGTTTTAAGATATGAGGAAGGAGCCTAGCACGGTGTAAATATTGAATTCATCCACTAGTTACTTCTCAGAAGTTCAGTTTCCTAACCATTAAGGTTTAAGACGTGTTCTCGATCAGGTTGTGAAATTCCCTATACTACAACGATGCAATTATGTAAACGGTATGTTGTGAAACTTCCTACGCCATATCTGAGCGGTCGTTTATTTCCTTGTGGACTTAGAGAATTTGTACTTGTGCGCTATTTTCAGAACAGAATCTTAACATGTTTACTTTCTTCATTATAAACAATTTTATAGAACAAAAGAACTGAAGAATATTTTAAAATTAGGTTAACAAAATAATGTCTGAACATCAATGTTCAATTGAGAGGGCTGTAATATAAGCAGTTTATTGAATCTTTCAGATGACGCAAATTTGAAAAAATATAAACCCTTCCATTAACGTTTGTACAGTTTCCTAAACTATGTAGATGCTGGCTTCAACTTTGAAAGGTGGGGTATTATTTTAATCTTTAAAGGACGTAGATAAAACTATTTGGATTCGCATCCTAAAGCCATATACTCGTAGGTGAATAATGCCAACACGTTCGTAAAAAGGCAAACTCACCAAACAACGAAGGCCCATAAAGTTTCCCGAGAATAAAGGAAGAATTCCCTCCCTATAAACCTTCTTCGCTTTAATAAAGCACATCGAGTAAATACTGACATGTATACAATCTCAGTCGCAGTTAGATGATTTTATCTTTCATTACTCATCACTAGGGGGCGGATTTTGATGATCTAAAACATCCCCAAAATGATCAATGAAATGTTCTCCATTAATGCTTTAAAAATACCCTAAAACCAAAGAAAAATGACGTTAAAAATCAGTTCGGATGAACAACTCAAGCTGTTGTATACGTTACTGATGTAATTGAGACTTTTTTCATTCGTTCGAGTGAACTCAGCTTGCAAACTTTTGGTTTGGACTGGTCTTTACCAGGAAATCTGTCTGTGGTTATCCCAAAATCAGCCGAACCGGCAATACGTCGCCAGAATTACATACACGGCTGACAAAACCATTTATGAGCGAACAACTCGAATAGGTTTCTGAATAATTCTGTGAAGAACATTTTTTGCATCTCGTAAACATTATTTGAGGCAAGTGCCATTAAAATGACTTTAAAATCGATGAAATCAGCAAAAAATTCATCAAAAATGACAGGAAAAGGTAAAAAATGACTTCTTAGTCGAAATCAAAACAATGCAAAATAATGACCTGTAAAATTGGCCCATTTCCTTTTGTTATAACAAAATAAATTTTTATACTAAACGGCATTGTTCTAATGTGAAAAGAAAACAAAATAACATTTCATTAAAATCTGCCCCCTACTCATTACATAATGGGATAACAATAAAACCAGAAAAATATGTCCTATAGGCTTTCTAAAATGGAGATTAAAAGATTCACAACTCAATTTTTGTATTTAAGTCGCATACCAATACCATTTCGTAAGGTCCTAGGTTCGAGTCAGGACGGCGGCAGGATTTTCGACACTAGCTTTTCAGCTAGGTCGAATTCAGTCGCTGTCTGGGCGAGAATTCTAGTGGTTGGCTGCTCTGATCGGTAGTTTTCCGTGTTTTTTCCGATTAACACCAGGCGAATGCCGGAGCAGTACCCTAAAAAACCGCGCCACGGACCGCGCGCGATCATTCCTTCCTCTTCCTTGTCATATCCTCACCCCTTACACTAACATGCACTACACCACAACACATGCCGGGAGACCATTCAGGGACTTAGAACGTGTCCCGGCTGGGGCGATGCCCCGCTGGTGGGAGTTCTGATTGGGGGAAACCCAGCTAGCCGACGGTAGGTCGGCGCCGGATCTCGCCATTCAGTGGGAGAAGATCGCCGCTACCTCCCGATGGCAAACACGCACTACACTTACGAGACTAATGACCTCAATAGTTGATGCACCCGGAATCTCAATCAATCGAGCGTGCCTGCAGTGTAGTGAGAGATTAAAATCTTTGGTCGTATACGACCGTGTCCGCGCGATCGTGAATTCGGCCTAACGCGGATTCATTCGGAAATTGCAGGACTAGCCCGAGCTTTGCCACAAAGACCAAGCGTCGATGACTTATACCGACAGGGCAAATGCAGCGGCAGTGTCGGCCGCGAAATGGAAGACTTCACGACGGAAAATTATAACCCGCTTAAATAATTTGTAGCTCCAACACCAACACCTAAAACAATATCGTTTATTTTGTTTCTTAGCAAATGTTTGCATTCCATATTTGAGAAAGGAATGAACGTAACACATCTTCGTTTATTTAAAAAGCGTTTCTTTCGCAGATGTTGAATAAATTTGTGAGAAAATGACAATTTATTGTGGCATGTGTTGTATCCGGAGGTAATTTTTTGAATAAATGACTAAACGATATGAAATAAATACATATTTAAAAAGAATTGAGACTTTTGTAACTACAGTTCAGGTCTGTGACAACAGGCTGGAAGGGCGTAAGGCAATAACGAGATGAGTTACACTAGGACCAAAATCGATATATTAACATTTACGAATAACGAAACGCTTGCTGTAGTTGGCGTGCATAACCTTGTTACTATCCTGAGACTTTCAATTGTGAATTCAGACAATTTTAGAACAACTCAGCAAACAGAATCAGTCAAGGTATGTACTACTTATAATAACAATATACGTCTTCTAACAATATACATCTTCTACTTAACATACAGCATCCATAACTATATACATCTTCCTTAGCTACTTTAGCGTTCATTTTTTCAAATCGCTTTTGTTTCGCGAACGAGAACAACGAATAAAGCCGTGAAACCAGCTCCGTGAACCGCCTTGATGACACGCTCGTAAACAACGTCGCCCGTGTAAGGCAGCGCGTGTACGCGGTCGCCCTGCCCGCCCGCAGCGCAGCGCAGCGGCTGAAGGTAAAACCGCGCGGGGCTTGTTCCTGCGACGCCCGCGGCCCGGCCGCCCGCCCGCACGCGCGCACGCCTGCTCTGCGACACGACCTTTGCCAGGGCACGCCTCCGCACGGCTCCTTACCCAAGCGCTCTTGCTATTGGAGTTATCGCTACATCCCGGAAGTTCAGGTATTTATTTTAGCTAAAACAGGCATGCAAAAAAAAAGGTGTTTGTTCTCGCTAAAGTTACGGGTAAAGACATAGAAAACATTAAAAAATCATCTTTAAAATTAATTAGTGTAAAAATAATAATTAAAATGATTCGTCGTACGCATGCACGTTCTGCGGCACGCTCGTGTCCCGACCTACTCCAGGACATGTCTCCTTAACCGCTCGCTAACCGGATGGACATTCTAGCGGAAATAACCTGGCGTGCCACCGATATTTATTACAAGAGCCCGGAAGTTCAGGCAGTTATGTTACCTAAAATAGGTAAAAAATGGCATTTAATTATACGAAAAGAAATGCAAAAGAAGAAGGCATTTATTCTGACTAAAGTGAAGGACAAAAACGTAAAAAAATATCAAGCATCATCATCATTATCATCATCTTCCTTTACAGATTGCCTGTTCTGGCGGGAGAATTCTAGCGGCTGGCTGCTCTGATCGGTAGTGTTCCATGGTTTCTCCGATCAACACCAGGCGAGTGCCGGAGCAGTATCTTAACAAACGGGCCACGGACCGCGCGCAATCTTTCCTTCCTCTTCCTTGTCCTATCGTCTCCGCTTACACACACACATTTCATTCGTTTCCCGACCGGTCCCTTCTTACAGTACCATCCCTGACACATTTATTTCGAGACATCGAAGAAAAACTTCATGACGGGGAACGTTGCGAGTAGTGATCGCAAATGTTACTATAGCATTGACACATCGCTAAAGGGTTTTCAATGTGGATGAAAACATCGACGAGAAAATATCGATGTTAAAAACATCAATGTTTTAATTATAGACTAATTAACACGATATTTTCGTACCTATTTTTAATTAAAGTACGTAAAAGGGATATATTTTATTGTTTGGTTACCAGCATGTTAGTAGTATGTAAAATTATTATCGAATGTAATTATTTATTTATTTATTTTACGTCAAAAAACAGTTAAAAACTGCGTATGACGTGCTATGGGGAAAAGTGAATTGTGTGCACATTTTCAAAATTCTGTGATCCCTACTCTAAGTCATATACTACTTAAATTTTGAATTTTGAAAGGAGAAAAGAAACAAAAACTCCCATGTAATAAAATCTATTTTCATGGATAAATAAGCAATAAATTTTGAATTTTGAAAGGAGAAAAAACAATCAAAAAACTCCCATGTAATAAAATCTATTTTCAAAGATAAATAAGCAATAAATTTTGGCTCTTATTACTTCCTGCCGCGACATGGAAACGATAATTTGAATAATTGTATTTCCCACTGAATTCTAGAAGACGTGCACAGGAAATGAAGTTACATTTATGTCTAGAAGCAAAACAAGGGGCCATCTCAGCATTTGCTCAATGGATCAGGAAACTGGACGAAAAACCTGATCGAGATGGGGTCATTGACCGGAAGCTGTAGTACAATAGTTGTTACAGGTTGTTTATACTCATTTACACAGTTCAAATGGTAAATAAAGCATTATGTATCATTGTTAAAATTAATGTTAATTTTCTTGTGAAGCTCAGTATAGTGTCTAATTGCATAGAAACAGTTATGCAGCAGAAACGATTTCACTTGGATTTAAACTTTTCTATTGAATTTAATCGTTTAATGTCATCTGGCAAAGTGTTGTAAAATAATGTGCATGTATTGTATGTGAATTTTTGTAATGAGCTGTTGATACTGTCACCTGGTGAATATGATTTCGACGTCGAGTGTTATAGTAATAGATTTCGGCATTTTCTGAAAATATATTTCCGCCCTTGAGCAAGTCATTTTTACAAAACCACTGATTCGTAAATAAGAAGACACGGTAATGGTAGAATTCCTAGATTAATGAAGGAGGCTTACATGAATCACGTGTGTGGATTTGGTTATTATTCGTACAATTCGTTTTTGTAATCTAAAGTCTGGGAGCTATAAGATGTATTTCCCAGAATATTATGCCATATCTCAGGCGGAATGAACATTCCGAAGTATACACAACGAGCAGTATGAATGACAAAATTTTTTCTTAACAATAATTTGTGTTCAATTCTTTAAATGGACGTTCCATTTAAGGTTTGACTGAATTGAGAGACCTAAAAATTTTGTTGCCTTAACATCATTCAATGGTACATTGTTCATTGTCAATGGGGCACAGAATTGTTTATTTGAAATGGAAAACTGCATTAAAACCGTTTTCTTTTCGTTCACTATTAATTTGTTATTTCGGAACCAATTTGAAACATCTGATATTGTACTATTTACTGTTTCTTTATTGCAAAGGATGTTCGTATCATCCGCAAAGAGAACCGTTCTTCCGTTTCGAATCGTCGAGGACATATCGTTTACGTAAAGTAGGAACAGAATAGGGCCTAAAATCGATCCTTGAGGAACTCCATGCAACGGGCAAAGAGTCGGAAAGGTGCGTACGTAATGTTCCATCATTCCAGTAAGGTATTTCAACTCTCTGAGATCGTTGTTTAAGGTACGAACATAACCAATCTAGAGCAATACCACGAATTCCATATGAAGGTAATTTGGAAAGTAAAATGTCATGATCAATGACGTCAAAAGCTTTGAGAGATCTAAAATAATCCAATAGGTGCCTCGTTTTGATCCAATGATGAGGCGACATCTTTAAGAAAAGAAAATATAGCTGTTTCCGTTGATTTTGATTTTCTAAATCCATGTTGGCAATCTGAAAGCGCGTCGTGTTTAGTGAGAAAGGTTTCCATTCGTATGTAAAAAAGTCTCTCTAATATTTTTGAAAAGACTGATAGAAGAGAAATGGGCCGATAATTTTGAATTTCATTTGTGTTGCCTTTTTGAAAAGCGGCTTAATTTTAGCTGTTTTGAAAATATCTGGAAACGTTCAGTGCATAAAGATGCATTAAATATGTGAGTTAACGGGTGTATAATGGCATACGCACAAGTCTTTAACAAAGAATCCGGGAATTCATCTAAACCGGACGAATATTTATTTTTTAGTTTACCGATTATTTTGAGAATTTCATAGGAAGAAGTTTCGGAAACGAACATTGTGTCTACAATTTTGGGTGAACTGTCTGTTTTTGAATTTTGTGCCTGAAGACCCTTAGTGAGTTCAGGAGCAATTCTCGAAAAGTATTGTTAAAGAGACTAGCCACTGTTGCCGGATCGTTCACATTTATATCGTTATATTTTAAAACAACATTCTCTACAGGTTTTCTAGTTGATTTGGTAGTATTTTTATTATATTCCATTGCTTTTGTTTTATTATTTGAATTCAAAATATCCTGATCGTTTTTCATGATTTTAGCCTGCCTTATGACTTTTCATAACAATGTTTTGTATTTTTTAAAGTACATAAGGAAATCTTGAAATACGTCATGACGTTTAGAAATGAAAGAAAGAATTCGCTTGTTTTTACAAGATGTCCTAATTCCTTGTGTTATCCAAGAATTGCTTTTCCGTGAAATATTTAATTTTCCTTTTTGAAGAGGAAAGCAAGTGTTAAAATGAAATGAAAGAGTTGAAAAAAGAATTATATTTTTCGTTTGTATCAGGTATTATAAACCGTTTCCCATGACTCCTGTATCAAGTAATCAATGAATAATTTAATTTTACTTTTAGTAAACAATCTAGTCATACGTATATTATTTATTGTGTCAGTAAGAATTGGTGCGTTATTTATAATTTAATCAAACTTTTGTTTAATCTTCATATAGAGTTTAAAAAATTTGGCCAATTTTTTTTTAGTAGTTTTGTTAATTATAATTTGATCAATTGCCTTCATCGAATGTTGTGTGATCCGTGTAGGTACATTAATTGTAATGTCTAAATTGAAGGAATTAATTAGATTGAGAAACTTTTCTTTCTCGCAAGATTCGACCAGAAAATCAATGTTAAAATCTCCGCATACAACAATGGATTCAAAAGAGCGATTGCTGACGTTGTTAAGTGTTATCTCCAGGTTTTCTAAGAACGAAATATAATCTGCAGTTCTCTTTGTTGGAGGTCTGTAAATGCAAAGTATTATCACTTTTAGTGAAGTAAGATGCACAACAGAAATTTCGAAAATATTTTCAATGGAGTATACATTTAATTCCGCCAAGGGAATGTAAAGAACTAAATTAACAATAAAGAACATTGTGTTTTGGTATCGATTTCGTGTTTCTCTGTCGATTCAGGCAACGACATGCCTGGCGATAACGTACATTCATAACACGAGCAGCTCCCAAACTTCCTCAGATTGCTCAGGCGAAATGTGCAGCGTGATAAAGAGGATGACGCAAAACAACGATATTGCTGTGCATTGCTGCTACTCTACAACGTTCTTAAACTTCATTATTTTTAAAAAAATATTTTAAAAAATTAAAAAAAAACATGATGTTTTTGCAACAAAATATCGATGTGAAGAAAACATGGGAAGCAAAATATCGATGTTTCTCTAGTGGAATACTTCGATATTTTTTTCCATCCCCAGTTGCGAGCCGTACCTGAGCAGAGGGAGGCGTCCGGCGTCAGCGGGCAGGCTGTCGTCGTCGTCGTCGCCGCCGTCGTCGTCAACCGCCGCCTCCGCCGCCTGCGCCGCCGCGGCGCGCAGGGCCCTCGCGTCCAGGTGGCGCCACACGTCGTCCGGGGGCGGAGGCAGCGCCACGCGCGACAGCACCCACCGCGCGTCCTCCGGCGCGGCCAGCAGCCCTCGGCCTCGGCCCACGCCCACGCCCACGCCGGCGCTCAGGGCGTCCCCCACCGCCGCTCCCGCGCCGCCCCCGCCGCCGCCGACGCCACCGCTGCGCTTCCCGTGCGCTGCACACACACACACACGAAAAACGAACTTATAACATTCAACAACAATATATTGGCATCATAAACAATCCATTAACATGGTATCGTAGGCTTCCGCGGCCAGAGTCATGATCTGGGCTGTCCGGGTGACGCCGCGTCGAAGACTGGGGTGCCGACGTTTCGACCAATATCGCGGTCCTCTTCAGGGCTGTACTGAATCGCAGTACAAGCCCTGAAGAGGACCGCGATATGTCGGTCGAAACGTCGGCACCCCAGCCTTCGGCGCGGCGTCACTCGGACAGCCCAAATCAATTCATTAACATTATTACATAGTGTAACTCACTAGTGTACAATACACTTCAGTTTTCTTGATATTCCACAGCGGGGGGTATGATAAGAGGACGGCTGTGGTTACGTCACGGTTTAAGAGGGCGTACCAAATGTAGGCATGGACTTAAGACGCCAATGCGTGCCATGAGAAATGCTACGATTGTTTTGAAAGTACGAGGTGGTTGTTGCCAGCATTGTAAATTGGTACGTGCCGTTCCGAGTCGTACCTATGTATCTCAACTGACTGTGTAATTCAGCGCTGGACGAGGACTAGGAAGCTCGTGTATCAAGAAAACGTGCGCTATCAATACTGTAACGGAATACTGTGCGGATTCGGTGGTATAACGTTAAGCGTATCGGGCTGTTGTACCCAAGTTTGCGGGTTCAAACCCGAACGAAGCCGTGCATGGCGAAAAAATCCTTCGTACGCCTTCCTTCGGAGGGGAAGTGAAGCCGGCTGTCTCATGTAGTAGATTTACTGCATGTAAAATATCGACAAGCCTGAAGGAAGCCTCTGAGCTAAATTCAAATCGCCTGTTTCGTCGCCCAACATAATACCTTCCTTCTCCCGTAGATGGTGAAAGGAGCATAGCAAAATTTGCGTGGTCAAGCGGGCCTGATGGCCCGAATCTCACAACGTAAAAGTAAGGCATTAACTAACACAGCTGTAACATAATGTTTTTCAGGCCATAAACGTATTCTACCGATTTAATTATGAACTATTTTATATTACTCACAATGTACACCATGCGTTTATGTCACCCCATGCATTGTGAAGAGGTAAACGCGATAAGATAATGAGATGAACTGATGGTAGTCTAGTGGCGCCGTGAATCGGAACTTCCTAGTAACACACTCTGTTTCCGTATATCAGAAACGAAACGCTTTAAGGAAAATAATCAAACTAAAATACGAATGATACTTATTTTATTGACTTGCTTGATACTTACTTTATTACATATACGATTTGAAAAATAAATACATTTTTTTAGTCGTGAAATATAGCACAATTTTTTGGAGGAGTAATACAATTAAGTTTTGTTTTGTTTTTTCTCAAGCAATGTTTACTTCTGAACTTTTTATTATTTTTCTCTTAATTAAAATAAACAAATGTAATGAAAAATAATTATTGCAAGTAAAAATAAAAAATCATGCAATAAAGGATTAAGTGGGTTCCACCTTCTGTGTATGTTCTTACTGTCCCACTTTAACGGAAACTCATTTGGATTATTATGGTAATGTTTTGTTGTAGACTGTGATGTATGAAGCGCCAGTATTCACTCAATTCACTTAAATTTAAATTTAAAACACAAAGAAGCCATTTTGTATTTATTTGTTTGTAGAAACAAAACGATAAAAAATCTGTGAATCCTGCCGTGTTATAAACTTTCACGACTTTAAATAAATTTAATAAAAAGAGATGCACTGTTGCGACGAGACACGCTGTCACACAGCTAATTCTGAAGTAAATACAAAAGTTGAGAACTTATCTAAGATCATTCTATTTTTGCATAAAGTCGTTTCTTGCAGACGGGAAAATTTTTAGTCATGCAGCACAGACACAATTAAACTTCTGAAAGTAGAACATAAAAATTTAATATATTTTGGTATATAATTAAAGATAAACTTTCTTCTCAAATAAATAACACAAGCGGAACAGGTTATCACATAAAAATGCGTTACAGAATTCGAAAATCACTGACACTGTTACAACAATAAAGTGCACTATTTTCTCTTTATTGTTAGTTCGCGGTTGTTTGAATTCAATTTTTCGACGTCCTGTTATGGATCTCTTGCGTCACGGAGATGTGATAGATAAAATGAAAGTGCCTAAAAGTAGCAGTCTTCATAAAAGTTACATTAGTATCTGCTCTCACCGTCCTGGTGAACCTAACCGTTTATCGAAATATGATGCCCAAAATCGATTTCGAACTAAACAAAGAACTACAGATTCGAATACATTTGGTAAATTTTATTTTAAAAAGTTTCAGAGCAAATACTTGCGAAACAACACAAATGTACGATGACACAATAAACGGTTTATTAAATTTGATTGAAAGGAAGAATAAAATATCGCTTTAGCAGAAGCCTTAAACGAACGTCTTAGAAAAATGACAAATATTATAAATACTTATATTTAATAACAAATTTAAATTATTATTACTATTATATTATTATTATATTTATTTTTATTATTATATTTATTATTATTATTTATATATATTATTATTATTATATTATTATTATTATTATTAAAATGTTCGTGAGCAACACGCGCATATGGAGGAATTGGTGTAGTTACTATTACAGTAACTTTACTTTTACTACAGTTACACTGTAACTACAGTTACTTTTCAGAAGCAAACGAGGAACCATCTCGGTATTCGCTCACAGGATTCCAGCAACACCGGACGTCAATCACGACCAAGAAGGGGATTCTACTCAGGAGCTCAATAGGTTGCTCAAAGAACATTTCGAAAAAAACTCACAATAAAACTAGAATACTTGTGATAGATTAACAACTAGTGGTGCAACCAAATGGCACAGACTTTCTCATAGTAAAGTTTTCTAATTTCCTTGATGTGGGCTGGCTGGACGGTCTTGCCATATCCTCTTGCCACCTGCCATCTATGGCCCCCAAAGTACATGTTTTAAACATTTTCTCAATTATTCGGTTTCCTAGTACCAGAAACAAAAAATAAGAATAAGACGTGTATGTGTATATATATATATATATATATATATATATATATATATATATATATATATATATATATATTGTGACGTACCGGGTAGGCCGGCTTGTTCTCAGTAAATTTATTTGTAAGGGACAGGTGTTCTTTCTCGTGAATGGGCTCAGGGTTATTAATCAACACCACTGTTCCGTGAACAAATAAACTGAACTATTTATTAATTCCATACAAATCACTAATGATACAATATCTATGGTGGTCTTTACCCTTTTCTTTCATATAACCCAGAATCACTGTTAGTCTCTCGATTTTATCGATCGAAGAAATATTTACCGTTTACTTCTTCCTCTACGAGCGTCGGCGGCTTCGGGACTCTCGGTTGCCTCGCACTGGCGTAATCTTCCTGATCTGTGTTACTCCAGATAGCAGCTATCACTTTGGCAATATGTCCGATCGACTATTGATGGTTATCAAGCACAAATTGTCCGTCAATTAATCTTTCTGCACTCGTTCGTTCGCGATACTATTTTGCTTTTCGCTCGCGGAAGCTCCAGATACGTCCTTCCTCGCCGGCGGCCAGCGACACTGACTCCTCGCGGCGTCGTTCCCACGCTCCGGGCCAACCGACCACCCTTCGCCGCTCGTAACCGTTTTCGTGGCTGCGAGCGCCCTCTTGCAACCGTTCTGCCGTGTTCTTGCTTGATGTCTCGCCGTTTCTTTGGGTGGAAACGCGGTGCGTTTCAATATATATATATATATATATATATATATATATATATATATATATATATGTGTGTGTGTGTGTGTGTGTGTGTGTGTGTGTACATATATGTGTATTTATAGATATAGATATATACATGTAGATATGTATATACTACTTTATGAATACTAAAGTAGAATAAAACCTCATTGTAAATAGCAATTAAAAAAAAATTGGAGCCGTTTGTAAGAAAATGGCGTTTAAGCGTTACTGTAAACGCGACATTTGAAGGTCTTTTTCACAAAAATATTTTGAGTTTTCAAAAAAAATTCATTGGAAGTTATTTGAGCGGAGGAGCCTTTTTGTAATATTCCATGCTCATTAATGAAATGAAAAGCAATTCAGTTATTTTTAGCATTTTTATCTGTCCAGACCAACTAAACCTATTTTGATGGAGTCTTCATCGAAAAGTAGAGCATTTTGTCGGGCAAAACTCAGATTTCAGATACTTTTATCAAATTATTATATCCTTCGAAAAAGAAGAATGTCTCATTTATTCTTTCATACAAATCTTCATCTTCATTCCAATTTTAATGAAAATACGTACAAGTGACCTTCAAACCAGTAGAAAAATTGTCTACAAGAGATTTCTTAAAAGCTACTCCCATTTCCATTTCCTAGTCAAACAAAAATTAAGAGTGGACCCTTGTTTTTTTTTTTCAGAAATATCTCCGGCGAGAAAATCCACTAAAATGAATGGAACTTGTTTGAAAGTCTATAATATTTTATGCTAAATTATTTTAATTAGTTTCGATAATGGTTTAGATTTGGAGTAATGGAAGGTCAAATTGTTACTAGATGTTTGCTGGGAGTATGTAACATTGCCTGTTTACAAATGCCTGTAGTCACGGTGGCGGTAGCGACGATGGATCGTACGGAACATTGCAGGGAGATTTGAGGAAGGGGTGTGACTTGTGGAGGCAGAGCGAATGGTAGCAGGGGAGGGTGAAAAGGAAAAGAATAGATCTGGGCGTGAAAGTAATCACACACAAACAGGTAATCCTCAAGGAAAAAGCTTCCAGGATTTCCTTGGGGATTTCCTCTACCGAGCCCATGCTCACATGTGGAGGGTATTTTCCTGGAGGATCTCTTCCAGGAAAATGACTTTTAGATTTTTTACACGGCTACACAGATGTTCTGTCCTTTTTATTTCTACTACGTTAATCTTTAAAATTAACTTCCAACAAGCAAAGGTTATTCTCAAGCATTCGGATGAGTTTCGTTAAAAATTCGCGAGACATGACTGTGTCTCGTGAATTCTCGTGAAACGTGTTATTCTCAAGAACGACTGAGTATAAACGACACACATGATCAAGAGATCGGGGAAATCCGGCCTCAAGGCAAAAAAGAATTGAATTTGGGTCAGGATTTTTCGGCCTCCTCAGCGACCTCAAGGAATCCACCACGCACGTTGAGAAATTTCTCCTGACGTGGGTTGATCGGGCCAAGCCTTGAGGAAATCCCGCTCTTGAATGGGGATCTTAAGAGACGGGGCAGGAAGGCGGGGCGATATAGTATCGAGTGAGAATATATTATTATCGTACAGAGAAATCATTCAATTTTCGAATTAATAAATACTCGAGCAACGGAGGTACGTCAGCTTGTTACACTAACAATTATATTTGATCGTAAGGATATAAAAAATGTAATAACTTCCGAGAAATAACGTAAGGAATATTTTAATTATACGAAGAGCAGTGAAGAATTTGTAGGATAAACTAAAATACGTTACAATATACGGAAATAACATGTTCCTAAATAATAAGTTAAGGAAAAACATTGTTTCCCCAAGAGTGATGCTATTCTAGTTGTATCTGCGTCAGAGCAGAGCAAAATAGCACACTCAGACACACAGGGGAATATTACCTCTTTCATGCTAGTTCTGCACAGTCGCAGAATTTTTCCCATGACATTGAAAAGTACGCGTGTATGGTAGAAACGAGATGGCACGATGTTGTCACGCAACAAACGACTCTATGCTGATATTCCGTTTCTGAGGTTGCTGAAGCAAGTTTTTGTCTTTATGTTGCTTTATAACATCTCGCGTGAATGAATATTAATAATTCAGAGTGGTTGAACAACTCTATGCTGATATTTTGTCTTTTGAAGTTGCTGAAGCGATTTATTGTCTTTACGTTGCTTTATGACAGCTCGCGGGAATAAATATTAATAATTCAGAATGCTTGAACGTTTTTAACAGCTACCTCAAAAGAAATCATAAAATGTTTTGAACACAGATATGTACTACATCCACACACTGTGACCAATGATCCAAATTGAACGCAAATTATTATGAATCGTTGGAAGTGTTTGCATGGAATGATGTTTTTCCTCAATCAGGTTTTTGGTTAGTCCTTTGATAGAGAAAATCAAGTTGCATATGCAAAGAGAAATCGCAATATGATGTCTTAAGAATACTTAATACTGGACAATTATGGAATTTATATGAATAATATAGGAACTATTGTACAATTTAATCTACAGACAGTTATTAAACCACAGATGCAGTTCATTTCATTAGAGCTTGAGTAACTATAAAACAATTTCACGGTACTTCAAAATTTGCTTTCTGTTAATTTATGAAATAGCGTTCGTTATAAAAATAAAAACAAAGATAATAATCGCCAGTGTCGTTAGCCGAATTGCTTTACTGTGCTCCGTGAAGCCACGAAAGTGAAGCAATTCGAGACCCCACGGATTCCCGGAAGGGTGGCCGACTGGGAATTCCAGTTTCTGCTTCCGGCGCAGAGCTCCTAGCCGAAGGGAAAAGGCATCGACTGACACATCCCGACTTACGAGACAAGCAACAAATAACTCAACAGAGGATTACTCCAATGTATATACCTTCACTGTCCAAAAAGAGAGACGTGTTGCGTAAAAGAAGCAACGAATTAAAAACATCACAATAACAAATATAAATAAAAAATAAAAAACATAGTAAAATAAAGATTTTAATATATTTAAATTTTAAAATCAGACCAGTGGGTTCTTGAGCCCAGAGTGGATTTAGACATTGTAAATATGTATTTAAGTAAACAAATTCGGGTGAGAAATTAGTTTAATTTCACATACAGTTGCAAATTCTACAGGCTCTGAACAGATGGGGTAGAATCTTATACATTATTTGGTAGAATCGAGAAGCGTCGAACCAGCAAAAATATAATAGGATGTTCAAAGAGATCTCATCTTGTAGATTACAATGTGAGGAACGTTGCTTTAAGGCCTTTGACCTCAAAATTTTCGTTTTTAAGGTCCTAAAACGATTCGTTTACGAGTTATTTATCGATATAGATTAAAAAATTCTACCTAGTGTTGCGGGTTGCACTTGGAATTAATATTTAGATGCGTTTTGTTTTAAAAAAATCCTTCATATTTTTAAAGTCAAAGTGCAATTCGTCACATCTCCGTGAAATTATTTTTCTTTAGAGACCTCATTTATACAGATTGGTTGCATGTGAAAGCTTCAAAAGGTACTTATACTACTGAAGTAATATAAGAGGTGATGATACTGCTCGTTCTCTTAAGCATTTCCGATTGGACGAAGCGAGTGGGACGAGTAGTATTGCGGAGCGGACTGAGTGAACGAGACAGGCGTGGTATGACGGGCGGGCGGGGCAGATAACACATGATTGTAAAAATAAATATCTAGGCAACGCAGGGAAATCAACTAACATGAAATATCAAAAATCCTAAGGACAACCTTATTTAGGGAATTTAGAACGAATGAGACATATATTCCTAATTTCTAATATGAAATTTTAGTAATATATGAAATTGATGATGTTAAAACATCATTTTACGAGATGGAGAGATGTTTTTACTACAATAATATACCTACGGTACTCACCGTATATACCTACAGAACTCACCATATACGGTACTCACCGTATTTGGCGGGTATATTTACAGAGCTTTCCTTTTTTATGTTACTTGCGAGAACTGGGGAAGAATTTATAATGCCTCAGAATACATTTTACAAACCTCGTGGACTTCTAAGAGGAACAAAGATGCTCACTTAATGTCATTGAAAATGGGGAAATTTCAAATAATGTTATTGCATATGTGACATTTGCTCCAGTCTAGGAGGTGGGCACTGGTGTTCGGCAGTTAGACGAAATTTTTGCGTTACCATGGAACCTGCCAAAGACCACTACATAATGAGTTGCCTACCAAAGAGGAGGAAATGTGACAAGTTTCATATTTCCCACAAACAGGTTAGTTGGCAAAACCTGACCGTTTGGGGGCTTCGAGGATATAATGATAGCCTATTGGGCTGCTACACCGAAATTCGCGGATTCAAACCCGAAAAAATCCTTCGCACACCTTCCCTCGCAGGGAAAGTAAAGCCGACTGTCCCACCTTGAAGATCTAGATAGTGTGACGGGCGAAGAGAAATTAGCGTGGCCAGACGGATGAGAAGGCCTGATGACCTGAGTCTCGCCACGTAAAATAAGACATCACTGAATTGAATTTAATGGAATCATTTTCGACACCCTACGTGCTTTATAAGTATGTATCACTTATTCTGTGACAGCCTGTATATAGAAAACGGTCGGTAACACTGCGATACACAAAACGTAATGAGATGTAGCAATAAAGAAGGGAATAAGATGGTGATTGATGGAACTGGATCTGGAAGTTGGGAAAGGTCGGAGATGCCGCCGCTCCCGCCACCGCGCTTCGGCGGGGGGGGGGGAGAAGTGGTGGATGGGGCCGGTTAGAATGATTAATTGTTAGTGATTCCGGACGCATCAATTACCATGGTAATTAGTCCCGTAGGGGTAGTGCGTGCTTTTGGAGGAGAGGTGGCGGTGATCTTCCCCCACCGGGTGGCCAGATCCGGCACCTAACTACTGGAGTTTTCCCCAACCACGTATTTCTCACCAGCGGGGCACCGCCCCAGCCGGGACAAGTTCTAAGTCCCTGACCTGCCTCCCAACATATGTGGTAGTGTTGGGCATGTTAGTGTACGCGTGTGTGTAAGGGAGCATAGGACAAGGAAGAGGAAGGAAAGATCGCGCGCGGTCCGTGGCTCGTTTGTTAGGGTCCTGCTCCAGATTTCGCCTGGTGTTGATCGGAGTAACCACAGAAAACTACCGATCAGAACAGCCGGCCGCTAGAATTCTCCTCCAGCCAGTGACTGAATTCGACCTAGCTGAAAAGCTAGTGTCGAAAATCCTGCCGCCGTGAGGAGTGGGAACCTAGGACCTCCCGGTCGGAGGCGCTGCACTGACATCAGTTGACGCACTGAGCCACCGCTCCCGGTGGAGGGGGTGGTGAGGGCGGAGAGGGAGGGGGAGGGGTGGGATGTCGTTACCTCTATCTGGCGGCCGCCGCCCTCCTCCACGGAGACGCGCGCGCCGCGCCGGTTTGATGGCTTTTTAAAAGCGGGCGTTAATGTAATTATTAGCGCGGGGCGGTGGCGTGCGCGCGCGCGAGCGCACGTGCGTGCTTGCGTCGTGTCCGTGAGTGCGTGCGCCGCGCCGCGCCGCGTCAAGGGCGCCGAGCCTCTTGCCTGGTGCACACGGTGGCGTTTCCTGCAGTACTCCTTTATAAAACATTTATTTTATAAGGTACACGAGTTGTCTATTTTTTGCAACTGTTTAATACAAAATTACACTTCAATGTATTAAAGACGACTACATTATTACAGACACTTCACTATTTAGATAACAGTCTTTGTAAACTGTAGATAACAAACTCCTTTACTTCCAACGTTTCGGAGATCTGTTGGCTCCATCTTTAGACGTTAAATCAAACATTCATACATGAGATACACAGTAATTCTTGTCAACAGAATTGTAACGCCTTGTGTTCATTCAAAATAATGTAGTTGTCCTTTATAAAACGTTTCATAGAACGTAAATGTTATAAAATCTAGCATACACACGCCAAAAATCCGGAGATTTGTAATAGTATATTATGCAACTAATGTATAATGTTAAGCTTTATTGCATGAGTACTGCTCCGTTTGAAAAGGAGCTATGTTGGGGCGAGTTTTGCAATTTGCACGAATGCAATGAAGCAACATTATAAATGAGTTGCACACCTTATCGTTTGTATAATGTTATAAATTTATAAGAGTATGAAAGTTAATTTTTGAAACAACTTTATTGTGACGTCACGGCTTTTTGACACCTGGGCGATAAAACGGACAGCCGATCACTATCTCCTCACGATTCTCTCGCTGCGATTGGCTGATCGCGCAATTATTCGCACCGTAAACGGCAAATACGTTCTAATTCGTGCCATAAGATGTAATTTTGTGAACGAAAGAAAGAAAATATCAATAAAGAAAAAGGTCGTTTATAATGCAGAAGTACGAACAAAAGTTGAAGTAGAACATGTTCTATTTTCATCAAATACGTGACAATGAATCAGCGTTCGCCAATACCAGCCAGAGCAACCCAACAGTGAAAAAACCGCGAAACTGAAACGAAAACGAACTGCGCCGTATTTTCCCCTCGGACACACATTAGGTTAAGTTAGCTTACTGAAAGAGTATAGAGTAACGAAATGGCAAAGGAGGTTCGCTGTTGATGGTCGAAAGTGCGCTTCCAGATGAGAATCAGAAGTACCCCCACTTTCCTTTGGAGCATGATTGGGGACGGGATTTGATCACAAACCCATATAAAGAAGATGAGAAACTTGAAATCTCCCGTCAACTTGCTCTACGTTCCGGCGATACGTGATTATTACAATCGGCTCACTAATCCCTTGCGTAGTTAATACAGACAGGAATTAAGTGGAGTTTTTCAAGTACGTGAAAGGACCCTGAGAAAACAGAGAAATAAAACAACTGCATTCAAAACGGGAGACGGTAAAAACATTTGCAATCCTGAGGAGAAAGGGACACTACAAGTTTGAATTGATGACTTTGTATCATACGAGGTTAATGTGACGTCGTGTCGTCCTCTAGGGAAACGTGCTAGGACTGCTCCTTTTTAATGATATTAGTGACATTGGTACCAAAATTCGATCGTCAATAACATTTCGCGGTTGACTGTATTGTGTATCGAGAAATTAAAGACAAATTAGTTATTGACGAATTTCAAGAAGTGTTGATGAATTGTTGAAATAGTTCCTGGAAAAAGGAATGAAAATAAATCTTGATAACAGCAAAACAATTAGTTTTATGAACGCTCGACCACAGGAACCGTACAATACAATGCACCGAAATAAAATTCCGTGAATACGTAGCTGTATATATTTAGGTCTAATAATTCAAATCGATTTCAGTTGGGTTAACACGTTTGATATTCTGCACAGAAAGTTTGGAAAGTTCTGCATTTTCTTATGCGTGTATTACGGGAAAATAACTCTAATTAAAAAATTCAGAATAACAATTACTTGTTTTGTCCCGTCATGAAATGTGGAGTTTTGATTGAATGATTTACGATTCCGGGCGATAAACTACTAAGGTCATTAAGTGGTAGGTGCCGGTAAGTGTAGTGTTTTTTTATCTGGGTGAAAGCGGTGATCTTCCCTCCGGATTGCGCGCGGTTTGTGGTCCATTCGTTAGAGTAGAGCTTCGGCCTGGTGTTGAACGGAGAAACCAATAAAATTCATCGTTATGGCAACGAGAAAGATAATGTAGACATATGTTGTCAAACAATTGGACTGATAATAAAAATTATAATTAAAATAATTAAACACAATGATGTTTATTTTCTATTTCCAAACGAAAAATACTTAAGAATGCTGTAAATCTCATTAATTGACTTATGTGTGAGATTTATAAAACTAGTATACACGGTAGGTCTCAGAGAGAAATGTTATAAACCTCCAGGGCATGTACCGGTAGCGGTAGCTCAGTGCATCAACTGATGTCACTGCAGCGCCTCTGACCCATTAGAATTTTCGACACTAGCTTTTCAGCTAGGTAGAATTCAGTCGCTGTCTGGAGGAGAATTCTAGCAGCCGGCAGCTCTGATTGGTAGTTTTCCGTGGTTTCTCCGATCAACACCAGGCGAATGCTGGAGCAGTACCCTACCAAACGGGCCACGGCCCCGATCGATCTGTCCTTCCTCTTCCTTGTCCTATCTCTCCCTTACACACACACACACTAACATGCACTACACTGCCACACTACATATCCGGGAGACCGGTCGGGAGCTTAGAGATTGTCCCGGCTGGGGCGATGCCCCGCTGGTGGGAGAGTCCTGGTTAGGGGGAAACCCCACTAGCCGACGGTAGGTCGGCGCCGGATCTCGCCATCCAGAGGGGGAAGGTCACCGCCATCTCCCGAGAAAAAAAACATGCACTACACTAACGGGACTAATGACCGAAGCAGTTGACGCGCCCGGAAATACGAAAAAATCAATCAATCCGTTCAGGGTATGTAGGTGAGTCAAGGATGTTTACTTATATCACATACGTTTGCATCAGAGTTAGGCACTAACGCACCACTGGTTAAATTCAAAAGTTCTGAACCTTTGTAACATTTCATTGAACTGAGTAACTAGAATACGCATAAAAATAATAATTAGAATAAAGATATATTAGTGATGTTTCAGAGGTCGTTAAGATTGGTCGGGATGGCGAGGAAATACACCCGAGTTTTGTGCCCAATAATTGGGATGTCTGTCGGTGTGTCTGTATTTAGTAGGTATATAGTATGTCATATGAATGTACGGATGTATGAGTCACTCATAACTAGATCAGATTAAAAGGTTTTTAGTCTCAAAATTGGTAAAGGCTTCAGGAATAAGATTTAGTTTTGTTCTGTTCCGAAAAAGAATTAAGATATTTTACTTTTTAGGGATACTTTAACAATTTTGTTCCTACTTTTTTCTCAAATCAACAAAGTTGTATTTTTAAGTACGGTATAGTTTCGATTTTCATTAAAATCCGAATTAAACACCCAGAATATTAAAATCCAATACTATTTCTATCTCAATGCATTTTATCACTCAATTGTAGATACTAAATGATGTCAAGCACTTTTTAAAAAATAGAGAATATTTTTGATTTCTTGATTAGTGATTCGGAGCGCTAAGGTCATAAGTCCCGTAAATATAGTTCTTGGTTTATCGCAGTAGGTGGTGGTGATCTCCCCTGCTGGATGGCGAGATTCGGCGCCGACCCTACCGTCCACTTGCGGTGTTTTCCCCCACCACGTATTTCCCAGCAACGGGACATCGCCTCAGTCAGGATAAACTTGAAGCTCCCGACTGATGTCCCGGCAAATATGATAGTGCTTGTAAGTGTGAATGTAAGCGGTGAGGATAGGATACGGAAGAGGAAGGAAAGTTTGCGTGCACTCCATGGCTCAGGTGTTAGGTTACTACTCCGGCATTTGCCTGGAATTGATCGGCAAAGACACGGAAAACTGCAGACCTCCAGACAGCGGCTGTCCAACGGCACCACACAGTGTCGAAAACCTTGCCACCGCCAAGGCTCAAATCCTAGGACCTTCCCGTCAGAGGGACTGCAGTGACATCAATAGATGCCCTGAGCCACCTAAGCCGATGAATATGTGCAATATGCTGTCCATCTCACTAATTGTTCAATATTTTGACCGGGAGCGGTGGCTCAGTGCATCAACCAATGTCACTGCAGTGCCTCTAACCGGGACGTCCGAGGTTCGAGACCCGACGGCGGTATTTATTATTTTATATAATATTTATAATTTATATTATATTTTCGACACTAGCTTGTGATTTTCCTCCAGTCTTCTCATTCCTCAGTCGCTGTATGGAGGAGAATTCTGGGCTGCTGCTCTGATCCGCTGGCTGCTGTGATCGGTAGCTTTCAGTGGTTTCTCCGATCAACACCAGGCGAATGCCGGAGCAGTACCCTAACAAATGGGCTACAAGCCGCGCGCGATATTTCCTTTCCCTTTCTTGTCCTATCCTCTCCCCTTAAACACACACTTACACTAACATGCACTACACTACTACTCATGCCGGGAGACCGGTCGGGGACATAGTACTTGCTCCGGCTGGATCGGGGCGGTGCTTCGCTGATGGGAGATACCTGGTTGGGGAAAACCGCGCTAGTGGACGGTAGTTGACGCGTCCAGAATCAGCTATGAATCAAACAATTCAATATTTTGGCTAAAAATACTTCTTGTGAATTAGCAAGCAATCGTGTTTATACGAGTGTGTGAGCGCAAAGCCAATAACGTAAAGCTGCGTAGGCGGAGGCTGTGAGAGCCGGCGCGCGCTAATTGGCTGGTGTCCCGCGTCGCAGCGAAGGCGGGTCGCGTGGGCGAGTCGGCTCGCCGGTGCGCGCCGCCGGCAAACAACGCAGCGACGCGAGCGCTCCGCATGTTCTACAAGCAAATATATGAGTAACGTGCCTGAAAGAATACTTCACGCTCGGTTGTTGCTTCCCGTTGCTGAAAGTATTTTCCTACATCGTCCGTGTCGCACGTTCAATTCAAAATCTTGACGCTTTAAATGTCATGTTTGGTAAGATATTGAAAGGTTTGGCATTGAAATTTATTTCTTAACGCAAATAATTGTGTTATGATTCTCTGACCTTTATGTCTGAGATTGACGTATCCTGAATGATTTTCAAAAAATACTGTAAGTGAAGCAGTCTCTTTTCTCAATATTGAATATATTAAAATAATATAAATATACATTATAATAATATCATAGATGTCTATTCATTCTATTTTATTTTTTACATTATGGAATGCATTACTCATATTTAAATTAATTGAAGATTGCTTTTAAGTATCGCTGTCATAATCGAACACATTTTTCTGATATATATATATATATATATATATATATATATATATATATATATATATATAGAGAGAGAGAGAGAGAGAGAGACTTACATTTATACAGAATGTTTACATCTACATTATACAAGCATTCATTTCATTTCACATAATTATCAAAATCTGGAAATAGAAACAAAGAAATTTACAAAAAATATTATCGATTAAAACACACTTTTACTAACAAATTTACAGTTAATTTTTTTTTGTGATTCCCATATTTACTATTATTATATACTATTTATGTAATGAGATCAAAATTACGTTGATGAAGAGTAGGACTTTCCTGTATTCATCATATCACTTATTAATACCTAAAACATGTGATATCTGTTTATCAATGTTTATTTTTTTAAAATTTTTGCACAGGAGTTCATTTTGTTAGATAATGGGAATTTAGAATTAATATCTAAGTTTCCAACATATATACACATTCCATATCTCTCTCTCTCTCTCTCTTATATATATATATATATATATATATATATATATATATATATATTGTGACATACCGATAAGTCACGTTAAAATAAACTAACATTTATTTGTAGACAATATGGTGGAACATGCATTACGAAATATCACGAGAGCTAGAGCTTAGCAACGACCGTGAATAAACAATGTAGTTTTTGTTTTTTCTAAATGCATTAAGAGATGGCTTGGTGCCGAAAGTAGAAAATTTGGGATTGGGCGAAGAAGTTTAGACGATCAAAGTGTCAGCTACACCAAAATATAACGAACGTATGGATTGGCTGGGTGAGAGAAGGACGGTCAAATGTTATAAAAAAGAAGGTAGTTTAATACGAAGTCTTCCAGGGATGAATCATGCAGGAAGATTTCATTCTGCTCGGAAACGCGCTTCTGAACTGAGTTATATAGGGAACTTACAGGAAAATTTTAAGGTAATCGAGTTCGGGACTATGTCATAGGACGTAATCGGGACTGATAATTTTGATAGTTTGATACCAGCTTGGATAGGGGCAGAAGAGGATTTCGTGGAACTTTGGACTACGGCAAGCTCGCAAGATATTTCGACTGAGAAGTCTACGAGGGACATCAACGAAGAAAAGATAAGTTAACCGCGGTATAAATTGTAAATTGAAAGATATCTTGATCAAAGGCCTAAAAATTGTAAATTCACTAAATTGTTTGCTAAAAGCGTAAAAATAAACTTTGTTGAATTTTGTTCTTTAGAAAAGAAAGTGATCTTTCATTTAGTCAATCCGAACAGAAATGAACTAGGAATAGAATCATTCTATTTCAGATTCCCAGCTGCGCTGTATAGTCGGCGGATCCTATAATCCATTATAGAGGTAATAAGGATTATAATATATCGTGACCCATTGACCCAGCAAGCCGGACGCTAAGATCTTTAGCAGATATAAATGTAGAGAGAGGAAAATTTTGTATATCTCAATATATATATATATATTATATATATATATATAGATATAGATATATGTTGTAGATGTATGTTAAAAAGAACACGGAAGTTATTCTGTTATTCTTAGAAATAAAAATGTCTGAAAATATTACAATTTCATTCCTTTATGGTAATTTGCTAATTACACTCGATCATCAATAAAACAAAAAAGTTAAATTATATTTATGGAGCAAAATTCGACTTGCCGAGAGATGTGAAGACCAACAGGCAACTTTTCCCGCTACAACCCCTTCCTCTCTCTTTCTTTGTCTCTCTCTCCCTCTCTCCCCCCTCTCTCTCTTTATATCTTTTTTATAATGAATGTAGTTTTTATGTCGACCAAGAGGGCAGTAAAAGAGAAAATAGATACGTATCTTTTCTTATGAACAGACATCGTTATTTCCTAAGAGTCATAGGCATATTACGGTATTATTTCTGAAGTTAGTGCCTGTTATAACGGCAGTGGAATAAGCCAGACAGCGAGGGCAGCAACAGAAAAAGCACGTGAGGTTGTCCTCTGCTGGAGAGGGGTGTCGTACCAGAGATGTGTCTGATATATGGCGAGGAATACAAGACCATGAGAGGGTTTTTATGACTGAAAATCGGCGTTAAATTGGAAGATGAGGGAATGTGGAGTTCAACGAATATGTATGAAGAGAAGCGCCAATGCATTTAGACTTAGAAAACTGAGGTGAAGTGTGTTTTCCGTGTGAGTGGAGAAAGAACATGTGCGCAGCGTGCATAATGTGGAAAGTCGTACAGCGGAGGGGGCGACTACGCTTACAATATCAACTGCCCGAGATAACATTGCAAACACTGAATATATTTTCCCTGACATTTAACTAGCATTTATTTCGCAGCGGGCGCGAGGTGCTTTTTACTTTCTTATATACATACGGGAGTAATATACGTAGTATAGAGAAAGTTATGTAATGCTGCGGAAAATCGATTTCGAAATTTCAATGGAAATACACGTTTTGGTGTCCCCTGATTCCGAAAAAGTGTTTTTTTTAACGTCCGTCCCTCTGTCGTGTGTCCGTGTGTCCGTCCGTCTGTCCGTGTGTCCGTCCCTCAGTCGTATGTGAACTAACCTAGCGTCTAAACCACACGTACGATCTTTTCCAAATTGAAGAAACCGGTCCATCTAGCTTTAATTGAAGCTTTGAAATTTTGAAAAAATTTCTTTAACATTTTTTAGGGTACTTTACATGAAGCCCCCCGGACATTTTCAAAATTTTCTCTAAATTGACTCCAATATTGTTTTTAATTCTTGCTAGAACAGAGTAAAATACACTTATAAAAGTGGCATAGGTCCGACTTACACGGCTAACAATGAATTTTTGAAAATTGCAAAATTTGAATTTTTAAGTTTTTATTAAGGTCATGTAATTTTTTAAATTTAAGTTTGTGCAATAGTGCGTGCAATATTTGCAATTTAAAAAAATACAAAAACAAGATTTTCTCAAAAACGGCTCCAATTTTTTTCTTTAAATTTTTATTAGGGTTAGTGCCAAATTAACCATATACGACAATATAAACATTAAATTGATCTATTCTTTTTTTTTAAAAAAAAAATTACAAAAATTTACGTTTCTTGACATGTCTCTCACGTCGGTAATATGCACATTTCCATCGATTTGAATACATTATTGCATTTGTTAGTGAAAGTACATCAAATGAAGTTTTTCGAATAGATTCCTGTGAAAAAGAGCGTCAAATTTCGCATTTACAATAATGTCGCCATTAATCGCCATTTTCTTAAAAATGGCTTCAAATTTTTTTAATGAAGATTGCTTTTTAGTACGATGTTATAGCCTTCTTTAATATAATTAAAATATATTTTAGTTTCTACTATTTGAAAAACGAAAAGTTGTGAAAATTTCAAAAAGCATATCTTTGAGCTGGAATAGATGGAAGCAGGCAAGAAGGAGCGACATGACTGTATAGTACCAGTCCACACCAAGGAAATTAGAAAACATTACTACGAGAAAGTCTGTACCATTCTGTAGCACCTCTAGTTTGACGTATGGTATCTGGTGCGCTGTGTATTGCTTCCACCAATCTCTTATTTTCATTTAATAAATAGAACAAATTATATTAGAATAGGTTTTGGTTTATGCTGCAGTAATCAGCATTGTTAACACATGTTACAAACCAATAATAAAGTATTAAAAATCTTTTTATGACGATTAAAAAAATGGGAAATGCAAAATTAATCAAGAAATCAAGCTACCCTTGTAATCATTGTGAGATGTCTCTAACATTAGTTTGCTGAATAGATTGCATATTAATTTTCACACTTTACACTTTCTATTAGTTATGTGAAAGTTGTTTAAATACAAATTTAGATAATATATTTCTTTCCATCGTGGCCACTTGGGTTTCCTTTCGTTCTCAATGTACTGTTTTTGCAGAAATTTCTACTCCTCCCTCCCCCGTCGTGTTTTCCTAGATGAAAACCGAAAGTGTGTTAAAAATAGTTGGAACATACTATCAATATGTAAATTCAAACAAAAAAATGTAGCTGTTTTTGAGAAATTTTTGTTTTTAATTTTTTTAATATTGCACATATGCCACTCAATATTGTGCGAAAACTTCTAAAATTTTCAAAAAATATGCCTTGGCACTAATGAAAGAATTAGTTATGGAGGACAAATTTCATTTGAAGAAAATATCTCTATCTTCAATTTTGTAGTTGTAAGAAGTAGTGACGGCAAATTTTACCAAAACATCGATACATCGATATCGATATCGATCGATACATCGCTAAAAGGTTTTCGATGTTTCATTCAACCCATAAAAGTATCTCTCCCTCAACCAGCCGCAATTTACCCAGCTTCTTTGGACCTGTTCTTCCATAGATGGATTGAGATTTTTTCGGAGGACTTAATCAGATTATTTTTCCGTTGCCTTCCCTGATGGGGACGTATTATTATTATTATTATTATTATTATTATTATTATTATTATTATTATTGTTGTTGTTGTTGTTGTTATTGTAAATGAATTATGAGATGATATGAAGCTGATGAGAGATGAGGGGAGGTGATTGTGGCCTTTTGAACAAGTCCAGCATTCGTCTTATGACGAGGGAAACCACGAAAAACCCCGGTATGGATGGCCCGGGGATCATACCCGGACCACCCGATTACGAATTCAACGCGCTAAGTACTGAGACATTTCGCTCAGTAATTTAACTATAAAAAGTAATAAATATCCAAATAAAGTCTCCTAACCTGGCAACACTGGAGAAACGTTGCGAATAGTGAACGGTTTCGTGCCACCGGGTACCGGCCACGTTGATAGATGCCAGTGGCCGTTGGTTTTGCGCAATTTATAAAAACCAAGTTACTGTAAATTTTATTTATATCATGAGAATATTTTTTTGAAAATATCAATGTTTCTGAAAAAAATATAGCGATGTGAAGAAAACATCGAATACAAAACTTCTATGGTAGTACATCGATGTTTCTGGTCAGAAATATCGATATTTTAAATACATTCATGTTTTTTGCCAAGAGGCCGAAATAATAGAAAGTTGTGCAATTTTCAAAAATTCAGAGTTAATAGTGAAAATAAGACCTAGGAAACGTTTGTAAGGGTATTTCACTTTAATATTAAAAGAAAATTAAATTAAAAGTTTGCAGTTATTTTTGAGAAAATTTCAAAATGTCTCAGGAGTTTTATACCAAGTACCCCCAAACTTTAAAGAATGTTTTCCAAAATCGCGGATCTTTGAGTGGAGCCAGATCGACCAGCTATTATCAATTTTGGAAAAAATCGTACGAATAGTTTAAGTGCTAGTATTGTTTACGGACGGACGGACAGACGTTCTGAAAAAAACAGTTTATTAGTATCAGAGGGCCCCAAAACGTGTATTTGCGCTGAAACCTCGATTTTCCGCAGTATTACAAAACTTTCTTTATACTACGTGCGGATATTGCTCCATAAATACGTACATATACGAGAAAGTAAAAGTAGCTACCCATTAAGATTTTACGTAGTACGTAGCCAGGCAGTGGTGAACTCTGTTCGTGTAATAATGTTTCAGAAAATAAAGACAAAAACTGAACTCTGAATCTTCGAATGTTATCAAAAGAACACTGAAGACCCGAGCGGATTTTGATAGGACGATGTGTGGGGGTGGATCTTTGACTTTGCTCGGAATGAGAGAGCAAAAGGCCTATGGGAGAGCAAAAGGTGAATGGAATATACCAGCGACCCGATCTAGGATTAAAAGAAAATTAAAAAGGACTCGCCTTCGCTTATCCATATCTTTTTACACACGGAATAAAATTCCGTTTCCGTTCACCCTTCTATAAAATGGGTGTTTTTCATTATTTGCATTGGGATAAAAATGAAATTTTATTTTATGAAGTTATCTTTATAGGTATAAATGAATAATAGTAATGTTAACTAGTATTCATTTATACTTAAAGTTATTAACGTCATTAGGTCGACCGGGAGAGGTAGCTCAGTGCATCAACTGATGTCACTGCAGCGCTTCTGACCGCAAGGTCCTAGGTTGCAATCCTGACGGCGGCAGGATTTTCGACACTAGCTTTTCAACTAGGTCGAATTCGATTGCTGTCTGAACGAGAATTCTAGCGTCCGGCTGATCTGATCGGTAGTTTTCCGTGGTTTCTCCGATCAACACCAGGCGAATGCCGGAGCAGTACCCTACTAAACGGGCCACGGAACGCGCGCGATCTGTGCTTCCTCTTCCTTGTCCTATCCTCACCTTTTACATACACACTTACACTAACATGTTTACACTACCACATATTCCTGGAGACCGGTCGGGAGCTTAGAGCTTGTTCCAGCTAGAGGCGGTGCGCCCCTGCCTTGGAATACGGAGAGAAATCCTTCACGGTGAGGAAGACACCCGAATCAGCCACGTATCCGATCGCCATTGCAGGGAAGATCTCCCAAATGTCAGACGTGGTGGGAATCCATAACCAGATCGATATTCGGTTCGAGAACCAACAATCGTGTCTTGTGTTTGAATTTATAATACCTTTTGCGTAATCCCTAATCGTTTATTCCACTATATTCAATAATTTAGTCTATAACAATTTCTGTTTATATTCAACTTAGACTCATGAAGAAGAGGAAACTCGAAACGTGGGGAGATGAGAAATGTGTCAAAAATTAATAGAACATTTCAATAAAATTTCAAAATAAATTATGTTTTTTCATTAATTTTTTGGTTTTTAATATGTACATGACTATCTAAAATAAAATCTGGACCCAAAAGTGTAATAAAATAAGTAATATCTTAGTTTTTAGTACGACAAAGTGCAACGCCTTTTTTCATTTCAATTCGATTCGATTCTTTTCTTGTAGTTTAGACGCGACAGTCTTTCATTTCGATTCGATTGTCGCTTGAGACGCGATAGTTTTATTTCTATACAATTTAAATATATTGCACATTTTAACAAGATTTTCAACATGGTCTTAATACAAGAATTTAGACCAAGTGCAAATGAAACACTTATGCTGGTGTCTGCCAAAGAAAGATCTGAGAGCACTCTCCCACATTGCTATGGACAAAATTCTCAGTGTTGAAACAATGTTATCTAGTTGACGAAAATGTTGACATATCAAGGCTAGTATTCCACAGTTTTCAGTTTTACGTGTTAGTTGAGAAAATTTGTTTAGTAAATGTCATCTGAATTTATTTTTCGTATTCGGAAACAATGCTAGTCGAAGATGGTACCGATCTGGTCTCGTTGAAAGATCATTGAGGTTGGGAGTCCTTCTCAGTCGCAGAAGTCTACATTGAACAATCGGTATCGAAAAGAATTAACATTTCTTAGCGACGAGGTTGCGTCAACAGCAAGTACGTGTACGTGGACTCCGATCTTTTTAGGGAAAAGAAGTGAGCCATAATATTAATTGTTCATTCAAGATTCATGTTCACCGAATTAGAAATTATATGTGGTGCTGAAAAAGCGTACTTTATATAGTATATAATTAACTATGATGATAATAATAATAAAAAAAAAAAAAAACATGCAATAATCATACTATCACTAATATTAAGTATTATAACAAATATTTCAACTCTGTCATGATATCCAATAATTAATGTCGGTGATGCTAAAATTTAATACAAGCTACATAAATATTGGCTAATTTTTTTTTAATTCATTGATCGTGTTCACTACACTTAACTGCACTGCACTACACTACACTACACTACACTACACTGTTTTTGCTTTGAATTACACTGAGCACTTACTCATTTAATGTCTATTACTCTCTATTGTTCTAACTTATTTCTAAAGCTTCGGACACTTAGAGGAAAAGCTTTGAAAATTGCTGCGGGTAAACTGTTCCAATCTTTAATTGTTCTGTTACAAAAGGAAAATTTCCCAAGATCTGAATTTTGTTTCCTTGTTAGAATTTTGTGAGTGTGATCGCTTTGGCGGAAATATTTTTTTTTTCTAGTCTAACCTGAATTTCCTTCCAAGCTGGTTGACCTACGTACGATTTATAAAGAGCGCAAAGCCTCGCTCTTGTTCTTCTCGTTTCTAGAGGTTCGCAGGCCTTTTTTATTGCGTTAGTTCTATAGGTAAACTATAGGTAAATTCTCGCCCTATTTTCACGCAAAATGACGCAAGCTGTATTAAAAGTTTCGAGATATTGTTCACGATTTTATTTCAAAATCTGGCTTTTAAAAACACATTTCATTAAGGAATAAATCTCTATCTTCATAATTGTAGTTGTAGGAAGAAGCAAAACAAATTTGGAACGTAGCAATTTTCGAGAAATTATGGTTTTCAACGAACATGAGACTTGCTCCATTTTCTTATACGTTGTTCACACTATCCAACAAGTAAATATAATAAAACACGATGGAGCCATTTCTTTCTTTTTGAAAATTTTAAGATTCTCACAGTGGCTTCATATAAAGTAGCCACCAAAATTAAAATATCGGTTTCAAATTCAAGGAGCCGTGACTTCAACAAGATTGATTGGAGGTATAAATTTTGGAGAAAATCGGCTGAACGATTCAGTCGCAAGCGTGGTTCCCAGACGGACAGACGTTGTGTCAGTCGATTTTCCGCTATCAACGACCCACAAAACGTGGATTCTGGCTACACCACATGCTAGAGAATCTTTTTATCTAAATTTATCAACTGGATTCATTCACTTTTTCGTTTCCAGGGCCCTGAAATAAAGATTTTTTTTCTGTTTTTTTTTCTCCGTAGTATTACTCTCTCTTTCTACTCCTAGAAAAATAAGGAATCTTTCAGATCGAGGAAAACATCACCATTCGAATGACTCCGAAAGATGGGCTGGTTCCCTTGGTGGCGCTTTCGGCCCGGCGCGCGCGAGGGCTTATTCTCTGGCGCGGGGCGTAATGTATGCGCGGGTGCTTAATTGCTGTCCAGCGGCGCCAGGGGGCAGCACACAGACGCCGACGCGGCGCGGCAGCTCAAAGCGAAGGGAAGCGGGCGGGGTGGGGGGTGGGGGGCTCTCGGGAGCGGCAACGGCAAACCAAATGCGAATATCGCAAAAACTAACGTTAACAAAGTACAAATTTTCAAAAACCTGATTGTTGCTTTATTAAATACATAATTATATTCATGTAGTATTGTAATGGAGTGTGGTGACGTGTTATAAAGTGAAGTGCAATAAAGAAGTAGAAAGAGAAGAGAAGTGCAAATGTTGTGAAGTGAAGTGATGTGAAGTGCAGTGTAATTAAAAAGTCGTGTATTTAATAGTTTAAAATAATTGTGCAGGTCAGCCATAAAATAAAAAGTTAATTCTATTATTGTTCTTATTGTTAGCATTTTCATCACCATCATCATCATCATCATCATCATATTATTATTATTATTATTATTATTATTATATAACAATTTAAAATTAAATATTATTTATATTTCTTATTGTAATATGTAAATTGTACTGTTCTGCCTATAAAAACTACCTCCTGAAATAATAAATATCTAACAGGAAAACCAGAACCAGAATCACCAACGCCCTTTCGTTTGTTACCAACCACCAACTCCACAAAGAACTAACCATCGAACCCATTGCCAACCATATCAACTACGTTGCATCCAACTTCTGGTTCCCCATACTACAAATCTCCACATTAAATGCAGTCGACCTCGGCCAAAATCCTATACAACTAACCCGTATTCAAAACGAATTTCTTTTCCACATATTGCTGAAAAAAAAAATCACTGAAATGGGCTATTAACAGAGGCGCATGTTTGGATTGGTCACCTATGTATTGGATTAAGTTAGTAGTAAGCAATCAAACATTAATCAAGCAATAAAACATAAGCAATAAAACATAACGTTTTACTTATCTATGTACTATTCATCACGAAAATAAATAAAAAAATCACTTTCAGATCAACCAATGTTATTCATTGATTATTTTGTGTATCCGGTCGCGTCAGCTTCTACTCCTGTAAGTGTAGTACGTCTTATACCCTGGAGGTGGCGGTGTTCCTCTCGCGCTGGAATATTAGATCCGGCACCGAACTACACGTTGGTTGATGATTGACTTGAAATGATTGAAGGCGTTGTCATTGTCAACAATAGTATTTATTTCAAAAATATCAGCTTTCGATGGCTTAGCCATCATCATCGGTTGCTGTCTGGGAGCTACAAAAACGACTACAGTAGTCGTTTTTGTGGCTCCCAGACAGCAACCGATGATGATGGCTAAGCCATCGAAAGCTGATATTTTTGAAATAAATACTATTGTTGACAATGACAACGCCTTCAATCATTTCAATTATGTAAATGTCAACTACAATTCACCACTTAATCAATGATGATTGACTGTTAGTGTTTCAGGAGGCGTTAACGGCTCAGGTCATTAGATCCGTAAGGGTAGTGCATGTTTTTTCTCGGAAGGTGACGGTGATCTTCCCCCGCTGGATGACGAGATCCGGCGCCGACTTATCGCCGGCTACCGGGCATTTCTTCAACCAAGTATCTCCCACCAGCAAGGCACCGCCCCAGACGGAACAGTTAAGCCCCAGGTTGATCTCCCGGCACGTGTGGTAGTGTAGTGCATATAAATGTAAGTGTAAGTAAGGGTGAGGATAGGACAAGGAAAAGAAAGGAAATATCACGCATGGTCTGTTGCCCGTTTGTTAACGTACTGCTCCGGCATTCGCCTGATACTGATCGGAGAACCATAGAGAATACCAATCAGAGCAGCCGGTTCCTAGAATTCTTCTCGAAATAGCGAGTGAATTTGACCTAGGTGCGTAGCTAGTGTCAAATATCCGGCACGATCTGGACTCGCACTCTAGGGCCTCCTGGTCCGTTTCGCTGCAGACGCAACAGCTGAAGCCCTGAGATAAGCAGCCGGTTATCGAGGATGCAACCGGTAGCGATAGCTCAGTGCATCAACTCATGTCACTGCAGCGCCTCTAACCGGGAGGTCCTAGGCAGAATTTTCGACACTAGCTTTCCAGCTAGGTCGAATTCCGTCGCTGTCTGGAGGAGAATTCTAGCGGCCGGCTGCTCTGATCGGTAGTTTTCCGTGGTTTCTCCGATCAACACCAGGCGCATGCCGAAGCAGTACCCTACCAAACGGGCCACGGACCACGCGCGATCTGTCATTCCTCTTCCTTGTCCTATCCTCTCCTCTTACACACACACTTACACTTAGATGCACCACACTATCACATATTCCGGGAGACCGGTCGGGAGCTTAGAGCTTGTTCCGGTTGGGGCGGTGCCCCGTTAGTGGGAGAGTCCTGGTTAGGGGAAACCCCACTAGCCGACGGTAGGTCGGTGGCGGATCTCGCCATCCAGCGAGGCGAAAATCACCGCCATCTACCGAGAAAAAACATCCACTACACTAACGGGACTAATGACCGAAGCAGTTAACGCGCCCGGAAACACGAAAAAATCAATCAAACAATCAATCGAGGATGCAGTCATGTCCGAAGGCGACAACGAACAATGCTGTGACAGGGGGTGGGGGAGTCTGTGGCAAACACTCAGCGAGGAAAACGAAGGGAACACTCGACGATCGCAGTTATCGACGAGCAGCCCCACCTCCGCGGCATCGCACCTGTTGCGCCTTGGGCCCTCTCGACCCCCTCCTTTGCCCTCCAACGCCATCGCACGCGCCCTTCCCCCCTCTACCCTGCCCTCCGTCCTCCAGCGTCTGCCTTTCGCATCTGCCTTCAGAAGCCGCTTCCGTGCGTGGTCACTGCCGCTGATGTGCTGCTTACATTTCCCCAGGACATTTGCGTTTCTTCAGCCCCTCCAACTCTTTGCATATCACCCACGGGCCGAGACCCCACCTTCAAAGGCAAAAAATGTTTTGTCGTATTCTTAGGCGCAAAATTCTTTAATTTCTTTCACTTCTCGAAAAATTGTTTACATACGCTTTATTGTTCCTAACAATTTCTGAACGAGTAGTTTAAATTCTAAATAGAAGCCGATTAATTTTCAAGCGGAATATAGAAATAACGTTAATTCTTGTTGAATTGAATGTGTTTCATGCACATACTTTTATGCCACATTTTATTACAAACCAACTGTAATTAACTAACATTTTTTGCCTTTTCCTCATATGCAATCAACCCGTCCTGTAATGTAACGCGTTGATTCCTATGAAGGACACACGCAATCTCCTATCTTCTCTCTACGGGTCATGCGTGCTGTTTTCGCAACAGCCTTTGCGTGTGGTGCGAGGAGCCTTCAACAAAATGAGCTCGGGATCAAGTTACACTTTAAACAATATTACTGCGGATTTCCAACTACTAAAGTTCAAGTGTTCTTAAAGGTGTACAATTTAAAACATTCTCGTGTGAACATTGTGATGTTATATTAAAGATTTAGTTTTAAATTGCTAGACACACAGTTGTGATAAATTTCTTTCCTCAAATATTTTGTAAAAGCGTAAATAAATTTCAAAAATATTATATTTATTGTTATCATACATCTATACTCACTGTTTTTCAAAGCAAAAGTTTATATTTTCAGGTTTTGTAACATATTGTAAATAAAGGGCATTTACAAATTCTATTCTTTGCCTCGCGCTCTCAGGTTTGTTTACTTATCGTCTCGGTACACGGACACTACACGCGTGAAATAAAATTTATATCCGGCGCACGAACACAACTCACGTTACCCAAACGCTCTCTTGCGCCTCCGAGGTGGGAAGCGGGCCGAGGGGGTGGCGAGGGCGGCGGTGGAGACGGCAGGGGCGGTGGGGGCAGTGGGGACGGTGGAGGCGGCTGGGGTAGCGGGGGCGGCGGAGGGCGCGGGGACGGTGGAGGCGGCGGGGATGGCGGGGGCGGCGGGGGCGGCGGGGCGGTGGAGGCGACAAGGACCGTGAAGGAGGTGGGGGCGGCGAGGTTGTTGAGGCGGCTGGGGCAGCGCGGGCGGCGGAGCCGGCGGGGCGGCGGGGATGGCGGGGGCAACGGGGGTGCGGGGCGGCGGGGTGATGGAGCCGGCGGGGCGGTGGAGGCGGCGGGGACCGTGGAGGCGGTGGTGGCGGCGGGAGCGACGCGTGGGCGCAGAGCCGCGAGAGCCCCGAGTCCCTCGATGAATCGTTCATGAGTGTGCGAAACGAGAAAGGCCGCCTTTGGCAGGTGGGCGCGCGGAAAAAGGCCTCGGGCAGGATGAAACAGGCGCCGGGCGCGGGGCGCAGCTCTGCCCAGGAGCCTCGCGCGGCGCCTTTAGCTTCAGCCGTCGGCCGCAGCGGAACGCGCGCTCGCAGCGGCCACGCGACGAACTTCGCATTGTGGCGTTTCATCGTTCAGTAAATCAGATGTAAGTTGATTCTTATCTGTGGAAATACAGTTGATTGATTGATCCTTAATGCCTATCGCAACAACTTCTAAGGTGATTAGTCCCGTAAGTATAGTGGATGTGTTTCATCGAGATGTGATCTTCGTCCGGTGGATGGTGAGATGCGTTGCCGACCTACACATACGCTAGCTGGGTTTTCTCTGTCCACCCTCCAGCGGGGCTCCGCCCACCCCGTGCTCTTTGCTCACTAAATACACGACTCTTTCTTATTCACCAAATAAATTATTTTTTCTTGCTGTTTAATAATAAAACAAATGTGAATTCGAATAATTTTTACTGTGAAAAATCTCTCGTCGAAAGTTAATTAATTGACCGGACAAATATTACAGGATTCTTTATGACAAAATAAATAACTCATTTGAACAAAAGAAATGAATTGGAATACCAATCCGTGTGCGGTCCTGAGAACGCCTACATCGCGAGTAAAAAAAAAAAAAGAATAACAAAATTCGTAAAACCCGAATAAGAAAGAGGGATGCAAAGGGCAGAAGGGCGGGGGAGGAACGCGGACGTGGGCCATCCCCTTTGTGCGCGAAGCCTCCCCCCCCCCGCCCGCTCGGAGGCGGTGACGCCATCGCCGCCGCTTCCCGTCGCGGGCCATTTCCGGCCCGCGGATGAATTTTCTGCGTGGCGAGGTGTCTGTCAGCGGCGCGGCGGCGACCGACCTCCGAAGCCGCGCGGAGCTCAAGCGGCGTCGCTCGTTATACTTGGGTTTTCGTAACGTGGCCGATGACATTCGGCGATTTCTACACCTCCCGCCTTAGAAAATGAATATTTTTAATAAATTCGCGAACGTCCTTCGCAACGGGACTCATCGCCTCAGACATGTGCTTATCACTGTTATGAAGATTCATTTTATAAGTAAGGAGGGGTAAAAATGACCTGTCATCGGCGACGTTACAAAAACTCAAGTATAAACGGGGAGCGGCAGCTCAGTGCACAACTGACGTCGCTGCAGCGTCTCTGACCGGGAGGTCCTAAGTTCGAGTCCTGATAGCGGTAGGATTTTCGACACTAGCTTTTCCGTTTGGTCGAATTCAGTGGCTGTCTGGAGGAGAATTCTAGCGGCCAGCTGTTCTGATCGGTAGTTTTCCGTGGTTTCTCCGATCAACACCAGGCGAATGCCGGGACAGTACCCTACCAAACGGGCCACGGACCGCGCGCGATCTGTCCTTCCTCTTCCTTGTCCTATCCTCTTCCCTTACGCACACACAATTACACTAACATGCACTACACTACTGCATATTCCGGGAGACCGCCCCACTTGTGGGAGAGTCCTGGATAGGGGAAACCCCATTAGCCGACGGTAGGTCGGCACCGGATCTCGCCATCCAGCGGGGAAAGATCACCGCGCATATCCCGAGAAAAAAACATGCACTACACTAACGGGACTAATGACCAAAGCAGTTGACGTGCCCGGAAACACGAAATCAAATCAAATCAACCCAAGTATAAGGTGTTGTCCCTCGGCTCCGCTACGCGGCGCCAGCGACGGGGGCACATCGACGCTCGTTACGCAGAGTGCACCTGTTGCAATTTGCAGCATGTGTTCACACCGACTACTCTCTTTCCTTTCAAACGGATTAATATAATGAAATTCATCCGTCGGAAAATGCCTTATAGTGTTGGTCTTACCATCATTACTTTACTGTCACGTTAAAAGAAAATTACAAATGCAGCGAAAATTACAGTCCATGATTTTGGTCTCTTCTTTACGATATCACTGTTCTACGGACTAGCCATGATAAAATAGCACATTCAGTATGGACGTTTTTGTAACCAAATAACATTTGTTTAGTTTAGCAAGTGTAATACATAATATTACATGTGTGTGTAAACCCTTTGCCCATTGATCGTCGGGAAGATGCAAAAAAATGAAGAGAGACAAGAGGGCTTTGAAAAAGGAGGGGATATAAGACACCAATTTTGAGAGAGGTCGTTTTTGCCTATGTTTTCAGAAAGAAACCCAATGTTTTAATAGTAAGTGGAGTGGTAAAATAAAATACTCTCGGCGAAAAGAAGAGAGACAGAAACTTTGACGAATTAAATTGAATGCAGAAGTTATGGTAATGTGAGAAAGAAGTTAACGTGATACATGAACTGAGATCAACTGGGAAGAGAAAAAAGATGTCTCTTAGACATTTCTATAGTAAACTGAAAACTTCAATGGTGTTATTAGTAAAAAAAAAAAAAAATCAAAGGCCTATAACCGGGGTGGGAATATTTGCTGAAAATATTAATAATTTTTGTTTTAATTAATTTTATTGTTTCGGTAAATAAGTTTATACGAGTTTCATTTGTTCATCACAGAAGATTATAATATATTTTTTTGATTATATTAAACATTCTTTCACAATTAGTCCGATGTTGTCCATATGGAAACATTGTAAAGTACAGATTCATGTCCCGAGAATTGGTGAAGAAAGAAACAATTTATTTTGCTGATGAATCGTGAATAAGTCGGGCATATTTAGAAAATATTTCGGTACGTCACACTAGTTAGTTTATTTAGTTATGTAAACAAAATTTGTAACATATTAAAATACTCTTTAACCTCCCAAAAATGTTTTCATAGAGCAAAAAGTATTCGACAACTCTGAGATTGGAGCTCTGGTACTTAAGAGTTATTCTAACCCTTCAGTGATACATGTAGTACATGAGATTATTTAAATATCTATTTTTGAAGAATTGATTTCATTGATAAGAAAATCTCTTCAATAATGTAGTTGTACAAAGATGCAATTTTTTTAACTTTTGCAATTTTCGAAAATTCAAGAATTCAACGAAAATTGACACTTCTACATTCGTCGGTGTCAAAATATCAACCGTTACGACGCTTCAATAATCAAATTGAAATTTTCGAAAATTCATAGGTTTTGATCATCACGATTTCTGTAAAAAAAATTAAGGAAAAGTTTGCGTATTAGAGAAAATCTCGTTTGCGTAATTTTTAAACTTGTCACTTTCTCATTCAAAATTACACAAAAACTACTCTTAACTACTCGTATTTTTTTAATTGTACATGATATTACTTAAAGATCTATCTTTGAAGAACTGGTTTCATTAATAAAAAACATTTTCATTAATGTCGTATCTCCAGAAAGCATATGATTGTGTCCCAAGAAAAAAGATATGGGAAGCAATGAGAAGGGTTGATAATAAGAATGTGGATCATGTGAAAGAAAATTGGATCAATCTGGTTTAAATACTTAATAAAAACACCAAATTGCAAATATAAATTGGAAATAATTTAACTGGAAGCTTTCTGATTAACAAGTGTCTAAAACAAGGATGTAGGTTATTTTCCATTTTGTTTAATATCTACCTAGAACAAGCTCTCTATAACTGGTACAGTAAATGTTCTAGCATGGGAATAAAAATTGGAGACGACACTTTTCACTTTGTCCAAGATGAAAAAGAGATGGTGTACATGCTAAGAAAGCTAATAGAAGAATATAATAAATGGGGATTGGAAATAAATTTTAATAAAAGCGAATGTACGTGAATTGGACAAGTAATTACCGATATAGACGTGAATTGTAACAAAATTAAAAACTGTAACACCTTCAAATATCTTGAAACTTTAAGAAACAATTCGGGTACGTGCGCCACAGATATAAACGCGAGAATAATTATGGGGAAGAAAGCAACCAAAGCTTTACACGGTATATTATAGAGAAAGGATATCCGCCAAGATGTCAAAAGTAGGATATTCCATTCTGTAGTAGAAAATATAATACTGTATCGATCGGAAATGTGGCCACAAACACAAAAAGTAAGAGATAAGATAAGGACAGTGGAAATGGACTACATGAGACGATGCCTACAACTTACTCGCAGGGAGAGAATGTGAAATGAAGAAATATGGAGAAGGATGAATATAATTTGTTCTATTACGAAGACCTTAGAAAATAGAGCACTACAGTGGTATGAAAATGTTCTAAAAATGTCGGAAAAAAGGCGGTCTCACAAGATCTTAAAATGGCAACCACCTGAGAGTAAAAAGAGGAAGACCAGTTTTAGAATGGGAAAAATACATCTATGAAGGATAGAGGCCTCAAACCTCGAAATTGGGAGGATCGAGAGTTGTGGAGGGTGAAAACGGCAAGTTCCTAAGGGGAAAATGCGGAAGAAGAAGAAAATTTTAGTAAATATTAATATTATAGTTTGTAATAATATTTTAGAATTAAGGCCCTAATATATGTAAAAACATGGAGTGTATTAGGGGTTGTTTAACTTCAAGTTTACCGGAGCGCTCATTGTGAGAGTGGAGTCGAGGGGAAGAGGAGACTAAACATTGGGTATGCACTCGCTGATTCATTGATCAGTGATTACGGGTGCGTCAACTAGTAAGGTCATTACTCTTGCAAGCTTGGTGCGTGTTTTTTCTCTCAAGAAATGGCGGTGACCTTGCCCCACTCGATGGTGAGTTCTCTCGCCGATCTACCGTCGGCTAGAGAGGGTTTCCTCAACCCGGAATCTCCCATGTTCGGAGCACCGTTGCAGCCGAGAGAAGGACTAAGTTCGCGACTTATGTGATAGTGTAATCCATGTAAATAATGCATGTAATTAAGGGGTAGGATGGGACAAGAACTGCGAAGGAAAGTTCGCGCGCGGTCCGTGGCCCGTTTGGTAGGGTACTGCTCCGGCATTCGCCTGGTGTTGATCGGAGAAACCACGGAAAACTACCGAACAGAACAGCCGGCCGCTAGAATTCTCTTACGGACAGTGATAGAACTTGATCTACCCAGGTCTTTCAATTCTAGCCAGTGTCGAAAATCCTGCCACATTCGGGACTCGATGCCTGGAACCTGCCGGTCAGAGGCACTGCAGCGACATCAGTTGATGCCCTGAACCACCTCTCCCAGTGTAGGCGCTCGCGTTCGGCCTGCGACCTCAGCATCGCACAGCGTTGTGTTCACCCACCTCACCCCACCCGCGACCCACGCGCCACAACTCTTCTCCCGCCGACTCGGGCTGCGCTCTCGTCTGTCCGCCCGCCCCTTCCCCTGATGCCGCCGCCCCCGCAACCTCCCGCCGCACTTCACCTCAAACATCCGACATTGGAATCGAAACCAATTGCATTTAGGGATGCGACATCGGAAACAAAACCTCGATATTTCTAAACATCGATCTTCGAAATTAAAATATTGATGTTAAAAAAAATCACCCCAAAGCCATCGATACTTGTAAACATCGATGATTTTTAAACGTTAATATTCTCGGGAGAGGGTAATTTGACGGTGGTCGCGTTTATTAATTTTTAATTGATATTTAACTAACTAAATGAAATAAAAAATGACAAGGACAATTAACAAAAAATGTATTGCCTGATTTAATTATTCAAAAATAATATACACTTCATTTATCGACGAAATCTCTATTTTAATTATTTTTCACATTTGCTTACTTCCTTCTGCAGGTTGTACAATTTATAGATATTTCTAAATTAATATAAGCTTTTATTATAGTGTTACTTTTTTCCCTCAAAAATGAATTATCAACCACGTAAAAACATCAAATACAAAACATCGATGTTGAAAAACGTCGGCTTCAGAGTAATAGTTTTATAAGAATACGTAGTTTATTAAGAAAACAATTAATAATAAATAGTACATAATATCACCGCGCAAACCTTGCTCCACTTCACTTCACTGCACTGCACAACACTTAACTGTGATGCAGAAAGTAATGTAAGTACGAGAAAGTAAAAAGAGTGTTTTTGGGGGTGTTCGTTGTCGTAAAGCAAGAGACAACGTGCTTTGAGAGCTGGTTAAATTCAGTCAGTTAATGTACTACTTGAAACGTAATTGAATTTTCATTATCAATGAAATGTTCTCGAACACGATGTAATTTTAGCTGGTAGCAGGGCAGCATTGTGTGACTGAAATTCCTCTACTGAGATTCATTTCTCGATTTGAACTTCAAGTCAAGCAGAATTGAGATAGGAAACCGCGTCAGGAGGTTGATGAGATGCGTTGGAGAGATGAGTCACTTGAAGATTAGCCCTTCTTTTCTACTCTCATGCGGTTTAGGCATATTCATACCCTCTATTCGTAGCGGAAGGAGATTTCCTTTTCAAGGTAATAAATAATATAATTTGAAGACAAATTTTGTAAGATTGCTTGAGGCCTAGGCTTTGAGAGCTGAAAACATTTGCGTATCTTGTGACTTTTCAAATTTTCTTTAATTTACCTCTGAAAGTATCGTAAAAGTTGTAAGCATCTTTTGGAACACAACTGTTTCAACTCAATTCGAAATTAGGCTGAAGAAAAACGAAAGAATGAAAGCCAAAAGACGAACTGAAGTGCAAATAATGTCTGCTTGTATTGTAGAGTGAAATAAGAGAATCAAAGCACACAAATTCCAAAGTGTCAAGTTTGCCCAAAAGAAGACTCCTCGGATTGGTTTATGGCGTCAAAGTAGCTCACTTCTGATCAAGATACTAATTTATAAAACCTATAATGCTAATCATTACAATTGGTTATTGATGGTTAGTAATTTCAAGAAACTAAAATGTATATAATATTTGTGAAACAAGATGGGAATAACTAAAGATGTTACAAGTCGGTACATTGTAAAATCTTCTCGGGGTTCCAACTAGCTTCCTAAGGTGCCGATCTAAGGATTGTCCTCGTAGTTTAGCCACGTTGTTACACAAAGTTTGCGGAACAAATCCCAGATAACTATCGGGATGACCTGTGCTTTTACGCCTGACATTCGGCTGATCTCGATTTCCAAACTCTTTATTTAAGACGTTTCTGTTGCTCCTTGATTATGAAATTTTGATCTACAGCAGCATCTACATATAGACATTTTTTTTCTCCAAATCACGGATAACAATATCCGGTTTGTTTACCTCTATCGTGCGTTTACATTTGTTGGCCGTATAAAATTGTACACAGTCCAATAGATGTCACCGGTTTTGGTTAGTGTTTCTACCACTTGGAGCAAGTGTTTCGAACTTCTGCCAGATCTGCCAGTGGAGGTAACTACAGACCCTATCGTGTCTTTTCAAGTATTCAGTCTTATTATTATTATTATTATTATTATTATTATTATTATTATTATTATTATTATTATTATTAACTTTCTGAACAATGTTAGACATTACGTAATACATGGGAATACAGATTCAAGACGTATTACAAACAGTTGACACATTGTCTTGCTTCATCAGAACACATATGAAATCAAATATACACACAAGATCGCAAGTCAAATTAAATATAAATATATCATAAATAATACATTCACGTAACCCTTCCACTATCGTGTCACTATCACCACTCTTACATCCACATCCTTACGGCACTCACTGGCCCTTCACGCGTGGTTAAACGGTAATTGAGTTCAGTGAAGCTCGTCTCTCAAGAACTTTTTCATAACATGGTCAGTGTCCAGTATCACAGACATGTGAATTTTTTATAAGTAGCTTTCTAGTTGAAGGATTTCTAAGTGTTTCTTTGCACTTTTGGAAATTAGTCCTGTGACCGAAATGATGATGGGTCTAACATAATATTTCTCGACCTTCCACTATTTCTTTAGTTTATCTGCCAGATCCTTGTGTCTTGCTGCTATAGCTATTGTCGATATTGTGGAAGAGTGGAATGGCAATGGCAACCAGATGGGCTTGTTTTTACTTTTTGTCTAGAAAAGCGATGTCAGGTATATTGGCTGGTATGGTGATGTCAGTCCTTATTTCTATTTCCCAATAGAGTTTGAATTATTATTATTATTATTATTATTATTATTATTATTATTATTATTATTATTATTATTATTATTATTATTATTATTACCGGGAGCGGTAGCTCAGTGCATCAACTGATGCCTCTGCAGCGCCTTTGACCGGGAGGTCCTAGGTTCGAGTCCTGACAGCGGCAGGATTTTCGACACTAGCTTTTCAGCTAGGTCAAATTCAGACGCTGTCTGAGGAGAATTCTAGCGGCCGGCTGCTCTGATCGGTAGTTTTCCGTGGTTTCTCCGATCAACACCAGGCGAATGCCGGAGCAGTACCCTACCGAACGGGCCACGGACCGCGCGCGATCTGTCCTGCCTCTTCCTTGTCCTATCCTCTCCCCCTTACACACACACACACACACACACACACACACTGACACTAACATGCACTACACTACCACGTATTCCGGGAGACCGGTCGGGTGCTTAGAGCGTGTCCCGGCTGGGGCGGTGCCCCGCTGGAGGGAGAGTCCTGGTTAGGGAGAAACCCCACTATCCGACGGTAGGTCGGCGCCGGATCTCGCCATCGAGCGGGGGAAGATCACCGCCATCTCCCGCGAAAAAAACATTCCATACACTAACGGAACTAATTACCAAAGTAGTTGAAGCGCCCGGAAACACGAAAAAACAATCAATCGATTATTATTATTATTATTATTATTATTATTATTATTATTATTATTATTATTATTGTTGTTGTTGTTGTTGTATGAAGCGAATACTGAGTGCGAGAAGGCGGCGCTGGAAAGGCCGTGTGAGCGCGAGGCAGGGCCTGAGGCGGGCGCGAGTGAAGGGCGACTGCCCTCGTAGGGCGACGCAAGGCGGCGCAGGGCGGGGGCGCCGCTAATTACCTGGAATCCCGCGAGGCTCCGGGTCACGTGGCTCTCAGTGCCACTCGCTGCCCTGACTGTTGCCTCCTCTTGCGACGCCTTCCTGCCATCCTCTGCCTTCAGGCTCTGCTCGAGAAACCCTTTCCGCGCTGGACGCTGATTCGCAACTGTTTTTCGTTTTTCCTCGGTAGAATTTCCGAAAAGAGAATGCTCTGGTTTCGAATTTTCAAATTATAAGAGCCAATGAAATGTTTTTTTCTGGCAACGAAAAATAGCTTTAAACTTTAGCTTTCCACTGCCCTCCAAGGCAATCACTAAACATTTTGTTTGCTTAGTAGACAAGGTAATTCTAATGTAGTTAATGTTTAGTAGACAAGGTAATTATAGTTTTCTATTTTCTTTGGTCTGGGCTGGCTATTCAGACTTACCACAACTCTTGCCTGCTGCCAGCTATCGCCGCTCAAAGTACATTATTTTGAATTTTTTTCACTTTTTTGGTTTCCTAATAGTGAAACCAAAATATTACTAAACAATACTAAAGAAACTACAAATAAAGAATACTAAAAAAGAGTAAAACGTCATCCTACGTAGCAATTTTTAGTGAAAAATTTGGAGTCGCTTTTTAGAAAATAATGTTCAAGCTTTACCGTAAGTGCGAAATTTGAAGCTCTTTTTTACAGAAAACTATTGAGTTTTAGAAAAACGTCATTTAAAGTCATTTGATGCACTTCCAGACACAAATGCAATTATGAATATAATTTGCTGCAAATGAGAATATGATCGACCTAACAGGTTTTTCAGAACAATTACGTTTATGTATTTTTTGAAAAACAAACAATGGATGCTACAAAATTAATTTTATGCCTCCTTAAACAGCTCTGTCAGCACTATCCGTATGAAACGTTTGAAGAAAAAATTTGGAGCGGTTTTCGAGAAAATGACATTTGGGCGTTTCTGAAAATGAAGAACTTTGAGCTCATTTTATCAGAAAACCGTTGAGTTTTCGAGAAAAAGTATATGATTATTTAAAGCACATGTACTCATTAATGTAATAATGTGAAGAAATCGCTTCTTATGTAAATATTACCGACGTGGGTGACAAGACAAAAGAATTATATTTTTGTAATATTTGAAGAAAAAAAATAGAGCAATATGGCAATTACGTCAACGAATAGGGTGCATTTGGCACCACCCGTACCAAAAGTTTAGAAAAAATTGGAGCTGTTTTTGAGAAAATCTTGTTTTTGTTATTTTTTTAAATTGTAAATATTGCATGAAAAATACATACATTTGGTGTATTCTTTTATTTTTTCAAATATTACACAAATGTATTTTTTCAATATCTCTCACGCCGTTAATATGTACATTTTAATGAATTTGTATACCTTATTGCATTTGTGAGTGGAAGTTCTTCAAAATTCTTGAAATGAAGGTTTTCGAAAACTCAATAGATTCCTGTGAAAAAGAGCTTCAATTTTCGCATTTACAGTAATGATTAACGTCATTTTCTTAAAAGCGGCTCCTAATTTTTCAACGAAAATTGCTATTTAGGACGAGGTTTTAGCGTTATTTAATATTCTTAAAATAGTGCGAAAAAACATACACTACACTAACAGAACTAATGACCAAAGTAGTTGAAGCGCAGTAGAAAGTAGTCGAAGCGACTCCGACTTCGATTCTACTATTTAGAAACAGAAAAGTTGAGAAAAGTTTTAAAAAATGTCCTTTGGGAGGCGATATATGGCAGCAAGCAAAAAGGAGGGGCAAGACTGTACACTAGCAGTCCACAACAAGGAAATAAGAAATCTTTACTATGAAAAAGTTTGTGTCATTCTGTAGTAGCTCTAGTTTAAATGTTGGAAGACGCCAAAAAAATTCAAACTTTTTCAATATTCAAAAATTCAGAGTAAACCCTGTAAATCGGACCTATGTCACCTTTATAAATGTATTTTACTCTATTCTTACAAGAAATTTAAAGAAAACATTTGGAGCCTTTCTGAAAAAAATTGAAAATATCCGGGGGGAGCTTCATGTAAAAAACTTCGAATTTAAAAAAATGTTTTTCAAAATTTTAAAGCTTCAGCTAGAGCCAGATCAACAGGGATTTCTTCAATTTTCAGGAAATCCTGCGCCTGGTTAAGGCGTTGGTAGTGTTCACAAAAAAAATATTGAGATATTTAAAAACAATTTGTGTAATTTTGAAACAAAAGTACACCACAAATATCTTTACGTTATATTAAAGAATGTAATTAGCACTATCCGTTGGAAAAATTTGAAGAACAAATTTGGAACCACTTTTGAGAAAATATTATTTGAGTGTTTCTGAAACTACAAACTTTTCTGCTCATTTTCATAAAAAAACCGTTGAATTTTCGAGAAATTTTATTAACATTTGTAATGATTTACACGATCCCCGATAGTATGCGTTTGGATAATAAACAATTTGAAAACATTTACAGCAAAGGCGCCATAATAAAAAAACCGATTGGGAAGAAAATAAAGTGAACCCGATACTTGTGCAAGTTTTGACCATAAACATTAGATCCGGCTTTAATTTAGGAACATTTTAAAAGTTATCCCAGTAAAATCGCGTCAGGCAATAAGAAGTTATTGAAAATTTCGTATTTCGTATATTTGTGTTAAGGAGAATATTAATGGAGTCCATTGTTGGAGCGATGAAACGCTTATAAAGAAGAGGTTTTCGAATAATGCAAGAGAACGCGATAAGATATCAAATTCAGACTTTCGGGAAAAGAAGAAAATTAGCGGCATCATGCAAAATTTGTCCCATTTAAATATCTTGACGGAAAGTATCAAAATTTTAATAAAACAAATAAATTAATTCAAGCAAAAGTTTAGCAAGAAGAAGCGATTAGCGAACAATTGCAGTGCGTTCCGTTTCACATCCAAAAACGGAAAATAGGAAAATAAAGGAATTTGACCAAAGGAAAACAAGAGGAAAACATCGAATTTTAGGAAATTGCCGGAGAATGTTATTAAAACAAAAACGGAAATAAAGTGTTTCGGGAAACGTTAAAAATTAAATATTTTGTGAGAACCAAAGTGACGCGATCGTCAGTTATCAAGCGATCGGAAAATGTGTTGAAGCAAAAATAACAATGCTAGGTTGAAAAAAAATTTGAGAGAACGTGCCTAGACTTGGTGAAGGCAAGACGTGTATTCGCGTAGGCGATGTTTGGAAATTTTTTTAAAGTGCGAAGTAATGGACAGAATTTGCAATAGTAACTGGGAATACTTCATGTAAATTATTTAATATTTCGTGAAAAGGAATTTCATAAAAGGGGTTTTCGAATTACTGAAATTCGGCAACGCCGTTGGACTCGCGAGAAAACGATAATGAGCGTGGCCGTATGAGAAATTTTGCAACGGTGGGAGCGCGACGTTGCATTTACGATTAGTGGCGCGGAATTCAATTTGGGACTCAGAGATTTTCAAATAACTTGGAATATTTATGAAAAAGGTGGCAGCGTGAATTCCGACATGTTACGTGAACAGTGATGCGTACGCGAGTGTGTTCCGGAACTGGTGGCGACAACGGGAGCGCTGTTGTGCGTGGATAATCGCACAAAACACCCGGATTCTTTGCGGAAGCAGCATCATACGTGAGCAAGTATTTTGACATTTGTTTTTTTTACGAAGTGAAGAACGCTCTGTCGAAGATCAAGTTATGTGATTAATAGATTTTTAATACGTAAATTTCGACAGAATGCATTCTGGGGTTTTAATCATATGTGTGAATGGCATTTGTTTTTTGTTTGTTGTAAATAATCTGTGTGAATGAGAAAGTATATGTCCATGTTTCGTGTATTGGGAAGAGAATTATCTATTTGTTGTTGTTTCTTTTGTTGCTGGGTTATGTCGATGTGTGCCGTCAGAGGCACCAGTGCTATTACAGCACTAGATATTGTGAATTGAAGGAAAATACGAGAAAAGAGGAATTTGAATAAATTTCATAGCCACCTTTGGGGTCATGATTTGTAAAATCGATATGTGTTCGTAGTCATTCACGTAGCACTAGAACTGATCCACGCACGTGAGCGCAGTACCTTGCTCGCGTCTGTACAGACGCACCGCAGACCACGCCCAGGTGAGTCAAAAGGCCAGGTAAGCTAGCAGACGGGCAATTGTGAGTAGGAGAACGGGAAGATTATTATATGTGGCAACCCAACGCGAGGCTAGTGTTTGTTTGTTTGTTTATAAGAAGGGCTAGAGCAGGGCAATCTATTACAAGTAGCAGTTTAACGTGCCGGGCTTGTGGAAAGTATTACAAGTGGCCGCACAACGGTGGGCTCGGGCTAGGCCGGTGTACGGCACGCCGCCGCCGGCACCCGTTACACATTATTTGATAAAGTTTGGTTTAAGTATATGTGGACATAAATACATAGTGAACAAATTGTCGCTAATGTTAATATGAGACAAGTCAGGAAAATTACATTTTTGTAATTTTTGAAAAACAAAAGAATGGGTAATGTTTGTATCATCGTATATCATTGGTTTGGCACTAATTCTTCTAAACATTTAAAGAAAAAAATTGGAGTCGTTTTTAAGAAAATCTGGTGTTTGTAATTTTTTTTAAATTCTATATTGAAAATTCTATAAGATATTGAACGCACTTCTGCATGAAAACTATTAAAACTTAAAAACAAAACTAATGACCTTAATAAAATAACTATTTATGGACAACAAATTTCATTTGAAGGAAAAATCTCTGTAATCAATTTTATAGTTGTAGGAAGACGTCGAAAAATTCACACTTTTACAATTTTCAAAAATTCAGAGTAAATCGTGAAAATCGGATATATGCCACTGTCATAAGTGTATTTTACACAATTCTTACAAGAAATTCAAAGAAAAAAATTGGAGCCGTTTTTGAGAAAATTTCAAAAATACCTGGGAAGGTTTATGTATAGTACCACCAAAAATTAATGAAGGTTTTTCAAAATAGTACAGCTTCGACTCCGGCCTATGGAGAGAGGTTTTTTCAATTTGGAAAAAATCCAATGCATAGTTTTGGCGCTAGTGTTTGTTCACATACATCAGACATACGGACGGATGGACGTTTTACTTTCAATTGTTTTTTGACATCAAGAACCCACAAAACCAGGATTCTGACTACACTACGTGTTAGAGAATATTTTTATTTTAATTTAGCAACTTGTATTATGCAATTTTTCGTTAGTAGAGCACGGCAATGATTTTTTTCCGCCGAAATCCGCCGTTTTTTCGAGCAGCGTTACATATGTTTCTCTATAATACGTTTATTACTCCATATGCAAGAAAGTAAAAAGGCATTTGCATAAAATTAATATTTCAGTAAACAAAAGTTCATCAGTACTCTAGAAGCTTTTCTTCTTATACAAACGAAAACTTACTTGTTCTCCTGTTGAAAAATATTCATGTACGGTATACAATAAAAACCGTGAATATTTTTAACCGCCTCTCATTTCCGATTATTGCTCTTCAAATTCCTTGAAAGATTTTTCTGGTCTTTTCCGAGAAATGTTGTCGTCATTCATGTTTTCAATACTCTCGATTTTAGGCAAGTATTATATCAATGATCTGTGAGATTCTGCGAAAATGAAATTAATTATAAGATGAACGTTTATTAGAAACCAGTGACCTGGCAAAACTTTCAAAGGGGTGTAGAAGTCCAACAAAGGAATTTTCGGTCTAATTTCCGATATTTATTACAGTTCCCCCGGTAAACCTTTTTACTTTTCACGAACTGCAAATGAGTATTGAATGAAAATCTGCCTTTTGTAGTTAAAACAATAGAAGAAAACGTGTACGTGCTACAGCTTATTTCCATTATTGTTCGTCTGATATGTATGTATGAAGTAAAAGCGCATCAATCACTTTCGAAAGATTGTCTGAGAAGATTAGTTATTGTGATGGGTATTCATGTTGTGATTGTTTTTCTGATCTCTAGGTTTTGCTTGGAGTGAAAGTGAATATTGAAATTGATACAGCCGATATATATATATATATATATATATATATATATATATATATATATATATATAGAGAGAGAGAGAGAGAGAGAGAGAGAGAGAGAGAGAGAGAGAGATGCGAAGTTTTAATTCGTGTTGAAACATGCCTATTCTGTATTATATTAAGGTTTTATTTCAAATAGAGTTTGAGGATAAAGTATGCACTGTATTATCAAAAAAATGGAGTAATAATAATATCGACAAAGCTTTGAACAAATATCTAATAGATAAAATGGGAAATGGCGACGGTTTGCTATCTTGCTTCAAAGTAACAATTGTAAAATATCAATATTATTTATACGTTCATGGTAGCAAATGCGATTTATACTTCCCACGCAGCTGCGCGAAGATTAGGCAGTATAAAACAGAATAACATGCACCGCAGAAGCAAAAAAAAAATATATATATATATATAAAACGTAGTAATGATACGTAATGACAATAAACGAAAACAAATTATTCCCCCAGGTTTTACTACGCGAGGAAAAGCATGCAGTACACTTACGGGACTAATGATCTGAGCAATAGACGCAACCAGAATCACTATCAATAAGTCAATCAATCAACCGAAACACTAACGATCAAACTGGGAGCGGTAGCTCAGTGCATCAACTGATGCCACTGCAGCGCCTGTGACCGGGAGGTCCTAGGTTCGACTCCCCACGCCGGCAGGATTTTCGACACTAGCTCTTGCAGCCAGGTCGAATTCAGTCGCTGTCTGGAGGAGAATTCTAGCGGCCGGCTGCTCTGATCGGTAGTTTTCCGTGGTTTCTTCCCATCAACAACAGGCGAATGCCGGAGCAGTACCCTAGAAACGGGCCACGAACCGCGCGCGATCTTTCCTTCCCCTTCCTTGTCCTATCCTCTTCCTTACACACACTTACACTAACGTGCACTGCACTACACATATTCCGGAGACCGGTCGGGAGCTTAGAGCTTGTCGCAGCTGGGGCGGTGCCCCGCTTGTGGAGAGTACTGGTTGGGAAACCCACTCAGCCGACGGTATGTCGGCGCCGGATCTCGCCATCCAGCGGGGGAAAATCACCGCCATCTCCCGAGAAAAAATATGCACTACACTAACGGGACTAATGACCAACGCAGTTGACGCGCCCGGAAACACGAAAAAAATCAATCAATCAAACTAACGATCAATTAATCAATTCTACACGCTACGGTTAAACCTTTCGTAGCGCACTCTCGCAAATGGGACAAGGCGCGTGCGACGGAGCGCGCGCTGGGCTGCGGGCTCCTTCTATCCCCAATAGGCGCGGGCGTGGGCGGGGGTGGGGGCAAAGGTGGTTGGTCGCCGCGTCAATAAGTGCAGGGTTACGGGCGACGGACGTGTTTACCCGCAGCGGCCGCCCCCGCACTCATTTCCTTCCAATTACTCTGCGCGACATTAACCCGCTGCCCTCTCCCGCTCGTAATTGGAGGCTTCTCCTCCTGGAAATTGGCCACGTTTTGTCTTAATTATTAATTACGCATTGACCGCGATGCTATGAGCGTCTCCCACGAGAGGCTTTCTTCTCATAATAAAGTTTTCTTTCGGGAGATCCACGAGATTTTACCTGAACAAGACGTTATTACACGAGCACCTGTTTGGTAAAATCATTTCCAAGGTAATTCTAAACAAACTGCTACCTACTCATTCTGATATTCACGCACAGGGTATTTGTTCAACGTTTTTTATCGTATAAAATTTAACCTCGTAGACTGCATCTTACAAAAACCTAATTTTGCGGTGAAATGTTTCTACACATGAGAATTAAAAAAAAATAGTTTCTAGAAGTTTGAGTAAAACTATTCAAAAACCACAAAGCTCTATAAAATAAGTGCTCGACATAATAAATTCATCTGAATAGAGAGTTGCATACATATAAAAACACTAAAGGAACGTTTAATTACATGTAGCATATAATTACACGTTACATGTAACCTCCGTTACTACGTAAACGGAGGGCTTGAGTTCGTTTTGAAGATGTGTTTGTCATTCAAAATTATCATTCTAGTGATATTTGTGCGACAAACGATGAAGTGCGAAAACTACTCTCTAGAGACATGTAAAGCGAACGTAATACTACAAAATACAAAGAAATTCCATTCTGATATTCCAATAATAGTAAACTCAATGAGCCGGAAATAAAATTCTTATGACTAATACCCTGAAATTAATGCAATAATACAGACGGTTGCGGTATTTCATGAACATTTCGACGAAACGTAAAATATGAAATGTCAGTAAACGTTTAAATATTCAAGTAATAATGAAAGCAGTGGTTTACTTGCACACTTCAAATGCGAAAGTGGTCTTAGAAAAAATATATCGAATACATATCGACGAATGTACATATAATAGGATTGTATATGGTTTTAAAACACTTTTTTCTCACATCGCTAGAGCATCTAAAATAATACTAGGATACTTGAACCACACACGCTATTTAGCCTACTCCTTTTCTTTAATTATCTTTCTTTTTCGGAGTATGTCATTGTATTGATTTGTCGCTCCTCCATATCTCCTGGGATACGAGTTAACGACTTCTCCATTTCTTTGAGAATACAGGAACGTTTGTTCTTCACAATGAACATTGTTATAACAAGTACCGTGATGGATTACTTAAGATATTACAGTATGTCATCCACCAACCATTTATCTCCTATCATTTTATTTCGAATTGTTTTTAAAAATTAGAATTATGCATTCATGGTTTATACGCTCTCTGAATGTAACTAGTAAATGATGGACATTCTCACCCACAGTCTGCCACCTCGCGTGTGTAGGGTAAATGTGTCACTGTCGCATTGCACGTGAGAGGGTATGGTGGGACGAGGCCTCAACGCTGTGATACCGCAACGTCACGCTTTCCACAGTGGGATGGACAGTGGGACTGTCTGGACAGTCTCCCCACCCCATCCCACTGTGGAAAACGTGACGTTGCAGATGGATATGGTAGTGCCAATGTGCCATGGCACAACCAACAAAAAGGAAAGAAAATGCATTTTTCTCCATAAAGGAGGGTATAAAACATCCTTTTGTCAAAATATTTTTCTTCGTAGTAATTCATTTGAACGAGCGTTTAGACATTCTATGCTCTATCAATAATCTCTTTAAACGCACCGGGCGCAATGCTATCTTAGGGGCTCCTCCTAAACCTCTGAGCCACCTTATGACTGGCACCGTCTCTGCCCATTTAACGCCGAATAAAGAACGCGGTGTTGATTTGTATGCATCTCTTACGGATGGATGAGACGGTGTCAAAATCTAACTGGCACAGAAGTTACCGTTCTGTTCGATAGAGTGCACTAATAGCACTATCTTTATCGAGTAAACTATCTCAGGAGACACCAAGCCAGAATAACTCCGCGAACAGTTCACCCTATTAAAGGCGTCTTAATGATGGACACCAGAAAACAAGTGAAGGGAAAACACTTCCCGCGAATCAGGGCATCCTATTAAAAATGTATTTATGTTGGTAGGCACCAGAGCACCAGAAAACAAGTGAAGGGATAAACACTTCCCGCGAATCAGGGCATCCTATTAAAATGTATTTATGTTGGTAGGCACCAGAGCACCAGAAAACAAGTGAAGGGATAAACACTTCCCGCGAATCAGGGCATCCTATTAAAAATGTATGTATGTTGGTAGGCACTAGATCACCAGAAAACAAGTGAAGGGATAAACACTTCCCGCGAATCAGGGCATCCTATTAAAAATGTATTTATGTTGGTAGGCACCAGAGCACCAGAAAACAAGTGAAGGGATAAACACTTCCCGCGAATCAGGGCATCCTATTAAAAATGTATTTATGTTGGTAGGCACTAGATCACCAGAAAACAAGTGAAGGGAAAAACATTTCCCGCTTCTATTATAATTAGGTGGCGGATTTTTTAAAAATATTTATTTCCTGTTCAATTTTCTACAATTTTTCAGGATGTTGAATAAAATATCACATAACTTTTTGGAGATGCCAGAATTCATATTATAATTATTGGTAATTATAATTTGTTTTAATAATATATTCGACTAAAATTGGATTTTATTAAGTATTTAGTAATTTTATTATAAATTTAGAGTTTTTAGAGACGATATTATTTACCATCAATGTAGACAATTATTTATGGAGGGTGAAATATATCTCTTTGGGTAAGCAGGAATGAATTCGTTTTATGGGATAATTTTTTCCCAGATCGAAATGTTCATAATCAGGATATTTTGTTAAGGAGTTGAAGGAATTAGAATATTGATTAATTATAAATATTTTAATTAGTTCTATTTGTGATTCTTTATGTATCTGTTTGTTGGAGATGAATCATTCAGCCTTTAGAATTCTCCATAAATATTTATTTTGAATAGTTTGTATTTTATTCATATTTGACGCAAAAGCATTACACAAAATTGGGCATTGGCAAAATTGGGCAGTAAGTGATGGTCATATTATTGCCTTGAATATTGATAAACCACAATCAATTTGTAATTTTGAAAATTTATTACTTAAGGGGTATAATTTTTATACTTTTTGATACATTTTAATAGCAATATTATGAATATGTGTTTTCCAAGTTAATTGACGGTCGAATTAGAGTCCTAAATATGTAATTGGAATATGATTTTCTATCCAGGGTATATTTATATTATTTATTTTGATATATGGTGGATTAGTAGGTCTGCAAAGTATAAACATTTTTGTTCGTGTTTTAGATAGTGATTTTGATGACCTAAAACATAGCCAAAAAATGATCAATAAAATTCTTTAAAAATGCCATAAAACTAAAGAAAAATGACGTTAAAAATCTTATCAAAACCAGTTCGGATGAACAACTCACACTGTTGGATAAGTTACTGATGTAACAGAGGCTTCTTCCATTCGTTTGAGTGAACTCAGCATGCAAACTTTTGGTCTGGGCTGTTCTTTACCACGAAATCTCTGTCTTTGGTTATCCCGAAATCGCCCAAACTGGCAATGACGCTGATATACGTCACAAGAATTATATATTCACAACGGCTGTCAAAACAATTTCTGACCGAACAAATCTAACTGGTTACTGAGTAATAACTAATTATAAAATTATTTTATTATATTAATATTTTTATTATGTATTAATTTATATTAATTAATAATTATAAAATTATAATAATTATTATTAATTAATATAAATTAAGCGTGAAATTACTTACCTCCCCAACAGGAATGCCCATAGCTTAGACAGGAACCTGAAACAAAATAATATGTCTGAGATATAAACTCAAATATTGTGCTAATTCCTCTAGCGACTGCCCTCTTCGAGAGTAATTACATTGACATAACTCTTTTGTTATCCCAGAATTCGCTCTGTAAACTACATGGGATACCATTGTCATTTTTAAAACTAGTAGGAATTAAATGCCTCGGTTTAAAGGACAGTTAACCATAATTATAATGTCAAATGCAACAACACATACTATAGACTTAAACCCTAACTGACTCTCTTATGTAAATAATGTATAAATTTAATTATTATTTCTTTGTTAAGTCATTATTATCATAATTGTATAATAATTTTTATTATTGAGTTTGTAACGATAAGTATTATAATTATTTCTGATTATTTATCATCACTTTTTGTTGCAGAATGGATGACTGATGGATATGCTAGTCTGAGATTATTCAGAAGCATTATTATTTGGACAGGTTGAATTGCCATTCTCATGCACCTGATGCACAATATATCTGTAAAAACCAGTGCTCATCTGTTAATAATGATGTTTTTGAGGGTTAAAAGAAAACTATTTACTAGAGTATTTACATCAGGATTTCAATTTTCAAGTTTGAATTTCGTTAAGTGTTTCATTAGTTTCACTCGATAGAGAGCCATTTCTTCTATCGAGCAATCTAACTTTTTTCTGATATAGCCATCAATTTCCTTTGTTGCATTGTAATAGTTACTCTGCGTTGGTGTTGTTCTAAAATCTCATTTCAACTCTTTACTTGGAACAAATTTGGCTCCTGTAAAAATAGAGCAAAACTCGTCAATTACAATATTCTTTTAATTTTCTCCCTCGTAAGTTGGTAAATGACATCCATACTCAGTTGATTGCAATTTCAGTTTTCGTTTGGCTTTAATGTACTCGCTTGTGAAACCTATTACAAGAGCGGAGATAAAGTTTGATAAACTAATAAAAAAATTAAAGCCATTAGAACTTAGTTTCACGTTTATTGTACTGATGTGCAAAACGTTGGCAGCAGTGCGGTAACAATACAGGACCTAAAATGCCAATTATTGATAATTAGGGTTACTTTAAATATTACGTAAATATTGTGTTCTACGACAATTTTTGCACAGTTGTTTCTTTTAACGAACTACTAAATTAGATGTCTGTATTCGGCATTTTCAAATCGTCACTACTGGTCTATTAAGCATTATGTAAGGTCAATGTTCCTTATAAATAGGGTTTTAAATGTTAAAGAATGGACGTAGGGTCCTGGATTACTAGTATTTTTATGAAGTAAAGTAAGTTTTTTTTCGTGCAAGAAATGGTCGCAGAAACAGTTTTTAAATGGCAATTAAATTACTATAAATTCGTGTAACCGTTAGAAATAAGGTGACTAGGGATATTATGACACTGCTGCTAATAAGATCCACCCTTCACATGAACTACTTCGCATTTACTTTTTTCTCTATTTTGTCAATTTTTCTGAAATACTTCTGCACATACAGAGCTTGCTTCTACGATGTTTCAATTTCTCTATAAATTTTCTCATTAACATATTACTTTATTGAGAATAATTTACTCCTGAACAAGCCGTGGAAAATGTAACCCAGTTACAGGTGACATTTGCCTCCTGGTTGGTACGCAACTCATTATTCACTGATGTTTGGCGGGTCACGTTCCAACACTGTAAAAGGCATTTCGCTCACCGGCCGAAAATGTGTGAATGATAGATTGGCCTACAATCAGGGGTAATTACCCACGTATAGCTTCGTTATATACAATATTTTAGCATACGTTCACTGACAAAAAGAGATCATTTCTTACCCCTGTATGCTCTAGATATTTGTAACTTATAAACGTATATCTTCATAATTTATAGCAACTTACTGCACACACACTCACTCACACACACGCATATATATATATATATATATATATATATATATATATATATATATATATATATATATACCTATATATAGGGAGAGAGAGAGAGAAATATTTCCATGAGTGTATACGTGAGTTAGTTTCGGGTATTTACCCGAAACTGCTATGAATGCTACTGCTATGAATACTCTGATTCTTTTCAAAAAATAAGATTCATTGAAATTGCTGCGACGATGAGGGTTAGGTTATTAGACTTTCTCATTTACAGTGTATTTCTTTGTTGGACTCTCATAATTTGAGGGATATTGACACACTGAATGACATGTTATCTTCTTTACTACTGCGTCTCGATACGAATAAATACGACCAAAATGCTTGCCAGTTATAAGTAATTCATCGTATAAATGAACAATCAAAACATAAATAACAACACTAAAGCATTTATTAAGCCGTAGCATCACAAACAAAACAAAATAAAACAGCAAAAACTACACTTTCTTTTACTATATTCAACTATATTACAGAAGAAATGAATTTTTTACACTTAACCGCAGAGCGGACGCAATTTTCCCGACGGTTTTTTTAAATGCATTATAATCCTAGTTCACACTAAAGAATTATAATCCCAAGGAATGGAAATGTGCTGTTGGAAAGCAAAGGTAGAGGTTGGTTTGGTTTATCAGCGTGAACAGTGGGGAGTCTTCTGGGAAAATTCAACCCAATTTTTCTCGTTAGTTTTGTGCGAAGCTGTTTTTTATTGTTTAAATTTTCTCAATAACTATATTTGTATTGATATAGCGTTTCGAATAAATAATCTCCTTCCGCGTTTTCATTAAATTGTTCTCCAATTATGTCTTCACTAAAGATTGATAATTCCAGACGCGTCAAGCTCCAAATCTCTTTAGTCCCGCAAATGAAGTGCTTCTTTTTATCGTTGGAGTTGGCGGTGATCGTCTCAACGCTAGATGGTGAGATCCGGCACTGTTGTCAACTTGTAAGGATTTCCTCAACCAAGTATCTCCCACCAGCGGGGCACCGCCCCAGCCGGGACAAGCTATAAGGTCCCGACCGCTCTCTCGACATGTCGTGACACGATCATGATGTGTGGTAGAGTAGTGCAAGTAAGGGGTGAGGATAAGACGATGAAGAAGAAGGAAAGTTCGCGTGCGGTCTGCCTGTTAGGGTACTGTTCCGACATTCGCCTGGTATTGATCAGAGAAACGACGGAAAAATACCGATCAGAGCAGCCGCCACCTAGAATTCTCCTCCAAGTAGCGGCTGAATTCGACCTAGGTATGAAGTTAGAGTAAAAGATACTGCCTGCGATGGGACTCGAACCCTAGAATCTCCTGATCAGAGGCACTGCAGTGATATCAATTGATGCTTAGAGCCAGTTCTTTACTAAAGAGGCACTACGTAGTGAAAGCACATTTCAGCAAAAAATTTACTTAAAAATATTTGGATAATTGGTTTTCAGCTACTAGTAGAGAACAAACATAGAGTTAAAACTTAGAACCACGAGACGAGCTCTTGTGTGCTCTGCCTTCGGCCATTGACGGGGCGTCGAACTTCCAGAGGCCGAGCGGGCCTCTGCTGCTGAGAGGGTGCTATCCCCCACAGTGCCATTTCCTAACACTCCAACGCCGCCTACGAATCCATTAGGACAGAAATGAAAAATGGTCCGCGAATATCGACATGTGTGCGCACGGGAAAAATTACCCACGTCGCTTGGCGGGTGCCGCTGTTATTATTAGATCGCTCAGATCCCCTCTTCCGGAGCTCGATGAGTGTATTTTTGTCGTCCGCCCGCCCACCCGAACTCCCGCCCACTGAACCGCCCACACGCTAGCATACCAGTCCACTCCGCCCCGCCGCCCGCCGGCCCCCAGCGCCCCCGCCCCGCCCCCCTCACGCAGATGCTTACCCCTCCAGCCTCCCCCCGCCCAGCCGCCGCCCAACCGCCGCCCAACCGCCGCCCAACCGCCGCCCAACCGCCGCCCAACCGCCGCCCAACCGCCGCCCAACCGCCGCCCAACCGCCCCCCAACCGCCGCCCAACCCCCGCCCAACAACCGCCCAACAGCCGCTCAACCGCCGCCCAACCACCGCCCAACCGCCGCTCAACCGCCGCCCAACCGCCGCCCAACCGCCGCCCAACCGCCGCCCAACCGCCGCCCAACCGCCGCCCAACCGCCGCCCAACCGCCGCCCAACCGCCGCCCAACCCCGCCCAACCGCCGCCCAACCGCCGCCCAACCCCGCCCAACCGCCGCCAACCGCCGCCCACCCCGCCCAACCGCGCCACCGCCCCCCCGACCGCCCAACCGCCCCCGCCGCCCAACCACCGCCCAACCGCCGCCAACCGCCGCCCTACCGCCGCCCAACCGCTGCCTAGCCGCCACCCAGCCGTTCAGTCATTCGCCTTCCATTTCTCGCGTTCCTCCATGCCCTCTTCCTCCCCGCCATTCGCCTCTTCGGCCACCAGTTTCTTTCCGAACCTTCAGCAAAGAAACGATCGTTTTGGTTGTGGGCTCTCCCCTCGCGTCTGCAGAAGCCTTGCGGTGCCAGGCGCCTTGACGCAGATTTGCCACCACCTTTTCAACAACGTTGGACTACAGAATCAAACACTAATTTCCTGTTACTTGTGATCAGATGAGAGGTTTTTCACTCTAAGAGCTTAGAAAATGTGAGACGGAAGTCTTCATTGTTACCGATTCGATTCTTGTCTCAGGGTTTAACTTGTAGGTAGTAACTTATTAGTGAGAGGCAGATCTACGAAAAAAATCTTCTGAAGCATCCGCTTTCTCGCATTGTTAAGATTATTAATATTGTGAAGATTAGAAAATCACGGAGTCTTTGACAGAAACATTGCTGAATTTTAAGTTCATCTACGAATTGAAAGACTGAGAAACTTTAATTTAAAAAATATATATATTTCTAACCGACATATATTATAATTACTATTTTTTATTATTATTATTATTATTATTATTATTATTACTATTACTATTACTATTATTATTATTGCTACTATTATTATTATTAATGTTCATTTGATGTTTATAGAATTATGGTAATATAAAAACTAATTTAAGATGTTTTACTTTGAAGAAATTTATAATTGAATATAACGAAAATTAAATTAGTTGCTCTAGAACTCCCTATTTAAACCTACTTTGAAAATACCTGAAAAATTCTTGTCACTGATAACGGATCATAACAAATAATTTCTCCTCCTGGGCATATCTCATCTTCTGAAGTGAATGAATGAATAAAGAGAGAGTCAATAACCGAATTTTGAAAAATTCACTTAATAAACGAGTGATAAATTGAACTTCCTTGACACAATATCAAGTACGTGGCAGGATTTTCGAGGTTAACCTGTCACCTAGGTCAAATTCAGTCGCTGAATGGAGGAGACTCTTAGCGGCTGGCTACTCTGATCGGTAGTTTTCCATGGTTTCTCCGATCAACACCAGAGGAATGCCGGAGAAGTATCCTAACAAATGAATCACAAATCGCACGCGATATTTCCTTCCTCTCCCTTGTCCAATACTCACATCTTACACACACACATACACTGACATTCACCACATGTCGGGAGGCCGGTGGGAAACTTATAGCGTGTCTCGGTTGTGGCGGTGTCCCGTTGGTGGGAGATACCTGAATGGCGAACGACCTAATCTACGGTAGGTCGAAACCGGGTGTCGCCATCCAACAGGGTAAGATCACCGTCATCTCTCGCGATACAAGCATGCACTACACATGCATGGGACTAAATGAACTAAATCAGGAATTGACGGGCCCGGAATCACCAATCAATCAAATGAATATAAAAATATGAAGTATACATACAATAAACTGCAAGGGAATGCAAACTTCGTATCAATGAGATAACACCCTGCGACAACCCCTCTCCAAGTCGGTGTCATCCCGCAAAAATTTCGCGGTGTAAGTCAATGACATGTGTCCTCGCTCTCGCACATCTCCTCCTCACTTTGAGCCCGAAATGTCAAGCCCGTTCCCCGGGGCGCTGTATCGGGCAATGCGGTGCCGTGATTGGGCGATTTCCGGGCGCCCGGAGGAGATTGCCGCCCGCGCCGCGCCGCCAGCCGCCGAGCGGGAGAACGCGCCGCTGCCGCCAGCAGCGCCACCGTTGCCCGACATTATACTTCGGTTTCTGTAATCAGGCTGATGACAGCTGTTACAGTTTCGTCCAATCGGGAGCTTAAACGTCATCGTGATGACTGGGGGGCGGATTTAACTGAAATGTCATTTTTTGTCTTTTCACTTTAGAACAATACTCCAGTATAGAAATTCATTTTATGTTCTGTCAAAAGGAAATGACCCATTTTTAAAGATCATAATTTTAAAGATCATTTTTTTTGTCGATTTCGATTAATAAGTCATTTTTAACATTTTATCGTCATTTTTAATGCATTTTTTGCTTATTTCACCGATTTTAATGTCATTTTTAATGGCACTTGCTTCAAATAACATAGGAAATGCAACAAGTGCTCTTCACAGAATTACTCAGTAGCCTGTTCTATTTTTTCGCTCAGAAATTGTTTTGAGAGCCGTTGTGTGTATTAATTCTTGTAACGTGCATCAGCGCTCGGCCAATATCGGGATAAGTAAAGGCAGATTTCTTGGGAAAGAAGAGTCCAGATCAAAAGTTTACAAGTTGAGTTCAATCGAACGAATGGAAAAACCCTCGATTACATCAGTAACATATCCAAGGGTTTGAGTTGTTCATCCGAACTGGTTTTGATAAGATTTTTTACGTCATTTTTCTTTGTTTTTAGGGCATTTTTAAAGCATTTTAAAAACATTTTGTTGATCGTTTTTGGCTATCCCCCTGGTGATAGCATTTAAGCTCTCGATGAGATCACACCGTAACAAGGGGTGAAGTGTCATCGTCCAGGTTAGAAAAACTTAAGCATAACCCTGGAGTGATATTACCCGCGCACGTTCTCTGGAGTCCTAGCTTCGTTTGTTGCAAGAGGAGTGGGGAGTTTGATTATTTTCACAAAAGAAATTTTATATAAAATTTGTGGTTCGTTTTTAAGTGCAAAATAGGTTCTATCACATGAGAGCAAACACTTCTGGTTGTCCAATTTTGTCTACAACGCCCGCTGGTATCATTTATACTTAATTTACTAATGTTGACGAAGGAGTGGGGGTAAGTATTTCGGGGCTGAAGAAAACGTGCGCGTATAATAACATTCAGTCTCCACCAGTGTAAACTTTATTTCAACATATTTTGAAAAAAATAACGATTTTCTTTAGAATATAATCAGTACTGTATTTCATTGTCAGTAATTGTTGAATGAAAGAGACATTTGTGACGTAAGGAAACAGTCGTGTCTGACTGACTCATTGTTACCCCTCATTTACTTCTTTCTACAATGATTAGCATATGATTTACAGATAACTGTGTGTGTTAGTGATATCTTTATAGATTGCTTGCGTGTTACTTACACATCATTGAAATGGATGAAGAATAGAGCCAATAAGATGGAATTTAAAGGAAGTGCTAAACGCATCGAGTGAACAAGAAGATGCAAAACGAGATTTCTGTTTATGTAGTGAGCACGATACTGACAGTGAGGCAAAAGGTAAACAGTGAAATAAAGAATATTGATACCAATTACAGCTCACACGTTATAGGAAAAGACAATAAAACTAAATGGAGAAAAGCAATAGGCAATATAAATATTAGCACTCGTCGTAGGAATATCATTACCACATGTTTACCAGCGGTGCCGCAGTTTGCAATAAAAGCTCAAACGAAAGTATGTAGTGGAATAATTTTGTCTGAAGATCACTTGTATTTATTTTATTTCTCGTCTAGAATTTTGCCAAGCAATAATAAAAAATAATTTCTATAAACAATTCAGAATAAATGTTTGAATGGGTCTTGCAGGCCCAACGTTACCACTCATGAAACTCTCTTATATGTTACCACTGTAGGATTAACCTCTCCCTTCTCTAGGGACGTCATTCACCACCAAGTACAATGTCTTTGGTACAGAGGCTGGTGCCCTCGCTTACCTCTTCAGGACTGAGGTGCCGGTCACGCCATCGTCACGAAAGCCTTAGGTGGCTTAGGGAATCAATTAATGATTAATTGATTGATTTTTTCGTGTTTCCGGCACGTCAACTGCTTTGGTCACTAGTCCAGTTAGTTTAGTGCATGTTTTCTCTCGGGAGATGGCGGTGATCATCCTCCGCTGGATGGCGAGATCCGGCGCCGACCTACCGTCGGCTAGTGGGGTTTCCCCCTAACCAGGACTCTCCCACCAGCGAGGCACCGCCGCAGCCGGGACAAGCTCTAAGCTCCCGACCGGTCTCCCGGAATATATGGTAGTGTAGTGCATGTTAGTGTAAGTGTGTGTGTGTGTAAGGGGAGGGGATAGGACAAGGAAGAGGAAGGACAGATCGCGCGCAGTTCGTGGCCCGTTTGGAAGGGTACTGCTCCGGTATTCGCCTGGTGTTGATAGGAGAAACCACGAAAAACTACCGCTCAGAGCAGCCGGCCGCTAGAATTCTCCTCCAGACAGTGACTGAATTCGACCTAGCTGAAAAGCTAGTGTCGAAAATCCTGCCGCCGTCAGGACTCGAATCTAGGACCTCTCGGTCAGAGGCGCTGTAGTGACATCAGTTGATGCACTGAGCTACCGCCCCCGGTATCACTGCATGTCACTGCATTGCCTCTGAATGGGAAGTCCTAGTGTTCCACCGACGGCGGCAGAAGTTTCGACACTAGCTACATAGCTTGGTCGAATTCAGTCGCTGTCAGGAGACTTCTCGTGCCTGGTTGCTCGAATAGTTGCATTGATTCCCCAAGCAAAAACAAGTGAATGCCGAAGCAGTACCCTAACAAATGGGTCACGGACCCCGCGCGATCTTTCCTTCCTCTTCCTTGTCCTATTGTCAACTCTGCACTTACACATACGAATACTTACTCGCCCTACACTACCACACATGCCGTGAGGCTAGTAGGAATCTTAAAAGTTTTTTTTCGCTGGAGCGGTACCCCGCTGGTGGTGCAGAAACAGGACAATGCTGGAACTGAGCTACATCCGCCGGTTTCAATGGGTAGAATTTTGCCTAGTGTGGTATTGGGATGAGGCTGGAATATTTGGTAGATTTTGATAGAACATAAAGAATGAGTGAGCTATTTGTTTTCAATGCCATTAATTTTTATATCTTAATGAAGCTGTTTACGCAACACATCAAGGGCAATGTATAATTATTCTTAGGATTTAATTGGAGATGATTTGTAATTTAATGATATTTGAATGCGTTAACGTAACAATAGAGTAAGCTTTTTTTATGAATATTTGAGGAAAACTAAAACCTGCCTGTAATTTGTAAATAGAAATCTGTCGGATGTGAGCTATAAAATCCCAGGCCGTACAGATAATATTTATCGGAGATCTGAATTTTTTCGCATTTACAATAGCTGAATATTGCTTTAATAGGAAACAGCCATATTTTGCGCAAAATATTGTAGAAACACCTACAGTCACTAGATCATTAAGAAGATTCATTAAGGTTATTGCAAACGGGCGATATTATATTTCAGTGACACCTAATTTCTTTGGTCGTGAATTTAGGGGTGAATCTAGGGGTGAATAATAACAAATGTGAAAGAAAACACTGGCTTTCCCACGCTGATGTAAGATTCTTCTCCGCAATTTTTTAACCATAAATAACTTTAAAATTATTTTATTACTACACAATCTCTCGAATAAACATTCTTAGCTCTAAATATTTATATTGCATTTTTGTGCTGCATTAAAGAATTGTATTTTCCATTACTCTTTTTTTATTATCAAAGCGGTAATACAATTTCAACACCTTTGTATGAATATTTGAAGTCAAGTCATCAATGAACACGTGATGGTTAATACTACTTGCTTTACTTCCGAAAAGAATGCAAAGAAATACTTTGTACTACATACATACTACGTATACTATTGAATAAAGCATTCTTTTGAAAGGTTAAAGCATGGTCACCGGCAGGTATTCTCCTGGGAGAAAGGTTAATAGGTCCAATCTCTCCCTAAAATTGATGAAACAGCAGATATTATCCCCATGAAAAATTCGCGAGACACATCCGGTGACCTATTAAGTCCCATAAATCTTCTTTTCGCTTTTACGTATGATGATGAAATTTGGCCCAGTCTATCGCACATTAAAAGGCGCATTTACAATGGAAAGGAAACCTTTGTTTCGTTCAGCAATCTTTGCGGTGTTCGTGGACTATTCAATTATTGGAATTCAAAACCTACAAAGTTGCCAAGAGCGTTGCTTTCAACGACTTAAAAGAATATTTCCTAATTGCTAACTTGTATCTTGACGCAATCTTTGAAATTATCTTCCCTTTTATGTTTCCAATACAATCTTTAAAATTACTCTTCTTGATATAAATGTAAAAATATATTCAAAAATATATATCATTACCTTTCTCGGCAACCCGTAGTTTCATAATTTATGTAGGAAAATCATGATATATTAAAATAAATATTTCTATATTTTATTGTACTTTTTTACAAAAACAACGGAAAAATTGTCAACACGCTTTTGAGAATTTCATTAGATATCTAATAAGATTTTGATTTCAGAGAAGGTAAAAATAAGCATTCGATTTCAATATCATTTAGTTTTCAATGCGTATGTATTCCGAATATTTAATAGTTTTATATACGCCAGTAAATCTGTTTCTGGGGTAATTAAATAGAAATGTATAATAATGTAAATGCATTTTGTCATCATTGAAATATCACGCAGGTTTCCCTGACAAATAATTTTTCGTACAATAATTTATAATTTTAATGTAGCTCTATATAGTTTTGTTATCGATTGTTATTATTCACGTTAATATAAGAGTTAAGTAATATGTATGTCTTATTTTTTCTGCCCTGCGCAGTTCATGAAATGTAGTACCTTCGGTTGAGTTTGATTGTAACGTAGAACTTTATCGCTATGTTTGTTTCTAAAAACTACGTATGTGTCTCTGATATGAAATTACATTAATTTTGTGGCAACGTGGTACAAGGTCAAAAACATAACCAAAACCTGTTAAAAGATCAAAAAGTCAAAAAAAACAAATAATAAATTGCATAATAGTTTTGAAATGTTAGAAAGCTCACCCTAAGTCGTGAAAATGCTAAGAATGAAAAGTTCACAAAATAATCTAGAAACGTACGAAAGGAAAACATGAACAAAACCCGGCAAGGCATGCCACTCAACACCTTTGTCATTCTAAGAATCATTCAAAGTTCGAAATGAAATGTTAATAGACGAACAGCGAAATCCGATTGAAAAGAAATTGCTTCATCTGAATCACATATTGGAAAAAAGTTTGCATAAACACGGTAAACAGGAAGTCTGTTTACGACTGTACATTCCGATTTTCAGAATACGTCTTTCGTTACATTTGCAATTCACCGCTCAATTAGGATAAAAGGGATTGTGTACGTGGCATTTTTCACAATCGGTCCAATCAAGCATAATGCAAGAGTATCGAAATCCGCGTTGGGGCAGCGCCCTCCCACGCGGGCGAACGAATCGGTCAGCGAGGTGTGGGAGGGGGAGGCCGGGGGGAACCGGTTGGGGAGGCAGCCACTGTCACTGCGCGCGGACACGCGAGAAAGGAGAGGCGGTGAGCGAATGTTGCCCACACTACCAGCCCGGTTGGCGCCTACGGTGAGAAAGGACGACTGGATGCCCCAGCCACGTGCTGGGCTGGGAGGTTCCTACTTTGACTTGCATCGGCTTGGGTAGCTCAGAGCATGGATGAACCCTTTATTTACTGAATTATCAAATTGAAGTAATGGAATAATTTTAATTTTTGGGGTTGGTACAATAAGTAATAATTGTTCATTGATCAATAAAATCTGTATTAATATTAATTACAAAGGTTAAAAATTACGAATTGGTTTAATGGTACTTGAGAGTTCCACCAGGTCTGTGCTCTTCCAAATGCTGTCAGTGTTATCTTTGATGGTATTAAAAAAAACAATATTTTCTCATTAACACTAAAAATATGTTACACTGTTCATTTGGAATGCCATGACTCAATTTTCTTGGAAGAGCACAGTTCACATCTTCCTCTTCCAGGTGATAATATAGGCCAATGTGTTCCGGTGTTTTGAAAACGATTTTCTTTTGGGGCAGAAAACGCAGACTTCCTTCCCTTGGAAGTTGGAGGTGAACTTCCTGCAGTCATAGGTCTTTCTCTGTTTTACCATCATTTGCCAAGTAAGAGTACCTTTGAGCTATTTCTCATCATCAGTGGCCAACATCTTGGCGTGAAAGAACGAACTATTCTAGCCGGTACTGAACAGTCCTCATAGTTTTCCGATGCATTTCAGAGTACAAGCAGCTCGACAAAACTGGTGGCACGAAGAAGTCCCGTCAGTAAATAAAGGTGTTGTTACTGCAGTGCCTCTGACTGACGGGCCTTAGGGTTCTAGTCACGGCCGTGGCAGGATTTGCGACACTAGCTAGATAACTGTGGTTTCTCCGATCAACACCACACGAATTCCGGAGCAGTACCCTAACAAACGGGCCACGGACCGCGCGCGATCTTTCCTACCTCTTCCTTGCCTATTCCCACCTCTTTCGTATACACACATGTCGAGAGCATAAAGCGTGTCCCGGCTGGGGCGGTGCCCCTCTGGGGGAGATACCCTGCCGAGGAAAACCCCGCGAGGCGACGTAGGTCGCCGATAGCCAGGGAGGAAGATTATCGCTACGTAAGAGAATGTCGGAGTTTCCACAATGCGATTATGCATGGTGACAATTACGATTTTTTTTGTAAAGATCCAACAAGCATTGACAGACGAAACCGTCCCAATGGGTTTAGAAAGGTTCTAACACTAAACGTATTAAATTATGAAGCAGCAACTTGATGCTTAACGAATATTGAAAGGAAGAACAACGTCGAGGTCCGTCGTTGCACTCCTCCTCCCCTGTTTTCGTGCAACTATTAGAAAAGTGTCACGGACATTCGGTTTAAATTGACTATTCCATTTGTGAAATTAAATTCAACAGTGTTTAACTATACATACAAAATGCCCTCAATCAGGACGGTGTATTTCCAAAAGTATATCGCTTTTTCTATCGGGTTTGTCTTACAGCTTCTCCCTACTGGCCTATCATAAACTGTGACTCATCTGTCTTAGGACGTGGTATACATTAATCGCTTTGTCGATGTCCAATAAACCATGTATGTACTATAACATAACATTTTTTATTTTATCATAGTATTCACCTATTTTCAATATTTGGCGCATTTTGAAACTCTGTTGGACATAATTTCATTCGTGGAATAGTCCTATTGCCACTCGTACTTTGGAAATTCTCTCCTCCCATCACTTCGCGAGTTGGGAGTTTATCGTCGATTTCCAAAGTACTCGTGGTATTACCTATGATTAAGTCACTACAAGAAAATCAATGTTGCATCACTCCTTGCACTAATCTGACTGTACCATACTGTGGCTTTATAGAGCAGGCAAAAACAAAGGGGATATGTAAAATAACAATATTGAAGAAAATATAAAAATGATGTGGAAAAACTGAGAAAACCATAACCAGAAGAACAAAAAGGTGATGAATGGAGCTAACATGCAAGAATTTGGAGAATCTATTCAACGATGAAGCACGACTGTAATTGGTCAGGTGGAGAGTCTTCAGGTACGAATGAAGTCCCAATAAGAAAGGAAAAATAGTAAAATAAGATGAATATAGTATTTACAAAAGTAAATATGTAAAGAAAATGTAAAACAGGTTCATGATACAGATTTGGCAATAATGAAGTCATGTTATCTTTCGTATGTTTTGTTTTTCTAAATATATTGTGACATACCGATATGTCACGTTAAAATAAACTAACATTTATTTGTAGACAATATGGTGGAACATGCATTACGAAATATCACGAGAGCTAGAGCTTAGCAACGACCGTGAATAAGCAATGTGGTTTGTTTTTCTAAATGCATTAAGAGATGGCTTGGTGCCGAAAGTAGAAAATTTGGGATTGGGCGAAGAAGTTTAGACGGTCAGCTACACCAAAATATAACAAACGTATGGATTGGCTGGGTGAGAGAAGGACGGTCAAATGTTATGAAAAAGGAAGGTAGTTTAATACGAAGTCTTCGGGGGATGAATCATGCAGGAAGATTTCATTCTGCTCGGAAACGCGCTTCTGAACTGATCGTATGTTCGTGAGAGGAACGAGTACAATCGAGATTGAATTGGGTTATCAGTGAAATTTTAAGGACAGTGAATGATATTGCAGATATTTTGATGTGGAAGCAATATTGATGTATAAATTGGAACTTTGTCGGGAGTGGTAATCGAGTTCGGGACTATGTCATAGGTCGTAATCGGGACTGATAATTTTGATAGTTGGAGACCAGCTTGATAGGGGCAGAAGAGGATTTCTTGGAACTTTGGACTACGGCAAGATCGCAAGATATTTCGACTGAGAAGTCTACGAGGACATCAACGAAAAAAAGATAAGTTAACCGCGGTATAAATTGTAAATTGAAAGATATCTTGATCAAAGGCCTAACTTAAATTCATTAAATTGTTTGATAAAAGGTAAAAATAAACTTTGTTGAATTTTGTTCTTTAGAAAGAAAGTGATCTTTCATTTAGTCAATCCAAACAGAAATGAACTAGGAATAGAATCATTCTATTTCAGATTCCCAGCTGCGCTGTATAGTCGAGCGGATCCTATAATCCATTATAGAGGTAATAAGGATTATAATATATCGTGACCCATTGACCCAGCAAGCCGGTCGCTAAGATCTTTAGCAGATATAAATGTAGAGAGAAGGACAATTTTGGTATATCTCAATATCGATATTATCTGATGTTGCAGAGGATCAGATCACGTTGCAGAGGATAAGAGGATCGAATCTAAAACAGTTTGAGAATGGCAGCGGGCGTACATATTCGATGAGCATAAACGTCACACTTGGTTCGGTCGCTTCAAGGCAATTGACGTTTTTTCTAAACTTAAAAAGAGAAGCGATTGGTAATAGATTAGTCGGTAACATCCCCCAAATACCAATTAGCATGAAGATATTATTAAACAGAATTTGTTTAATATAATACATCCAGTAATTTCGTTAATATAATACAAGTATGAAATTGATGAGATTATGGCAGTAATTCTCTGATAGAACATTACAAATTCAACTCGCGAGTCAGTTTTAAAAGGGCGGAAATTGTTTTTGGTGGCTGCGCTGCGAAAGGGCAGCGGCGCGCGCTGGGGGCGGGGCGGCGCGGCGCGACGCACGGAGCCGCAGGGGAAGGGGGAGGGGGGGGGGAGGAACGTAAAAAGGGGGGGGGGGGGGGGGGGAAGGGGGGGGGAAGGGAAGAGGCGCGGGAAAGGGCTGGGAGGAAAGGGGAGGGGATGGTAGACCGGGCAGAGGGTAAACAGGACCGTGACGGGGCGGGGAGGAGAAAGGGGAAGGAAGCAGGGGAGAGGAAAAAGGAAAGAAGAATGGGATGGAGAGGAAGGGTGGGGGAGAAGCGGGGAGGGGAGTGGAACGCGGGAATTGGATAGTGATGGCAAAGTTTAGCCAAACATCGATACTTCGATACATCTCCAAAAGGTTTTCAATGTCGATGAGTTTTCAATCAACAAATACATCCATTGTGGGAATTCTGATTCTGATTCGGTGTTGTTGACGTTCTTATATGAAGAAATACAGGAGGTCATCTTCGTCAACATAGTATTTTTATTGAGATAGCCGGCTTTCGACGACTTTGCCGTCTTCAAATGTTTAAAATACGGATATTTTAAATGTAATGAAATATTTTAAAGTAAAATCTCCTAGTTCTAAAGTGATACATAATGCGTCTATACTAGTTTAAAGTACATTCTGCCTAAAATTTGACTGTCATATTAATTTTCTATTCATTGTCCAATGTAGTCAAGGTTCAAATTGCAGTTTAACGGTATTACCGCGTACAAATTAATAAGAAAAGGTAGCAACATCGGAGAAAGGTTGCGAATAACAAACGGTTTCATGCCACCTATGAAGCGACAATAGTGGCAGCTGTTGATTTCAAGCAAATTAGAATTTTTTAAACATCAATGTGTCTGCACAAATATCTCGATTCGAAGAAAGAATCGAAAACAAAACTTGGATGTTATAATATCGATGTTTCTGCTCTAAAATATCGATGTTTCAAAAACATGGAATTTTTAGACATCTCTAGAAGGGGAGGAGTGGTAGACGGAGGAGGCGAAGGGAAAAGAGAAGAAGGAGGTAGGGAGGAGAGGAGGACGCGGGTGGTGGAACGTGGGAAGAGGAGAGAAAGGTGGAAAGGAGCGGGGAGGGGAAAGGGAGAGAGGAGGGGTGGGGCAGGGAAGGGGGAAAGGGAAGAAGAATGGGCCAGGAGAGTAATGGCGAGAAAAAAGCTGGCAGGCGGAGGAACGGGAGGGGAGGGGGGGGAGAAGGGAGAGGTGGAAGTGGAGGAAGAGGGGGAAAAGGGGGAAGTAAAAAGGCGCAGGCGAGGAAGGCCGGTGGAGAGGAGGAAGGGGGCGGGGCCGGGCGGTCGCCATCGAGCGCGACGCGCGATCGCTCAGAGTGCCCCGCCGCTCCGCTCCGCTCCGCGCCGCGCCGCTTGACGAGGCGACGCGCGTCTGTGTAATTTGCCATCGATAACCCGCGATAACGCGGCTTCGTTTCGTCGTCGTCGGTGGCGGCCGAGGCGCGGCGCGGCGCGATGCGGCCCGCGGGGGCGGAGAAATATATTTCCCAGGGGAGGCGCGTCTTCCTGCCCCCACCCGCCATGCCACCTACGCGCGCCGACCGGCTTCACCGGCCGCGCCTCATTTGACACAATGCGTGTCTCGCCCCGCCCCCGCCCCGCCCACGCGCTGTGTGCTCAACGCCCTCTGCCGGAAGCGCCGCGCGTGCGACGCGACGCCGCCGAGGAATTTCTCCATCCCACGCTCAAATTCGATTCCGCCCCCTGCGAACGGCGGCCGGCGGGGCGACGGACAATATTCGCCACTTCTTTCTTTATTTATTTATTTATTTTACGTCGAAACTGCGTATGACGTGCTATGGGGAGAAGTTAATTCTGTGCTCATTTTCAAAATTCTGTGATCCCTACACTAAATCATATACTACTTGAATTTTGAGTTAATTAAAAAAACACTCCGATGTAATAAAATCTATTTTCAAGGATAAATAAGCAATAAATTTTGGGCTCTTATCCATGATGTCATTCGTCAAGGAATAATACAACATGCAAACGATAATTTGAATAACTATATTTCTCAATGTATTCTAGAAGACGTGCACAGATAATGAAGTTATTTAACATATATGTCCAGAAGCAAAAAAAGGGGCCATCTCAGCATTTGCTCAATGGATCAGGGAAAGTGGACGAAAAACCTGATGGAGACTTCTTTATTAATATCTTATCAGAGGACTTGGAATGCTCCTTAGGATTGGGTCTGGAACGGGGTGCACTCCGCCTTGTGAGTACAAAAGCGGAGCTACCTGAATGTGGCGTCATCGGCCAAGTAAATCGAGTTGGGGGATAACGGGAGTCGTTGCGCTGACCACGCACCACTAGTGCAAGCTCCTCTCGTAAACAAAATGGGCAGCCCACTCGATCGTCCCTGAGTTGTCGCGCCAGAGATGATCGAGGGACCTAGAGTTTCTCTCGATCTGCTCGTGTTGGTGAGGCATTAATATTCCTGAAGTGAGGCTTTCGCGCAAATTATGTGTTAGAGAACGTCGTGTGTAATACGTGAGGTTTGGAATAGTACTACTACATTTCGACACAGGCAATTGAAATAAATTTAAACAAAAAAGTATTGTCAGAATGAATAAAGCGACCTTGCTTTATGTTAGGAAACTGGTTGAATTGTGAATAATACTGTTTCTACATAATTCAAAACGCTTGCTTTTAGAATCGGAGCTTGAATTTTGGAATTTCAAAATGTTTGGTATTTGAGAATAATTAATTAGCGTGTGATGAAGATGGCGCATAAGAATGGAACCATCGCCAGTGCTGAATCAATTTTGTACAATACGTATTAGTTAATTATATCGCTCCCAGAGTGCACCAGAGTCTGTTGGCTTTATGAAACTCTCATGTGCAGAGTCCGGGAATTGTCGGTAACAGCTGGACGCTTTTGCAGAATCGTTGAGAAAACAATGGTCCGTTGCCACGAAACGTGGGAGGCGTGAATCATCGGTGTTAAAATCAAAACCTGGTTGAAATTTCCTGACGGGAAAAATAATCATGTTTTAAAGTCTGAATATGATGAACACCTAATTTTCATTGATAAATGGGATTTTCTTTACATTTCGCGAACAGCTTATATTAATTACTTACATTCTTTTCGGCATTTTAATCAAATTTAATACATTTCATCAGGTGAACGTAAAATGTATTCAACCGTTTTTACTGCTAATCTTGGAACTTCGACCTTTGTTTGCAAAGTGTCCCTTTTCATTACAAAAAAATCCACATAAAATACACGTACTTTACTTTAAAACCCGTTGCCAGGTGACATTCAGCAATTAAAATAGATACAGAAATGCAAGAGGCAAGGAACATTTTTTCTGCTGAATAAAGGCTTCTATACAATTAGAGACAAACATACCATCTAAAAAAACAAACATAAATTTATTTTAATATTATTATTGATTTAGTTAACTTATTAGTAAAGTTTAATTATACAAAAGTTAATATGACTGAAACAAGTATGACAGTACTTGTGCATCTGAACCAATCTCGTCCAGTCTCCATTGGGCTATTGAGAAAAGAGGTGATTAATAAAATTTAAAGATCGTGTATAAATATAAAGTTTATTGTGATCACGACATTGTTCGTATTTGACGTCTTCATATGTTAGTCAAAGGGGTCAAAAGCTTACAACAGCATTGCTTAAGTGTACAAAAGAAGGCCTTAAACTTCATGTTATATTTAAAGCTCTCAAACCTTGAGCTACTCGAAACGAATTAATCCTGCACCTATTAAGTATTTATTTACAAATGCATGTATTGTGCCTAATTGAAATTTATTAAGATTTTTTTTATTCCAACATGCATTAGAAATTATTTCTCATGTAGATATGGAACTTTTAAACAAATCGATACTAAGAGTTTGGGCAAAGTGTAATGGGTTTCAAAATTAAACCGAGGGAAGAAGAAGCAAAAATATTTTTTATGAAGAGAAGCTTCTCTATAACAAACATGCAAATACGTACTATGAATTTTATTAGTGAAAATTATCTTTCGATACTTATATCACGCATTTTTGTAAATACATTAATAATCCAACTAATACGTGCGCTCTTACTTATAATTATGATTTTTTTCAAAAAACGAGAATACAGGTATTACGTCAATATATTTGGATAATAGTAAGTTAATTTAATTTCAAAAATGAAAAAATAGATATATTGAGATATTTTACTCAAGCATACATTTCAACAGGAAGGAGGAACACCTTCTTAAAATAGAAATGACTTCATCTAAGAAACTAAGCATAAAGAACTGATTGTTCTCTCCAAAGACAAATCCTAAAATTTATTTTTAAGAAAACTGAAGATATTATCTTCCAAGGTTGAAGTTAATGGGATATTTCGAGTAATTCTCATTTATTAATTCATACACTATTTTTACGGAGAATGTTTTCTCAACTGCAAAGTCATGCCTTTTGAAAGGCGGAGCAGAGAAAGCATGCGAGCGTTCTGTTCGTGTTTCGGGCTGGTAGCGAAAACGCGAGGTGTAGCTACCACACGACATAAATTTTGCCCCGCGCCGGACTGGAGCTCGAGCAGGAAATGGATTCCCGCGTTGGATACGTGTCCCTCGCACGGCGGTCGCAAGACACTGGCGCGCTCTGCCGTCACGTCCACCTCCCGCGCACGGCGCACAGTCGGCAATTTGAGGCATCGACCTCTTTTCGACCCTGAACCGTTTTTAACCCTGTATTCACAAGGCCTGTGAATACAGGGTTAAAAACGGCTATGTATTAAAATGTGTCACCGGTAATCCCAGTGTGAAATAATCACATTTAAAAATTCACAGCCGACCTGGATGGCCGAGGTGGTTAAGAGCGAGTACCGACTCAGCGCTTCGATCCGAAGGGTCGCGGGTTGGCGTCCCGCCTTGGGCATGGTGATTTGTCCATTGACTTTGTATGTGTTGTCGCGGAGGGCCTCGCGTTCTGCTGACCCCAGATCAGAGGAGCCCGCAAGTGTGTTGGTGTCTTGTGTATGGTCGAATATGCGTCCCATCGGGACGTAAAGGGTAACCGGCTGTTGGCTGGATAAAAGCCCTGAAAAAAAAATTTACAGCCTTGAATAGCGCTGCCATTCAGTCATTGTATCTTACATTGTGTATTTTTTCTCCTCACGTCATTCTACAACAGGCAATATAAAATAAAATGTAATTAAGGTTATATTTCACCCCAACTTGCAATTAACGTCACCGATTTTTCTAACTTGTGAGTATGCTTTTGCTGATGATTTTCGATTATTTTCTGATAGAATGTCAATGAATCCTACATAAGTTACCCATTTGTAAGACTAGCGTGAAAGATTGGGTTTTATTTATCCTTTGCTCCTTGCAGTTTTAAGTCAAAGTTTCTTGGCAGTTTGAAACTCAGATTAGCTACATTAATAATTTTCTAATATTTTTTTTATATTTGTAATTTTGTGTCAAGCTTTCAACACTTTTCTTCCTGAAGTTATTTTGTATCCTAACAGTACCAAATATTATTTCTCATAACTTTATCTGCGGGAATAGTAGCTTTGTTTTCAAGTTGATGGATATATAGTTTCAATAGTTTGTTCTACAGTTTACAAATGATAAATTAATAAACTTTCTTGTCCCTAAAAAAGAAATTTAATGGTTCATTGTTGAATATTAAATCAGAAAAAAGAAAGAATATTCAAAGAGAGCGGGTCAGCTGTGACTCCGCCTTGTAGTTAGTATTCGTTGAAAAGAGCCTTATGAGTCCAAGGTTAAGTTGTTCTCTAGATTCCCGAATATCCAGAACATGTGACAACACAGTTTTTTTTAATGTTTGGTTGATTAATTTATTAATGATTCCGGGAGCATCAACAGTCATTAGTCGCGTAAGTGTAGTGCATTTTTATCGCTGGAGGGGATTTGCTCCCAGACGCGGGGACCTTCCGTGGCTGACTGGCGAGATCCGGCATCGACCTACGTCGGCTTGCCGGGATTTTCCTCAACCGCTTATCTCCCACTAGCCAGGCATCTCCCCACCCGGACCGGGAGCGGTAGCATCAACCGGTGCATCAACTGATGTCACTGCAGCGCCTCTGACCGGGAGGTGGGAGTTCTGATGGCGGCAGGATATTCGACACTAGCTTTCCAGCTAGGTCGAATCAATCGCTGTCTGGAGGAGAATTCCAGCGGCCGGCTGCTCTATCGGTAGTTTTCGTGGTTTCTCCGATCAACACCAGGCGAATGCCGGAGCAGCACCCTATCAAACTGGCCACGGACTGCGCGCGATCTGTCCTTCCTTCCTTGTCCTATCCTCTCCCTTACACACACACACACACTACACATGCACTACACTGCCACATATCCCGGGAGACCGGTCGGAGCTTAGAGCTTTCCCGGCTGGGGTGCCCCGCTGGTGGGAGAGTCCTGGTTAGGGGAAAAACCCCACTAGCCAACGGTAGGTCGGTACCGGATCTCGCCATCCAGCAGGGAAAGATAACCGCCATCGCCAGAGAAAACATGCACTACACTAACGGAATGAATGACTGAAGCAGTTGACGCGCCCGGAAACACGAAAAAATCAATCAATCAATCCCCACCCGTGACCAGCTCTAAGCTTCCAGACGGTCTCCCGGCGTGTGTATTAGTGTAGTGCTTGCGAGTGTTGGTGTGTGTAAGTGGTGAGGATATGATGAGGAAGAAGAAGGAAAGATCGCACGCGATCTTTTGTTAGAGTACTGCTCCGGAATTCGTCTGTGGTTGATCGGAGAAACTACGTAAAACTACCGAACAGAGAAGCCAGCCACTAGAAAAATCCTCCAGACAGCGACAGAACGCGACCTAGCTCTCTAGCTAGTGTCGAAAATCCTTCCACCGTCGTAACTTAAACCCCTCCCGGTGAGAGGCACTGTTGTGACATTAGTTAATGCTCTGAGCCTCCTTTGTCATTTTTATGTTTGTGTTCGCGTTGTGGTCGTGGAAGCCCTTCGAATATTTGGGTTTCGGAGGTCCCCGTATCCCCTCCTGCAGTTTGACTGTGCGTTCTTTAATGTCGCGATCTCGATGTGTTTATTGTAGGAATATTCAAACCTTTACTGAATGCTTTAGGACAAGATATGTGTTTTTCTGTGAAAATTTTGTGATCTGATTGTAGAACACTTAACTAAACGTTGTGGAACATAACACGATAAGGATTTCATAAAATTATTCGAAATTTCTTCGTCGAAAAATATAAAAGAAGTTGCACAATGTTACACCGTGAAACTAGCACAAGTACATACATTGTTTTATTATTCATTCCAAATTATTCATTTTGCCTGTATTATTCGTACTCACTTTTATCTCAAAATGTGCAATGGTTCTCAAGAAATTAATTTTTCGAAGTAGATGCTCGAAATTACACATTGTGCGGCGTCTGGGGATTGGCGGCTGGGGAGTTGGAGGCGGGAGCGGCGGTGGGGGCCGTGATGGGGGCGGTGGTGGGGGCGGTGGTGGGGGCGGTGGTGGGGGCGGTGGTGGGGGCGGTGGTGGGGGCGGTGGTGGAGCGCGGGGCGGCGGGGGCGGCGGGGCGGCGGGGGCGGCGGGGGCGGCGGGGCGGCGGGGCGGCGGGGCGGCGGGGCGGCGGGGCGGCAGGGGCGGCGGGGCGGCGGGGGCGGCGGGGCGGCGGGGCGGCGGGGGGGGCGGGGCGGCAGGGGCGGCGGGGGCGGCGGGAGTTGGAGGCAGAGCTGGGGCGGGGAAGTTGCCGAGATGGGGGTGGGGGGGGGGAACTGGCGGTGGGGGCGGGGTCGTGGGCGGCGGGCGTCCTCCAGAGGCCACGCGGCGAAGGACAATCGCGTCGGCGAAATGGAAAGGCCTGAATGGGAACCCCACAACAGAAGGCTCGAACCCAATTACTCCATCAGAGATTATGTTGGCACTCATTTCAAGAGATTCACTCAGAGCCACGAGACCATGCCACACACTGGCGAAATACGAGTCTAGAGAGATGTAAGAAAGTTATGAAATTACGTATGAAAGCACAGTAGAACTTCGTTAACTCGGATCTCGGGCATCCAGATACCCTGGTCTAGTTTTACGAAAATGTGTTGTTTAGCGTAGTTAACGAAGATTTGTTTTCCACACGACAAATTGCTATTCTCTTATGGATTATTCTTGTTTGTGAGGAAACCATTACAAAGAGTATAGGAAACATATGAAAGGAAACAAAACAGCTCAAGATGGACGCGAGAACTAAACCATAAAAAGGAGCCGAGGGTAGGAAGTGAGCCGCGTAAGAAAACTGTGAGAAATAAAGTGTTCGAGGTTATTTTGGGACACGTGAGAAATGTCCGTGCTTAATAATATAAATAATAAGTAGAAAAAAGATTGATGTCAAGGAATTACTACGATAATAAATGTATGAGATAATAGCCAATGGGAAAGAACGTGGATAATAGACAGTTGAAGGAGAAGTGCAGCAATTAGCAAAGAGACACGGAACTGGAGCTTTATCGAGCATGAAGAAGATAATTGAAAGTCGGACATTAGGACTTGCGAAGGAGAACGTTCTTCGTAGTGATAGTCAGATGTTGAGACAGCAACGTAGTTCATGTTGCGTATGAATTCGTGGTCATGATAATGAACTGTTGGAAAGGGAATCGGGAATTTGTATGCAAATACGATTAATTAGTTAATTCTGCGACAGAATTTCAGGGGCGGAAATTTTGGATTTTGTAAGAAATCAGACTCAAATTAGAAATTGGAACGAATTCAAGCAACAAGATGGCATGAAGTAATGAAGGTGGAAGTTGATTATCACATGTTCGTCGGCAAAGTATGCAGTGGAAATTAAAAGGAAAGTGTACTAACTTTTAAAAGATTCTTTTATAAGAAGACCAAGTCGGGTCATTATTACATTTAAGGATAATTTATAACAGAGAATCCTAAGGTAGCGTGACTATGAGAAGCGATAGAAACTGTGTGAATGTGTTTGTAAATAATGTGTGAAAGTTATGGTTTTTGTTATTGTTTTGATTCGTAACTACAACAGCGGAGCAGCGAAATTGTTCTTTAAACTGACTGGAACAAAATTATAATATTTTGGGAAGATGAACATGTTTTTTAGTCAATTAATTCAAAATTAGTTAATAAAATATTCCCTACGTTAGGTCTCATAGTTTGGAATCTCGTATGGACAAGTGTGACGATTTCCAAAAAATAAATTTTCTAACACCCGTGAGCGATTCCGTTCCGAAACTAAATGGGAGTAAGGATAAGTTAATAACAGTACTAAATTCTGAGTACGCCAGAGCAGATAAGAAATAAATAGTCATATTTTTAAGTAATTTATTATATCATGAGCAAGAGAGGAAAATGAACGGGTCGCAATTCTCAGTAAGGTATATTACTCGAATTCACTTCCCAGCTGTCGGGTTCGTTGTCCTCACAACGTGCATTGTCCTGCCAACCCTCTCCTACCCCTCCCTGCTCCTTCTCCAACACCCACCAGCAGAGGAGAAAGGAGGGGATGGCATGGGTATTCTGAGGGTCACCTACTAGTTTGTTCCGATGAATATTGTGTGCAATGAAAACACATATTACATTGTGATTTTGGGTGAAAGTGCACCGATAATAATTTTTGAACTTCATTAAAAATATGCTTGGTAAATCCATGTCCTTTTTATAGTTTTTCCCTATTTCTCTGGATAACTCGGATTCTTCCTAACTCGGGTCGATTCGTGACCCAGATAACCGAGTTAACGAGGTTCTACTCCAAATATGGAATTGAAACTTTGTAAAAAACACTCTTGTAAGCAACAACAACTGTGCGGTGAGCGTACGGGAAATGGATTATTGTCGCTGATCAGCCCAGGAACCTGTCACAGTCTGAGCTATTGCAGAGACATCAATTGAAGCCCTGAGCCACCTAAACCGGTACCATGTTCAGGAGGACGCGGCGTGGGGCAGAAATCCACTTGCTGAGTGACCATCAGTGATGTGGCGCCAGGCCGATTCGAATTCGGAGGTCGACTGCTCTAATCGGAGAGTTTCATGTCTATTGAAAATCCACAGTAGCCATGTCACGCTTGTGGCGCGTAAAAGAACCCTGGCAGATGTCCGACAAAATAAAATCCCTCCGACAACATCTCGTCCAAACAAGATCTCACTTCCTCCCAAACAGACAGCTCGAATCAATAAGCTATAGCTAATTGAAACCGGCATATGGCGGAGAAAGTGAGAGTCAAATCCCAGGGGTATTTAGGTGAGCGCCCGCGAGATGCGCCTGCTCGATAAAGGTCCCGAGACCCGCATCGGCGAAAGGCTTCCAAGGGAGCCTGGGCCGAAAAACACGGGTGCGGAACAATTTGTCTAAAGGCAGTCTCCCTGCTAATAGTCCCATCGATAAATAAATAAATTCATGTCCACTTCCAGGCGAATTCCCCAAGAAGTTTTATATTGAACGCTTCAGCCAATTGAGGCTGGAACACTGTGTATATTTAGATGTGTGTGTGTGTGTGTCCATGCGGGAAAGAGAATACGTCCCATACCTTCCATCCTATGTCGGCTGAAACATTCATCAGTTAATGATGGTGATGATAATTTAAAAAATCCTGGCAATTCCATCCTCCTGCTGTCTGTTATCTTGTGAACTATTGCTTACCAGTAACCTGTCATTTACACTTCTGCTGACATTTGGTAGAAGTGGTATTTGAATCGGGATCTGACAAGAAACTGTAGATGGCTTTCTATTTTTTAAATGAAAAACCGTTCGTTTCTCGAAATTAAATCTCTCCTTTCTAGATATTGTGATTCCGACATGAAAGTCTTCCTTTTATATGCTTTAGTTGAAGGATGTACTTTAAGAGAGAGTCGTTGAAGTTGACCTAAGCTCCTTTTATTTTCATTCTAAAATTTTAGCTGAAAACGCAACGATGTTCTTAATTGTGACCCTTTGGTATGTCACTTTGGTAAAGCGTAAAAATGAGCGTTATGTATGATACTTATTGCAATGTGTGTGATACTTATGATACTTACTACTACTCAATCTCATACAAATGTGATATCTCCGAACGAGTCGAAATGTACCCTATATTTCTTGATACCACTGTGTATTCAATTGTGTTTCTCAATCTGAAAGATTTATCATAAATTATTTAAAAACGTATCACTGTCCACCGTTTTCTCTGAAAAGTTCTACAAATTGTACTACATTACAGGTAATTCTTCTGCCGACATGATTTTTTCTCTTCAGAGTTTTTCTTCCGACGTACCACGTGGTATCTTTTCGATGGAGAGGTTGTCATGGAGATACCAACTGAAGTCTAGAGTCAATAGGGTAGAATTGTAGGGTGTAGGCATTATGATAACTGAAAAGCTCCCGGTCAAGACATAAAGTGTCATATAATGTGTTTTACATTTAAGGAATGATCAATTAAATGAAAAGTACTATCAGAGAAAATAGTTTTTTTATCATCTTTAAACAGCGCGCCCGGAAACTCTCCGCTGAGGCCGCTTGGTGCGTGCAACAAAAATTATGTTGCCAGCAGCGAGTGACAAAAGAAAACGTAAATACCGCGCTCACCACAATAATAACCTGTTGTCCCCTTTACATCTTTTCCAGCTATCTGTTTGTTACCAACATCATCGCCATTTTTAATAGGAGACCCTGACGCTTTCCATTGCGGAGAGACATTCCCGGCGCACTATACAGAGTGATTCAGTCCTCGTTTCACCGGGACCTCATCCCAGATGTAATGTACAGACTGAATTGGATATTTTTTGTCGTTTAGTTTTGTAAATAATCAACATTAAACTTTGGTCTATGCGTTTGTGCTCGTGTAACACGGGCTACGGAAAATGAGCGAGCGGCTTCACCTCGCGTTAGGACTCTCCACTTCTCTGGAAAACGCAATTGCCAATACTATCAGAGAAGTCCCGGAGGCGATAACAAGGCAAATAGCGCGCGATGTCTGGGCATCACCGTCCCTTGTCGGGCGAACGGCCTCACATGGCATACGGAGAGTTTACGGCTTTTCCATTTCCAGACCAGAAGTGGTAGCTCAGTGCATCAACTGATGTCACTGCAGCGCCTCTGACCGGAAGGTCCTAGGTTCGAGTTCTGACGGCGGGAGGATTTTCGACACTAGCTTTTCAGCTAGGTCGAATTCAGTTGCTATCTGGAGGAGAATTCTAGCGGCCAGCTGCTCTGATCCGTGGTTTCTCCGATCAACACCAGGCGAATGCCGGAGCAGTACCCTACCAAACGGGCCACGGGCCACGCGCGATCTTTCCTTCCTCTTCCTTGTCCTATCCTTTCCCCTTACACACACACTAACATGCACTACACTACCACATATTCCGAGAGACCGGTCGGGAACTTAGAGCTTGTTCCGGCAGAGGCGGTGCCGCGCTGGTGGGAGAGTCCTGGTAAGGGAGAAACCCCACAAGCCGACGGTAGGTCGGCGCCGGATCTCGCCATCCAGCGGGGGAAGATCACCGCTATATCCCGAGAAAAAGAATGCACTACACTAACGGGACTAATGACCAAAGCAGTTGACGCGCCCAGAAACACGAAAAAATCAATCAATCCTTTTCCAGCGGGTGCAGTATTTGCGCAGTACAGACTCATAAAGCCGCTTTCAATTCTCTAGGCATTTCCTGCGCAAACGCAAAGAAAACTAGGAATTTCGTTCTATGGGCAGATCAAGCGTGTTTCACAAGAACCGGCACAATTAATGCGCATAATTTGCTTGTGAGGGCGAAGGAAACTCCGCATGTTACACGTAGTGTGGCTCACCAAGAACAATTTCTGTTAATGTGAGGGTTGGCCTTCGGGATAAATTTATCCTCAGTCCTCATTTCTTACTCAATTATTTAAAAGGCGTTCAGTACCTGAATTTTGAAACTCAAGTACTTCCAACACTTTTGGAGCTGTGCTGGGAGTTAATGAAAGACCGCGTTTGTGCTATCGAAGTCGAGGATCGTGATGACTTTCTTCGGCGCATTGGAAGTGTGGTGGCAGAAATGAAGGTACAACCCGGCAAAGTTGTGCACGTCACGGAGGCCGTACGGCACACATGCCTACCTTGTGTTCACGCGGGAGGATGCCATTTTGAGCCCCTGTTACACGAGATGAAAATGCAAAATTTTGGCTTCATACGCAAATGTGATAAACTATCCTAAATATCACTTAGATAATAGTTTTTTGATAACAAGGCAATCATAGCTACAAGAAACAATATTTAATGTAATGTTTGGGCTACTTTTTTTGCAGAAAGTGACTAATGGCAATTTTTTTCAACATTTTGAATAGGGTTTACACTATTTGCTTTTGCAGTCATAAATAACTTCGTGAACTCTATCATCGGATCCTGTATGAGAAACGAGATCTGAATCATACTGTATATTAATAAGTTAATTTATAAAAACATTGACCATTCTTCCAAACTGGAATTTATAGAAATTCTCGGTAAAGTAGTTTGGAAAATAATATTCTGTGTCGTAAGAAGTAAGTTCTTCCGGAAGCAAGTGAAAAGGGAAGGAATGACCAGCGTTTCCAGCGCCACCCCGCGCCCCGCGTCCGAGGCCGGACAATCTCTCGACAAGGGCCGCCAGCTGCCGCCGGCGACTGCGCCCCGGATTAGCGGAATGTGGAACAGGGCGCGATAAAGCGCGGCGAGGGAGATAGTCCGGGTGACGCGGCGGTTTGCTCAGCGCCGTTCCAGGAAGACCGCACCCCCCTGTCCCCTGCTCGCCCCCACCCTCGTACCCGGCCTTACTCGTCCCCCACAACCAGCGTGTGACAATCGGTAATAAAATGGCCTGCATTTATTCGTTTTTGATTGATTGATTAATTGATTAGTGATTTGGAGCGCGTCAACTTCTAAGTACATTAGTCCCGTAACTATAGTGCAAGTTTCCTCCAGGAGGAGGCGCTGATCTTCCCTTCGGTGGATGGTGAAATCTGCGGTCGGCTAGCGAGGTTTTCCCTAACTAGGTACCCCCCACTAGCGTGGCACCACCCTAGCCGGGACAAGGTCTACATTGCTGACTGGTCTCTCGGCATTGTGTATTGGTCGGTATACACGGTACAGTTTTCGTGCAGATTGGACGTACATAAAACGTGCAGTCCAGCCTGCATGTTATTGCTTGAAAACTTTTGAGCTTGTTCGTAATTTTTAATGCAGAAAGCTGACTGTTTGACTTAAGCTCTTCTAGCGGCAGAATCGTTCACTTACAGATTTGTTTACCCGACGCGACGGTAATCGGCAATTTCGATTATGTGGTTAGGTGTGCCTAGGTGCGTTTGTGTGACGTGATATTGTGATAAACTACCTTCTTCTCTATTCCGGCCTTCCTATTTTTTTGTTCGCTACGCTCCTCATGGTTAACTAATACTTAATACAGATGATACAGCCTAATGCACGCACAGAAATACCGCCACTGAAAGAACTCGGACGGTGCAATTCAGTTGTTACCTGTTAGACTTCCAAGCACGCTCTGGCGGCGTCTTGTGGCGATTTATACATAGTTCATGCAAAAAACGTACAGACCGTGTATGCGCGACTTTTGACTTTTACACTTCCAGTTTGGAACCTTGAAGTTTCTGTACAGAAACTGCATTAGAATCTTTACTAAAACTGTACAGTGTATACCGGGCATTGGGATTGTACACGAAAGTGTAAGTAAGGGTGAGGATAAGACAAGGAAGAGGAAGGAATGATCGCGCGCGCGTTCCGTGACCCGTTTATTAGATTACTGCTCCGGCATTCGCCTGGTGTTGATCGGTGAAACCAAAAAAAAACTACCGTTCGGAGTAGCCGGTCGAAATAATTCTCCTCCAGACAGCGACTGAATTCGACCTTGCTGACAAGCTCCTGTCGAAAATCCTGCTACTGTCAGAACTCGAACCAAGGACATCCCAAATTCTCTTATTTCGCAGTATTGTACCTTATTTGACTTTTGAATTTTTCCAGCCTAAACATGAGCATCGTCACATAAATAGTTATACCCTCAAAGGATGTCTCGTAGGGCCTTGTGTGGCCTGCGGACTCTTATTGAACGCGCTCAGGAAGAGGGCGAACGCATTTGCGCGGCGGAGGCGGTCGGACGCCCACGTGGCCTCTGGGGAGGACGGCCTTTCTCGCGTCTCAAAGCACTCCCTGGGAGACAGCCAGATATGCGAGTTAAAAGGGCTCTGCCAATAGATCTCGATCAAACGTCATTTGCAGGAGAGGCAATTTCATGGTGTTGCCACTCACATGTTTATTCCAAAAATACGTCGTTTTTTTTCGAATGGAATGTTTCCGGTTTGTGTTTCCTTTAAACTACATATTTTATGTGCTACAAAAAATTTGTGCCAAAGGAATAAATATTCATTTTGATTTAAATATAAATATAAATATAACACTTTTATTTTTTCGTCTTGTCTACTGCGGAAATATGAGTTTGTATTATATTATTTATAGTTTCAATAATATCCCAATTTTAAACAATTTTGACTCCAGCAACCATTAAACTGCGGTCTAATTGAATAGCTCCTGACCAAGGAATTATATTTACAATAATATATATATTGAAAATACAAAATCATTCGCCGTTTAGCCACGATAGAAATAAAGTGTTCAAAAGTGTTGTATACTGAATGTCAAAACTCGTGAAATGTTCAGTGGTATTTTTGAGAGATATAATACAGCAAAAAGTGTATTATAGTACATGTTTCACTGTCAACATAATGTGTCATTACTAATAAAGTTATTTTTTTTTGCATTGATAAATGGATTAAAATGCTTTTCCCCTCATTTTTATTTCGTTTCATTTGTTAAGATCACTTTAAGCGGCACTCATAATACAGAAGCTTCCACGACAGTTAACAATACCGGCTTGAGCCACGATGAAACTTCATTTACGAGAAGTTCATCGCCGGGTTATAAATTAATCGACTCCCCATTCTACCTGCTCAGAGTGGCAGAGTATTCCATGAAAGAAGTGCAATAACACGGGCCCCTGAAAACACATCGATCAGCCGCATCAGCCAGTCAATCTATCAGTCAGATAGCGCGCATCTGCCCCACGCCGTCGCCGTTGCAGACCCTTCCGGGGGAAACCCCGCCCTTCCCCACCCTTCCCCTTCCTTCCGCCCCCCCGCTGCGATCGGCCACGCCCCCCTCCCTCCTCCAGTGCCCTCACCGCCTTCGCCACCACGCAGTTTTCCACATTTGAGACAATTAAACCCAACGCACGCCCATCATTTTATTCATTCATTAAATTCACATTTATTTCGTATTAAACGTGAAATGAGAGGATAAAGCATCTCTGAAACGCACCTAAGGTAACAAGTAATTAATTCTGAAATTCAATTCTTCAAAATCATAATCAACAAGGCTGACTTTTTGTAGATTAAAAAATTGAGGCTGTCTTTAATTTAAACAGTTGTTATTTATTAGTGACAACTAAGTCTTATCAAAGCTGCTATTTTTCGTATTATTTCGAAAATTCAAAAAAATCTCTTGAAAATCTACTTGGTAGGTTAAAAGTCAAGTAAGACATCGATATCGTAAGTAGCGTCTTCGATTGGTTCAGATGATTAGGTTTATTGGGGGAGAAAATGACTTGAGTAAGTAGGCGGAGGTCGCGTTTCTCGAGAGCCCCGTGTGCCTTCGTGCAGACGAAGGGTGACCCACGTTGTGCCCAATTTGGCAAACACGTGAAGCGCGTAACTGCGAGTGGCCAGGCGACGCGAGGGGGGCGGGGCTGCCTTCGAGATCGGCCCTTAGCAGGGAACGCCCGCGCTCGCTCGCCCGCACACCGCCCGACCGCCCGCGGACCGCGCCTCGTCGCTGACCTCCAATGGACCTGAAATGCCGTCATCCGCTGCCCCGCGAACAGCGGACCGCGCTCTGTGCAGGGCAACATTCGAGTTTCGATATTCTTCGCTGTGGTCTTACTGAACTGTCCTGCTAAATACAGTACCGACGGTCACAATTCGTTTTGCATGTTGTGGTTTCAAAATAAAATTATTTTAGTAGAATATGTTGAAGCTGGAAATAATTAGTATTGAGAAAAAATTGTAGTTGAAAAAATGTTTTTTTTAAGTTTATTTACTTCTCATATATATTTTTACTGAAGACAAATACTAGTTACTTTTCAACTTTTTTTCTTCTTCTGGTTTGTCGCACATTAGTCATCCGAATACCTTTGTTTTAGATTATAAGACTATTGATTAGCTAACATAAAACTTGATACCAGAATACTAACATCCTCACTTGGACTACTCGCTTCTTTGATGAATAAATTATGTAAAATGTTAATTGGCAGAAATATGGCAGAAATATTACCAGGTAGAGACGTACAACATGTACACTTTTTCAATATTAAAGGGGTAAAAAAATTGTCAGAGGAACCTTACGCATTAGAATGCAAGGTGATCTGGCAACATTAAATGAAAAAAAAGATTATAAAAGCTGGTAATCTTTCATAGTGTGCAAAAACGCAATAAAAGGGTAGAAAAAGATAGAATTTAAAAAAACGCGAGGCTAATAAGCCTAAATGAACTTGCTTCCGGAAGGAACGTACTAACTAGAGCATCTGGAACTAGCAGAGGCAGCAGAGAAAAAAACCACTAATGGATACAGCCCTTGCCGTCGATGGGAGTCGCCTGCGCTCTTTTTCCCCGCCTGTCGCTAATTTCCTCCCGCATCACCGGTCATTGGACGCCGTCGGGAGGGGGGTGAATGGGGCGGCGGGGGGGGGGGTTGCGCCCACGCGTGCCATTAGAGAGAGGCTCGCAAAACTCGCGGGCTGGGCGCGGCGCCACAAAGACCCGGCCAGGCCCGAACCCGCGACCCACGCACTTTCACGTCGCGCAGCCATTGCCACGCTGCGCTAATGCGACCGGCTGGCGTTGTTTTGCGCCCGCGACAAATGACGACTGTCGACGAAGCGTCAGCAAAGACGCCACCAGAGGCGCTCCCGTCGCTTTTCCACGCGCCTGCAGCGCAGCGTAGCTCTGTGGAACAACGAACGCTGCCTCGTACACTTGACAGCGAAGAAAATGCGCGTGTTTCAATTGGGGAGGTGGCGCGTTTTGGAATTAGTTTCATGTCTTTGTGGAGGATGAAAAACACCCGCGACATCTCATTTTCGGTCCGATGGATTTCCGTGTTACTGATGAGTGCGAGAGTACATGTCGCCGTATATTACCGAAAAGTATATTGCCGAAAAGGATTCCATAAAACTGGTCAAGTATATAGAGAATTCGAAAATTCGATTAAACCTGGTAGAATGAGACTGTACCACACCTATATAATAAATTGATTCATTGTAACAACTGAAAATTCATTGGAATCGAGAAGAACATATTGACCAATAAATCTATGGCCAAAATTGTTGTATCTCAACGCACTTTTGCATGTTTAAAGGTAGAAATGTGAATTGTAAAACATTCCATTCCATGTAAATGCCTTTTGACTGAGGAACTAAATGCATTGCAGAAAAATGATTCACAGAGATATCTCATAATATTTTCATGAAAATAAGCATATATCTTCCTTAAAATTCAAAATGAATTTCAAATATTGAGGTCAACCAAAACGAACAACCTTGATGTCGGTCACACTAGAAAGATAGTTATGAGAACATGTTATTAGCATGTCGCTTTACAAAATGTTGACAATGATTGAAACAGCCGTACAGAAATAAAGCTGTGAGGTCTCTGTCCTGAAATTTGCTTTTCTGCTTTATTTATAGACGCGTGGCAGTACGTTGAAGGAAGTGAGGCGTTGATTTCGTCCTGGCCGATTCAATTAGCAATTCACATTAGCAAATTTCTGCTTTGAAAGGCTACAGACTTGAAAATACGATGTGACGAGAAAACTATAATTGCAGGCTGATCACGTATCGTTCACCTTTTCGAGCAGTTAAATAATATCTATTGTAGAAGTGGCGAGCCTTTTATGCTCGGCATATCAAAATTCGTAAAAAAAACTAGCATATCTCGTATCCCAAATCACATCTAGAAATATTCGTAATAATTTTGTGGTATTTGTAGTAAGACTACAAAAAGATAATTGTATATTTTCTATATTTTTATTAAGAAAGCAAAAACACACAATTCTCTATATGATAACTATTTTTCTATCTCAATTTCATTTGCAAATTATCAAATGATGATTAGTAAATTGTAATCTTTACGACAAACCAAAAGGAACTAATTTTTTCTATCAGTTAGTTTCTATTAGTTTAGAATAAGGTCTCACAAAAATATATTGAGGGGGTTTGAATAATTCCATTATTCATAACTAATATATTTTTCAGGTTGTAACAAGTATATGGATTTGAAGTATTGGATTTGAAGTATTCCAAATTGTTGTTAAAATGTGACTCTCCACTGACGGAAAGAGATTTCTTTCGAGATTCTCAGCTTTGACCTCTAAGAAGACAAACATTTTATCCCTCACAATGGTGTAAGTAGGAAGCAGCCATAGCACGAGGTGACCATCGTGAGTTGAATGTTCTTGGGAAATGGCTGTTCGGAAGTCATGTCATTCAAAGTTCCTTTCACTTCAGTGTTTCTGACCGGTAGGTCCAGGTTCGAGTCCTGACGGTGTTTTCACATTAGATTGATATACAGGTTGAGTTTAGTCGCTGTCTGGCAGAGAATTCTAGTGACCGGCTACTCTGATTGGTACTTTTCCATGATTTCCCCGATCAACACCATAAAAAACTACTCATATTTGTTTTAAAAAAAGGATACATCATAATTCGAGTCCTGACGGCGGAAGGATCTTCCACACTAGCTTTTCAGCTAGGTCGAATTCAATCGTTGTCTGGAGAAGAATTCTTGCGGCCAGCTGCTCAGATCGGTAGTTTCCGTGGTTTAATTTCGTGATCGGTAGTATTATTCCGTAGTTTCTCCGATCAACACCAGGAGAATGCCGGAGCAGTTCCCTAGCATCCGGGCCACGGCCCGCGCGCGATCTTTCCTTCCTCTTCCTTCTCCTATCCCTTGTTTACACACACTTACTCTTACATGCACTACACTACTACACATGCCGGGAGACCGATAGGGAACCTAGTGCTTGTCCCGGCTGGAGCGATTCCCCGCTGGAAGGAGATACCAGGTTGGGGAAACCCCACTAGCCAACCGTAGGTCGGTGCGAGGAAGATAAAGTGGAGATAAACACCACCCACGGAAAACATGCACTACACTTTCGGGACTAATACCTCTTTCTTCTTTTTAACTAGTTAACGCTCTCGGAATCATTAATCAAAAGTTTCATAACGTGTCGCATTTGACCCAAGTGTCATGGTTCGTTATTACAAGTCTATTGCGTTGATGATTAGTTAATCGATGAGTACAAGATGAAATTTTGCGCGGTTTCACGCCCCGATCAGTAGTTTATTCTCATCCGGAATTAGCAACCTACAGATCATTGGAAGCCTGGCAAAATCAAATCGATGTGCCTTTCTGTAAAATTCGAGACATAATTTCGTCATTAAATTTTACATGCTATGTTTTCCTTTTTTCTCTGCTTTTCTTCTTTACCCAGCGCACAGAACACCGGGAGGTCCTAGGTTCGAGTCCTGACGGCGAAAGGATTTTCGACACTAGCTTTTCAGTTAGGTCGAATTCAGTGCTGTCTGGAGGAGAATTCTAGCGGCCGGCTGCTCTGATCGGTAGTTTTCCGTGGTTTCCCGATCAACACCAGGGAATGCCGGAGAGTCCACCAAACGGGCCACGGCCCGCGCGCGATCTTTCCTTCCTCTTCCTTCTCCTATCCTCTCTCCTGACACACACACTTACACTAACATGCACTACACCTGCACATATTCCGGGAGACCGGTCGGGAGTTTAGAGCTTGTCCCGGTTGGGGCGGTGCCCCGCTGGTGGGAGAGTCCTGGTTAGGGGGAAACCCCACTAGCCGACGGTAGGTCGGTGCCGGATCTCGCCATCCGGTAGGGGAAGATCACCGCCATCTCCCGATGAAAAAGAACATGTACTACACTAACGTGACTAATGACCGAAGCAGTTGACGTGCCCGGAAACACGAAAAAATCAATCAATCAATCAATCGAGCCGAGGGCAAGGAGCAGCGGTTCGCTGCCGAGGCGCTGCACTACGCAACCCCGGCGCCGTGCGGGGAAAGAGCCTCGATCGATGGGGCGAGGCGCTAATGAAACGCACAGCCACCGGCCCGCGCTCCCTGAGTCGCCCCACGGCGCGACGGCGGTGGGGGCGGCGGCTGAGCGAGCCACACAATGCGTGTTTTTCGCGCGAATGAGACGTGATTTCTCCGATATTAAAATTTTGCATTCGGGAACCTCTCGCGGTCTGGGCTTCTTCAATCGCCTATTTTTGTGCCTTTCCGATCCTCATGCGTCACAGAAAAAGGTTAGCTGACTTTAATTAAAACTTGCTATTTTTGCTTGGCGCCATGTCATGGGTGTCACTATGTAAATATAAAATACACGAAGCAATATTCTAATATTATAGTTATATCATATTATAGTTAATTTCTTCTTTATGCCCAATTCTATGCATCGTCTTTCAGGATTTTGTGTAAATGGCAAATACGAATTTACTGATTATTAGTTATATCTTGAATAAAAAATAAGACAGAAAAACAACTCTGACATTTTATTATAGTTTAATTATATCCACATCAACACGTATAATGGAGTAGAAACATAAATAAGGATTGCGCTCAAATTAAAATTGGAATTGGTCAAGTAGTTCAATTTTTTTTGCCTTTTGTTATCACTCAGTAAATATTTTTCGTTCCCTTGCAAAATTCGTAAAATAAACAAATAAATCACTACCATAGGTTTAAGTAATTTTGATGGATTCACTTGGTCGATTGGTTGATTGTTACTGTTCATTTAATTCGAACGTCAGAAGAACCAGTGAATTGCGCCGCAAGGTGCTGGCAACATTTGCTCAGGTATACATCGCTAATACGACTCCATGCTTCGGACATGCGACCGACGAATCCCGCAAAGCGGGAGCGCGAAGTTGCGGAAAGCGACTTGCAGAGGGCGCTCACAAATTGCTTGTCGCGGGCAGCCCGCGCCCGCGGCGACGACGCATCCGATCCCTGACCACCCACGCACCGCACACCGCCCCGCCCCCTCACTGCCTAGCTCCACACTCCCCTTAGGCCCCCCCCGCCCCGCCGCGCTCCGTTCCTCTCCACCCCGCCACGGTTCAATCCACTCCTCTCTCCTCTTCCCCCCCCCCCGCCCACCTCGCCCGCCCCCCCCCCCCTTTTCCCCCCCCCCCCCTCCATCCCTCTTCGCTCCACCCTCTCCGCTCCTCGTTGCGCTCCACTCCTTCCTGCTCCGCCAATCTCACTTCGCCATCACACTCGTTCACGATGCTCACCGATCCGCCCCTCCCATCCCGCTTCCCCCTCCCTGCCCCCGCTCCCCTCCAACTCGACCCACCCTGTCAGTCCGTTCCATCCAGCCACGCTCCGCTCCGCTCCTCTCCGCCTACCTCGCGCTCCTTCCCGTTCCACTTCTACCTGTTCCTCTACTATCCGACCCAACCCGTCGCACCCTTTTCGACATTAGCTTTTCAGCTAGGTCGAATTCGCTATCTGGAGGAGAATTCTAGCGGCCGGCTGCTCTGATCGGTAGTTCTCCGTGGTTTCTCTGATCAACACCAGGCGAATGCCAGAGCAGTATCCTAACAAACGGGTCACGAACTTTTCCACGAGATCTTTCTTTCCTCTTCCTTGTCCTACCCTCACCTCTAAACACACACTTACACTATCATGCACTACACTACCACACATGCCGGAGACCGGTCGGGAACTTAGAACTTGTCTGGGCTTGGGCGGTGCCCCGCTGGTAGAAGATACCTGATTGGGGAAAACCCCGCCAGTCGACGGTAGGACGGTGCCGGATCTCGCCATCCCGTGGGGGAAGATCACCGCCACCTCCCGATGAAAAAACGTGCACTCCACTTACGGGACTAATGACCTCGTTAGTTGACACGCCCGGAATCACTCACAATTAATCAATCAACCGTCCCATCCGCATCCTATTCCCTCCCCCTCAATCCAATCCTCCTACTTCTTCTCTACTCAGCCCCGCTCTTCCCCGCCCCATCGCGCCTTTCTTCACATCACTTGGTGTCGTACCGCCCTTCCCCACCCCATTCCATCCCGTCCTGACCCGCACCTCCCTCCCCGCCCTGCCCCGCCCCACTCCGCCCCCTTCTCTACTCAGCCTCGCTCTTCCCGCCCCATCGCGCCTTTCTTCACATCACTTGGTGTCGTACCGCCCTTCCCGCCCATTCCATCCCGTCCTGACCGCACCTCCTCCCGCCCTGCCCCGCCCCACCCCGCCCCTTCTCTACTCAGCCTCGCTCTTCCCGCCCCATCGCGCCTTTCTTCACATCACTTGGTGTCGTACCGCCCTTCCCGCCCCATTCCATCCCGTCCTGACCGCACCTCCCTCCCGCCCTGCCCGCCCCACCCCGCCCCCTTCTCTACTCAGCCTCGCTCTTCCCGCCCCATCGCGCCTTTCTTCACATCACTTGGTGTCGTACCCCCTTCCCCACCCCATTCCATCCCGTCCTGACCCACCTCCTCCCGCCCTGCCCGCCCCACCCTCCTTCTCTACTCAGCCTCGCTCTTCCCGCCCCATCGCGCCTTTCTTCACATCACTTGGTGTCGTACCGCCCTTCCCCACCCCATTCCATCCCGTCCTGACCCGCACCTCCCTCCCCGCCCTGCCCGCCCCACCCCCCCTTCTCTACTCAGCCTCGCTCTTCCCCCCCATCGCGCCTTTCTTCACATCACTTGGTGTCGTACCGCCCTTCCCGCCCATTCCATCCCGTCCTGACCGCACCTCCTCCCGCCCATCCCGTCCCACTCCGCCCAGACCTACCCTCCCCGCCCATCCCCGCCCCACCCCGCCCCGCCCCGCGACGGTCAAGAGAGTGGCTCTTTCAACTCCACAACTGTTTACGTTTGCGCCGCCAGCCGGATTTGTGAATGAGCTGAAGCGTGAACGCGCGGGTTCGTTTGGCATCTCACTGCGCGAGGGCGGGCCGCGCGCCTGTGCTCCGCTCGCAGAATTTCACGAAATCCACCACACTCGGGGAACTGATTCCCCTCAACCAGGCACAAACGTTATTCGCTTTGCAAGTTATGTGTACAATCATGTAGTATATTTTTATTGGGAAAATGAATTATTCATTTTCCCAATAAAATGCTCCCATTTTTCCAAATTTTCTCATTTCTCCAAAGGTTTGCAAAATTTTAGTTTTTCGAAAAAATGCTATAAATTGCATCCAATTTAATTATCTAAATCCAAAGCTAACAAAGTGAAAATCTGCTCGGTGTAAATCTATATGTAAAACATCCATGTTTTGATACTCATGGTCAAATTTCTATGATAATCTTTCTGCTATCTTTCTCGGAATGGTCAGAGGCAATTAATAGAAACGAATTTATCTATTACATTCTGTTCAAAGCCAAAGAATTTTTGAACGATAGTCTTATTGTAACATATTTTTCAAACACTCCATTAACTATGAAATTAAGGTTTTAGTATGTTAACATAGACTATGGATACTATAGATTCATTAAAGTTAATCAGTAGTATGCAATTACCTTACTATTTTTGGTAAATATTGTTTTGTTACCGGTTAAGATATCAACTCAAGAGATTGAATCACAATGCCTCTGGCCAGCGACTGTGTAGTCATGCCAGGATATGGAATCAGTAATTCACTCACCGGAAGTAAACCAAGTGAACAAACGATTGGGTATGTCCATACAACTAACTTTAGTTGCACCAAGCGAACTATTATTTAAAAAATACACTTTCCAAACACTCAATCAATTAAAAGAGTCCTCTTTCAACCAATAAATTACTTTGTGCTACAAATACACACGGGGTATTTACATATATCCATTAAAATATAACAGACAGCATTGACAAAGAACTCCAGAGAAATTAGGCTCTGGAGAGCTGATTCCAAATTTATATCTTTTCAACCATGAAAGGGGAACTTTCAAATCTTTCATTTCTTTACTAGTATTTTGAGTTAATACAGAATCCACTGAGAAATTATGCATCGTAGAAACTATGTTTCTCTCACAATAATAACGCATTAACAGAATTATATACTGGTATAAATATATTATTTTAGCAAATATTGCCCAGTGCTAAGAAGAAAAGATAATTAACTTTCGGTGTAAGGAATTAAAGAGGAGTGTGATTTCGGTGAGACATAAATATAATAATCTGTAAATAAAATAGTTATTTATGATAAAGTATTGTAAGACAAATTATTGAAATAAGATGGCATACATATAGTTATTATTAGAACACAAGTTTTCAAAAGTTAGTCCGAGTTTGAAAACATCAATTGTGTATTGAAATAAGATGTTACGATACAGATATCGTGCAACGTTTTTCATATTTGTTAAAATTCCAAGGAACTTCTCTTTAACTTAAAGTATTAGTCCCGCTAATGGCGACAGACTGACGTGGATTGTAGTTATTACAATTTATTTTGCACCTAATATTTTGTAGTTTACAATTAATTTTGCAGATAACATTTACATTAGTTTGCTAATGGAGGTTCACGAAAGCTTATAGAAGTTTGCTTATATTAGTTTGTTCATTTGCATATCATGAATTATTATAAAACTTGTGTTCTAATAATAACTATATGTATGCCATAGATCTTAGACTCGTAAAATTTAACTTTCAATAACCCAAGTAGGTAAAACAATGAATACTATGATGGCCTGGGCAACATGAAGTTTTCTGGTTGTTACTTTCTGACAATGACTTCGTAAGAAGAGAAAGTATTGTAATCGTGCGCCCAAAAACGGCGAATTTTCAACAGACAAATTTTAATTGCCGGGCCCTGGTAACAAAAAGTAAAAAAATCTTGTTGCTATATATAGTAAATTATTCATGTTTTTTGGGCCCTTAAAACCGAAAATCCGACTGGCGACAAAACGTCTGTCTGTCCGTCTGTCTATGATCAATGCTAGTGTTTAAGACGTTTAGCGGATTTCCTCAAAAATTTATATTCCCCGATCGATTTAAATGAACTCGAGGCCCTCTGAATTTGAAACAGATATCTAAGGTTGCGTTGAAGACGCCATCACCTTGTCCTCCCTTTTTTAGTTAACTTCTGCTTTATTCACTATTAGTTCTTCAAGAATTTTTGGTGAATTTTAATATCACATTTCAAACAAATAGAAAAACAATTAATTTATAATTAAAGTAGTGATTACCAAGTGGTAACTCATCTGAACCAGAATTTAATGGTTGGTTGAGTACTGATTCCGGGCGCGCCAACAACGTTCCTTATTCCCGTAAGTTTATTGCATGTTTTTTATTGTGGGAATGTGGCGGTAATCATTCCCCATTGGACGGAGAGATCCGGCGCCAAACTACCATCGGTTATGGTGGTTTACCCAACCAGGTATCCACCAGCGGGGCACCGCAGCAGCCGGGACAAGCTCTAAGTTCTCGACCGGTGTCCCGTGGCATGTGTGTTAGTGTAGTGCATGTAAGTGTACGTAAGAAAGGGGTAGGTTAGAACAAGGAATGGGAAGGAAATAGCGCGCGGTTCGTGGTTCGTTTGTTAGGGTACTGCTCCTGCATTCGCCTGGTATTGATCGGCAAACCCAGCACGAAAAATTCCGATCAGATCAGCCGACCGCTAGAATTCTCCTCCAAATTCCAATGAACTCGACCTATCTACTTAGCTAGTGTCAAAAATCCTGGCGCCGTCGGAACGCGAATCAAGGACCTCCCGGTCAGAGGCACTGCGGTGAGATCAGTTGATGCCCTGAGCCACATCCCCCAGTGAATCTGAATGTAAGATCTAACGGTGCATCTTCGCGTGGAGGAGCTCCAGTGGCAGCCACCGGCGCGTGGCGGCGGGGGCGGGGCCCGGGGGCGGGGCCCGGGGCGGGGGCGGGCGGTTTTATTAGGCGTCGGTGGCGCCGCGCGGATTAATGTTATCGGCGCCTTGAGCCGCCCGCGCCCCGCGATAGTAGCGGCCCCGTCCGGCGCGGCGCCGGGTCACCTGCACCTGGCCGCGATAATCAGTAAGCCCCTGCACGCGATTACTTTCTCGTTGGAGTAGCCCCGAGGGGAATCCCCTTCCATGTATTGCGTCGCCTCTTTGACATGATATAATAATTCCGCTCGTGGATTAAGGAGGCGAAGTTTGACATCGTTGCGAAATACGCGTGTGATGCTAATCTTTCCGCCGACACGTTTCTGCACTGGTATTGTAGGGTAAACAAACATTTGCCTCAACACACAATCATATAAAACTAGGGATTTTGGGATTTTATGTTTTTGGGGGAAACGTGAATTATTTTTGTTTCTTTTGAGTAATTAGTTTATTTTGTTGAAAGGAGATACGGAGTGACTAGCAGACAAAAATAGTGTTTTGGTATTTTATGTTTCTTAAATATCCATAATTTTTTCTCTAAAATGGTGTTTGAATTAAGTTCATATCACTCTTACAAATATTTTGTTTTATTATTTATGTGTGAAGTGGTCTTCTTATTGGGCGTAAGTGTTGCTTACAAAAAAGTTAGATAAAGACACATACTGTAGCGCATATATACTGAAAGACTTAAAGCAGAAAGTAGGTTGAAAACTTTATGTTGTCAGGCTAATCAACATAAAAATTTGTGAAAAAGAAGTTGTTATACGAAAATAATAATTATGTTAAGGCAAGTTAACGAGCTTGCATGTTCTGAGGGTTGCACATTTAAAGCCCATTTCCCGAAAGTTGATATTTTTTAAAGTAAATGTTCCTTTTTTTCTGCGTACATATGTAATAGGAGACTGAAAGTTTCAGGAGTTGTTCATAAAGGTCTTTACTGACATTTACATTTACTGAAATATTTATTCTGAATTCTTTAGAATCCGTTTTGCAGAACATTATTTACTAAAAGAAGTGGTAAAAATAGCATTTAAAGAAAATATGTATGTGTACAAAATCATTAAACATTGTTCAAAATTGTAAATTCAGTGTTATTACGAGTGATACATCTGTTGCGTGTAAAAGTTTCAAAAGTCTAACTTTAATATATTCTGACTATCCTCAACCATTTAACATTGCCAGGAATGGGCATTCCGTATCCTCTGGTATTAGTTAACCGTATTTCTATAAATTTTAATAGAAATATACTAGCTGTAGATACGTGGATATTATTTGTTTGCTTTTGCACTTGTGATTTTAACATAATTCTGAGATCGTCTCAAAATTATAATGCTGGTATGGTTTATCTACGAAGGTGATTGTTTATTTTATATCATTAAACTATTGAGTTTTGTTTCTTTATGAGTTAAAGACAGTAAATAACTTGAGTAGTAGTATTGTGAATTTATTTCAATAGCGTAAGGCTTAATAAAATGCAACATTTCGAAGCCTATGGTGACCACTTCATCAGGTGACAAGCTTGAAAATTAAAGCAGTAAAAACGACTGGATCCATGAATTGTTGGAAAATATTTGATTGAAAGTAAAAAGTCATTTTGACACCGGGAGATGTTGTGAACGTACGAGTACAAATGGTGTGAATTATTTCCCACAAATCTGAAGTATAACACATCACTCGTTCCAGCGATGTTGCTTGGACACGAGATATCAGACATGTGTTGTGAGCTTTCCGGAATTTTCCGTATTTTTTTAAACAAATGTTCCCAAACCATTCACCTTCCCATCAGAATTTATTTTTTCAATTTTCAAGTTTGTCGCCAGATCACAAAAGTTGTATTCTTTTAAAAATTCCACATTACGCGAAAAAAAAATTTAATTTATTACAAATTATTATAGTGCATTTGGTGCCTAAATAACTATTTAACTATTGCATTAACAATTTCCCCCAATTCTTTTGTGAATCGTTACCTTGTCTCTTTGCAGAACTTTGTACTCAGAATATAATTTGTTGCAAAGACAAAGATTCAAAAGCTTCTGCATTCATGTTTCTATAATTATGTAGTTGTTTAATATGTTAATTAATTGAGGCCACTAGTTACAACAACTTGCTAAATAAAAGCAACTTTTTCTGTTCAAAAAAATAACATTTGGAATTTCAATTCGATTTAGCAACAAAATATTTGTTTGGGATAAAGACACACTTGATAGAATGTGATACGTCATCACAAAAAAGATTCCGAAATAATTACGTTATTTCACATTCTGAGACACACAGGCACTCAGTTAACCATTATGTTTTCCCATTAGATTAGAAATGCTTTCCATTTTTCGTAAAACGAAAAATTGTTTCAATGTCAAACTCAGACTCACCGTACAATAATGTTATTTGTAACGCATTTAATGAAGTATTCAGAAATAGCTCTTTGAATGTATGGATCCAGGCTTCACTAGTGTGAATGCGCTGAAAAGGTACATTTTAAAACAGCTTATGTTGTGTAAAAGTTTCTGAGAACATATTTTCACGTTCAAGAGGCCAAAATACTTATCAATAGGTAGGTTCTAAGGCAAAAAGTTTTTTTTTCCTTTACGTGGAAAAAACTAGATATTGTTTGATATTGAACGAAGGGAGAAACTTTGGATCATTAATTTTTACTATTTAACTGATTTTCAATTCGGTCGGTTCTTTCTCGAAGATTAGAATGACCTTTTTAATAAACGCGATGCTTCAATGGCTGAATAAGCGTCCGTCCTCATGAATATGTACTACACATAAATGATAATAGTCTTAATTATTACTTTAATATTCTCATCATACGACTATGTAGTTTCTACGTCGAGATTTCGTGAAGTGAACTATTTTAGAAACACAACATTAGCAACAACGATGCACATGTCTCCAATGCGCCTATCCTCTGCATCAAGGGCATTGTGACGGAAGTTCCGGCCAATCACCCACATGCGCTGTATGTCCTCTGAGCCAAGGGGTGGGGGTTCGACCTAGAGTTTGGGCTGCCCTGACGCCAGGTGTAGTGGCGAATGTAATTAAAAATGCTCTCGAGCGAGCGTTGCAGCCTTTTGAACGGCGGCGGCGGCGACGAGGGTGGCGGTGGCGATGGTTGCGGAGGCGGCATTGGTGGCGGGGGGGAGGCGGTAGCGGCGGTGGCGGCGTTGGCGGTGGCGATGGTTTCGGAGGCGGCGGTGGCAATGGTTGCGGAGGCGGCGGCAATGGCGGCGGTGGCGGCGGTGGCGGCGGTGGCGGCGGTGGCGGCGGTGGCGGTGGTGGCGGAGGTGGCGGCGGTGGCGGCGGTGGCAGCGGTGGCGGCGGTGCGGCGGGCGGGCGGCGGTGCCGGTGGCGGCAACGGCGACGACCTAGCGATTTGAGGCCAACGCAAACGCCCTCCTTTATCCCCTCGCCTGCCCCCTGCCACTCCGCCCTCTGAGCCACTGACCTGTGGATCCCTTGGATTGGGCGCTTCTCTCTGCTTTGCCCCGTTCTCCTTGCTCGATTCTCTTCTGTCCGTTAACTTCCGGCACGTCGTTGCTCTCCTCGAAATGTCGAAACAAGATACGTTCTACCATAGAGAAAGGATAGTGTATCTTCCATGTTCTATGGCTCTACCTGCCCTTCAACACTAATTCCATTTTCTCTTTACAGCACTATTTTACACGATTCTAATTGATATACTAATATTTAAGAATCTATATTTTCCAAGATCATTAAAAAATTTCCGAATACTACATTTCAATTTTTGAAATTACATGTTACAGTGAAAATCAATGCAGGAAAACATTGACACGTGCCAGGCGCCAAGAATTATAACTGACATGATTGTAAAGAAATCGAGTGAATCATCTTTTTAAACAAAGAACACACATAAAGTATGTATTTTAACATAGCATGTCTTTTCAGCAAACTATAATGGTTATTATCTGTGCGAGAGTTTCTAACTGGGTGACGCTGGGACAAATCCTCCAATATTTTCGTGTGTATCAAATATTTTTACACTTCATTTTCACTACAGATACGTTCTGTGCAAGGATTATACAGATTCTTCTTAAACTGTGAACGTTAATATGGAGAACAGAAAATCGTTTTGCCTTCCCTCAGTTGTGAAAAGTTTTAAATAGTACCTGGGAAATGTGTCTTATAAAAATGCTCCCAAACATGCGAGTGGATATAGCACGAGCCTCAATGGTCATATTAAACGAAGACGATTAAGAAGCTTGCCACGGCTACTTCTCTAACCGCCTCCTTCGCCATCATCACTCTAGGGCTACCTGCATTTTGTCGGAGTGGGTTACTGAATTCATGACTACCTGCAACATCACTTAACCGTTTCTAATCTAACGCGTTCACCTTGTTATCTCCAACAAAATAATAAAAATTTATGTGACTTCATCCAAAATTGCGGGTGTTACCCTCTTCTTTTGATACACCATCCCCTCAAATTTATGTACCAGTTCCGCTCATGAATATCCGATATTTATCGTCAGAAACTATTTTAACTACACCGTCTAACTTTCAAGGTGTGAAAAGTTTTAAATAGATCCAAAGGGGTTATATCCCTTTCATCATTACATGCTAATGGATTTTCTCCTTTGTATAATCCCAATAATTTGTTCATAATATCAAATAATTTGTTCAAAAATATTATTATACATATCACAACTAAATGTTTGAACAGAGAAGTTATTACTTTCATTTAATACAAAGAAAACAAAAACAATTGCTGTTATGAAACATTGAACTTTCAAATAAAAATTAATATTGATTACTTTTTAAGTATTTTAAGTACAGTAATCATGAGTAATTTGAAATGGGAAATTTATCTAAAACATGTGAGGATGCAGACTACCTGTAATCCCAGAAAATCTAGTAACGATACAAATGTACTAAGAACTACATTATCCACATAAATAGCTCAGAATTCATTTTCAATGGTAGTTTCCTCTCTTTCCTCCTCTACTAAAAACATTGTTGTATACATAGGTGTTAACTATTATGGGTCAATTAGTCACAATCACATCAAATTATGTCGAAGCATAATTTTATAGAATATTTTTCTATCCACGTATCACTCGCTTATCGACGGAAATAAAATTGCAAAATTCTTTAGATTAAAGACTGTGAGTGCATTACATTTCGTAATGAGCAAACGAAACACTTGTGTGGAACATGACTCCCCTCAGTTCGGGCGCCGTCGGTGGATCCTGTGCTGTGGGCGGCAAGGGCGGGAGGAGAAGGAGGGGGAAGGAGGGGAGGGGAAGGGGGGGAGAGGGGAGGTGCAATATCGGGGCGCGTGCGGCGACAGCGCCGTGGCGTGGCGGATCCGTCGGCGGGGCGCCGGGCGACGACGCACGAACGTGAAAAATGGCCCTGGGCAGCCTCCGCCTACCCACCAGGCTTTTGCTTCTCCAACAACTTTTTCTCCTCACATGCACATCTTCTGTTAAAGTAAAGCACTACCTTACGACTTCTGCCACAAACGGTAGGTTTTGAAAATCATAATCGTTGTAATACCAGCAAGAAATATTCGTACTACATCGTTTAATTTCATTTCGTTCCAATTACGAAAGCTGGAAGAATAAATTATGACGTACGCAGTTTAGAAAGAATGAAGATCGGCTTTGTGAAGCATTCTGAAGGTATATTTTCTATTACATATTTTGGTGTAAGTATGGCAAAATTGCCGATAAATGTACCGTGTGCATTCGATCATTTCTGTTAAGGTATTTTGTGTTCTTTAACAGAAATCAATTCTGTTGGTTTTTGGAGCCAATCGATTTTGGAGCCAAAATATCTATTCTGTTTATTTTTATGTTTTCATTTTCCCTTACATTATATGTTTACAAGGGCTCATAAATCAGGTTGCTAAGACAACGCCAACTCTTTTGACTTCTCTTTGAAAATAAAATTTGCACATCCATTTTCTTGTGCCTTTCCAACTTGAACCCGTTTCGTCATAAGTTTATTTTTGGTGTTATTATGTGTATTTATTTGCAAAAATATACGGAAAATAGATTAAATAAAATAATTCATAATTCTCATGTAAAAATATGGTTTTTACAAAAATAGCCTTTTCGGCAATTTGATTAGTTTAATATGTGTATAAAAGATTCTATGTGTACACTGGGTTAATAGTTCACAGAGCTACCTCAAGTATTGTAACCGTTTACCTAAAATCATGATGATATTACCTCCTCCTGACATTGGATTTGTTGATTGATTGATTTTTTCGTGTTTCCGGGCGCGTCAACTGCTTCGGTCATTAGTCCCGTTAGTGTAGTACATGTTTTTTCTCGGGAGATGGCGGTGATCTTTCCCCGCTGAATGGTGAGATCCGACGCCGACCTACCGTCGGCTAGTAGGGCTTCCCCCTAACCAGGACTCTCCTACCAACGGGGCAACGCCCCAGCCGGTGGGAGCTCTAAGCTCTAAGATCTAAGCTCCCGACCAGTTTCCCGGATATGTGATAGTGTGCTGCATGTTAGTGTGTGTGTGTGTGTGTGTGTGTAAGAGGAGAGGATAGGACAAGGAAGAGGAAGGACAGATCGCGCGCGGTCCGTGGCCCGTTTTATAGGGTACTGCTCTGGCATTCGCTCGGTGTTGATCGGAGAAACCACGGAAAACTATCCGGACATTGGAGGTTTTACTAAATCACGTAATACCATGGCATAACCGTACGCCGAGAATACGAACCATTCCGTTATCGTCGATAACGTACTACACGGCCTACATCGATTGCCCTTCTGGCGGAACCCAGAGAATATTGAGCATTCTTTTGGTTGAAACTCGAGCGGACAGACGTGCCAAGCGGTGGATCGTGAGATACGATAATTCTTCACATACCCCAATTTTCAGCCACTGAAGTGTTCTTCATCCATTTTTACTGTAGTTGAAAGAAAAGCAAGATCACGGGAAGAAGTCTGCTTCCTGGAGCAATGGGATACGTCATAAATAGACCACGCTTGCCGCATGCATCGCATGAAACAAATCCTTCTTTCCTCTTATTGATAAACAAAAAAAAACTATTAACACACACAAGGTGGAACTATAGACTATTTCAGAAATTTGTTTGGGTCGTGAGAGCGCAAAGCCCTTCCTGCGTAGGAAACGCGTATTTATCATCGATTGTTTAGGATTTTATACGTAACTTGCTCTTTCCTTATTCCCAATTTAATAAAACAAAAAAATATTTTCAAACTATTGTCACAGTCAATGCTGGTGCGATCATATTTATTCGAAACACGAATCTACCTGGCGTCGTTGCCACCTCTCCTGTCTAGTACAAATACATAACACAACAAAGAAACACATATGTATATACCCTTGAAATAACAGAAATATTTACATAAAGAATAAATAACAGAAGAATTTACAGAAATATATAAAATAGATATTCTTCAGAGGCAATACTACGTCATGAAATGCACGCCACGTGTGGAAAAGATGTACTGAATTTTTTTAAATCTGAATTATTCGTAAATGGAAACGAAAAAAGATTGAACGTAACATGTGTATAAAGAAGGATAATTGCACTCATGTGTCATGGTTCATATAATCCTTATCTCCTATCACAATAACAATATTATATTTCCATCAATCTCTCCCAAGATGTTGGATACCATTATCCTGTTTTACTAGCTCGTCGTAATAATAGGAAGCCACGTCAACGAATTTATATTCGTGGGTACGCAAAACCGTCCCATTCGGGAAACCGTAAATAACACTCCTTTCGTTTAATAATAATTATTGTAATTAAATAATTATTATTGTAGGGACTAATTCTCATTAATTAAAAATAAAAATCTGAAATTTGTTTCCATAGTTGAATAACAACTGCGTTTATTTCCTTGTAATTATTTAAATGATTACTTTAACCAAAGAAAAATACAACAATCACAAATATTTTTTTAGTTAACGACATTGCTAATTAATACTAAATATTTTGAATTACTTTCATTAATTTAATATTGGTGCACCTTCCGAAATTTACTATACTATTGCTCATTATTGGATCCATTTAGCGTTGCTTCCAACCACAATCTCACAATTTTTGTCCTACCATGTATTTTAAACTTGGCCTTGCTACACATAAACAAAAAAAATGTCAAAAAGTTTTATCACTTCCCTTTTTGGAGTAGCTGCTGCTGTACACTCACGGCCCCATCAGCTTCCACAAACCTTCTTGCGACCACACATTCCAATTCCATCCATTTTCTTCACGAATAACTTAGCACTATGCCTCTGACAAAACTGTATATTAGAATTCACCGCGCCTACCACGCGTCTCCGTCCGTGCCTTACGACGGCTAATCATCCTCTGACGACCCTCGACTTTTTCGAAGCGCTTCCTTTAAAAAAAAAACAGTCGATGGTTCTCCTTACGCTGTTTATGCTTTCCATTTCCAATTCCCCTCAACTAATTACACACAACTAAATATTTTAGAAATTCGTATCATTTCCGAAATGTCCATATATTGTTGTATCCTTTTGACTCGTACACGAATATTCTTTCAATTTCTAAATGCGATTTCTCGCCGCTCGTCATGCTTCAAAAACATTTGACGGCGTTCTCCTCCCATGGCACCATTACTAAAAAATGTTTATAATGTTTCTTTTTGCATTACGGGATTATTATACATGATATATAAGAAAACTCGCTCCTATCGTTGCTCGTTTTCTTGAACATACCATTCATGTAATTATACCCCTCTTTATACACACGGTTCGTTAATTACCATTATGGACTAAGGGCGTTATAAGGATTCTAATTTTTGAGCGGCTCAAAATGCCCGAGAACCATTAATCCGATTGCATTTTGTCGCCAAGGATCATTAGAACCAGTCAACGCCCATGGTATATACATAATTTAACATTTTACTTAATTTTATTAATTCATATTTTTTAATTAAATAGATGTCAATTTTTTTTTCTTTTCATATTTCCCTACCATAATTCCCTTTCATAAGTCCCATTCATAGTTCCCTGTCATAATTCCCTTCATAAGAGAACATGTAGCATCATTCAACTCTTTTCATATTTCCCTCGTAACCATGATCCTTTCGATCCAGTTAAGATATACAGTGTATATCAACCTTCGTATCGAAGGCAATAACAAGCTATATCGTATCAGTAAAAAACAAATGTTATTTCAGAAGGTTTGTAAGGAGGAGAGAAGCACCGTTAACCTGAACTTGTAGGAGAGAAACGCCACTAACTGTACTTGCCCGAGCTTAGAGCTTGTTCCGGGTGGGGTAGTGTCTTGCTGTTGAGAGATACTTAGTTAAAGAAACCCAGCAAGTGAAACATGACGTGTAGGTCGGCACCGAAATTGGGAGCGGTAGCTCAGCGCATCAACCGATGTCACTGCAAGGACCCGGAGGACCCGGAGGTCCTAGGTTCGAGTGCTGACGGCGGCAGGATTTTCGACACTAGCTTTTCTGCTAGGTCGAATTCAGTCGCTATCTGGAAGAGAATTCTAGTGGCCGGCTGCTCTGATCGGTAGTTTTCCGTTGTTTCTCCGATGAACACCAGGCGAGTGCCGGAGCAGTACCCTAACAAACGGGCAACGGACCGCACGCGATCTTTCCTTCCTCTTCCTTTCCCTATCCTCTCCTCTTACTTACACTAACATGCACTACACTACCACCCATTCCGGGAGACCGGTCGGGAGCTTAGAACGTGTCCCGGCTGGAGCGGTGCCCCGCTGCTCGGAGAGTCCTGGTTAGGGGGAAACCCCAAGTGAGGTCGGCGACGGATCTCGCCATCCGCCGGGGGTAGATTAACTCTATCTCCCGAGACCAGACATGCCCTACACTTACGGTACTATTGATCGAAGCAGTTGACGTGTCCGGAAACACGAAAAACTCAATCATTCAATCAATCGGCGCCAAATCTTGGCACTTCCCATGGTAACATGAAATCCACCAACGGGACTATTGACTATAGCAGTTGACATTCCCCAAAACACGAAATAATCAATCAATCGAAAGTCGGGTAGGTGTTTGAGTAACATCAGACCAATGAGAGAAAGAGGAGGTCGGAGTATGTTGCTAGAAAATATATTATTAAATATGTTCCAATGTACTACCTTCAATATTTTAATATAGCCAGTTTAAAGAATTCATACTCCTCTTCGCCTAAAATTTAAGATGTCTGTTGGCTTACTTGTATTTCTAACTTCACATTCTCTGAGTCTTAATATTCTCGTACATTTGTGTTTGATTAGCGCTTGTGTTCGAACCATTTCCCTCAGTATTACTTTAATAAATGACATTAGAGAAATTGATATATTCTAAGTAATATTGTTTTCTTTTCCTTTTAATTTAGCTTTGTTTCTTCTCCGGGTGTTAATGTTTCAATTAATCACAAAGACCTGAAAAAATGAACGGCAACGTTGTTGTGCGTGGCGTGTATAAATGACGAAGCTCGGTTGTTGGTTTCAAACCCCAGCCGCGAAGCAGGTCGGGGCCTGCGGCGCCGGCTCCATTAGCGTGGGAGTGGGGGTGGGGGATAGAAGACGCAGCTGAAGGCGCAAATCGCACGGAGGCTTCGCGAGGTGCGAGGAGGCGCGTTGCACTTAAGCCCGCTAGGGCGACGGCGCGGCGGGGCGACGAAGGTTCGAAGGGAGGGGGGTGAGAGATTTTGGGGAGGGGGTCGGGGGTTCCCCGGGGCGCGCGGGTACGTGGCCGGCGCGGTGGCGCGACGTAGGTTCGAAGGGAGGGGTGAGGGAGATTTTGGGGAGGGGGGCGGGTCGGGGTTCCCCGGGGCGCGCGGGTAATTAGCCGGCGCGTGTCGTCACTTCCGCGTGGAGAGCGCCAGATGAAGGCGGGCGCCTGATAAGCGGCGACAGCGTTTTCGCATCCTCCGGCAGGTGCAGTGGAGTGGCCGGCGCCAGGCGACCACGCTGCAACCCGCCACGCGGCGCCAAACCGCGCACACAGCTCGATAGCATCCAGTTTGTAAACATCACGACTTCACTGAAATGTAGGATGCCTTATGCTGCATCTCCCTCTACGTTTGGCGCCATCATGACTTCCGCATTCGGCTACGGTGGCTCAGAGCATCAAGTGATGGGATTGCATGGCCTCTGACCGGGAGGTACTAGGGTTCGGGTCCCGATAGTGGCAGGATTTCGATACTAGCTAGATAGCTAGCTCGAATCCGGCTGGTGTCTAGAAGAGAAATCTAGCGGTCGGCTGCTCTCATCCGTAGTTTTCTGTGGTTTCTCCGATCAACACCAGGCGAATTCTGGAGAAATCATGTATCACACGCGATTTATCTTTCCCATTTCTTGTCCTATCCTCACCCGTTACTTACACACACACTACACCACCACACATGCCATGAGACCTATCGGGAGCTTAGGTCTTGTCCCGGCTGCGCTTGTAAGAGATGCTGCGCTTGTAAGAGATACCTAGTTGAAGAATATCCCGCTATCCGATGTGTAGAAAGGCGCCAGATTTTAACATCCATCGGGGGAAGATAACCGCCACCGTGTGTGATAACACCCACACTACGCTTACGGTAGTAATGACATTAGCAGTTGACGTACGCGAAAACACTAATTAAAGATTCAAGCAATCAAATACTTCCTCCTCCTCCACATTTGCTGGCCCCAAAACTAACACCAAGACGGATGTATATATTGTCATCAACATAAAATTCTTGCGTGAAGAGAACATTTCGTAAATTTACACTACAAAGATAGTTTGTTTTTGAATATTAGAGAAGAAACTGAATATCAGAGAAGATATATGCGTGTAATGTACCCCTCTTCTTTATCTCCAGGTTTAGGTTGTATTATTTGGAACGGTCTATCACGTTGAACAAACACGATTGCAGATGTTTTGATTTCAATGAAGTACTTCCTTGGTGGTTGTGAAGTGGCCCTGAAGGCAGCAGCGCCCAGCGCCAACGCCAGGAGGGGCACTTGGAAGGGACGGGAAGAGACAGGGAATGCGACATTGAAGGGACGGTCAAAGGGAAAGGTCGAGATAAAGGGTGAGGGAGGGGTGGAAAGAAGCGCCAGGACGGACCGGCAGGAAGGGTGACGTGGCGGGCGGGACAAGGAGTGGACAGGGGACGGGATGGAACGGGGGCGGCAGTCAAGCAAGACGTGTTAGGGGAATTGCGTGGTGAATGGGTGAAACGTGAGGAAGAGGCGGAATGGAGCAGTGTGACAAAAGGAAGGAGTGGAGCGGGAAGAAATGGTAGAATGTGGTGGACGCAAGGAGCGAGATGGAGCGGGGCGGGGCGGAGCAGAGCAAAGCGGGGGTCGGGACGCGGCGGTGCGGGGCAGGGCGGCGAGGAGCGGGGCGAGGCAGGACTCGGCGAGGCGGGGGGGGCAGTGCTGGAGACGGCTGGGACAGGGCAGAGCGCGATGGTGGACGACAGGGCGGGGAGGGGCGGGCAAAGTAGGACTGGGCGAGGAGGGCGGGGCAGTGCTGGAGTCGGGTGCGACAGGGCAGGGCGCGAAGGTGGAGGGCAGGGCGGGGCCCGGGCGGGGCGCGGCGCGGCCGAACAGTTCGCGCCCTCGTGCATCCACTTCCGCGAGGGCGGGGGGCGGCGCCGGCCAGATAAGGCCGCCCCGCCTGATAGGCGCAATCGCTTCCTACTCCGCGCAGCACGCGCTCGCTTCGCAGAAGGACACATCTGCGCCGCTCCAGGGGGAGTAACACCTCCCGAGTGAGCTGTGAATCATTCACGACAGACCCTTCGCCATCGTCATTGCGCAGAAATATCTCTAGAAAAAACAAGAAAGGTTGGCAAAGAAATGTTGACTAGTGCACTTTTTTCTCAATTCAAATTTTCATTATTTAATATATTTTTCATTTCATTGCACACTTCTAAATATGCGGATTATTTTATAAAATATAGATATTATTTAAATACTTATTGGTTTTGAATAGCTGCAATAAAATTACAGTTAATTTTTCAACCTTCAAGAAAACAAAATTGCTGACGTATTTCTCGTGCATGCCGTTACTGTATCGTATCCCCAGCCATTATTTTATTAAAGAGGTTAAAACTAAACTTATAGAATACAACATTCTACGGGCAAACTTCAAGAATGAATTCCTTCTAGAGAGAGAAAACGGAAAGTTCAGTACAGTGTGGATCGGGAAAATTACATTTCTCAAATTTACTATTTCAGGCGATATTTTGTTTAATAAGAAACGTTCAAAGGTATCTCCACCCACCTCAGAATAAGCTCGACTTCGCATTGAGTGCTGAACCCGTTCAATCATTCCTGGTGTATTGCGTACTGTCTTACATGCTGCCACAATTCCTGTACGGAGAGTGCAACATGCACAGCCGTCCATCACATGAAAGACTTAAAATATTACCAGTGTTTGGAGATGTGTTAAACGCGTGTTTGCACTGGCGGTGATCATATTCTTCAAACGCCATTCGGCCTGATTTACGCAGATTGGATCCTTCATGATACAAACGAATCGCTCTCAGAGAATTGTTATCCTCCATGTAATGCCTATAGTGCAGTTATATGTTTGAGTATACCAAAACCAGAGAAGACAAACTTCTTATAAATCATATTAGAGTAGACTGAAATCAACAGAAAACAAACAAAACGAACTGATAGGCCTATGTCTTCAAACTGGGAAATTAGTTGTGGGAGCTAAGATATTCTCGTTTCATAAATTTTATTCACATCACGGTTTGTCAACTAACGAATCTAAACAGTATCTAATTTTAGTCCAGCAACCTAATCATGCCCTAACATTACCAAGAGTTCCTTTAATGAATATTATAACTTAAAAACGATAAATATAATCACACACTTTGGAATCAATTTGTAATTAATTTTCTTTCTGTATCAATTTAATTCCTGAGTTTTCTTTTGAGTTTTATTACCTCCTATATAAAAATGTAATTGCTGAAATACAATCTTGCACATGTTGTAGTCTGTAATGTAATTATAAAATATACTCTCATTTCATATTCTTCTCTGATTTATGTTAAAGGCATACTTCAAATTATATAATTATGAAGATTGAAAATAAGGAATAATTGCGTTTGAATTCATTTAAAATTTCCAAACTTAAAAGATTAAATAGCCATTAAATGAAAATAGGTAAGGTTAAGGAATTACGATAAGAGAAAATTAGATACTCTATATTTGTAAGAGTATCGTGTTACTCCGATACAAAAAGAAAGAGATAAAACGTCGACCTCCAACCATTACTGAAATCAACACTAATGCAGAAAGTGATGTATTAGTAAGATACTATCAGAAGACGATAAAAAAAAAGATAACATAATCACATATTAATCTTTGTTATATGAGTTATACATACTTAATATGAGTTAATTATAACTTAATGACTTACAATAGGTTCAATACATGTATCATAAATGATACAAAATATATTTTAGAGCACATAACATAAGTAAACTTCATTAAATTTCTGCTAGTTATCAATCAGTACATAAACTGTATCCTTAAAAGAAGCCACAGAACGTTTTTTTTATTGTAATCAAATTTTACGATTACTTAAAAAATTAGAACTTTGTATTTATATATCAACTACTGAATAGTGTATGTATCACATACATAAGCTTCAACTGCATTATTTTACATAATGAAACTCAGCTACATTCAAAAATAAAAATTAACTCAATCCCTACTATTACATCGCGCTAAAGATCTATAGAAAAGTTATAATAGTACTACGTAGGTACTGAATGAAAAATCTAAAACCTCAAAAATGTTGTCACGTGTCATTCAGTATGAAGTCTGAAAACTAATAAAATAAGAGATATTTTATATTGACCAAAATCTGTACATATATATTAAAGTCAGGGTTGGGCAAAATTTAGTATTTAAATACTTGGCCAAAATACTTCTGAAATAATTATTTAAATACATACTCAAAATATTAGGTTTTGAATAGCTAAATACATACGTATTTAAAATACTTCAGATACTCAAAATACAGTAAATACAATAATTTTTTTTATTACTTTTTCATTGTAACAATTTATTGTAATCTTCAGTTACAATAAATTACTAATGGACATTCCTACATTTCTAAACAATAACTTAAGTCTAACTCAAATAAGCGGAATTTCCTTTTAAAGCGACCAGTTTTTCAAACAAATCAGCAGACAATAAACCCCTATTTGACGAATGTATAAAACTCATATAGGGAAAATTCAACTGGCGTGTATAAACGTTAACTAGTGTTTTAAGTGAAGCTCGGACTTGTAGACACTAAGAAGGTCGAAAATAGGCACGTAAATTGGCACTTAAAAACTTAAAAATTGGTTGAAAAATAGGCATTATAGTTGAATAATTTAAAAATTTATACGTAATACGTACTGCATAAACGACCATAATTCTCAAAAACGAATCTAATTTCTTCGTTTGTCAAAACATATTGAGGAATTAGATAATATTGGCTAACAGTTGACTCGTGTGGAATTTTACATTTTGTTGGTTCAGCTCGTTAAATGTTGGATTTTCAAGTTTTGAAAATGGAATCTTTGTGGCATGACACAAATCAGAGTTGAAATTCTTTCTTGTCTTCATCTCTTGACTGCACTTTCTGAAGAAGTTTTCAATAGTTTTTCTCACTTTTTTCGATTTTTTTGCATGAGCTGCAGTGTTTTTATATTGAAAGAAATATTTTTTGCATAGTTTACCACCATTCCCCCTCACTGGCAAAAAAAAGAACTGCCGCCTTGAAACTCTTTTGGGGGAATTGTAGCAAGAATGCTTAACAGGAACAACAAATTTACTGATCTGACATGCAACTTCGAAATAAATACAAAATTATCGAAGAAAACTACACATATCTTGTGTAAGTCTTCCTTCTAAAAGCAAAAGATGCCGGGAGTGCTAGTTTAGAAGACAGTTGTGTTCTTGGTAAGGAACAGATAGCTCACAAATCATTGCGAAATCGGAAAGACGAGAGCAATTTCCTATTCTCTGGAGCGGCGTGAAGTAGCGAAGTAGATAAGTTTATCCGCACGGCGTCAAATTCTCAAACGACTCTAAGAGGTGTCCCTTCTCAACGCGTTACAGGGAAGAACACACAGGGTAGAGAACTTCTCGATCGGAGAACGCCCTGGCAGATTTTACGCAGTAAAAAATTACCCATCAGTGATTTCTCAAAAAAATGATTATAGAAAAAAATATAGTGAACTAAAAATATTACAAAGGCAGAAAAATCAATATAGGCACTTGTAGACTCTTAATGCTCGATTAGGCAGATATCTCTAAAATAGTCATTTATATGCATTAAAAAACCATCGCAAACGTCATATCTGATGTAAACATTAATAATGGGATAGACTAAAATTTCATTCTCTAAAGAAAGTAAAACAGCGTCAAAAACGCTAAGTCTCGAGCGTACAGAATTTACCTTTTAAATTCTAATACAAAGTAAAATCTCTCTGTTAACTTATTTTAAAATCACACCAATGAAATGGTCTTAAATTTCAGATTCCCTTTGGATCACTTTATTATAATTTATAAGACTAATTTTATCCGTGTCACCAATTGTTATAAATTATAACAAATTATGCATCACGTTGAGGCGCCATTTGAGATATTCAAAATTTTCTCTACATTAATATCTGCCAAAGATCTTAGCGTCCGGCTTGCTGGGTCAATGGGTCACGATATATTATAATCCTTATTACCTTAATAATGGATTATAGGATCAGCTGACTATACAGCGCAGCTGGGAATCTGAAATAGAATGATTCTATTCCTAGTTCATTTCTGTTTGGATTGACTAAATGAAAGATCACTTTCTTTTCTAAAGAACAAAATTTAACAAAGTTTATTTTATCTTTTTAGCAAACAATTTAGTGAATTTATGTTATGCCTTTGATCAAGATATCTTTGAATTTAGAATTTTATACCGCGGTTAACTTATCTATTCTTCGTTGATGTCCCTCGTAGACTTCTCAGTCGAAATATCTTGCGAGCTTGCCGTAGTCCAAAGTCCCAAGAAATCCTCTTCTGCCCCTATCCAAGCTGGTCTCAAACTATCAAAATTATCAGTCCCGATTACGTCCTATGACATAGTCCCGAACTCGATTACCACTCCTGACAAAGTTCCAATCTATATATCATTACTTCCACATGAAAATATCGGCAATTCACTGTCCTTAAAATTTCACTGATAACCCAATTCTGACTATCTGGATTATACTCGTTCCCTCTCACGAACCTACGATCAGTTCAGAAGCGCGATGCCGGTCAGAATGAAATCCTCCTGCATGATTCACCCCTCGAAGACTTCGTATTAAACTACCTTTTTTCATAACATTTGACCGTCCTTATCTCAACCAGCCAATCCATACGTTCGTTATATTTTGGTGTAGCTGACCTTTTGTCGTCTAAACTTCTTCGCCCAATCCCAAATTTTCTACTCTCGGCATCCAGACAACTCTTAATGCATTTAGAAAAAACAAAAACTACATTGTTTATTCACGGTCGTTGCTAAGCTCTAGCTCTCGTGATATTTCGTAATGCATGTTCCACCATATTGTCTACAAATAAATGTTAGTTTATTTTAACGTGACATATCGGTATGTCACAATGCAAATTCCGATTTGCGGGACTCTGAAATACGAATTTCACTCAAAATCTCGTCTTCGATTTTTGCAGCGTTTGGCTAAATAAGTTTCTTAATAAGGATACTATTGATAACTTTAAAACTTTTGTAGGAGAGTAGTTTTTGTGAAATTATTTCGTCTTCACTTCGATTTATATCATTAGGAGCAGCATTTTAATAAAAGAGTTGAAGGCAGTTCCAATTTGAGACCACATATCCATATATTATTACATAACTTTTATCCATGCTACCAAGTACCCGTTTATTTTAGATGACATTACTTTTTTCGCTATCACATTAGTACTAGTACTTTCTTATCATTCCTTATTTTCTATTACCCTGTCCCTCATCTGTCGTTGCATACTGTGTGTGATTATGCCATTCATCGTTCATTGTCAACGGTATCAAACGGCAGGGATGCGTTCTGTGCCCACAGTTATAGTACAGGTTGACTGTCGGCGTATGAATTATTCAACGAGACAACTCGCGCTGTTTCATCAACGGTGGTGATTGGCCACGAGCGGTCGAGAGGAGGCAGCCAGCGAGGATCGCGCGCGCCCCGTGGCTTCCCAAGATACGGCACGCGAGTGAGTTAGCTCCAGAGTTCCCAACTCCAAGATACTACCTGTGAAAGCAATTACGGAGAAAAAGTGCTTTAGTTCTCAAGGAGGTTTACAACGAAAGCGCACTTTTTACTCTAAAAGTGATATACGAAATGTATTCACTTAGGCATTAATGACTTGCTATGGATCATATATTTGCCAAAATGGTTTAATGTAGTACCTTACTCTTTGGGAAATATATGGGAATGAATACGATACGATAAATCAATAATATAAATTAACGCTCATTCTTAGGTATAATTATGTACCTAGTTATTAAAAGAATTGCTCCATGGAATTACATAAATATATGTGGCTACACATTATATCTTAGGTATATTCAAGTACCTATATCGTTAGGTCATGCAATGCAAAGAAGAATGAGTGAGAACCCACTGATTCTTTTCTAACCGTTCATCTCTCATTTCATTTCAACAACACATTGGTGTTGTCTTTCACTAAAATACGATATTCATCCTCGATGATTTTCAAGGGAGAAATTCAATACAATCGTCGCGCCATGAGGTAAATTGGAATTGCGAAGTTGAAGTAATTGAGAGCGTGGTTTTAGAGAGGTTTCGTGTAGCCTATAATAAAGGTGCTTGGTATATATTAGAACCACAAATACGCAACTACAGTGACAATAATATTGTAATAATAATAATAATAATAATAATAATAATAATAGTAATAATAATAACAACACATGAAAGAATACATAACATAACATTTACTATACAAATAAGTGCAAATTAATACTAACTTAATAATCTAATAGTATAACCAACAAAATAACATGCATAGTAGAAAAACAACAAACATTAACAGGCTTTCATCAGACTTGACGAATATTGCACGTTCATTGTGAAAAATCACGCAATAATATTAAGACGCGTGTGGTTGTGTTCGTCATGGAAGTGTGCTTTGTGCAGGTAAGTAAAGGACTTGAAACAAATTACGTAACGCTTTCGTATCCCCTTGCGGGCCTTTCTGATTCATAATGCCTGAGTGGGTCTTTTGAATAATTTTATAACCCGCTCTAATACCAACACAACAAATACATGATCATGAACTCATATTTCACTGTCTCGTATCACCTTTTTTAGAGACATTTGTTTCTTGAGTAGCAGTACTACTAATAGTAATACGATGTATAAGTAACATCGGATAACACTTCGAAATTTTATTTTTGATCCCATAGCATCATTTATTTCATAAAATGTTCTCAGTAACATTTGGCAACAGAGACAAATAACCTGAAAGTACCGTTTCATCAGCGCAATTCATGTTGCTATTTTCCATATAACTTTCAAATACGCCATAATCATTTTCATATATTTCTCGAGATTTTACTGGAAACCTTGTCCGTAGATTTGTTAGCACTTGCATGAATTTACATCGGAAGTTCACAATATTGTTGCATTTTGTATGAACAATTCAGACCAACAACGATTATGTAATAGTTATTTCAACGAGAGCACTTAACGTTTACGTGGAAAAGGTTACGATTATGCAATAGTTATTAGATACACAGGCTAGTTTGTTTATCTGATGTCATATTGACAAATGACGCTTTCAATGTGTTTTTTTTACTTTAGACGCAAGAAAAAGTATAAAATGTTTCAAATTCTTGTTTGATTGAGCAACGAACTAGTAAACCATAAAATTTTGCATGCATCAAATCTACTTAACGCCCTAAATACATACATAACTATTAAAGTTAGTGGTGATTTTAAAATATAATTCTGGCAGTTCATAAAATTGTCCGATAAGCCTTTATTAGTAGTTATAGAAACTTAGTGTATTTTTACGTATATTTACGTATATACTTCAAAATGTTTAGAAAACCTGTATCTGTAGGGCTTTACAGAAGACATTGGTCCCTATTTAACCCTATCGTAACTACAACTATTTTTAAAAGTATAACAAAGATTTAAAATACCCCCCCATTAAAGGAATCGGAGTTCGTAGAGACTGGAAGTAAAAATTGTATAAAAATAATAAATGAAAAATATTGAAGATAATTATATTTTTCATTTAAAATAAAAATTACCTTCATTACCTGGAATTAGGAACAAAAATTCCTCAATCCATATAATCATTACATTGTATTCATAAAAATATTTTTTTAAATAGATATTTGTTTTGAAAAAAGAATGGATCCAAACCGTACTCAGTAAGTAACACTTGAAAACTATTTAGTTTAGGAATCGAAGGATTAAGATCAAAATTGCCTAGCAATTGTTTGCCCTTTGGATGGGAACTGCACCCGCTCTCATGTGTGGGAGAGCTGTCATAGAATCTTTAGTGGAACGGAACGTCACTCTGCCTTGCGAAGAGTAAACAGCGAGCAGATGCCAACCGTGGAATGCACACGCGGCATCTGCCAGCGCGCCAGTCGGGAGCAATGCTGCAACACGGCGTTCCCACGAGACCTCCCTACCCGCGTCGCTAAGCACGACGCAACCCGCACCACACCACTCTACGCCGGATTGGCTAATCTATATATTAATACGTGAAAAGAAAACTTTGTATCCCTTTGGCAGCGTATTGTACGCACGGAGGAGTATGATTTTTGATACAGTTAAAGTTTACATGAAAAATATGTGCGGAAAGATAAAGTTTATACATAACATCTGTTACGAATGTATTAAACATTGTATAGCGTGTAAATGCAACCCGCAACACACTGAAGCACACTATTTTATTTATTTATTTATTTTACGTCAAAAACAGTTGAAACTGCGTATGAAGTGCTATGGGGAGAAGTTAATTCTGTGCACATTTTCAAAATTCTGTGATCCCTACACTAAGTCATATACTACATGAATTTTGAAATTTAAATTAAAAAAAAACTCTCATGTAATAAAATCTATTTTCAAGGATATAAATACAATAAATTTTGGGCTCTTATCCCTGATGTCCTTCGTCAAGGAATAATATTTCCAGCCGCAACAACATGGAAACGATAATTTGAATAACCATATTTCCCAATGAATTCTAGAAGACGTGCACAGATAATGAAGTTACATTTATGTCCAGAAGCAAAACAAGAGGCCATCTCAGCATTTGCTCAATGGGTCAGGGAAACTGGACAAAAAACCTGATCGAGATGGGGTCATTGACCCGGAGGCTGCAATACAATACTTGTTACAAGTTGTTTATACACATTTATACCGTCCAAATCGTAAATAATGCGTTATGTATCGTTGTTAAAATTAATGTTACTTTTCTTGTGATGCTCAGTATAGTCTCCAATTGTATAGAAACAGTTATGCAGCAGATACGATTTCACTTGGGATTTAAACTTTTCCATTGCATTTAATCGCTTAATGTCATCTGGCAAAGTGTTGTAAAATGTTTCGGCAGAAACAAAGTTCTACAATAAAATTAGGATAATGTGAAAAGTTTTACAATTTAGAAAATGAAAAAAAAATCGTCTAGTGCCATTAAAATGGCTCCATATAGGGTGAACTTGAACTTGACAGTGGTGGAATTTGAGTATTCTCGTGTTTTTTGCAGCTACTTCGACAGTAGCATTGCTACTGGCAGGGTCTCCCTTGCCGGCCAGGTCAAAGGGGAGTAAGACAAGGTACTCCAGAATAGGACTTAATGGCCGGGTGAGCATCGGAACAGCAAGTTATGGAAGAAGACCTCCGATATGGCGAAGATGATTTCCATTGATTTAGTGATTGATGAATGTTTTCGGGCGCGTCATCTGCTAGTAAGGTCGTCTTTCCCGTAAGTGTAGTGCGAGTTGTTTATCGTGGAAGGTGGCTGAGATCATTCCTAACTGAATGGCGAGATCCAGTACCGTTCTATAAGTCTGCTAGCGGGGTTTTTCCTCAACTAGTTATCACCCACTAGCGCGGCACCGCCTCAGACGGGACAAGCTCTAAGGTTCCAACAGGTATTTCATCATGTGTAGTAGTTTAGTGCGTAAATCAGTAAGTGTATGTGAGGGTTGAGGACTCGAAAGGAACACGAAAGGAAGGAAAGATCGTGCGCGGTCCGTGGCTTGTTTATAAGGGTACATCGGTGATCGGAGAAACCACAAAAAACTACCGTTCAGTACAGTCAGTCCAAAATCATCGGGACGCGAACCCTAGAATCTCCCATTCAGAGGCACCGCAGTGACATCAGTTGATGCCTTTAGCTACTTAAACTGGTAAAAAGGGGTATACAGAAGTCTTAGGCTGTTGAATGCAGTTGAAAGCAAAAACAGCCCTGAGGAAGACCACGACAAGATGGTCGAAACGTCGGCAACACAACCTTCGACGCGGCGACACCTGGACAGCCAAGGTCATTTACAGTTGAAAGCAAGTTGCAAGCTTGCTGCAAGCTTGCACGTTGCTGAGCAAGTTGAAAGCTTAGCCTGCCTAGAGACGGTGACCCAAAAGTTTACTCACCTGGCTTGGATTCTGTGAAAGGACAGCCCCATCAACAAGCTCAATTTACGCAGTACCCAGCACGTAGTCAGAGGATTTTATGCCTAATGACACTCTTCACAATAAACAACCGGACAAGGAAACCATAAAAATATGATAATAACCAACGATTGGATTTTACGAACCGAACAAAAAGTGCCACTTCACGGAATGTCAGAGGGATGGATAGCAAAGAAGAGCTGGACTTTAAAGTAAACGAGAAACAAAATGACATGTGCGTCATAACACAAACAAATATAAACTAAAAAGGTACTGTGATGTGCAGTCGAGTGTCTCATAGCACATGCGCGAGCTGGGATTGCAATATTTGTCAGTTAAACATTGCAAAATAAAATAACTGAATACTCCTGTATAAACGAAAGAATGATCACTTTGTAAATTTAAAATAGATAGAAAACATTTAGTAAAATTGATGTATCCGCCTCTGAAGAGGGAAGGAAAGAACACACTCAAGTTTTTATGACTCTCTGCAAAAAGAATTAAAGTAAATAAAAGACATTCCGTTCTAGTTTGTGGCGATTTAAATGCAAGAGTAGGCAATATTCCAGTTCCAAGAATTATTGGCACCTTTTGAAAACATCAAAACAAGGCGAGCAAAGAGCTTGGGTACTCTTGGATTTTTAACCAGCTGAGTTAAGAAATTTGTTCACAGGAAAAAGGATATTCATAAATTTACATGGAGTGCCATAGGCTACAGGTCATTAATAGATTACATAAAAGCAAATAATAAGATTTATAAGTAAATACAAAAGGTCTTAGTACACAAGTAGTTAGGTATAGGTACACAAGTGAGGAAGTGAGAGACACACTGATCACTATTTGGTCAACTGTTACATTGAATGGAAAGTGGAACAAATTTAGAGCTAAAAATCAACCACATTATGAAGTCTTTAAAGTATATATTCTCGAACAACAAAGTATTAGAAGACAGTATCAAATTGGATTACCAGAAAATCTTTTAAACTTTTTAACTGCTGACAATGTAGACGTAGAATAGCACAATATAAAACAATGCATAGAGATTTCGGGCATTAAAAACAATGGGGAATAAAAAGTAGTTGAGGAAAAGAAATGGATTATGAATATGGAACGATAATGTCAAGATAAAATAAAGATAATATCAGATAAAGAAATAGCATTCAAAAAACGTCTTTGCAATAGATCACTGGAAGCTGAGAAAGAATATAAACCAAAAAGAAATAATATCAAACAAGAAATCAGATCTGAATATCAAACATCAAGGGTTGATCTTGTAACAAACACAGAACACGACATACAACAGAAAGCAAATGTGTGTATTCAAATTTATGAGACATCTGAATCAAGCAGAAAAAATAATTAGCATATATATTGCAAAGTAGTTGTCGAAGAACATAAAATACATTACAAAAAGCTCTGGAACTCACAGACTTCTAATATCAGAGAAAATTGGATCTCTTTATATACAACTTACGCAGCCCTAAAAAGTGCAGAAAACAGAAAAGGATTACCCTAGATGGTATCAATACAGAACTCCATTATTACACAGACCCGCTAAGTGAATTCAGACGTTTGCATTTGTAGTACAATGAATGCTAGTGAAGCTTCAAAATACCAGTATCCTGAAAAACATAAGAAGTCATATTTCTGATTGAAAATGAGAGAAATTAATACGAGAATTACAGGGACCTGATAAATGCAAGTTATACATTTTATGCAAAAATTATTAACTCCTACCTAGAAAGCATAGCGGATACCTGTTATCAAGAATAACAAGATGGATTCCAACAAAGGTGAACATTTTAATTTTTAAAAGAATTTGAGAAAAACGAGGAGAAAAAGGTCAATTTCGAAACACATAATTACTGTAAGGAAACTAAATGACAAAATACTGTGAATCGTGGACTGAAACAGGTATGCAGCTTGACTCCAACATTATTTAATATGTACTACGTAAGTTGCTAAGGGTTTTGACATTATTTAGTAATGTTCTATCACAAAACCAAGTTGTTTGCAATTATATCTTACAATTCTTCCTTGTAATATGATGCTGAACTTGCAACTATTTTCTGTATACTGTTAAGTGAATAGTGATAGTAAAAACTTAAACTATCAGTTAAATAATTTTAGAATAGTAGCTCTTAAGTTACAGCACTCAATTGTAAATAATGCCTAAAAAATTCATAACCTCACAAACAATCTTAGAGATTTCCTGTAACTTACTGTCAAGTTACTAAAACAAAACAATAATTTATGTCAAAGGAATTATCTTAGAGAAGTATGAAAGCAAAAGTCTCATTGGTGCATGAATTAATTTCAAATTAATTTCTTTGTTCTTTGGTAAAATTGGTTTGAAAGTGAAACTTAAATTCTTTGTACATATTTAATATTGTAGACTAACCACTGTACAATTTTAGTTTACCCCTCATGCAACCTCATTAATTATTATTATTATTATTATTATTATTATTATTATTATTATTATTATACATATTATAATATCTTATTTTTTCTTGTTTCAGGTATGCCACCTTCATTTCCATCAAAATGATATTATTTGAGAGAAGGTGATGTATAATGAACAAGGAGAGAAACTGTCATCGAGACTGAATATACCGAAGTTATGAAGTGATGCTGTACCATGTGTGTTCCCTAACTGTCCAGCTCACCTTACCAAGGAGTTTTCCAGACGGGAAGGCCCTTGTGAAAAGCGAGAAAGACTGCAAATGGAAATTACAGAGAAAACTACATACATTCCAATAAATTCAGTGATGTATTATAAATAGATGTGTATTATATTGTAAATAATTAGGTTTAATGTATTGTATTATAAAGAAATATGTTTAATAAAAACCATGTGCTCAGAACAAAGTTTTTAATCATGCATTGATATACTATTGCATTAAAAAAGGGAAGAAATTTATTTTCCTGGAATATGCACTGAAGAAAATGTAAGATGAGAATGTGTGACTGCTCCCAATGACTCCTTGTAATAAGGAATGCTTCAAAAGTCACCAATGAAAGAAATGTGTGCTGTCCCACTATCTTGAAATATCTGGAGAGAATTCGTTCATGATGCTCGTGTAAATGGTCATTCAGTAAATGATTTAGTCAAACATTTACGCTGAAAAGCTGTATTTTGTTAAGTTTTGTCAAAAGAAATTATAGATTATCAAACAAATTGAAGAAGATTGAATATTTTCAGTAAATTCATCAGTTGAATTCTCAATAAATAGATTATAATATACTGTATTGAAAACCAATGTTTATTAAAAATGTACTCAAAGAACTTTTATCATGAATTGATAATTTTAATACAAAAGGATGAAAACAGGATTCCCTGGCGTTGAAAATGCTGTGGAAATGGTAAGCGAGGAATGACGACGCTCTCCATGACTACCTACGGTGACGTCACGAAACAGTGAGCAGGCTTTATAACTCTAGGAGTGGTGGTTATATCCAGTACTTGCTTATCTAATTCATGATTGGTTTGAATGTGACTAGGATATATTATATTGGTATCAATTAGCTCCTTAAATTTATTCCAATTAATTCGTCCCAAGCTTTCATTACATTGTAATAATTGGGCAAACGGCGAATTGGAGCAGTTTATTTTGATAATTACTGGGGAGTGATCCGAGTCTAGTTCGAGCAATACTGTGTGAATTAAGGGCAAATTGAAATTTTTGTCAATACTATATCTAGTATATCCGGAATAACATTTCTGTTATAAGAATATTGTGTTGGATATTGAGGGGGCCAAAATATGAATATCCTTGGATACTGCGTAGGTAAATAATTTTGTACCGTGGTTGGAAGTGGTATTGCATCCCTATATTTGATTTTTACTGTTTAAATCGCCAGCTAATAATATACTATTGGTATTGTTTTTAAAGATTTCATTATAAGCTTTTAATGGGAATTTTTTATTTGATGGTTTATATGCTGCAATTATTTCGCAATTATTGTTACCTATATTTATTGTTACTGCTGTTGTTTCGAGTTCTGGGGAGTTTGGGCTATGAATCGCTTGATGCTTTAATTTGTTCGAAACTAGTATGGCTACACCTCCTGAAGCCACTTCTGAGGTTCTTATCGTTTCTATATATTTTGTAACCTGGTATTTTCAATTTTTCATTTAGAACTAAATGTGTTTCTGTAACACACGCAATATGAATTTTATAGTGATGCATGAATTGTTCAAATATTATCTGCTGCCTTTTCATACCGTTAGCGTTCCAGTTTAATATTTTTAGTTCTTGGATTTTATTTGCCATTTTGAAGGATTGGCATTAACGCCTGCATTAACTATGTTTTGAATTTGGGGTATTATAGCTGAGATTACTATGATAACTCCTGTACTGGAGAGCAGCGGCACTCGATAAGCTCGAACTTCGCGGCGGGGTGGAGGCTATCAAGAACGAAGTTCGAAGGCTGTGAACTAACACAACTCAGGGTACAGTAGGCCGTGAACTAACACAACTCAGGGTACAGTAGGCCGTGATCATTTTTTTAGGTCTCCGTTTTTAACTTCAAGGTCATATAGTGACCACTGAGATTGGTTTATTGTGATTGGTTACTGTAGAGGAAACAGACAACACAAACACACACAAACATCCATGCCCGAAGCAGGATTCGAAGCAGCGATCATTCGATCCGAGGCAGCTACGGCCCTTCCGCGTGACATCGGCTATCCAGGACGGCATCATCTTTATCGCTGCCTCAAAAACAAATTTTACAAGACCTGCGCAAAATGTCTCCTGCATTTATTGTAATATAACAAGGCCTGCGTCGCACTTTTCACAAGTTTCTCTATTTATGTCGATGCGCTGAATCTAACCTGAAGTCAGAATTACTCCACCACCCTTCAGTTCCTTTTTTAAATCGCGGAAAATCACCACGACATTGGTTGTTGTTTTCTTTTCGGGGTTTGTTCATAGACCCAACAACGTGACACATGATTCGGATTCAACTCGTCGACATACGTAGAGGAACATGTGTCAATTCTTTGGATATGACAACTTCTTTTATTTTGTGTGCCTGTGTTATTAGAGAGGATTGCCATATGTTTAGCGGTAGATACATACATACATACATACATTTATTTGAACTGCAATTGGGTATGACCCGGTGGCAGTTAAATAACAATAATTACAATAATTAGAGTAGAGGAACATTAATAATAATAACAATAATAATAAAGAAGCCCGTACACGCCAAACATGCAATTATCATACTATCACTAATATTAAGTATTATAACAAATATATCAACTCTGTCATGATATCCAATAATTATATGTCGTCATGCTAAAATTTAAGTTTCGCTAAGTTTTTTAATTCATTGATATCGTTCACTACACTTAACTGAACAGCACTGCACTGCACTACACTACACAACACTACACTACACTACACTACACTACACTACACTCACTACACTACACTACACTACACTTTTTTTGCTTTGAATTACACTGACCAGCACTTCACTGCACTTCACCGCACTTCACAGCACTTACTCATTTAATGTCTTTTACTCTCTTATTGTTCTAACTTATTTCTAAAGCTTCGGACACGTAGAGAAAAGCTTTGAAAATTGCTGCGGTAAACTGTTCCGATCTTTAATTGTTCTTTTACAAAGGAAAATTTCCCAAGATCTGAATTTTGTTTCCTAGTTCGAATTTTGTGAGTGTGATCGCTTCGGTCGAAATAATTTGTTTTTCTAGTCTAACCTGAATTTCCTTCCAAGCTGGTTGACCTATGTACGATTTATAAAGAGCGCGAAGCATCGCCCTTCTTCTTCTCGTTTCTAGAGGTTTCCATGGCTTTTTTATCGCATTAGTTCGACAGGTAAAAGTATACGCTTTCCTCTGTATTCTATCTAGATTTTTCCGGTGCGATTTTATGTATGGATCCCAACATGCCACTCCGTACTCCATGAGAGGGCGAACCAGCGAAAACAATGCTAATTCTTTTGCGTTTGCGGAACTTTTCTTTAGAATTCGTATTACAAAATGCAAGGGCTTCCACGTCTTTCATACTACCTGATTTATAAGCTCCCACCCTAATTTACTATCTACATGAATGCCTAAGTACTTGCATGATGAGACTCTTGAGATGACGACCTCGCCTAAACGATAGTCTGGTTCCTGATAATTTCGTCCCCGTCCGAACGTTATTGTTTTACTTTTCGATCCGTTAATTCCCATGTCATTTTTTTCAGCCCAATCACGTAAATGATCTAAATCCTGCTGTAATATTTGTTAGCGCTACTTTTGATTTTTCGGTATATAACACAATCGTCTGCAAATAAACGCACCTTTGATTGTATGTTAACATGGAGATCATTTACGTACGCTAAGAAAAGTAATGGCCCTAAAACACTTCCCTGTGGACCCCTTGAAGTAACAATACCCGCAGTCGAAAACTGAGTGCCAATTCGAACTTTTTGTTTCCTGTCTCTAAGAAACTCGCTTACCCACTTCACAACTCTAGCGTCAGTTCCTGAAGTTAATAATTTCCTGATAAGTAGATTATGCGGTACTACGTCGAATGCTTTCGCAAAGTCGATTACGATTGCATCCACCCTCCCACCCGCGACAACTTCGTCAGCTAGATCTTGAAAAAGAGAAACAACTTGGCTTTCGCACAAATATTTACTTCTAAACCCATGCTGTCCGTGAAAAATCCAGTTCGCTTTTTCCCATTCGCGGCGAAAGTACCCGGCTATTAAATGCTCCATTATTTTGCATACTACTGATGTGAGAGATACTAGTCTATAATTACAAACTTTCGTTTTATCACCATTTTTGAAAATTGGGACCACTGTATCTGTCATCCAATCGTCTGGTAAACTTGCATTATTAATAGAAACATTGAATAATCTTAACAAATACGGCAGTACTGCCTCCCTACCGAGTTTAATAAATGTTTAAAATGTTAAATAATGTAAAATAAATGTAAAAATGTAAAATGTAAAATAAATGTAAATATAATAATAATAATAAATAATAAATGTAAAAAATGTTAAATAAATGCTAATGATTTAACTTTTTATGAAGTTAGGCTTTTGAAATGAACTAGCGTCGATCATTCTTAGCGCACGCGCAATTGACCTTTGATACAAATGCGGCGGCACAACACTTTTACATCATTAAACTGATATAACTAATGACTTTCTTTTCGTTATCAATGGTCATTAACGTCAATCAAATCCTGCGGCAGTAAATATGCGAAGGGGTTACGAAAACAATGTCAATTAAACGATGGCACTCGATCTACCAACATCTCACAAAAATAGAACCATCCAGCTCAGGATGGTCTAATTTCATAACATCAATGGGAATGCAGATACAAATAAGGTTTTGGCTGAAGAAGGACATCGACATGTTAGATATAACGGTAGAACACAACAGGTTATTCATATTTCTTAAAATTCTGAGAGCAAACAACAGATATTTAAACGATCTTTTTTGCATAATTGATACTAACAAGTTCCCCCTCAAAAGACACGTTCATTCGAATTGATTTACCTCAATCCTCATTAGATCAAATAATTTGAACAGAAAATAAAATGTAAAACTACGTACGAAAGATCTTAAATGTAAAACACTTGTAACAATGAGCTTTAAAAATGCTTCAGTGCACATTAAACGAGAGATTTACTTTGCACTATTTATTCCTTTAAAATTGTAACAACATTTTATAAAATGCAGCATTTCATATATAAGATTGAAAAATTCCTCATTCAATAATAATTTTGGATTTTTTAAAATATCAATTAATATTGAGATGTTTAATCTTTCTAACATTCTAATTTAAATATGTTGCCCTGACGTCATTGTGTTGACGTGCCGTTCACACGAACAGTATATTTCTGGAGATTCTCTTATCAAATTTTGTATTGTCTTGCACACGAAATTTATGTAATAACCAGCCTTGTTTTCACATAAAATATACCGAAATATTGTATTAAAATGGTTTCTTATAACTTAAGAACGTCTTTGACAACAAAAAATAAAATGTTTAAATTATTTATTCTTTAACTGTTTTGACCTTTATCTTATTATTTCAGACCTGAAGAGCCTTACCTTGATTTCTTATTTTACCTGACGGTCGCCTAATCTATCTTTCGCTGTGACAATTCTTCCTTCTTCCAGTTTGTTTTTATTCCTTATCGAAGATAGGAAGTTCATAATATCTTTATATCCGCCTCTGACGGTCGCCTAATCTCGCATACTATTGAATATTTTATAACGTTCGTCATCTAAATTTTCTTTCTAGCTCCAGCCTTCGTTCCGTCTGTTCCCGTAGATTCTGAAGTTCCGTTCGCCTTTTTTTTATTGGTAACGTCTCTGCCACCTATACTTTTCATATTGCTAATGAGGGGCTTTGCCTAATTAAATTATATACGTTCCTTGACTTAGTCTTTGGGGTACTTATAGACATTTCTTTGTTGTACTACAATAAACGTTTTTCTACTCCCATTGTAAAATTCTGTCATTTGATGGCTGCAACCTGTTGCATGATGATAGTCATTACGATACAGATTTCATTATGATACAGGTTCTTGACCAATCACAGAGAAGTTTACAAATCAAGTATTTACACTTATTAATCAATGAGAATCTTTCTAGAAAACGTTTCGTTCGATTGTGTACATTAAAATTGCTTTTAATATTGTATTATGCAATAGGTCAATTTTAGTTTCTTTTATTATTAATCATTTTTACGTGGAATAGTATTTATAATAAATTCGACCGTAAATTCACTTTGATCCTATTTGACTAGCACAGTGATAGTGTCACGTGTCTCACGTGTCAAAATAACGTAATGTTATAGAAAGAACCGAAATCAATATTTTCCTAATATCTCTTAACATTTACGTGTTAAGATAATTTAGACTATCTATATCGTTTTAGTATTAGTTCCAATCCTTGATGATTTTCATGGAAATTGAATTCGAACACATTTGACCGTTCACAAATGAATATTTACTTGCGCTATAAAACTGCTTCTCTTGTTTAGACAAATAAATACGATATTTTTTCCACGTCTTCCTTGCTCGTTTTACAACTATGATTTGTAATATAAGTCATCTCTCTTTTATCACAGTTTTAACCTAATAAAATATTCCCGGTAACAGTTTCAATACTTATTGAGGATGAGCGTACACATCAAGTATAGAACGTGTAACGTCTGTACTTTATCTCAAAACAATAACTTGCGAGGCCATCGGGACCTGCCGGATATGAAAAGAAGGCGAGGCGAGCGGTTCGTTTAAGTTAGTTATGAACTACGACCGCGGGGCGGCGACTGCGTTGTCAGCGACCGGCAGTTTTAATACCGCCCAGGTATTACGCTCCCAGAAAGGTGAGACGCGTGCGCGCACGGCGGCGTCGGGGAGCGCGGGGGAGGGGGGCGGAGGCAGAAATTAAATTACGCTTCCCTGCGGGGCGCCCCGCGACGTTACATCATGCAGACGCGATATTAGGATGCGACGCCACCCCCGCGACACCGCCCCCCCCACCCCGACCTTCCGGGCTAGCTCCTTTCCTGCCCCGCCTTGCTCCGCCTTGCCCGGCCGGTCCCTCCCCGCCCCCCCCATCCCCGCATTCCCTTTGGCCCCTCCCCGTCCGGCCCGCCCCACCTCGCCCCGTCCAGCCCGGTCCTGCCCCACCTCTCTCCGCTTCACCCCGCCCCAACCCTCCCACTCCCTTCTCCAACTATCTCTGCTCCACCCCGCCCTTCCCAGCACCACCCCGCCCCGCTACGCGCACCACGCCTCGCCTCCGCCTCCGCTCCGTTACCGACCCAGCCCGGCACCGCCCCGCTTCCCATTCCACTTGCCCCACACCCTCCGGCCTGTTTGGGGCCCCTCCCAACCCCGCCACCTGTCAACGCGCTGCTTATGAAGACCTCTTCGCTAACGGGGATGAATGAGAAGTGCGATCAAAGCACGAGATCCAGTAATCCTGTTGAAGTAGATGACAACGAAGTTCAACGTAGGCGGAAGGTCGTGGCATCAGCAGCCTCGCAAGGACAATGGCCAGCCCAAAGCAGACATCTCACGTCACAGACGATCGTGAAGGTGCAGGAAACAAACACCACCATCATGGATAAATCGTGCACTTCACTTACGGGACTAATGACCTTAGCAGTGCGCATGCCCAGAAACAAGAAATAATCAAGAGGGCAAGCATGAGATAATGGTATTTCTCATCCCCATCTGTTTATCCACTTCTCTGATAACGATGTAACCGTCCCACTGTTTTTATTACACGCTTTATTACTATGAACAAAAGGGGTATAGTTTACTACATGTACAGGGTAAGGAGAATTAAGATCTCCTTACATCAAGTAGACATAACCATTTTAAAATCCATTTCATTATTTCATTCGAACAATGCGTTCATTCAGTCAATGTAGTACATTATTCAAACTCCATGTGCTTTAAACAAAATACAATGCAGACTCTTAGAATGTCAGAACAGGGTTACCAATAATATGAGAAACCCTGTGTTATTGTAACCCTAATAGATTTCATTTGGCTTTGCTTGTGTTCATGAAACGTATTTTTAAATAAATCATTTACAGTAAAAAAAAGAGTAAACTCAGAAATGAAGTAAAATTTTATAAACTCAATTTCTAAAATTCACTAATGCATTCCAACAACATAAAATAGCAACTCAATAAAAACAAATATTTCAATATACATTCAATAGGGATTTGGAAGAAAGATCGGCAAGTAACCAGCAAAGCTTTCCCTCTATGTCTGGAAAACTATTCAATTCAATGATGCCTAATTTTTGCATGGCGAGACTCAGAACAACAGACTGACACTTGCGTCTGACCACGCGAATTTCGCTATGCTTTTTTCACCATCTAACGGAGAAAGAAGGTATCACTAAGGCGACGAAACAGGCGATTGAAACTTTGTTCAGAGGCTTCTTTCAAGCTTGATCTTTTGCAAGTAGTGAATCTACAGCATGGCCGGCTTTACTTCCCCTCCGAAGGAAGGCCTACGAAGTATTTTTTTCGCCCTTAAAAATCCAACGATTTTGAATCCCCGAAACTGGGATACAACAGTGGAATACGCTAACCGGTGTACAACCAAGTCTTCATCTAAAAAAAGAAATTACGACTGATATAGTACTCGAAACAGTAGAATGTACAAGGCTATCATTTGATTGCTGATCTCAAATCCGACATCGCGATATAAAATTATATTTTACATTGATTTATTGTAATTTGAATAACACGCACATGAAGTTTCATACGTTGTAGCATCACTTTTAGTCAGCGAACGTTCCAATCTCATTGCAATTACAAGAGATGCCGAGCCATTAATATTTTAATTAATTTTTTAAGTTGTATGGAAGGAATATCATTTATATCCATTACATTATCATAGATACCGGGAGTCCAATTGGGAGCTCACAGCTTGTCCCAGCTAGGGACCAGGAGCATAGCTCAGTGCATCAACTGATGTCACTGCAGCGCCTCTGGCCGGGAGGTCCTAGGTTCGAGTCCTGGCGGCGGCAGGATTTTCGACATTAGCTTTTCAGCTAGGTCGAATTCAGTCGCTGTCTGGAGAAGAATCCTAGAGGCCGGCTGCTCTGATCGGTAGTTTTCCGTGGTTTCTCCGATCAACACCAGGCGAATGCCGGAGCAGTATCCTACCAAACGGGCCACGGACCGCGCGCGATCTGCCCTTCCTCTTCCTTACACACACACACACATACTAACATGCACTACACTACCACATATTCCGCGAGACCGGTCGGAAGCTTACAGCTTGTCCCAGCTGGGGCGGTGCCCCGCTGGTGGAGAGTTCCTGAGGGGAAACCCACTAGCCGACGGTAGGTCGGTGCCGGATCTCGCCATCCAGCAAGGAGAAAATCACCGCCATCTCCCGAGAAAAACATGCACTACACTAACGGGACGAATGACCAAAGCAGTTGACACGAAAACCTCAATCAATCAATCCCGGCTAGAGCGATGTCTAGCTGGTGGGAGATACCTGGTGGGAAAAATCATGCAAGCCGACAGATAGGTCGGCGCCGGATCTCGCCATCCAGCGAGGGAAGATCATCGCCACCTTCCGCGATAAAATATGCACCACGGGACTAAATTACCTTAGCAGTTGACGCGCCCGGAATCACTAATCAACCAACCCAACACCCAGAACCAGGAGCATGAATTGAAAGGATCTACCTCGGACATTGGTTAGGCCGAGATGGTCCTAAGAGCTACCTACGCGTGATGTTCGGGATACACGGACGAGCTTTTCCCAGGAAAGCGGGCGCTTCCTGAAGGAGCTGTAGTCACCACGGAAAGCTTAAATAAGTCTCTTGGGAGCCAATAGATGTTAGCCGGAAAAGGAGAGCCCCAAAACCACAAATGTTAACTCAAATGAAAAAAATAAATTAACTCGCAAGAGGAGGTTTGTGGCATTTTAGAGTACCGTTAGTTTCAGTTTAGGGAACAATATTAATTTCGCGTTTATTTTAATTTGCAATTTGAAACTGAATTGAATTGACGTTCTACATTAATTGATAGTGAAGAATACATAAGAAATTAAATCAAATTTCACATCATTTTCCATTATCTTATAACTTAAATAAATATTACAAATGCCGATCTCTAAACATTTTTACATTTTTGTAATAAACGAAACAAATAAAGTAATCATTTTCAAAAGATTATCAAGAAAAATTGGAGAGCCAACAGACTGCATCAACAGTTTTCGAAGATTCAATTCTTCAAATCATCAACAAAAGAATCATAGTTGTTTTCTGTAAAACTTGAATTCGATTGGAAATTTCCATTCCTTTCAGAGGAAGGCCTGCCTGGCGGAATGACGGGCGGCCTGCGAAAGCCTTTGACTGGCGCTGCATGAAGCGAGAGCGTGTCCCCACTGAACACTGACCTCACAAACAGCCGTCAAACGAGTCAGCTCCTACGCAACCCCTCCGTTTTCCAAATGCGCGGCCTATGTGCTCATGCGCGTTCTTTGCACCACAGTCGGAAGTCGCCTTTTACTTACTGAGATGGTTTCTCAGAATGTTCACCAAAGATCCACCAGTAGTATTAGCAGTAGGAAATCTTCGTTGCAAACACGTCTGTAGATGTTTTTCTGTATTAAAAGGATAAACAGGTGGTCCTACAACAGCACGTACTTTCTCACATTCGTAACGGTTTCGTAAAATTATAAAACCGAAATTTCTGTCCATATTAACACAACGCAGTCATCTCTTGTAAAACTAAACTACAATCTCAGCTCATTAGTCCGAAAACTTAATTCGTTTAAAGGTACCATATTACAATTTCGACAATTCGGAACTGCGTTCCTGACACCCAGAAAAGTGGGCCAATAATGAGAAGTTATTTTGAGAATTTCAAACTGCTGTCTCGTGGTGTTCGTATTGTTGTTTTACGACTTGATAAGTCATGAAAGGTTCTACCTAAAAAGGTACGTGTAATTTTGAATTTGTATTTCGAAAAGTTCAAAAATTACGCGAAAGTAGTCATATTTTCAAAACAAATAGTACATGATCCTTTTAAGAATCTAATTTTGAAGAACGCAATTCGTTAAGAAAAAATATCTATCATCAACATTCCAGTTTTGCAATGATAATCCCTTGCAATATTGGAAAATTCAAAGGATTCACAGAAAATGGGACCTTCGTCAATTTTATAACTGTAATTTCCTCTATCCCAGAAAAAAAATTTTAAAAATATTTGAAGCCGTTTTTAAGAAAATTATTGTAGAAAATTTGCCAAGCTAAAATACCTGAAAACTATTGAGAATTTTTACAATAAAAAAATGGTAGATCTTATTTAAAGATAAAATTTTGTGAAATAGATTTCTTTAACAAAAATGCCTCTACCCGCCCTTCCTGTCCAGCCCCTTCCACTCCATCTGTTCCTCCCCGCTCATCACGCTTCGTTCGTCTCTTGTTAACTTGCTTGCTGAGTAATCCGTACACCAGGCATGTCAAGGTCAGGAGACCGGGAGTAGTGACTGAGTGCATCAACTGATGACTCTGCAGTGCCTCTGACCGAGAGGTCCTAGGTTCGAATCCCGATGGCGGCCGACACTAGCTTTTAAGCTAGACCAAATTCAGTCGCTATCTGGAGGAGAATTCTAGCGACCGGCTGCTCTGATCTTTACGTTACGTTTACAGCACGTACTTTCTTGCCCGTATTTTTGAGCAAAATTACGAGAAAAGTAATTTTTCGTAGTCATGTACAAATTTTCGAAACATTGTACATAACTTTATTTCAAAATCTGACTTTAAGGAACAGATTTCATTAAGGGGAGAAATCTCTATCTTTAATATTTTAGTTGAAAGAAGACTCAAAACAATGTTTGCACTATGGCAATTTTAGAAAAATTAGGGTTTTCAACGAACATGCCTCCTACACCTTTCTCTTAACCGCCCTTCACACTACCCAATAACGAAACCTAATTAAAAACGATGGAGCTATTTTTTTGAAAATTTTGAAAATGTCCCACGGTCTGCATGTAAAGTACACCCCAAACTTAAAATATCAATTTCAAATTCAAGGGGCCGCGACATCAGCCATAACAATTAGAAAATTTCAATTTTGGAAAAAAACGGCCGAACTATATACCCGCTAGCGTTGCTCACAGTCGGACGGAATAACACGTTTTGCCGTCATTCGATTTTTCATTATCAAAGACCCACAAAACAAGGATTCGGGCTACATCACATGATAAAGGATTTTTTCTAAATTTAGCAACTGGATTTATCGAGTTTTTCGTTAGCGGGGCACAACAAAATACGTATAATCGCTATCAGACGAAGGTCACAGTTATCTAATACAAAAATAGAAAAAATAGAAAAAATCCAAAATGTTAATATTATTGTACCAGTTCAACTCCATGAAAAGCGTGATCTGCTGAGCAGGAAGAAATAAACACTTTTTTAACATTGTTTTCCCAGTTTTCTTGTTAACATTTTTTATTCTATTCAGTTGTTGTTCTTTTCGATTGATTACCATGACTTCTCTCTAACCGGGGTCATTCCAGATAGACAACTTTCAAGTGGGGTCGTAACAGGTCATTTGGTCGGCGGCTTCCATGAAAGAAGTGGACACACAACTGCGATGCATGATAATAAATCACGAGCAAGCATACGGACCTACTTCGTAATTTTCTCTGTCATATTGACATTACAATAAATTACAGGCGTAGTAATTGCTTCCTGTTTTACTTAAAGTCATAGAAATATTAATGAATGTGACTTGTTTAGCCAAGCCAAGGCAGCAAATAATGCTCATGGAGCAACGTTTGCGACCTGACAAAGGAGGATCATAAATTTTTGTGCAAAGATAAAGTGCTCAATTAAAACTATCACGTGGTTCCAGGAGCAACGATATTGCTAAGTACAAAAATATTAAAAACTAATATTGTTACGCTGGCAACGACGGCTCGGATAGCCGGAGTCGCTAAGGCTGCAGAGCCGTAGCTGTCTCGTGCCTGAAGGATGCTGGTTCGAATCCCGTCCAGACCATGATGTTTGTGTGTGTCTGTATGTTTGTCATTGTCAATTCTTCCTTTACCATTACCACCATTTCTTACCTCATCCCTTGACAGCTAACAACCTTGGGTTGGTTGATTAGTGATTCGGGGTGCGTCAACAGCTTACGTCATTATTCCCGTAAGTGTAGTGCGTGTTTTTCCCTCGGGAAATGGCGTGATCTTTCCCCACTGGATGGCGAGATCCGGCGCCGACCTACCGTCGGCTACCGGGGTTTCCCCAGACCTCTCCCACCAGCGGAGCACTGCCCCAGCCGGGACAAGCTCTAAGCCGGACAAGTCTCCCGGAATATGTAGTAGTGTAGTGCTTGTTAGTGTAAGTGTGTGTGTGTGTGTAAGGGGAGAGGATAGGACAAGGAAGAGGAAGGACAGATAGCGCGCGGTCAGTGACCCGTTTGTTAGGGTACTGCTCCGGCATTCGCCTAGTGTTGATCAGAGAAACCACGGAAAACTACCAATCAGAGCAGCCGGCCGCTAGAGTTCTTCTCCAGACAACCTTGGGGTGTAAAAATGGATTCAGCATAAAATGCTGATCCCTCTGCACCAAAAGAGCCACGTGTCCTTACCCCCGAAAAAGCTCCCCGGAAGTTGCTCACAGGTAGTGTGACGTCGTGAGAATACAACAGCAATAACAGACACGAGCATCAGCTATTTACATATTTATTAATAAGTATCTACAAATAAATAGTTTGATCCGTTATTTGCAGCACCGATAGACCCTATACCCCGATCGCAGGAGCGATCCTTAAAAGATGCAAATCTGCCTGACGCGTGGCCCTCGTCACTCCTCAGCGGGCCTACGCGAACAGCATAGAGCCCGGCGACCGCAGTCACCCGTGGAAAAAAAATGTTCCACAGCGGCGTCCCAACACATGGGTTGCCCTACGAGCATAGCTCGTCTCCGCACCGCCCTAGGCGCAAGTTTTGTGCCTTCGCACGAGGTTTTCACTCAGCTCAAAACCCACCCCGCGCTTTGCGCTCTCGCTTTATACCTCCCAGACCACGTGACACGCAACGTCATCTCGCTTTCGCGGGGCACTTCATGCCACGTGACTGTCGCGCCACCACGCATTGTGGGCATCCCTTCCCATGGATTCCAGGAAGTTCTCAAAATACCTCGGGGTGCCTCCGCGCCTAGCTACCGACTATTCATTCTACTTCCTTTCTCTACCCAGTATTATCAGGCGCCCTAATCCTGCGATGCAGTTCCTGCAAGGCGCCGGTCTTCTTGCTTATAAATACAATACATTGCAATAGTCATCGCGAGCGGACGTCTTTCGGAGTAGCTCCGCGAAGTGAATGGGCGTGGACCTCGCTGTGTACCGAGCGCGCCTTGGGGCATTGGGCTGCACGGGCCCGCCCTGGCCGGACGGCTCCGGTGCAAGCGGCGTACTGCTGCGGCGAGAGAGAAAGTGGTGGCGTTTTGGTCACTCTCCTTGAGGACTGGAGCAAAATCCTGGTCCCGGAGTACAGGTGGTAGAGGCGACGGGCTCAAAGTGTGATAGGAGCGAACAGAGAAGACTATTTGAGAATTCGAAAACAGATTTGGCTGAGGGACACAAACACGTTGGAGAACTGACGTCAAGGATCCGGGAGTTAGAAGACGTCGGCCAAGGAATGGAAAATGTCGACCCTGAGAAAGAGAAGAATAACGAACGGCCAAATATGATTGAGCCTCTTCAGTCCGGATACTCAGTTCAGTAAAGGGAACGTGCTAGGCGACTCGATGCTCAGATACAGCGGCGGCATGTTGACGAGAAAAGGTGCCGAGGTATTTTTTTCCGCGGAGTAGACACTGAACGAATGACCTCGGTAGTGGAAAAAGTCAAACCAAATTAACACGTAGAAGGAGTTCTAGTTCATGTAGGGACCAATAGGCGGAAACGCCAACGTGTTTACGACACAATCAACCAATGTGTCAAACTAGGGCATGCCAAAAGAAGTAAATTTAAAAATGCGAGGGTCATTGTCTCCGGAGTTATGCTACGTATAAAGCGAAAGCAATAAAGTAAATTCAAAGTCGATTAGGGAAACCTACATACGTATTTCGGCAGAGATCACATGCACAAAGTTTAAATAAGAATTCAGAATGCGGATGGTGGGAAATATTCATTCGCAAATGGAACTATTAGAGACTGGAATGGTTTGCTTGTGACAATCTTACATCCCTTCCCTGAAAGCCTCGGCAAATGTAAAACCTAAGGTGCTACAGAATGGCACAGACTTTCTCGTAGAAAAGTATTCTCATTTCCTTGGTGTGATCTGGCTTTAAGGTCGTGCTCCATTCTCTGGCCAGCTGCCATCAATCGACGCCCAAAGTACATTTTTTGACATTTACTCAAATTTTTGATTTCCTAATAGTAGTACTGAAATATTACTTCAACAATATTAAAAAGGGTAAAACATTGTCCTATATAGTAATATTAATTGAAAAATTTGAAGCAGTTTTTAAGAAATTGGTGATAAAGTATTACTGCAAAAGCAAAATTTGAAGCTCTTTTTCAAGGAATCTATTGAGTTTTCAAAATACTTAATTTGAAGTCATTTGAAGCACTTCCACTCACAAATAAAAATGTATACAAATTAAAGGAAATGTGCATATTAATGGCGTGAGATGTATTATTAAAAAATTACATTTTTTGTAATTTTTAAAAAACAAAAGAATACATCAAACTCAATTTGCCGTCATATTAAACAGATAATTAACACTATCAATTGGAAATGTGGAGCCATTTTTAAGAAAATGACATTTAAGTGTTACAGCCAGTCCACACCAAGGAAATTAGAAAAGTTGGTACGAGAAAGTCTGTGCCATTCTGTAGCACCGCTAGTTATTATCATCATTATTATTATTATTATTATTATTATTATTTATTACTTGCAGTGGAGTTGGATGTGGGGGAAACGAGTATGTAATAAACTCATTAAATCTCAGTAATCCGCAGTGCGGTGAAGTGAAGTGTGGTGAGGTGGATTACTATGAAAGCTTGTACGGTGAAATGTTGATGTTAATTTGTAAAGTTTGTTAAGTTGTTAAGTTTTGTAATGTTAAGTTAGTGTATTCTTCTACCAAGTTCTCATACTCATTTGCAGAATTAGTTATAAATCTACAATATGATTGGGCCTCGGTGGGTACAGTTGCACGTTCTGTGTGGTGTGTGGTCCTAACATGACCGATTCTCGGCGACGAAAAAAGCATTGGCAACATGAATGACGGATGGTATCCTGGAAGTATGCAGTTATTCTAGCAGTGTGTCTGGAGTGTGAGATAAATCATGCAAGGAAGGACAAGAATGCAGTTGTGTTCCGAAACAAAACGGTATGACCACAGTGCGGGGTTTCACTTGTTAATTACTGCAAAAGAACTAAATAATTAATCCATTAAATTAGTTGAAATATTTGAATATCTTTAAAACTGCTGGTATTTATAGCGCATATTACTATGGTTTTTAATAAAACTAATGGGCATTTTAATTCTCATTGTCACTACGAAATTATCCTTGAATACTGTAGATATGTAGTGAAAATTTTTAAATTAACCCCCAATATCTCCAAAAAGGAAAGTTTCACTGGTGTGCTACAGTTGTTTGTGCAATTAAGTAAACAGGAAAGATGATGTTGGTGTTGTAGTGTATAAAACAATCATAGTAAAAAAATAGTACCTAAATTAAATTACAAGGCACTAATTGAGCAGTTTTATGAGATTACTTCAATCTACGCGTCAGTTGACATGAGATGATTGAAAATCAATGTAGACGTGGTTTCTGATTGTTTTCAGGAGTTTCGACTTCAAATATGGTTATCAAGGAAAAGCAGAGGCAATATAAATTGTTAAAGGATTTTGGTTAATCTGTTTTCCTGTATATCCACAGCTTGCTAGTGAAGCTGCTACATTATAGGTGCATTTTTCCTGAATGTGTTTATGTGAATTAGGTTTGTCTATGCTAAATTTTACTATATTGATATGTACGGAATCAAAATATCGACCATGTCAGATGAATTTTTAGGTGTATTCCAAATTAAAAAACGCTACTTTACCTAAAAATATGTATTGTGTATTTTCAAGAAGACAACTAAAACAGAAACTAGAACATAATACAAACAAAACACATTTTAGAAATAATTATAATATGATACTTACAAAAGTTATTATAACTCTCAGCAAGATAAAGAAGTTACAAACAAATGGATATGCCAATGGAATACATTTTATTATTTTCATATTACGATACATTTTATTTATCAATCAATACATATAAGTCAGTTCAATATTCATTAATTTTATAATAAGATTGATATTATATTGAGATTCCAAAATTTTAAGAGTAATGTCAAAGAATATTTAAGACAGAGATGAGATATTCGGTTATGTTACCACTGAATCTAAATCGGATATCTTTGTTAACTAAAATACAATATATTGCAGGTACATTTTATGCTGAAGAACCTTTGGCCTCCGTGGTCATCGTTTCGATCATTGCACCAGGAAAGATGATCGTTTTCAAATATTAATGTATACAGATTATCACATAAAGTATAATATCCCTGTTTATCATCAGTTCATCATCAATTGCCTTTTTCCAAATGACCGAATATTTAACTCAATCCATTTTACTTTCCTTCATCTATATAACAGTTTCCTTCAGTCACACTCTACATATCGAAAGCCTCTTTACCTATTATGTATTGGGAGCATAATCTAACACGCTCTATATGGAGTCACTTCGTTGTGAAAAAATACTAGTTAATTAAAATCCGAAGCAAAACAATTAGGGTTTGAATCTCATTAAATTATTCAATAACATATTTAATTTGAATTTTTTTAAAAAAAAATTTAAAATATAAAATACATATTTGAAAATGTACATATTTGAACAATATAACACGTTACCATTGGAAACGATAAACACAATTTTTAAATTACGTTTGTCTTGTGTTTCATGATTTCTTGTTGTATTGTCGAAGGGATAACAGAACAGAATATATCGAAATATATTCTGTTCTGTTATCCCTTCGACCTTCTGCGAATAAGCGAACCTCTTCCATAGAATACTTAGATACTCACAGAAAGATTAGCCCTATCACGCCAACAACGCAACTGTCTGCTGGTCGGATCATCATCACTGTTTTTGTTCCATACGTGCACTACTCCTTCATACAAATATCCTATTTATTTCTCTAATTCACTAAAAATCATACTTTTTCGAATCCTCACTTTCTATTTGATATGCCACAAAGGTGAGCTTTGGCTGTATGCGCCAAGAATAAATTTTAAGAGGATCATGGCAACATCAAGCAAACAAAACACTGGAAAAATGACTTGGCACATCGACAACGAATATTTATTATTTTCGAATACAGAATTTTTTTAACTAATTTTTTCGTATCCTCACTCGACGGTTTCACTGTCTGAAACTATTGTACAAATAAAGTTAGTTATCTTACCCAATTAAATTAGATTTACTTATGAAAGTGTAATACCTTGTCATAGAGATAAGCCAGCATAGTTGTTTCATTTACTACGGTTACACGTTTCTCTCTTTCCAATTTTAATAATAATAAATTTCTCTTTCCGTTGTTTAATACTATCGTATGAATTCTTTGATTTTTGAGGAAGTAAACTCTTAGTAGTAGCTTCAGGTTTCTCAATTACAATCTCTGGAATATCGCACTCTGTACTTACGAAACAAATCGTCAAAACCAGCCGCAAATTCTACACGCCTTAACCATTGTTACAGTACCGACAACTTCAGAGGTGATAATGTAGAAGAACATCTGAATCTATGCGACGAAACCGCATGGTATAAACGAGATATTTCAAAAATTCCAACCTAAAATTGGGTACGAAAAATAGTTGGTAATGGTATACGAAAAATAGTTGTATGCACCTCGAACAAAACTGAATGATTTTGGACTCGGTTAGTTTACCAACCTCTGCTCCGCTCTGCCTCGGTTGGTAAACACCTTATCCAAAATCATTCATTTTCGGCCTTGATACATAAATATTATTCTACTAGTGACATTCTTTAACGAAGGTTGTGCTAGTCTTCAAATTTAACCTCCCGTTCAATTTTAGTTTACTGACCGCGAACTCAAGCGACATCCGTTGGCCATGCCCAGTCATTCTTACTCTGATTGGTAAACAAAAAAAATGCGTTCTTCTTAAACGTCGAGGGTTCGTTTCGCCTGCCGATCCTTCTTTCCCTGACAATTACGTTGTTGCGACCAAGCTGTAAACTTCAATCCCGAGTCTAATGTAAAAATTCGTTCCTTCCATAATTTGATAATTTTCATCTAAGGAAAATTTCCATACAATGTATCTACTACAGAGCGAATAGCACCAATTTCTCAAACCAATAGTAATCATTGTCATGTTGCATCTTGTTAAAACGACCACTGAACAAAGCATCTGCGTATTCACCCACAGTCCATCCACTCAGTCACGGGGGATCATACGCACCCACATGTAGTTTGGAGTAAGGGACAGTCCGTTAATTGCGTGGTCAATTGGTGGCAAAGTGCTGCGATCCTTTGGTTCCAAGTTGAAGTTTTGCAACAGCGCAGCCAGAACAACGAACATGCCTTGCCGCGAGAAGGTCTCTCCGGGACACAATCGCTTCCCTATGCAAACAATCGAAAATTACATCAACGGTTCTTTCTTTCAACAACAACAGTGATGATGATGATGATGATGATGATGATGATGATAAAAATAATGATAATGATAATAATAATAATGATAATGATAATAATAATAATAATAATAATAATAATAATAATAATAATAATAAATGAGTAGTGGCCGATCTGGATAGTCGAGACCAGTAGTGCCGGGACGATTGATTGATTGATTGTTTCGTGTTTCCGGGCGCGTCAACTGCTTTGGTCATTAGTCCCGTGAGTGTAGTGCATGTTTTTTTCTTGGGATATGACGGTGATATTCCCCCGCTGGATGGCGAGATCCGGCGCCGACCTACCTGTGGCTAGTGGGGTTTCCCCCTAACTAGGACTCTCCCACCAGCGAGGCACCGCCCCAGCCGGGACAAGCTCTAAGCTCCCGACCGATCTCCGGGAGTATGTGGTAGTGTAGTGCATGTTAGTGTAAGTGTATGTGTGTAAAGGGAGAGGATAGGACAAGGAAGAGGAAGGAGAGATCGCGCGCGTTCCGTGGCCCGTTTGATAGGGTACTGCACCGGCATTCGCCTGGTGTTGATCGGAGAAACCACGGAAAACTACCGATCAGAGCAGCCTGCCTCTAGAATTCTCATCCAGACAGCGATTGAATTCGACCTAGTTGAAAAGCTAATGTCGAAAATCCTGCCGCCGTGGGGAGTGGGAACCTAGGACCTCCCGGTTAGAGGCGCTGCAGTGACATCAGTTGATGCACTGAGCTACCGCTCCCGGTGCCGGGACGATCTCGGATGATCGCGGGTCCAAGTCCCGCCTCATGCATATGTGTGTGTGTGTGTGTGTGTTTGGATGATTGCGATTGTCAATGCGCCCTTCATTATCATCATCATCATCATCATCTCTTAGTTCATCCTTAATGATCTAACAACCCTGGGATGCAAAAATGGAATCGGCATAAAAGGACTGATCCTTCCCAGAAAGGTCACGTGAACTTGACCCCGGGACAGTATGACTGGGATTCAGTGGATACAAGTGGTGCGTTCGCGTGGTCCTAGGATGGCCAATTGGTGACCAAAAACTGTGCTTCATCGTTTAAAATTCGAATTCATTTCTAACTAGAGAGATGGCATAATGTCATTTGTACATGCCAAGCTTAATATTTAAAATAATTATGTTATCTGACGAAGAAGGCTTGAAATATAAAATGGCAATATTCGTGAAGACTCAACAAATTTGTACAGCATGAATAATGGAAAAGAAATGACATCTCGACACTAAAATTTCAAGATTCCACTATTAGAATTTAGAAATGTAAGTTAAGCAATCTCTTTAAAATTCGTAATACTAAAATATATAACTTTCTAATTATCTACTGCAATTTTCTACGTGAATGAATCTACTGAAACTATTACTGCAAGTTTCAATCCGATATGTTGTTTAACCAAATAAATTTCATTCAATGATACTGAAGGTTTCTTACCTGTTCCAAAGGGCAAAGTGATGTCTCTTTTCAGATTGCCATGTTCGTCCAGAAACCGCTCTGGCCGGAAATTCTCCGGGTCACCCCATAGTTCTTTGTCATGATGAACAGCATGCAAGTTGCATATGACGATTGTATTCTACAAGAAAAAACAACTATCAATATTATTCTATAATAATTTATTCCACATCCGTCCATGATACTACCCAATACTACCGCACATACTTGCACAAATACAACTGACATTCTCTTCCTGCCACGCGCTAAAACAAAGGGGGCTCATGTCAGTTCGCCTGAGGAATAGTTGCCAAAACGTTTACTATTATTTTAGACAGAAAGGATGTAGGTTCTTTGCTGCAGGGCAGATTGGAACCCTCGTTGTCGTGTATCCATACAGAAAACTGAACAATCACAGTTTAATCCATATGGATTTAATCACAATTTGACACAGGAATCCTTTTTACTTTTGCAAAAATTAAAGTTCATATATTGCACAAGAAATGTTTTTCAGGAAATTCTGCTGCACAACGCTTCGCGTAAATGTTTTACGAATAATTATGTGTAAAACATATTTATACAGTCGAGTTTACAATTGAATTAGAAATGGTTCGTGAGATTATTCTGAAAGCAGCTAATAAAAATCATACAATCATCAGAGATACAATGTTAAGTATAAAATAAGTAAAAATATATTGATAGGGACGTTATCATAGACGTCTCGATCCTGAATATTTTAGTTTGGAGTTTCGAGTACGTAAAACTTCAACCTCGGGACTCGAACCCAGGGCCTCCCAGTCAAAGGTACTGCAGTGACATCAGATGATGCACTGAGCCACCACTCCCGGTGTTGAATTCGATAAATCGTGTGTACAGAACTAAAATTCGTTAAGAAGTTAGAAATCATGTTTTATAATGATCGTAATATTATCTAAGTATACGAGAAAGAAAAAGGGACTACCTTAGGAATGTCGTAGCCTCCCAGAGTGGTGTCTTCTGTGGCAAAATGTGGCAACGCCATGGGTAGCAATGTGTTGTATCGTAACGTCTCTCTGATGATCGCTTCCGTGTAAGGTAAGCTGTGAGGACAGAAACTTAGATGCAATATACATTTTTGGAAAAGCAGTTGACAAGTGGTAATGGTAAAGAGACAGTATTTCACACATACTGTTATTCAAGAAAAAAAAATTAATTTTTTTTTAAAAAATTAAAAAATTTTTAGCCAGAAATAAAATGTAATACATTTTCACTTTCAAAAAATTGATCACGTAAATTATTTATTGCGACTATATTTTATTTCAAAATATTAAATGAGAGACGCATAGAAATTAAATTAATAATTAAAATCTACATAAAATGTCAAAAATAGGAAAAATGTATTTAGTTGTAGCAATTAATTGGAATTTTATTTTTGTTATTTTATCCTCAATTTTATTTCATATGTTTCCATCCTAGTGATAGGAATGTAATTAATTTCAAAGACAATATTCCCAATCCGCCTAATTTCATGTTATTCAGAAAAAATATATGCATCCATTCATTAGGAAATAGCTTTTTGTTATTAAAGTACATTGTGTCATTTCCTTTTTGGGCTGTAAACACGTTAGTTTCGTAATAAGCTGAAGAGCTGCTCTGAGCAAGTCGCGTGGCGTGCGCATGCGCACTCACTTGAAGCGGTCGTCCAGCGTGGGCAGGCGGTCTCTCCCCACCACCCGGTCCAGCTCCTCCTGGCTGCGGCGCTGCACCTCCGGGTGGTGCAGCAGCGCCCTCACCGCGAAGGTCAGGGTGCTGGTGGTGGTGGTGGGGGCGGCGACGAGCAGGTCTCCAGCCACGAGTTGCAGCTGTTTATCTGCAAACACAATAGATCGACCATTACGCATCATTATGGTGCTCCCCATTCGAAATTTTTCCCCCAGAAATGCCTTTCGACTATGACTTTGTTTGGTACAAAACTCTAATCAGGTATTATTTCTCGATCGAATAAATTCATAACTTCTCTTCGCATTTATTCTCACAAGTGTATAGTACGTAGTAATTAAATGTAAGTAAATGTACAGTACAATAATTCTAGGTCTCCACGTTAGATTCCGAGACGTTTCAGCTCAAAATAACTTTAAACGCTTATTTTACTACCAAAAATTGAAGATCGCACTGTTGAGGTAAAAACTGAAGGCTCATCCAATGATTGTAAATATTAATACTTGGTGGCGGGGCTCTGTAATGAAGGTCGCCGAGGCTGTACGTTTGAGAGTGCGAAAGGTTGTGGGTTCGAGAGCAGGGGTGTTTCAGCTCTTAATTCGCAGTCTGTCCTTCCAGACATCACCTACACTGCTATCAACTGCGATTGCAGTCATGGAGACTGCTCTACAATTCTCCCCCTTGAATATTGACAAAAGGATCCGTGTATAATTGATTTATTGAAAAAAAAACAAGTAATTTTCACTACGGCAGCGTGAAAAAGATAAAAAAGCTTCACAAAAACGGAAAAAATCGGCCAGATACATGTGTTATAAAACCGGCTAAGTTCCCTGTCAGAACGTGTAAGCTAAAATAGACATGTTTGTGTATTTTTATCAGCATTATTTTCAATACAATTGGTTGTGCTGCATCCAATATTTAAAAAAAACTTGCCTTAACTAATAGGAAGAAATTTGTTCTAAGGAATACGATTGTCATCACATGCGTGGGTGTACAACCAAGGAATAGTATTATCGCTAATAGTACTAATGGAATATTTTTCTCGTAATCAGTATTTATTTTGAAACCGCGTTGTGATGCTATTAAACTTGTTTTTAAACTCAAGAGCCGCCATTAACTAGGACAAATCTTATCACTGCATGCATTCGATTAGAAGTTTCTCTTCGCCAATGCACTATAAAAGTTCTTTAAGGAATGTAAACTTCAACTTCCGGGTGACCCCCATCACGATCAGGTTTTTGGCGAATTTCCCTGATCCATTGAGCAATGCTGAGATGGCCCCTTGTTTTGCTTCTGGACATAAATATAGCTTCACTGTGGGCAGGTTTTGTTGAGCTCTCCTTTTTTTTGTAGTGGTAGGAGTAGAGCTGAGAGTGGGTTAATATATTGTTAGCAATGCAGAAAAATCAAATCTGCAGTTCATGTACCGTTGTAAATAGGTTTTTCATGACGCGGGGACGACAATGTCTAGTTTTTCAAATGTCGCTTATCTCACTGTTTATAATTATTTATTATTATTATTATTATTATTATTATTATTATTATTATTATTTTACCTTTTAATCATGTTTCAACCATTTATAGTTAAAATATTTGGAAGGGATTCTGATACTCAAGAAAAGGTCACATAGAGCTTTTTGACTAAATAAATCACATACCAACGTATACTTGGGAAGGAAATGGCCTCATATGACGGTTCTCGTGTGTAAAGGCACCGCAGTCATCCCAGCATCAAAAGACAGGCAAACAGATGTTAATCGTCACCTAAAAATGCCTGGTGCCACAGGTTGCAAGTGTTTACTAAGCCAACCTTACAATTTGCATTTCTCGTGATATTCGCTACGCGACATTTATCGGTCCAATCATGCCATTAAGAGGTTTTGCAATTATTTGAAAAACCCACATGTGCAGCTTTCCAAAGAGTTACGCTCAAGTAAAGGGAATGGAAGGGAATTAATTTTGTAGACGTGTCACAGGAATTCATTTCATAGACATGTCAAAACGTCGTTAAGATGGAAACACCGTTCCTTGTGTCTGTCCATCATTAACCGCGAAGCCGGCGGCGCTAACCGAATTCGTTTACTACGCTCCGTGAAGTCACGAAGGTTAAGCGAATTCGAGAGTCGCGGGTTCCAGGTTGGGTGACCGGCCAGGATCCCCGGGATCTAACGGCGTCGAGCCCCTGGCCGAAGGGATAAAAGGCACTGACTGACTGCGACGTGACGAGACTTGACAAATATAGTAATTAACGGAGGATTACTCCAGAAATAAAGCACATTAATGGAAGATTTCTCCCCAGTGCAAAGCGCTCAACGCCCCTTAACGGGATTGGAGACGCGTTGCGTCAAGGAGTGGACGCAACAAATTTAAAAAAAACAACTCATCCTTCTCCTGCTGATAATGCGGTGGAACTCATAATCTCCCCACAGAACTTCGTGCGAGGATTTAGATTGCACTGAATATCTGGACATCAGAAAAATAAATCTGAAACGTATGGGTGGCTCTAAAAGCAAGTGAAACCACAGTCACAACTAATTAGTGTGTAATAAACACCATTTCGCTCATTTTTTCTGGATGAAACCATTTTCATCTTGCGGAATCCGTAAGAAATCATGCGTAACACTATCAAATATAATTATGCAATTACTTCCGAAATGCGTTAGAAAAATATTCCAATAGAGCACAACTACATCGGCGATACAGTAAGGCTTCAGGCAACATTCAGTAGTATTGTTCTACAAAATGATTATATTCAAAAATATACACACCATCGAAAACATCAAATAAGGAGAGATGTAAGTAAATTATTCTATGATATAAGAAAATAAACTTTACGTAAAAGTAATTTATGTGTAATAGCTGGTAATTAGGAAATCATAATTCATAATATCATAAAAAAGGACGTAATTCTAATAATTGCATTGTTTCAATTTCAGGACATGCAATAATGAGAATAATTATACTCTGAAAATTGCATTAGTCTCAAATTAATATTGTAATTATCTCCAAAAATACCAACATTCAGTGAAAGAAATATATCATGATTTCGGTGTACGAAAAATACGTACTTCTCAAAAATGTTTAATAAAACAATTGTTTTCCCGCCGTGAAAGGGAAAAATAAAAATACGAATTTTGAAATAGTATGTGGTTTACAATTCATATTTAGTTTACAAAGGTTAGTATGAAACTTTCTCACCCGTAAAAGAGATCTCTTTTGTCGTTCCTAGTTTCCGCATCTCTTTGATGTAACGATCGATGAAATCACGCAGATGATCCTCTGAATACGTCCTCTCATGATCCTCCAGGGCATTCTGAAGAAATTTTAACAATGTTAAGAAACAAAAAGAGAGCTGAAAAATCAAAATTATCTACATGGGACATCTATATGTTGGTAAATAAATTATAATATTCATAACACAATTAGATAAGATTCAGATAACATAATTATTTACATGATGGCAAACAAATTATCATTTGATAATCAGAAAGTATGAGTTCCTTCATGAGGTTTTGAAAAGAAAATAAAAATATTATTTGTACTTCATTATTCAATATTTTCACTCAGCAGTGAATAGAAATGTATTTTTCGTATCCTCACTTCAGAACCCGTATTTGGTAGAGAATTTATACGCCACAAGAGTGAGCTTTGGCAGCCTAGGCCAAGAATGATGTAATGTACAAAATAACTGTTTACACATTGTCAAAGAAAATTTATTATTTTTTGAGTACAGAGTGTTTTTAACCTATTCTTAACATTTATATAAAAAAACAAGTTAGTTATCTTACCCAACTAGATTAGCATTACTTATATAAGTGTAATACCTTTTCAGAGAGATAAGCCATAATAGTTGTTTCATTTACTTCGGTTACATGTTTGGTTCCTTTCCATTTTAAAAAGAGTTCATACTCTCTTTCGCATGAATCCTTTAATTTTTGAGTACGTTAACTCTCAATAGCAGTTTCAGCCTCCTCAATTATAATCTCTGGAATATTGCACTCCATACTTACGAAACAAATCGTCAAAACTAGGCTCAAGTCCTACACGCTTTAACAATTGTGACACTACTGACAACTTCAGAGGCGATAATGTAGAAGAACATCTGCATCTTCACGACCAAACCGCATAGTACAAATGAGATTCTCTAAAAATTTATATGAGATCTCTCTAAAATTTGGAGGTGAGTATACGAAAAATAGTTGTATTCACCTTGCCCGAAATTGAATGATTTTGGATTCGGCTAATTTACCAACTTCAGCTTCGCTCCGATCGGCTTCGGTTGGTAAACACCTCATCCAAAATCATTCATTTTTTCGGACTTGATACATATTATTCCATATTTTAAGTATTTTAAATGTTATTTATTTTAAAAATACTCCCAATATTTTATCAAATATTTTATAAAACAGAATATGTGTCTTATTGTTTATGCGGAGGATAATGGAGAGAAATTCAGGAAAGACCACACGAACTCGTTTACTTAGCACCTCACGACCATTGAAAAATACGTCAAAAGAAAAAAGAACTAGTGTTGGAAAACTCTCCTTTGTAAATAGGACTATCGAATCATGGAATAACTTGCCAGCAGCACTATGAAGACTTTTCCCACAAACATGAAGACTTCAAGGTTATGATTCGCGTACCAATGCGAGAACTCTCGCATGTTAAACCACACTCTCTTCCCTATTCTTCCATTTTCATATTAAGCCCGTAATATATATTTTTCTTCAAGACCTTTTTATCCTCTGTCACTTGCTCTATATGTATCCTTGCAATTGATAACAATAAAATGCCCGTATCTATACAAAATATTTTTATTTAATGTTATAACCGAGCAGAGAGGTACACACGTGTCATTTCATCGCGTATAATATCAAGTAATTAGTTTAATTTCACATACAGTTGCAGATTCTGCAGGCTCGGAACAGATGAGGTAGAATTGAGAAACCAGCAAAAATGTAATAGATTTTTTTTTATCTGCATCTTCAATATTGTTAGTTAAAGTTTAAGTTTTGCAATTTAAAAAAAGTTAGTTTTGCAATTTTCGAAAAATCAGAGATTTCAATGAAAATGAGCCATAAGCCATTATTTTAAGCGTTTATACGCTATTTGAGGACAATGTTTAATGAAAACGGTAATATCATTTTTGAGAAAATTTTGAAAATGTTGAAGTTTCACGTAAAGTACGCAAAATTTCAAATATTTTGGAAAAGATAGATTAAACGGTTTTTGTGCTAACGCTGACCACCGACAGACGGTGAGAGAGATGGATAAACGAACAGGCAGACAGATGAACAGACAGGCGAATATATAGACTCACAGACCACCGTTCCGCCGTCAATCGATTTTTCGGTACCAGGGATCAACAAAACACTTCTTACAACCCATCAGGTTCGAGAAAGTTATTTACTAGATATAAGATCAAGTTATATCCACTTTTTTTTCATACTAGGGCCAGGTAATAATTTTTTTCTGTCTAAAAATCGCAGTTTTCCGGCGCACGATTACAATACATTATCTCCTTGCAAAATAAGGCCAGAAAATTAACACGCTAGAATCATTACCAAAACCCCTTTTACTAACTTCACAGCTCAGCTCTTACCTTCCCGACGCTTAAAACAGTGAGTTGAATTTGCATTTGCAATTTTCAAAAACTTGGAAATTTTCATTCACATTATTACAAGATCTAGTTTTAAAGGGCAGATTCCTTAAGGAAAAGCTGTCGTCAATACTGTTATTCTACCATGTTTATTTTTGTTTGCTTCTCTCCCTCTCTCTCTCTCTCTCTCTCTCTCTCTTTCACTCTCTCTCTCTTTCTCTCTTTCTCTCTTTCCTCTCTCTCTCTTTCTCTCTTTCTCTCTTTCTCTCTCTCTCTCTCTCATCCTCTCACTATCATTCATCTCATCACTCTCACCCTTCCTTCTTTCTCTCACACACACACACAGCGTTCGTCAAAAATGGAACCGACGTCATTTTTACTTCCTTCTGTACGAACGTATGTACAGAGTAATATACGTTGTCACCTTCCTTACTCCCCCGCCCCGTTGATGCGAGGTTTTTGGACGAATGACTCGAGCAGATTATTAGATTTGTTCGATGAGTGGCATCCTTGTTAACAATGAATGTCACTAGTATTTTTACAGCAGATATTCTGTTCTTAAATACAAATGAAAAGAAAGATCAGGTACTTTTGAAAAATTGACAAAGAGAGTATATTCTTTCTTAGAATTACACAACAAATTGAGAAGAATGGCAGTAATCGTTGAATTGAATTACTTCACAAACTAGAACTTAAGACAAAAACACTTACAAACGATTATACTCTAAGCACAGTAACAAAGAAAAGACACTATCTGAAAAAAAAACATACACATATTATGCACAATAATACACATCATACAAAAGAAAGAAAAGAATTGGAAAATAATCCTCGCAAATAATTCCTATACAGTACGTAACAACTCTTGTGTAAATTAAAATGAACTTCCTCGACTTATTTACAACTGCATTAAATTCTATAATGCAGTTAAATAAAAAATATTGTTGTAACATGAATTTAATACCTTTTTCAAAGAAATTTCACAAAGATCACGCCAGTGAATAAGTAATTAGAACGCATTCTTTCTATGAAATAAATATGTAGCATCAACTTTCTTTGGCCTCGACAGTATTCGTTGATTCCTAAGAATTCTATAGCGTGAAATTTACAATAATTTTAAAATGTTAAATCATCGGTTTTCAGTTACGACAGTCGTTCAATGAAATACACTTTCTATTGTAGTGACTTCAATCATGTACGCCACTTAAATTAACTAGCTTTCTGTTCACTTCGCTTGCAAATACAGCTTCTAGATAAATTAGGCAGATATGCAAATAAGGGAAAACTACTATGCAGTTCACAGCAGAACCACTCGCGATACCATTAGTTGTTTTAAATCTGCACACAGTCGTCTGAAATATAGACGTTCCCCGCAACCAAGGTCAGGCGGCCGAGTCGTGCCGATACGTTGTTGCCGCAAACAAGAACTATCGTGCGCTCCGTCGCCTTGCGTAGTAGTGTGGTCGCATCGTATATTTCGTTTCTCAGAACGACAATAACGACTCAGAACAACTCTTGCGTCAGCGTTGCGTAGAAAAGAAAAGTAGAAGTACAAAAAGAGCTTTGAGGAGAAACGTTGTTTGTTAGTCGCGAATTCTTGCGACGCGATGTCGATGGAAGTCGCGCAATCTTCCGTTACAACCTTTCTCCTTGCAGGTCACACGCAAAAATGGACGATAATTCGTTTCTTCATCTTAATTAGTGATAGTTTGTCGAAGAAATTTGTGATTGGCCGTTCCGTTGTAGCGAAAAATTTCTGAAGCGGTGGTAATTATCTGCGTCTTCTACTGTAGTGATCATCGCGAGTGCTCTTTTATCCTAGGTACAGAACTCAACGGTGACAAGAAAGTAAGTTGCAAATATTCTAGCTTGTAAACGCGAGATAGCGGTTACAACGTAGTATAGAGAAAGTAATGAAAATGGCGCGAAAAACGGCGGATTTGGGGCAAAAAAATCATTGTCGGGCCCTGGTAACAAAAAAGTGGATAAATCCAGTTGGTGAATTAAGGGGGGATAATCCTCTAACATATGATGTAGCCAGAATTCTCCTTTGTGGGTCCTTTTGTGGGCGAAATGTAAATTGACGCCAAAATGTCCGTTCGTCTGTCCGTCTATGAACACTACTTGCTCCTAAACCACGAGTAGGATTTTTTACAAATTAGAGAAACCGCTGTCCATCAGACTAGTTGTATATGAAGTTAAAAAAAGTGAATATATATCCAAAGGCATGAACAAATTAAGAGGTCGATTTTCTTTTTTATATTGAGGGTACGACAAAACAATTGCATTAATTGTATTTTGTGTAGTTAACCACTTTTTTTGAAGCATTGCTTTCACTTTCGCCACATTAGTCCAGTACATCGTCGATCGGTACAAAAACAGGCGTTATTATCTTGTACGTTTCTATTTTTATCCGGTGGTTTTCCAGATATTTATATTGATCATGTAGTCCTCCCGCCTGTATCCTTCTGTACAGTTTGCGACAAATAGAGGAGACAACAAGAAAACTGCCAAGTAAAACTTTCGATATGCTGTTTCTCATAGTATTTTCAAAATGACATATTACTTTGTTTGATAATGCTATCTCAAGACTAATATTTCGAGCTTCATTTTGGAACACGTATGCAAAAGAATTTTTATCTTTGTTACTTAGCGAACTAGATACCAATGTTAGAGCAATATGACCTTCATTATTTGTATGATTGTCGTTTCTTTTAAAACTATTATTGGAAACAATTGCAAGAATATGCTTGAAATTACCCTGAAAGTCTCATTAAAAAACCACGTAATACGGGAATGGATCTCCAGATTTTTTTGTGGTGAACACTACCACACGACACTGTAGTAGTCTTCATATACGTTTTCATTGAATATATTGTTCAATAGGAATGTTTCTCCACCATGCATTCTTGTGGATCGAACAGGTACACAACAGGTAATAAAACTCAATATGATATAATGGAATTGGAAAGTATCCAAATCGAACAAATTAATGTTCTGAATTTTGCTTTTAAAAAAATTCAGAAAAATGAATGATAACGGGCATTGCAAATAGTTCACTTTAGTAGGAAATATTTTGAATCAGAACTATTAATGCCGCAGCTGACCTTCAAGGCCAGGGAGGAAAGATAAACGGCCGGGAAGTAGAGCTGTAGAACAAGCATTGCAAAACTCGTTCGTAAAATAAATTATAAATGTTCAAGTGTAAGTGTAAATAAGCAAAAAGCGTTCGTAAAATAAATTATTTTTTAGCATTCTGGAAAATTATAATGGGAGTTTTGCAGTGCTTGATTCTGTATTTATATTTCCCTAACACTAATTAATAGGAATCAACACCTCCCATATAACATAGCAATAATACTATACAAAACAATAATCAGACCGACACTTCTCTACGCGTGCTTCAGTATGGATCAATACTACAAAAACCAACATAAATAAAATCCCCATAGTACAGAACCGATTGTACCTCACCAATGCAACCTGGTTCATTTCCAACTACCAATGACACAATGGCACAACTTCGATCCCATCATTCACCACATTGCCTACTTATCCCATAACTTATTCTCCAATATTCACCACATCCAAAATCTATCTTCATTCAACCTCTGTAAAAACAAACCACTCACTGTACTCGCATCAAAAATAAATACCCATTTCATACATTTTGTAAAGAGTTTTCAGTTCTAGAATAGAATCTATGACGTGCCATCATGGTTTCCTCAAGCTTTGTATTAGTATAAGTTAGGTTAAGATGTATTTATTAAGCCATCACTACATATGTATAGTTCAATGAACTGGTCTATGTATAAAACAAATCAAATAATAACAACAAAAATAAAAATGTTGTCTTTGCCAGCCTTTATCTTTCCTCTCTGACCTTGAAGGTCATCTTGATGAAAGTTTCGATAACGCTAGTCTTCAACACGCCCTTTTAGTAAGGGCAATCGGCCTGAAATCGAGAATTTCACAATCACCACAGGGTACCCCAGAGGGGGGGGTCTTGCGCATCGATTTCAGGTAATGAGCTTCAGACACCAGTTTGCTTCACAATAATTGCCGGAATTTTAAATCCAGCCAGATACGAAAATTATCACATCAACTACAAGATATTGAAACACATTTATAAAGCATTTCTTTGAAATATTGCATTTTTTATACCTTCATTGCGTTATTTTTGGTTCCCTGCTATTGAAAATTATCACTTTGTACCACTTTCAAAATGTTTCTGAACATTACTCGCTCTCCATGCATCATGGCGGCCAGCGTCTGGTCTAGATTTTCAAACGAAGTGCCTAGATTTTCAAACGAAGTGCCCGTCCTGTGGTCACGTGGTTCGTGACTCAAACTGGTGATGCGCAGAACCAGCTAAAATCGGTGCACCGGAGGAACCCACCCATGTATTTCCACCATGGGCTACCCCATGATACGTTGGTAAAACGTTCCCTAAACCACCACCTCCTAGAGTTATAAAGCCTGCTCACTACTACGTGACGTCACTAAGAAGGCGGCGTAGGTAGTCATGAGGCATGGGTGGCCTAGACACAGACATGTTGTTTTCAGTTGAATTTATCCGGTGTTGTCCGTGTGTTCGGTGCAGTTCATACTTGTATTATACTGCCGGTTTGATATGCCGTTTAGAGTGTAGTTCCGAGGTGTCGAGAAATTGCGATGAAGCCTGGAAAGTACATGTTTTTGGTTTTCCAATAGATCCTGCTTTGCGGAAGAAATGGACGGCTGCTATTCGCAGAGAAGATTTTGTTCCTTCCAAATCCTCGAAGGTAAGGCTGTGGTTCATATGCACATGTAGAACCTACATTTATTATATTTATTCAAAGCATATTGTATGTAAGTTGCAAGGGTACATTATTTAGTAATATTCCTAATGTTAAAAATAGTAAAAACTTAAACTATCAGTTAAAAAATCTTAGAATAGTAGCACTTAAGTTATAGAATTCAATTGTAAATAATGCGTAAAAAATGCATAACCTCACAAACAATTTCCTGTAACTTGTATGAATAAGTTACTAAAACAAAACAATAATTTATGTCAAAGGAATTACCTTGGGGAAGTATGAAAGCAAAAGTCTCAGTGGTGCATGAATTAATTTCAAATTAATTTTTTTTGTTCTTTGGTAAAATTGGTTTGAAAGTGAAACTTAAATTCTATGTACATATTTAATATTATAGACTAACCACTGTACAATTTTAGTTTACCCCTCATGCAACCTCAATTATTATTATTATTATACATATGATAATATTTTTTGTTTCAGGTATACTTCCTTCATTTCCATCAAAATGACATTATTTGGGAGAGGGTGGTGTATAACGAACTGTCATCGAGACTGAATATACCAAAGTTATGAAGTGATGCTGTACCATCTGTGTTCCCTAACTGTCCAAGCTCACCTTACCAAGGAGTTTTCCAGATGGGAAGGCCCTTGTGAAAAGCGAGAAAGACTGGAAATGGAAATTACAGAGAAAACTACATACATTCCAATAAATTCAGTGAATTCAGAGTAAATTCAGTAAATAGATGTGTATTATATTGTAAATAATTATGTTTAATGTATTATAAAGAAAAACGTTTAATAAAAACCATGTGCTCAGAACAAAGTTTTTATTCATGCATTGATATACTATTGTATTAAAAGGAAGAAAATTTAGTTTCCTGGAATATGCACTGGAAAAAATGTAAGATGAAAATGGTGACTGCTCCCAATGACTCCTCGTAATAAGAAATGCTTCAAAAGTCACCAATGAAAGAAATGTTTGCTGTCCCACTATCTTAAAATATCTGAGAGAGAATTCTTTCATGATGCTTGTGTAAATGGTCATTCAGTAAATGATTTAGTCAAACATTTACGGTGGAAAAATGTATTTTGTTAAGTTTTGTCTAAAAGAATTGATAATTGATTATTTTCCAGTAAATTAAACAGTTTTATTCTCAATAAATAAGTTATAATATATTGTATTGAAAACCAAGTTTATTGAAAAATGTACTTAAAGAACTTTAATCATGAATTGATAATTTTTAATACAAAAGGAGTGAAACCGGTTTTCCTAGTGCTGTGGAAATGCTGCGGAAATTGTAAGCGAGGAATGACCAACGCTCTTCATGACTACCTACGGTGACGTCACAAAACAGTGAGCAGGCTTTATAACTCTAGGAGGTGGTGCCTAAACCCAAATGACATATGAATAATTACACTGTAACTCTAACCTAAGAAAAAGATTTTTGAAAGGTTTCTTAGCCCCCCTCCCACCATCCACATCTCTCTACAGCCAAAAACGTGTTTTTGTATTTTTTTTCTTCAACTGAACACTATTTTATCTATTATTAAAATAACTATATAATTAATTGCAAAAATGTTTCCAACCCGCAAAAATCATTATACATGGTTGAGATTCGATCTTAAATTTATAGGTTTTTCGACGAGTCATCTCTCCCATTACAACACAGATATCTTTACGATACTTCGGAATCACAAAAGTAAAAAAGCTAACGACGCAATAAAGAGAAAGTTCAATGTTTGCAATAAGGTACCTGTTGGGAAGTATCCTACTGAACAATGACGATACACGCATTCACGGAAACAAGTTTATGAAACATGAAAACAGTGAAATATCGCATAATTTCAAGTAATGTGTTTATTTCACTAGTGAATTTATTCTTCATTGAGGATCCACAGCACCATCCAGTCCTTACAGTATACACCACCCTTGTCACCAGAATGTCGCCAACAGAAGGTCGTGTGTCTTCAGAGCGCACAGGCCGATTTTTAAGTGGGCTGTGGGTCTGTGCATCTGGCCGTAAATAGAAGACACATTCGATTCCCTCACACATTATGAAAGACAATTACTGAACACACCTCCAATACATTTTTCTATCCGATAAGGTGTTTGTGTGGTGACAATTGAATATCACTAAACGAGCAGTTGAGCCCACTTGTGAAGCCGTTCAAAGTTTGGTTGCCACAGTAGCTCAGTGATAAGTAACTGGGCATAAACCAGGAAACGAGTTCAATCTTGGTCACAGAGACTACTTGTTTGAATTTGATTGATTGATTTTTTCGTGTTTCCGGGCGTGACAACTACTTCGGTCATTAGTCCCGTTAGTTTAATGAATGTTTTTTTCTCGGGAGATGGCAGTGATTTTCCCCTCGCTGGATGACGAGATCCGGCACCGACCTACCGTCGGCTAGTTGGGGTTTCCCCCTAACCAGGACTCTCCCCCCAGCGGGGCACTGCCCCAGCCGGGACAAGCTCTAAGCTCCCGACCGGTCTCCCGGAATATGTGGTAGTGTAGTGCATGTTAGTGTAAGAGCAGCCTGCCACTAGAATTCTCCTCCAGACAGCGACTGAATTCGACCTAGCTGATAAGCTAGTGTCGAAAATCCTGCCGCCGTCAGGACTCGAACCTAGGACCTCCCGGTTAGAGGCGCTGCAGTGGCACCAGTTGATGCACTGAGCTACCGCTCCCGGTACTTGTTTGAACAATTTTAATTACAATAGTACAGTCTCTGAGCGTTCTGAAAGATAGACGGCATCTCCCCCCTTACCTTGACGGTGTCAGAGAGGTGCTTGCTGTTGCGAACAGTTTCTGGTACACCGGTGGCTTCAGGTGCAATCTTGAGTAACCAGGGAGTCTGTGCCACGGCGCCTCCAAGCTGATCCACGCTCTGGACGAATTTGTTGGATGCTTCCGCGATGGCTCGCATAATGTCGTATTGGTCACGTGAGAAACGCTGGCCAGCTATCATCATCCACAAAACGTTGATCATACTCGGATAAAAAGCAGTGGGAAACTTCATGCAGCCGTCCTTCATTGCGGCCTGTGCAGAAAAAAATATTGGGTGATGACACGTTTGGTTATCAGATTTAGAAAATGGTGCAAGGTTCTTTAATAATAATTTGTCTCCACTAGCACAGAAAATGTATCAATGGTTCAAATTAACGTACGAAAAATCAGTTAATAAAAAATATTAAAACGATAGATTCATTAAACTTTAATTATTTTCATTCTTGTTTGCTTTTATGCGCCTACATTACTCAGCTTGCAAAGAATGTCTGAGAAGAAGAATGAGACGGGGACCTTGACAAGCATAAGATAATTTCAGTTCAGGCACGCCAAAATTATGTCTGCTCTGTAACGGGTCTGACACCCAGACAGGTGATGGTAGAACCAACCGAATGGATGAGTGGAAAAACAATGATGATGATGTTATAAACCCATTTAATCCCTAAAAGAGCAAGGTCCTTTGGTCAGAACACAGGAATGGTTCTGCTTAGGTGAACCAGTCCTTAAGAGATTTAGTGTTATCACTACAGTACTACTATCTAGTACCAGTTTGTCTGTACATTTCACTACATGCTATGTGAATATTAACTGCATTCAGTTTTCAGATATATTCTCGTGTTACTTTTGTTGGTCACTTTGCATTTCACATAGTACACTTACTCTTATTATAGTTTTTACACTAACATTTACATTATAATGCGGTTTTTACATAGCTGCGTTTGAAGTAAATCAGCTGTTACTGTATCATCCAATCGGAAGGCTAAACGCCTCCATTATGACGTCACTGTAGTGACGTGTAAGGTCCCGATTGGACGGCACCGTAACAGCACGGTAAATAATTACGAGATAATAAATAAGAGCTCCACGCCGGAGCAGGCCGTATAAAAACTGGAAAATCCTAGGCGCGCATGTCCTCGGAAAACACTCTCATTTCTGAGGTCGCCTCATACGAACCCGACAAACGGGCGAAGTATAAGCGACCCAAGCAGTTCCTGGAGTAAGAGAAATCTGAAACAGCGAAATGAGACTTGAAATATAAGCCTTGAATTACTGCACACGCAATGCGCGCACCGGTTGGCTAAAATCTTTTTTCATCTGTTTTTTCTTTCGTGTTGCAGGATTGGCCATTGATGCCCGTAAGGGTAGGAATAGTCGCACCGCAGTGGCGTTCACCAAACTGCACAAGTTTAGCTCTCGGCGCATGTCCGTTAGGCGCCCGACGCCCCCGGCGACGGCAACGCCAGTAGACACGCAACTGTGCACCGCCTCGACGGCTGCAACCGTTTTCCAAGTAGGTGGTATCTCCGCTCGCCACTCGCTTCAAAACTACTGTAGACTCCAGATCGCTGTTCAGAGCGGACGCACTTCTCGTGAAATGTTCTACAATCGCGTGCATATTGACGCATCGCGAATCTCTGAATTATTGTGAATACTAAACTAATTGCGACGTTCTTATACTTAGAATCTTGTCTTAACTAATTGTGTACGCCCGTAAATAGCGATCAACAACATTGTACACATTACATTCAGAACTTTGGAGTGCTACATAACAACCGAGAACTGACAGAGCTAGTCTCTACGTAGAACTGCCAGCTTATCTAGTACCTACGCAGAACTGTTAACGCCTCATCTATTTGCTGTTGAATGCCACTCCAGGCATTGCCAGTAAAGAACAACTGCTACCGCCCTGTCTACATAATGGTCCTGTCTACAAACAACCTAACATTCTTCAGCTAAATATCTTATAAGTAGGGTACGGATGTCCATGTAATTACATGTTTTTACACGAACAAAATACAAGCGTTCAACTATATTTTTTAGAGTTTACAAGACATTCTGAGTGAATTAGAACTATTTTTATTTTACACTAGTGAGAACCCGTCAAAATTTGACGGTAAGATCTGAGATAAATGTAAAATACTGTTCCCAGACTAATGTTAACAATATGTGGCGTTGTTTGGATCTTCAGGGTATAACGAAGATATTTTGTGATGTGGAGTTTCCAAAATTTTGAACATGTATGGCCCATGACCAGGAGGCAATGCAATATCGGCACCAAATGACGCAAAAGAAAGAGCACTATTATACTGACGAATATTTCTAAAGTTTTTTGATGTGTCATCATCTATAAACAACTGATTTCTTCTGGCATATTGCTCGAAGGTAAACTTATTTTCCCGTTTAAGCAACAGAGTAAACTCGTTTGCAGAATTTCTCTCACATGGGAAATGCAAAGCAGAACAAAACTGACATTTCATAGATAACGACCCAACAGAGAACGAAATTACCTCACTAACACGACTTCTACGCTGACTTTCTCTTTCCCAGCGTTCAGTTAATGTACGTTTGCGTCTTTTGGCAACGATTCGGAATTCGACATAACCTGTGAACAACTTCACTACATAAGTACAACCGAGCAAAACCCACTGTCCGTATCTTCTCTACAAAATACACCACAAAAGCAAATACATGCCAACTATCAACGCCACAATGCAATTATTACACTGAAACAAATCCTTGACGAATTGTAAACAAATCTCAACAATCAAAACAAAACATCAAGCAGCGCCACCATGAAGCAGCTTTGGTAGAAAACAATTGACTATTGATAAGCGTACTATTAAAGAATGATTTAATTAATTTACACCGTAAATGTTGGTGAATCAACACTAACAATATCTGATAACACATGTAGAGATCACGTTCTTTCATTTAAAGGAAAAAATACTACAATCGGTTCAGTAAAAGCTCTAAACGAAGCCATGGCAGAATACCTTATTTTTTTAAATATATAGATATTTTTTACATACTTACGTATAATTACATCTTTTTACATATTTTACCTATTATGACATATTTCGCTACATTTTAATATATTTATAGCTTGAAACGGAACGTTTTTAGATGCTCGTTTGGAATATATGTTTCTGAATAATCTTTTTTATAAATCAAACGTAATGCTACTACAATTCTATGACTACCATATCTTCGCCATGAATTGTCAAACTTACCTTCCCCTCCCCACTTACTGCTTACTCGGAGTAAAGGATGGTGGATTTTTGTGAACAAAAGTAATTTCAACTACGTACTTGCTTCTGTTTCAGACATCACGTTCGTTACTCGATCGAAAACTAACAAATATTTTTTACAGTAAATTGTCTTATCGCGTTGTTCGATTTGGAAGGATGAGTGTATACTCTTGAACCCCCTCCTCCTGGAATCCATCACTTGCTACACGGTTCTACTATTCACTTGTACACCGGCTCGCCGTAAACATTGTAATATATACTATGAGCGTATTTTATATTTCGAATAAAATTGTTATATGTGAAGTTTAGAGTACTATTACTTCAGTAGAGATAGAGCCTACTATCAACCACTACGAACCTCCTGCAGCACCTCCTCCATGCTGTGCCTTCGCTTCTAGGGAAAGCGCTGCGCATGCACTTACCTCGTCCTTCCACTCGCCTCGCGCCAGCGCCACCAGGTCGCCCACCTCCTCCCGCAGCACCTCCTCCATGCTCTGGAAGCGCCGGCCAAAGCCGTAGTCGCGCATATTGCGTAGCATGAAGCGCTTCTGCTCCAGCCACGACTGCCCGTCCGCGAAGAAGATCCCTTTGGACACAGAACAGATGAAATGCAAATGTGATGTCACGACATAAGGCATTGCAAAACATTTCTTGATACAGCTTGAAGGCAGCTGGTAAGAGTATGTGGCAAATCTGAAAAACTAGCTTCACCAAAGAAATTAGAAAACTAAAACTAAAGTCTGTGGCATTCTTTTACACCACTAGTTACTTTCTCGTATACGTACGTATGGAGTAATGTACGCATATGGAGTAATGTGCATAGTAATAGGAAATTTATCTAATTTTGTGGAAAATCAATATCGACTTTTGAACGCAAATTTAGGTTTGGGGGTCCTGTCAATCCGAAGAAGTAGTTTTTACTATCTCGTCTTCCCCTATACTTATGTACCAGGAGAAACTATTGTAATTTTGTGGTAGAATTTGGCGATTCTTTGATAGAAAAGCTTCTATGATAATGAAACTACTGGTTTTTCAACAGCACAAAATTTAATACATATGTAATATCACTATGTGGTACACCTATGTGGTGCTACGAAAACTTGAAGAGACAAATTTCAAAAGACTACAAAAATACTTAAACATATTTCTTTTATTAAAAAAATTGATTAATGTTAGAACAGTTAGAACATTACAATTTGTTGCACAGCGTTTTTCTTCAAGTGTTCAATTTATACAAGTGTTCATAATATCATATAATAGTATTTAGTATCTTTGTTTAATTGCTCTGACTCACAGGAATCCTTTTTACTTTCTCGCTACCGCTTACGCAGTAGACAGTTATGTAATGTAGCGCAAAGAAACGGTAGATTTTCGGCAGAATAACTCTTATTACATGGTCCTGATAACGAAAACTTGGATAAATCCAGTTTCTAAATTTAGAAAAAGCTTTCGATCACGTCGTTTATCTAGGATTCATGTTTTGTGGGTCTCTGATACCGAAAAATCTTATGACGACAAAACGTCTGTCTGTCCGTCTGTGAACAACGCGAGCGGCTAAACTGTGCATCCGATTTTCTCCAAAACTGATATTCCCCAATTGATCTGGCTGGCTGATGTCGCGGTCCCTTGAATTTGAAACCGATATTTTAATTTTGGGGGTACTTTACATAAAACCTCTGGGACATTTTCGATATTTTCAAAACAAAACGGCTCCAACGTTTTTGTTTTACATTTGTTTTGGATAGTGTGGAGGAAGTTTAAAAGAATGGTACATGTCTCATTTTCGCAGAAAATCCTAATTTTTCGAAAATGCAAAAGTTCCAATATTTTTTGGTGTCTTCCTACAACTAAAACATTAAAAACAGATTTTTCTTTTAATAAAATCAGTTTCTTAACTATAGGTTTTGATATAAACCACGTACATTTTCTAAAATTTGAGTTTTACAAAATATTATGGCTGAGATGTGTTAATTCGGAAATTACGGAATAAAGAATATTTCGTAAGCATTACTAACAGCGAGAAAGTATGTGCTGTTTTAGCACCACTAGGTTTCTTTTGTAGTTTTGAACCTTGAATACGGTTTATAAAACCAGACGTTATGAAAACATAAATTCTCGGAACTATCTTCAACGTATTTAATTAATGATTTGTGTTTAATGTATTGTAATGATCCTTGATAAATTGATTGCCTAAAAACAAGAAAAGGATATCCCAAAAATAATTTTTAAGATTAACAAGAGAACAAATAATAAATTATAGATATAAACGTGATTTTACATACCTATCCTCATCACCCCTTTTCTTTAGTAAAGCTCTTTTATTCAAATTATAAAATAAAACACTTTAAAATGAGTAATGTTATTACTTATTTTCGAAATAACAGTTTACGTCATGAAAATGCAAACTTCACAGCCATTTGGCATCTCTTCTTGTGCTCTTGCTCACATTAAGTGGCACCGAAGGGTATGAACAAGTAAACAAATAAACTTACAAATAGGCGTTCGATACACGGAAGTAATGCAGGAGAAAGACAATTGCAAGTAATGTATGCGTGAAAAAATTCCATTGAACCAATTTCTATTTGATTCACCGTGCAAAGTTCCAGTGCCAGTTGGATTCTGAACCTGATTCCTGTGACCAGTGAAAAGTAAGATTTTTTGTACATTCGGATGAATTACTCTTTCTAGTAATAATAATAATAATAATAATAGTAGTAGTAGTAATTCGGATGAATTACTCTTTCTGTATTAACCTTGTTTTACTTGTAGAAATTACTCTGCTTTCATATGACAATATGCCATTATTTTGTACAAATTACATTTTTCAATACCTTCACATATTTTCGTTAAGTACTTAATACAGACCTTTTTGTTTCCAAAACACTCGATTATTTACGAACACTCAGAAACAGACGATCAGCGCGCAATTCCGGCTGTCAATTTCTTCCAAACAATGCTTTCGCTGTGAAATGGTTACTATTGACCGATAGTTTACACAATTTTCCTCGATATCAAAAGAACTTCAGCGTCCGACAGAATTACGTAAGAAGGGAATGACAGGCAAACGTTCTCCCTAGGCGCGACCTTGAGGCTGGCAACTTCGTGACGCGAACTATTACAAAAAGTTCTCAGTTGTATGAAAAAGATCATTAACTAAGACAGAAAATTATAAGCCACATAAATTCAGCTTAACTCACGCAAGGTTTCTGCCAAGTCGTTTCGACGTGGACCAAAACTAAAAGTACGCTGTGCTAAATGTTCAGTTGGATTTCACAAATTTCCACAACCATAAACCACTCATATGCTTTTTTCCAAAGCTTATATTCCCCGATCGATCTCGCCAAATTCGAGGCTCTGTGAGTTAAAAACGGATATTTTGATATTTTGGGGTATTTAAACTTAAAAAATATTTGCAGAATTTTCTCTACAATGGCTCCAATTTCTTTTATTAAATTTCTCGGACAGAACAAAGAACACATAAAAAATGAATAGGTTTCGTATTTGTAGAGCTCTTTTCGAAAATTACAAAACCACAAACTTGTATCGGCACCTTTCTACTCTACACTATTGAAGAAACAGATTTTTCTTACTGAAATGTATTCTTCAAAGATAGATCATTACATCAGATCTCTTGGAATTGGTAGTTTCAAATGTTTGAGAAGAGATGTGAGTAGTTTTCACCTACTTTTTCGTGAAATACTGCAAATTTTTAAACAATGATTTTCTCAAATAGGCTCCAATTGTTTTCTTTAATATTTTACCAGGAATGGAATAATGGGACACAAAAAATGTACAGGTCCCATTTTCGGCAAATTCCCTGTATTTTCAATAAAATCAAATGGAGGAGCGGGGGTGGGGCACTCACCGAGACGTTCCCCGAAGGCGGGTGCGCGCACTTAGATGTCGGGGCAGAAGGGGGCGGCGGGGAGGCAGCGGGGTAGGAGGGTGAAGTGGGGAGGAGCTGGGGTGGGGCACTACCGAGCCGTCCCCAAGCGCGCGCGCATTGGATGATGTCGGGGAAGCGGGGGGGCAGCGGGGGCAGCGGAGGGGGCAGCGGAGGGGGCAGCGGAGGGGCAGCGGGGGAGGCAGCGGGGCGGGGGCAGCGGGGGGCAGCGGGGAGGCAGCGGGGAGGCAGCGGGAGGCAGCGGGGTAGGTGGGAGGAGCGGGGGTGGGCACTCACCGAGCCGTTCCCCGAAGGAGCGCGCACGCACTTGGATGATGTCGGGGCGCGCGGCAAACTCGGGGCCCGTGAGGATTCGGCGCACGTGCTCTTGGCTGGTGGCCACCACGGTGGGGAAGGGGCCTAGGAACAGCCCCAGCAGCTTCGTGTTGTAGCGGCGCGCCATAAGCAGCGTCGCCTTGTGCATGAAGCGGTAGTTCTCCAGCAGCAGCAGCCAGTAGCTGCCCCATATCGGCAGGCGCGGGGGACCTGCAACGGGGAAAGCAACACCTGGAGATAACGTATTACTAGTATTGACGACAATCGCGAATATTTAGCAATTAACAAAGTGACACACGGGGTTTGGATAATCACTCTTACGTGCAAAATTGTTCTTTAACGTGTAAATGCCAGACACTTCTAGTGCCGTAATTTTGTGGGATGCACTTTGTTTCTTTGGGGATTTACTTTACACTGTTAATGGTGCTGGTTCAGCGTGTTTACCAAAAAATACAATTATGAAACGGTTTTAGCTTGAACGTAATAATAATTTTTGACATGTTTTTATTTGGGACTTTGGGTCGATAGTGCGACTTTGTCGGACTGCGAGCGGTATCCTCCTTGCCTCGTCCTAGTTTACTTCCTAGGCTTGGGGGGTAAGACTAAAGGCTAAAATAAAAATACTCAGCGGTCGGCGCATCATAGCTAGTGAATGAGGTCACTGACAGCCGACTCGTTTTTACTTTCTCGCTACGGTGTAGAGAGAAAGTTATGTAATGCTGCGCGAAAAAACGGCCAATATTCCGCAGAAAATCTCTTATTGCCCGACCCTGGTAAAGAAAAAGTGGACAAATCCAGTTACTAAATTTAGAAAAAAATCCTCTAACACGTGGTGTAGCCATAATCCAGGTTTTGTGGGTCCTTGATGCCCAAAAATCGAATATCGCCAAAACGTCTGTGTGCCCGTCTCTGAAGAATGCTAGCGGCTAAACTTTCAACAGATTTCATTCCGAAATTGATATCCCTAATCGATCTGAGTGATGTTGCGGCCCTTTGAATTTTAAACCGATATTTTGATTTTATGTGTATTCGACATGAAACCCCTGGAACATTTTAAAAATTTTCAAAAAAATGGTTCCATTGTTTTTTATTATTTTTTGTTTGTGTGAAGAACGTTTAAGAAAACGGTGCAGGTGTCATGTTCGTTAAAAACGCAGATTTTTCGAAAATTGCAAAAGTTCAAAATTTTTTCGGCAACTACAATTATGAAGAGACAGTTTTCACGTTATAAAATTTTGAAATATGATTTTGACAACATTTTTTCGAAAATTTGAGTAGTTTTCGCATACTGTTGCGTCAAAATACGAGTGAGAAAGTACGTGCGGTTTTGCACCACTACTTGCATAAGTCGACACACCCCGTCCGTTTAATCCAGTGCTAAATACTCGGTGCAACGACGTGACAATATGCTAAATGTGCTAAATACTCGGTGCAAGGCCGCCGCGATGCAACCGCCAACACTGGAGAAATGAGGGGAGCCCTGGAACGTGTGCATCTGCGCGTGTTTTTTGAGAGAGAAAGTATACCTAAGGCTTACGCGGTGTTATAAACACACAATAGAACAGTGTGAAACGATGATGTAATGATGGAGATTAATACACCAGTGTAATATTACGATACGAGCGAGTATCGTAAACTGCAAACGAGTGTATTACCCATTACATCGAGTTTCGTACGGTACTTTTTCTACGACTTTAACACTAAAGTTAAACTTTTACACTAAATCGTTTCGTGGCAGTTGACGTGCAGGATTCAGCCAAGGCCACCTAGCGGACAGCTCCTTAACCCTACCCTCGCATGCTGCCGGAGGTGGCTGTAGTTACCAGTCCGCCTGCGTGGAAGTTCAAGTCAAATAGGATGAAAGTGAACGAACGATTATTATTTTAAATAATATTCCAAGAAAAAATTACTAATAAAAAAAATTAAAATTGATAAGCAAAATATAATATCAAAAGCAATTTTAATGTTCAAAATTGAACGAAACATTTACTAGAACGATTCTTAATGATTAATTAAGTGGCAATACTTGGTTTGTAAACTTCTCTGTGATTGGTCAAGAATCTGAATCATAATGAAATCTTTATCGTAATGAATGTCATTGTGCAACTGATTGCAGCCATCAAATGACAGCACTATACAAAGGGAGTAGAGAAGCTCTATTTTTTATTGTCGCATTCCGTTGACCTCAAGGGAGAAAGAGCGCGAACTATCGTGCGGATGTGAGGATTCATTGTTGTCGGTCAAACTGCAACTGCAGTTTTTATGCAAAATTAATAGCGCTTCATTGGTGCGAAAACACTCCCGCCAATGTTCTCTGAAGCTCATTCTGAGCAATTAAAGACTGGGTGCGTGCGGAAGCAGCTGGCTCAAAACTTCGTGAACCGAAGAGAGAGCCTTAAAGATATTACTATCACTACGTTGAGTGAGCCTCGAGTACACATTTTTCTTACGTTCGTGAGAGCCTCTAAGATATGATTTGTACCATCTTATACAACCTTAAAACATACTTTACGTTTGTGAAAATTTCTACATAATTACTCATTAGTTTCGTTCCTTGGCTGTGAGGTCCTCTAAAACTGTTTGCAGAATGGCTCTAAAATACTTACTAAAGTGCGCCAGGAAAGTCTCTCCGTGGTGGCATCAGTGGGTGGTGAGAGTGTTAGCAACAGAAATTTCAGCACCTTGTAATAACTGTAAATTGTTAACTTTGTAAATTGTGTACTCACCACAATTATAACCAATTCTAGAAGTTTTGCCACCTTCACTTGTCTCCTAGTGATCTGGTTGCTATCAACACATATGCAATTTTTAATAGAAAGCTCTGATTCGGCTCGATGCGGAGAGACTTTCCTGGCGCGCTGTGTATTATGGACTTCCTCTATTTATCATTACTAGACATCGGATGTTTAGGGAAATGCCTATTTTATTCTAGCGAACTTATTTAAAGGCAGATAATATATGTGCACGAATCATGACAAATGATGCCATATAACGAAGTTTTATAGTGCTTATTTTTGCTTATTTTAACATAAACGCCTTTTTTGCATAAATGCCTTTTTAGGCCTTTTATTTATTATTTTTACACACAATGCTAAAATATCGGAAAATCGGCAATGGTTCAACGTGACCATTCTTTACGAAATCTTCAATTCACATCTTGGTATTTTAAATTACGAGAGAATTCCTGAAAGTATACCAACTGATTTTTCTCCATTTCCGTATTTCATAAATACCAGCCATGATCTAAGAACATGGTCGATTGTAAATACACCGAGGGCACCGAAATTTATGTGGAAATAAATATAAATTTTCAGAAGGTTTCATTGTTTTTAGTGTTACTTCTAAAATATATACCAGTCACATCATTCAGATATCCTTCGCCACATTCAAACTCCCAGTCGGTACATTTGAAATTGTGATTCTTGAACAGTTACTGGAATATGAAAATATTACTAGTCAATGCAAACTACAAGAAAAAATGTAGAAGATTTGTAAATATGTAAATCTAGTTTTACATTAAAATGTACTAACTTGCTTTGTGCATTTCAGTTTAAAAAAAAATAGACAAAAATTACAATTTTTCATTTTATTGTGTATGTAACATATGACAATGCCTTTTTTCTCCTTGTTCTTGACATTTTCAGTGCCCTTTTAGGCGCCTAAAAGAGGATTTGTTAGTGCCTAAACATCCTGTGTCTAATCATTACGTTCGTAAGAGCCTCTAACACACGCGGTAGAGAGCCACTTTGGGCGTGAACGCCGGCATTGCTTTCGCCGGGCAATGCGTCCGGGATACCGTCGCAATCGAGAGCGGGTCATCGTCACGGCGCTGCAGTGGCTCCTGAGATCGCACGTCGGTCCATCCGCGATCAGCATGAACGAGAGGAATTAGCAACGCCTGCCGACAGCCGCCAGGAAGTGAAACCGCCAGCTAAAGAGAGATTACAATAGGAAGGAACCGTTTTGACAGCTACTACTTGGCCGTTGCTGGCAATATAACTGCAAGTTACGTCCATGAACTCATTTTGTCAGTGCGTTCATGTAGCTCATTTGTAAACGGCTTCATCACTATCTCTTGCAATGCCATCGCCCTGCATGACGTTCATTTGTTTCCCGACCTGTCTAGCTGAAAAGCTAGTGTACTGCCGCCGTCACGAATGGAACCTAGGACCTCCCGGTCAGAGGCGCTGCAGTCATATCAGTTGATTCACTGAGCTACCGCTCCCGGTGCGAAGATGGAAAAGGAGTGTAATAAGGGGATGAAACAAAGTCAAAGAAGTCTAGGAAGAGTAAGAAAATGGGGAAAAAGAGAAATAAGAAGCCGAGGAAAAATAAAAGAAAGAAAGGAGAGTTAGAAGAGAAAGAAGAGTAAGAGGGCAAATAAAATAATAATTAACAATCAACAACAAATTACCAATTGGAAACGTATTTTGAAATGAAATGCAAGTGGCGAAGTGTATTGTGAAATCTTCTCGAAAGTTTTGAATACTCATGCAAACTGACGCACTTACGCATTATCGCCCTGTACAATGAACCGTGAGATGTTTTTGTATCAACTGCCCATCTTACTAATAACGTCTCTAATGTTTCATCATACTTGATCGATCGTGAATAATTAAACACACAATGTTCGACGATTCTTTTAGAGTCGCTTGTATTGCAATTTCTTTTCTGAATTTTGAAAAAGTTTTAAAATATTTGGTCACCTTGCTAAGACTACATTTTAATGTAGAGATTTTGTTTTTTAATGAAATGAAGTTTTCAAAATTAGTTGCATAAATGGCTAGTTACGATAATAACTAATATATTTCTCCGATCAACTTTTCAAGATCAATACTGGGAGTGCATGTTGTAGCAAGGGAGTACGTGTCTGAATTTTACTTTCGGAAAAATAATTTTGGAGAGAAACACTTATTGCCTTGCCCTGATAACGAGAAAAAAGTGTCTTGTTCCTATGTAGTAAAGTATATCTTCTAATAAGTTATGTAGGAAGAATCCATGTTTTGTTGCTTCTTGATTCCGAAAAATCATCGGCGGCAAAACGTATGGCGGCCTGTCTATGCGTCAATCTATCCGTCTGTCTGACCGCCAGTCTGACCGTCTGTCTGACCGTCAGTCTGACCGTCTGTCTGACCGTCTGTCTGACCGTCTGTCTGACCGTCTGTCTGACCGTCAGTCTGACCGCCAGTCTGACCGTCTGTCTGACCGTCTGTCTGTCCGTCTGTCTGACCGTCTGTCTGACCGTCTGTCTGTCCGTCTGTCTGACCGTCTGTCTGACCGTCTGTCTGACCGTCTGTCTGTCCGTCTGTCTGTCCGTCTGTCTGACCGTCTGTCTGACCGTCTGTCTGACCGTCTGTCTGACCTCTGTCTACCCTGCCTGCCCGTCCGTCTGTCAGTCTCTCCGCCTGTCTGTCCGTCGGTCCATCTTTCCGTCTTGTCTGACCCCTGTCTGACCCTCTGTCTGACCCTCTGTCTGACCCTCTGTCTGACCCTCTGTCTGACCCTCTGTCTGACCCTCTATCTGACCCTCTATCTGACCGTCTGTCTCCGTTCTGTCCCCCCATCCGTCTGCCCGTTTGTCTATTCGTCTGTCTGTCTGTCTGTCTTCAATGCTATTGTCAAAACCATCCAGCCGATTTTCTCCAAATATGATATTCCTCGAGCAATTTACTCGAATAAGTCTAGGACCTCTAACTTTGAAATGTACATTTTTATTTTTGAAGGTACTTACATGACGGTTCATCAACACCGTCAAAATTATCTCAAAAATAGCACCCTTTTTATGAAACTTTGTGTTCGGATAACGTAAATGACGCTTAAAAGAATGGTGCAGGTCTTATTTTCGCTGAAATCGAGTGGTGTTAGTCTCATTTTCGGCGCATTCTGTATTTCCTAACATTGAATAAGTACATATTGAAGATAGATATTTTTGTTTTGAAATAAATCTTTTCTCAAGTCAGATATATTAAATAAAGGCAATGTACAATTTTTTTAAAAGACCTGTTTTCGTGTAATTTTTGCTTCAATAAGTAATACAAATTATAAACACAACATTTCTTTACAAAAATCCCCAAAGTTTTTCTTCGTTTTTTCTCCACGGTTTGAACGAGCGAAGCTTAAAAGAGAGGCACAGATGTCATTTTCGTTGAACAATCTGAATTTCCAAAAATTGCAAATTTAGACAGCATGCGATGTGCTGGTAACCTGCTTTTGTAATATTAAACTTACAGCATACAGTTACGCAACAAATTAAGGAGAACGAAATGCACTGCAATGCATCGTCTTATCAACTTACGTTTGATTTACGACGTCAATGCCCTCTTCACAACCTTTGCACTCATTCAAGTTAAAAACTAGTTGTGCTACAGAATGGCACGGACTTTTTCGTAATAGTTAGGTTTCTAATTTCTTTGGTCTGGGCTAGGTTTCTGTTTTGCCCCACCCTCTTCCCAAGTGCCATCTGTCGCCGCCCAAGACACAATTTTTCACATTTTTTTCTTCAATTTTTCGGTCTCTCAATGATAGAACTGAAACATAACTTTAAGAATATTATAGAAGAGTAATACCTCGGCCTTCATGGCAATATTCGTCGAAAAATTAGGAGCAATTTTTGACAAACTGTTGCTTGAATTTTTCTAAAAATGTGCATTTTGAAGCTCATTTTCATCCACAACTTTTGCGTTTTTGAGAAACTTCATTGAAAATCATTTAAAACACTTCTACTCACAACGTATACAAATTATCGGATATGTAAATATTAACGAATAGATAGATATAAAAAAATTTACATAAGTGTATTTTTTAAAACAGGAAAGAAAACATCAAAATGGCTTATATGCCATTTTCTAAATTGCATTTAAAACTATCCGAACAAAAAGTTTGAAGAAGAAATTTGGAGCCGTTTTTGAGAAAGTGGCATTTCAACGTTTCTCAGAATGCGGAATTTCGAATTCGTTTTCACTTTTCACTTGAGAGTGTTGTAAAAAATATATTTGTGAATTAAACAAAACAAAATATTAGAACAAAATAGCGTTTACGTTATGTGTTACAATACATTTATCTCTATTTCCATTAAACTTTTAAAGAAAAATATTGGAGCCGTTTTTGAAAAATTCTTGTTATTGATATTTTTTTTTAATTTTGCAGATATTCCAGTCAATATTGAGTTTAACTACTACGGTTTTAAAAAAACGTACATGACCTTAATGAAATAACTAAATATTTAGAACAAATTTTATTTGAAGGAAAAATCTCCATCTTCAATTTTGTAGTCGTAGGAAGGCGCCGAAAAAAATCAAACTTTTGCAACTTTCGCAAATTCACAGTTACAACTAAAAATCTTTCCTATGCCGCCTTTAAAACTGCATTTCACTCTATTCTTACAAGCAATTTGAATTAAAAATTTGGAGTCATTTTTGAAAAAATTTTGAAAATATCCCAGGGACTTCATGTTAAGTACCCCCCAAAAATCAGTGAATGTTAATCAAAATGGCGGAGTTTTAAGCGATACCTGATCGATCGATCGAAGAGTATTCAGTTTGGAAAAATCTTATGCATACTTTACGCGCTAGTGGGGTTGACAAGTAACAGACGGACAGACAGAAAGATGGGCGGACTGAACTGAAAGATATACATGTTTTCTTCCGGGCTTGTGGGCCGTGGTCCAATTGGACCACGTGTGTCAAAATTTTCTCTCACGGTGCGATGGATAGATGGCAAAACTACGATATAAGAGATATGGCACCTTTTTTCCCTTTTGCCTCAGATTTTATGAAAACAATTTAATGGCATTTTTCATAATACATTCTATTGTGTTATGGAAATTCATATTTATTACAAATATTATGTTATAATACATTCTTTAAATATACAATTCAATTATTGGCCAATTTGATAAGCTTTAGGAGAAAAAAACGGAGAAAATACCAAATTATTTGCAGGGAAAACGGCGATTTTTCATCAGGAAAACTCTTATTGCCGAACCCTGATAACGAAAAAGTGGATAAATCTTAATCATATTTGTAGTAAATTACTTTCTCTAACACTTTGCGGAGACCAAAATCAAATTTTGGGATCTTGATCAGAGAAACAACAGAAAATTCGCGATCAGCGCAGCCGGGCGTTAGGTTTCATCTCCAGATAGCGGTTGAATTCAAGCTAGCTAAGTAGTTAGTACCAAAAATCCTACCCCCGACGGGATTCAAACCCTTGGACCTCCCAGTTCGGGACACTTCAGTGTAATGCCCTAAATATTCTAAGTACTTACATGTTAATTATCTTACAGAATATTAATAATTAAATACTTAAAATAAAAAAGGATGTAAGTGTCAATTGTGTTAAATAACGACAAGATTAAAATAGACCTACAACATCACATACTTTCTCGCATTATTGGAAGCAACTACCTAGCAATTAAAAAAAATTGGAAGGTGGTGACACAATTCTGGCCTCAGATTCGGTTGATTAATTGAATACTGATTCCGGGTGCGTCAACGGCTTCGGTCATTAGTCCCGTAAGTGTAGTGCACGTTTTTCATCGGGAGATGGCGGTAATCTTTTCCCGCTGGATGGTGAGAGTCGGCGCCGACCCACAGTCGGCTAGCGGACGAGCCGAAGACGAACGAATGATCACGCGCGGTCCGTGGCCCCTTTTTTAGGGTACTGCTCCGGCATTCGCCAGGTGTGGATCGGAGAAACCACGGAAAACTACCGATCAGAGCAGCTGGCTGCTAGCATTCTCCTCCATACAGCGACTGAATTCGACCTAGCTGAAAAACTAGAGTCGAAAATCCTGCCGCCATCAGGACTTGAACCTAGGACCTCCCGGTCAGAGGTTCAACTAGGTCGAATTCATCTGCTGTCTGGAGAATTCTAGCGGCCGGCTGCTCTGATCGGTAGTTTTCCGTGGTTTCTCCGATCAACACCAGGCGAATGCCGAAGTAGTACCCAAGCAATCGGGCTATTGCCTGGACCGTGCTATCTTCCCTTCCTCTTCCTTATACTACCCTAATCCATCACTTACACACACACTTACGTGAACCTCACTACCGTACGTGTCAATACACCTGTCGGGAGCACAGAGCTAGTCCCCGCTGGGGAGTTGCCCTGCGGTGGCAGATACCTGGATAGGGATAATCCCGCAAGCCGACGGGATGTCGGCGCTGAATCTCACTATTCGGCAGGGAAAGGACACCGCCAACTCCCGCAATTAAAAGCATGCACTAAATTTACGGAAATAATGACCTTAGCCGTTGACACGCCCGAAATTACTAATTAAAACAACCTATCCAATGGAGCCTCAATTGGAGCGTGCAAAACCGAGGCTGAGTCACTGACCGATTAAGGGGGGCATGCCCCCCCCCAAAAGGCCTCTATTTTTTATTTACTTTCCTTTATTTGGCAAAATTGATTTCAATATTTATGTTATAATTATGTAATTATTTAAAACAATAATATTGTATAGTATCATATCTACAGTACATAAATAATATACAAAATGATAATAACAAATATGATTATTATTTAACAAAAATATACGATGCCACCCCCACCCCCACCCCCAATGATCAGGTGGGTCCGCCCCTGCCGAGGAGATCCCAGCGCTGCGGCACTCACCGGGCGGGAAGTTGGGCGGGCGCTCGTACGCCTGGTGGTAGAGGCGCGTCGCCGCCAGGAGCGCTAGCAGCATCGTGGCCGCCACCAGCAGCATCACCACCAGGGCCATGACCGCGCGGTGCCTGCAAAGAACTGTCATGTCACGTCTCTCAAAACAACAATATTATTTGCAGGGCGTGTACGAAGATAAGTAGACGAACGCTGAAAGACAGACGAGGACACAAGATTTATATCTTTTGTTCATTGCAAAAGTGCACAAAAGCCTTGAGCTTCTTGTTCTAGTGGAATAGATAAATGTTTTTATAGTGAGTTATTATAGTATGTGCGATTTCTGTGAGATTAATAGATATCATTAAAAAAATTTAACGGACTTGACTTGCTTCTCTTAATTCACAGCTATAATCGTTCTTAACTTGGTATAATCAAAATAGGCCGCCACAAAAAAAATATATTTCACCGTTTAGAATATTTATTGCGAATTAATTTGACAAAAAGTGTTTTAATTTACGTTCAATTTTTTTGTGAAATTATTAGCTGGTTTCTTACAGCCTCAACTGGTCAATTTATTTTCGTAAAATAAATTTGTAGTTTAAAACTGTTTTTTTTTTCGAATAGAAGCTTAATTTTAAGTCAACTTTCCTTTAATTCAATAAAAATTAAAGAGCAATTATATTATTTTTGGAGAAACTACTTAGCGATTACCAGTTCTAAATGACCACATATCTGTTTTGTTGGTTTGTAGTTGATTTACCTGCTTCAGAGCTATAGATACATGCAGGCGCGGCTCGTCATTAAAGGCTGTAAGGGAGCCCCTCCTAGAGAAATCGTCTCTTAAAAGAAATTTAAATATACATTTAAATGTATTTATTTATTAATAATGGATTCCTGAGTTATATTATATAACGATCATATCAAAATGTTTCTTTGTCTGTTCGTTAACGGCCGTCTGTAACGTATTTGTAGCTGTTGACAGGGAAGAGAAAAGCGTTACGTCACAATTCATTCCGCCGTCATAAGGTCTGTGTAAAACAAGCAGGCGTAACGTCATGCATTCACTGCAAAGGCTTACTAGCGGACGAAGGCTGCAGCGAGGCAGCCTTCAAGGGTGTGCGGTCTGAACAAGGGTGTGCTCACGAGATAGCGTTTCTATGCAGCTCAGCGAGTAGCATTACGCATCAATTAGTTTTCCGGATATGCGGCAGGAGCGCCTTTATCAGAAGCGCGCAAAATCTACAGGACTGTAGGCTTCGTGATCGGAAGAGATTATGTATGGAAATGCAATGCAATGAAATGTAATGTATTTGCAGCCTTCCCCATTTCGAAATCCACGAGCTGACTGAATACATGTGTAATAAAATGCTGAAGACTCCGGAGGCGCAGTGGCAGTTTGTCAGAATGAAATGAAGAGCATCTTCATCAAGAAATTACTATATAAATGTGGCAAATAATATTAAAGAGAATTCAAATAATTATCTTTTTCAATCCTCGTTTTCAATATCATGCTTTTTTTATTTATCGTCTTACTTAATAAGAAGATAAGCATTGTAATCGTGCACGGGAAAATGGCGATTTTTCGACAGAAAAACTCATAATGACTGGTAATGAAATGTCGGTAAACATATATCAGAGTTTTCTGTCAAAAATCACCGTTTTGAGCGCACGATAACACTACTTTATCTTTCTAAAAAATAAGGCGAGAAAGTAAAACGACAAGATTAGTTCATCTCCATTAATACAAACTAGTGATCTTCCTACTGGAAGATGTGGACTACTCGACTACAGGTTCGACCGTAATTCATTAAATGTTTAATCTTATTGAGGTTCCCTTGTCAAACTGGGTGGCTGTGTAATTATTGCATATAATTATTTTGAGTTTTGTTTTATTACGTTATCTGCAAGCGTGTACAAATACATTAGCGTGTGCTATTTGCCTTGATTCTCTGCATTAGCTATGAAATTTTAAACCTATCAAATCCTACCTATAACAACTCGGGGTCATTGGGCTTCTCGTCTCTCCTGTAAGGCTGAAAAACCAAGGCTCAAGAAACCATGTAAATAATGTCATAGTGTTTAACTGTTTTTACGTAAACTAGTGAGAACCCGTCAAAATTTGACGGTAAGATCTGAGATAAATGTAAAATACTTTGCCCAGACTAATTTTCACAATACATTGCATTGTTTGAATCTTCAGGGCACAACGAAGATTTTCTCTGATGTGGAGTTCCCAAAAGTTTGAACACGTATGGCCCAGTGTGTCATCATCTTCTATAAGCAACTGTTTGATTTCTTCTGGCATATTGCTCGAAGGTAAACTAATTTTCCCATTTAAGCAACACATAGTAAACTAGTATGCAGAATTTCTCTCACATGGGAAGTATTAATCAGAACAAAACTGACATTTCATACAACGACCTAACAGAAAACCGAAATTACCTCACCTCACTATCACGACACCTACGCTTTCTCTTTCCGTGCGTCCAGTTAATCTACGTTTGCGTCTTTTGCGGCGCGTGGGCAAGGATTCGTAATTCGACATAACCTGTGAACAACTTCACTACTTCAGTACAACCGGCAGTGAGCAAAACTCACTGTCCAAATGTTCTCTACAAAATACACCACAAAAGCAAATACATGCAAACTGTCAACACCACAATGCAATTATTACACTGAAACAAAACCTTGACGAATTGTAAACAAATCTCAACACTCAAAATAAAGCATCAAGCAGCGCCACCTTGAAGCAGCCACTCTTTGGGAAAAATAATTGACTATTGATAAACGTACTATTAAAGAATATTTAATTAATTAATTTACACCAAAAGTTGGTGAATCAATACAAACAATATTTCATTTAAAGGAAAAAATACTACAATTGGTTTGGTAGAAACTCTAAACGAATCCATACCTTCTTTTTTTAAATATATAGATAATAAATACATCGAAAATTAGTCTCGTTACAACAGCATATACCCTTTGTTTACGTATAATGTTGTATTAAGGAAAAACTAATATCACTACGAACTTTGTTAAGGAAAAACTAATATCGTCCACGTGCGAAAATTATCATAACTAATTTGTTTTTCACGGACACAAATTCAAATATGGGGTTAATATTTTTTTCTCTTAAACGCTAAGCTTTGATTTAATTCAATTTATTTTGTCAATGAACAGTAAAACTTGTGGGTGATGTATGGGAAGAAGTACAATCTACACTCGTTTCTTTGAACTCTGAAATTTCCCCCCACCTTTTAACCATTAATAGTTGAATGATTAATAGAAGTACCAACAAAGCGAGATTAGTAATATTTGAATATGAACATTATCGATCCGTAAGTTTTCAAAACTTATTTGCATTAGTCAACGAAGCACTGATTTAAGTTGTTAGTATTTCTAACAGATAGTTACCCATATCCCCACTCTTCTCCTACCACGACTACCAAATGACAGTTTAACACAACGTGCCCATAGTGATTCTACATTTATGTTCAGAAGCGAAACAAGTGGCTGTCTCAGCATTCGATCAATGGATCTGGGAAACTGGACGAAAACCTAATCGAGATGGGAGTTATTCACCCTGAAGCTGAAGTACATTACTTATTACAGTTTTACTTTATATCGCATTGCCAGATTATATTAACAATGAAAATCGATACACTTTTAATTCAAAGTAATTTTTTTTCTTGCATAACTATTTCTCTACAATTATTGTCTATAACGACTATCCAAAAGTACCTAGTTGTATAGAAAACAGTTATGCACAGAAAACACTTCATTTTTAACTTGAATTTGTATATCGATTGTAATTGTTAATGACATCAGGCAATGTGCAGTACAGTAACGTACGTGTATTATATGTCGATTTCTTGTAGTGAGCTGTTGATACTGACACATGATAAATGTGATTTCTACGACGTGTGTTGTAATTATAAATATCAGTATTGCATGAAAATATGTTCTCATCCTTAAGTAAGTCGGTTGTGAAAAAAACTACAGATCCGTAAATAAATAAGAAATGCAATGGTAATATTCCAAACTTAATGAAGAGAGGTTTGCAGGAGTCCCGTAGATGCATTTTCATATTATTCGATTTTTTTTCCTTCTGCAATCTAAATCTGGGTATTATAGGATGATATTTCCCAGAATATTATGAGAGCATTCACCATCTGTCAGGGAAATGAATCAGTTGCAAATCACGAAAAATGTGTAAGTACGGCTGTCAAATTTCGAAACAAATTTACAGACGTCGTCATGAACTAAAGCTTAATTCAGTTATATGGATTTTTTCCATTTGAGGTAATACTGAGATGATCGGAAAAAATTAATGATCTTATTTGTAGATTAGATTGAACATTTATAAATAATAACATCGATACAACAATGTCGCAACATAGCGCCAGTTTTAAAGCGCGTTACATATAGCAAGTTATGCGAGTCAGTTATTTACGTATCTAACAGTGTAAATGGATTGTAACTCCTCAAAATTTATTTCATTTTATTGATTTAAAACGTAGTTTTCATACGCCAACGTCTCTTCGATTGGCCCTTTAGTAAGCGTGCAGTTTTTAATTATGATTAAATAGTAGAGCTTCCTGGATGGTATCAGACGCCGACAAGTTCCTAATTTCATTGGTTGCTGACTACAGGGTCTTCCTTTCCCACCAGCAGGGCACCTATCATCCCAGCTGGAACATCTAAGCTCTTGACGGTCTCCATGAAAATGGTAATTAGATTTAATGCAAATGTGAAAGGAAGAGATAAATATGAAGAGGCAATATTCTGCGTCGCGTTTTGTAGCAGAATGACTGTTCCGAAGCATTTGCTCTTTTCTGATCTGGAATTTTCGAAAACTACCGATTAGAGCATTGTAAGCACATTCACTCCAAAGGAACTAATTGACCTAGCTGAAAAGCTGTGCCGAAAATCCGCCGCTCAGGACTCGAACCTAGGACCTCCGGTCAGAGGCGCTGCAGTGACATCAGTTGATGCACTGAGCTACCGCTTCCAGTTCAATTTTATTTCATTTAATACATCTGTAACATATATGCTCCTTCCCCATATAAACATTAACTAAGCCAAATCACACTCATCCGTGCGTGCACTATGCTTAACTCTAGATTACAAAGGCGTCGTCAGTCAGATGACGCAACTAGTGCAGAGAGCATTCCCACCCTCATTCCCGTTTCAGAAACTCTAGGTACCTTCATTGTGTGACCAGCCAGTAAAATATGTGTAACCTCGTACGGGTGCCTATTTCCAGTATACACCATTTTTACATGCGTCGTCCAGTAGACTACGCCTTTGTAGTTACGTGAGTGATCTTTTTGTCCATATATTGGCTAATACTGTGAATGATGAATACGAAAATAATTAATGAATACCTTATCTTGTAGCATTTAAGTTTTATTCTGAACATTTAGTAATCATAATGAGACGATTGCGATCACAACAATGGTCGCATGACGAAGTACTTCTGCGCCGGCTTCTCAAATGCCGCGTGGTGACATCACCAAGCAAGTGTATGCTCTGAGAGTCACGTTATTTACGTGTATCTACAAAACACTTTAAAATGAATTTTGTAACTCCATATCAAAAATCTTCAATTAATCATTTTTTATTGTTTCATTGTAAACATAAGTTTTTCATAAGCCCAACGTCGTCTGTCAGATTGCGCCCTTGTAATAATGCGTGGTACAGTTCGCCTTGGTAATCTAGTGTTAAACTAGTAGTGCTACAGAATGGCACAGACGTTCTCGTAGTAAAGTTTCCTAATTTCATTGGTATGGACTGACTATGAGATCTTGTCCCTTCCCCTTGCCAGCTGCCACCTATCATCCCCAAAGTACATGTTTTGAAATTTTCTCAAGTTTTTGGTTTACTCATTAGAAAACCGAAATATGACTTTAATCAAATTAAAGAAGAGTAAAATATTGTTCTAAATGGCAATTTTCATTGAAAAACTTACAGCCGTTTTTAAGAAAATGGAAAATAAATAAAATTTTGGAATCTATTAATTTTCGAAAAACTTAATTTGAAGTCATTTAAAGCACATTCACTCCCAAATGAAATAATATATAAAAATTGCTGAAAATGTGCATATTAACAGCGTGAGGGATATTTCCAAAAAGTTACATTTGTGCAATTTTTGAAAAATAAACCAAAAAAGTACACCAAAATTAACTATCCGTTGGAAAAGTTTGAATAAAATATTCGGAGCCGTTTTGAATAAGTTGGCATTTGATCGTTTCTGAAAATGCGTAATTTCGAGTTGATTTTCACAAAAAAATGTTGAGTTTTCGAGTATTTTTATAAGATTATTTAAAGCATATATACACATAAATAGAATTATGTGAACAAATTGCCGCTAATGTTAATATGAGAAACGTGAGAAACTGTTGTAGTTGTGGGAAAACGCCGAAAAATTCCAACTTTTGCAATTTTCAAAAATTCAGAGTTAGCCGTGAAAATAGGACGTATGCCACCTTTATAAGTGTAATTTTCTCTTCTGTTACAAGAAATTTAAAGAAAGAATTTGGGGCCGTTTTTGAGAAAATTTTTAAAATGTCCGGGGGTCTTCATGTAAAGTGCCCCCAAATTTTAATGTTTTCAAAATTTCAAAGCTTCAACTAGAGTCAGATGGAGAGGGGTTTCAATTTGGAAAAAATCCTACGCATGGTCTAGGCGCTAATAGTGTTCACGGAAGGACGGACGGACAGACAGACCGACAGACGGACGGACTTTTTGCTTTCAATTGTTTTTTCGGCATGAAAGACTCACAGGGATTCTGGCTACACCACATGTTAGAGGATTTTTTCTCTTAATTTAGCAATTGGTTTTATGCACTTTTTCCTTACCAGAGCCCGGCAATTAATTTTTTCTGCCGAAAATTTGCCGGTTATTTTCGCGCAGCATTACATAACTTTCTCTAAACTACTTATATTGATCCGTATACACGTACGTATACGAGAAAGTAAAACGGGTACAAAACTTTTCTCTTCACTTATTAATATATAGACTTTTTGAATCACAACTATTCGGATTTGTGCTTGTCTTCATATTTGCTAATTTTCAACTAAAATATTGTCGTTGAACAGGAAAAGTAACATATCTAAAAAAATCATTTTGCACGGGAAATTTTATTTCCTAAAATCGTTTATATCGCGGTTAAAAACAAAAATACTACACCCTACGTATATACAGACAGTCTTGTGATTTATGATGAAATTTTTACTACTTATGAAGATTACTAGTAAAAATATTTTTATTATTTAAATTTATATTAAATTTAATTTTTTTAATAAAATATATGTGACCGCATAAAAATAATGTTCACATAAAATCATTGTTTATACGAACACATCTCCGAGATATGTGGAACAATTCATAGAACTTTAGAAGAGAAAGCAGTGAAAGAAACTAGAATGAAATTTTTTAAAGTAACGGTAGCACCAATGTTAACATATGTAAGCAAATAATGGAGTCTAACTGCAAAATAGCAACAACGAATACAAACAGAAGAGTTGAAATTCCTAAGGAGAGTGAAAGGTTGCTCGATATTAGATCAAATAATAAATGAGGAGATTAGATTTGATCTAAATATATATTCCATGAATGACGATATTAAAGAGAAAATTAACAAAACAGCTGGATACAACATGTAAATAGAATGGACACACAAGTATAACAAAGTCACTATTATCTTATAAACCAGTAGGAATACGAGAAATATGACGTCCAAGTAAAAGACGGTTGGAGTGAAGACGAAACAGACTCCAATCTCCGATAGTGAAAAAGAAGAAGCAGAGGAAGAAGCTGACCTTTCCCATCGAGTAACTCCAATCCTGAACTTACCTTCAATCTAAAACCGCAGAGAGGTGAAACAGTGAGTGTCTTGAACAGCAGATGAAGCGACGCCAACCGTGGTTACTGACGAACTGGGTATAGCCGTGCATAACAGCAGCGATACGGCCTCCCCGCCACTCGCCAAAACGCCACGCACCGCACGCACCGCCTCCGCCGCCTCCACTGCCTCCCTCAAGCGGGTCCGTCGCACTCACACCTACTGCAACTCTATCACTCCACACAGCCCATTACAATCGCGTGAGGTCGTGCATTCAATGAATTCTACGCTTCAATTTTGCATCCGTCTCCGTCACCACGGAAACATCCGTCAAGGTCAGCTTACTGCAAAAAGTCGCGCGAGAGGTTTTCTTAAGAGGGGAGCCTCTGCTACGAGGTCAGGTTCCAATCTTCTCCACAATAAACAAAACAACAATTTCAACCTTTTTTTGTATGTAGTTTAGAGAAAGACTGTTTTGTTTCAGTAAATCGTGCCGCTATTTTGACAGAAAAACGTTTTACGGGTCCATGCTACCGAAATATGATTTTTTTAGACAGTTCCTCGTAAAAGTGAATACTTTTAACGCATGCAATGTGTGCTAACAGTTCAATATTTAACATCCGTGCTAAAAGTAAGACGCACAGTGGGCTGAAACGCACGCATTCAGTTCCAAGAGTAATTCTGTTAATTCGCGTTCCAAATGTTGTTGCGCGCTAAAGATCTTTAATTCATCTAAAATAACTAAATTTTGTAAAAAAACTGAAAATTACAGATGGCACCACCCTCATTTTCAATAACCATATTGATGCAATTTTGGCAGAGATTAGAAAAACACACAATCCTGATGGGAATAGAAAGATTTAGAAAATATAGTAAAGGAATGTGTAGAACGATTTTGTATAGGATTGTAAACGATTGTGTAGAACTAAATGTATAACAATTTTCCTAAGGATGAGCCAAAGTGACAGTTCGCGAAAACAAGTGAACATCACATGTATTTCAGAGAAGTATCCCTTCGCCGCGACAGTTATTCAGCCACGCCCCTTCGTAAAGTGCTAATGACTCCCGTGAAAACATCTCTATGCAGAAGACTAAGAGTTTCGTTGAGGTACTATGCTCGCACTTTTTCTTGATCCTCGAGGTCCCTAGTTCTCGTTCAGCCCGACATAACACGGCCCGGTAGAAAATATGAGCTCCACTCGGAAGGTCACGGCTCAGTTTGCAGTGCTGCCCACCTTCTTCCTTTCCAATGCGGACGTCCTAGTTTTGGGTCACTCTTTCTATCGACCTGAACCTACCACGTTCCTTCTTACTCAATTATTTCTATAACTATCAATTATTTCTTCAGAATTAAAAAAAAAACTACCGTTTTTTCTCATAGCTACGAATATCTAGTCCAAGACGAGTTATTACGCCAAGTTTTCTGTCAATAAAGTTGACGGCCCTGCACTGCCGTGACGTAGACAGAACCCGCCTCTCCCCGCACCCCCCGCTGTAGAGTATCAAGAAAAAGTGCGCGATTAGTATATGCACGTACGCGAGTCTGGGAAATATTTAAATTTAATTACGTATGTGGAAAATCTCTTAACATACTCTCACAATCAGTAAAAGAAAACTGCCGCGAATAAAATAGAAAAATGATTTATCTTCGGACGTTCAAATAACTATTCTGCGAGTTTCACAGCAACTGAGCAATTAGCCAATGCATTTTGATAGTGAAGAGAGTGTTTTATTTATAACACTCCGGCTATCCATACTTAATACTATGCTCTCATAACTCAAATGTGACTTAATAATTGTTTTACGTCAATAATGATCTACATGGCAGTTCATTTTTTAGTCTAGTATGTCTATTTCATCTCTTTTTTCTTGAATAAATAATAGCTACATTCTTGAAATTCACCCTAATTAAAACATCCAAACAGTGAAGACTATTTTTTCTTGTATTCTCAACTAAAGGCTCTACTAGATTTACTCCGGAGTTGTTTCCTTTACAACCATCCAAATGAATATCTATTTTTAAATACTTAATTTTCAACCGAACATATCTCAATGATGTTAAAGGAAGAGATGGTATGGTTATAAAAACTACACTGTAAAGGTACATAAAAAATTAAACTTCACAAGAATATTTATTTATTACGCTGACCAATGGGGTGGAATTGTTCATTCCACTACATTCAGGCACCAAATTGGGAACCATCTCAGTATTTATGTATTATGCGGGATGGCGTCTAATGGGCTCAAGGGCACAACGAGCACAGAACCTTCAGTTACGTTGCCAGCACTGGATGTCACTTTGACTCATCCTCAGGAAAATCACTTATTATCATTGAGTTATAGAGGTTGGTAATTTCCAATTTTCTATCAAAATAGTCAAATTCAAAATGGCGACTATATTTTTGAAATAATTTAATGTTGCCAAAAATAAGTGTACAATGATAATTTTTGGATAATTGGCTGCACATTTTATCTCAGATTGTAAAATTCAATATGGTGGTCTTATTTTTAGGAATTCCATTCAATTTTAAAAACCTGATGAAGATGGGGGTTTCCCAGAAGCTGCGATAAAGTACTCGTTACATATTGTTTAGAATTGTACAGTCCAATAGTAAATAATACATTAAATATCACTGTTAAAATTAGTGTTACTTTCCTTGTGGTGTTCAGTATAGTCTCTAATTGTATAGAAATAGTTATGCAGCAGAAACGATTTCACTTGGGATTTAAACTTTTCTATCGAATTTAATCGTTTAATGTCATCTGGCAAAGTGTTGTAGTTTTTTTTTTTTTTGGTCTTTATTTATTTATTTATTTATTTTGCAGGTTAAACTGCTATACGTAATTTAACAATCATTGAAGTGTTGTAAAATAATGTACATGTATTGTATGTGAATTTTTTGTAATGAGCTGTTGATACTGCCCCCTGATGAATATGATTTCTACGTCGAGTGTTATAGTAATAGACATCGGCATTTTCTGAAAATATATTCTCGCCCTTAAGCAAGTCATTTTTGACAAAAACCACTGATTCGTTAATCGACAGACAAGGTAATGGTAAAATTCCTAGATTAATGAAGAGAGGCTTACAAGAATCACGTGGGTGGGATTTGGTTATTATTCGTACAATTCGTTTTTTGTAATCTTAAAGTCTGGGAGCTATAAAATGCATTCCCCAGAATATTATGCCATATCTCAGGCGGGAATGAACATTGCCGAAGTATACACAACGAGCAGTATGAAGGCTGACTGAATTTCCAAGAATTCTGGACGCGTAGCATAATGAACTTAATTTTGTGTTCAATTCATTTAAATAGACGTTCCATTTAAGGTTTGACTGAATTGAGAGACCTAAAAATTTTGTTGTCTTAACATCTGTCAATGGTACGCCGTTCATTTTCAATGGAGCACAGAATTGTTTATTTAAAATGGAAAACTGCATTAAAACCGTTTTCTTTTCGTTTACTATTAATTTGTTGTTTCGGAACCTATTTGAAACATTTGACATTGTACTATTCACGGTTTCTTTATTGCAAAGGATGTATTTATTGCAAAGGACGTATCATCTGCCAAGAGAACCGTTCTTCCGTTTCGAATCGTCGAGGGCATATCGTTTACGTGAAGTAGGAACAGAATAAGGTCTAAAATCGATCCTTGAGGAACTCCACGTGCAATGGGCAAAGAGTCGGAAAGGTGCGTACGTAATGTTCCATCACTCCAATAAGGTATTTCCACTCTCCGAGATCGTTGTTTTAGGTACGAACATAACCAATCTAGAGCAATACCACTGATTCCATATTAAGGTAATTTTGAAAGTAAAATGTCATGATCAATGACGCCAAAAGCTTTTAAAGATCTAAAAATAATCCAATAGGTACCTCGTTTTGATCCAATGATGAGGCGACATCTTTAAGAAAAGAAAATATACCTATTTCCGTTGATTTTGATTTTCTAAATCGATGTTATTCTGATAGACGTAATCCCTCTAATAATTTACAATACAATACAATGCACGTAAAGGAGTTTTAATCTTTCACGAAAACTATTTGTTCTCGCGGTTCATCTATCGTGACCATGTAACGGATGATATTAAATGCAATATCGTCGCTTTGCAGTTGTCGAAGTAACCAAATTCACTTACAAATCAATCCTACATTTTAGAAGTGACAAACGACCAACGCATCTCCGCGATTGTCATTAGCAAACACTAGATTTTTACTTTACAGCTTTTAGGAAGGTACTTCGTAAGAAGAGACAGTTATGTAATCGTGCGTAAGAAAACGGTGCATTTTCGGTAGTAAAACTCTTATTGCCGGTCCCTGGAAACGAAAATCGTAGATAAATCATGTTACTAAGTATCGTAAATGATTTCCTCTAAAACGTGATGTAGCTAAAATCCATGTTTTTGGGGACATTTGATACGGAAAAATCGATTGACGGCCAAACGTCCGTTTGTCTCTGTAGTCAACGCTAGCGCCTAAACTGTTCAGCTGATTTTCTCCAAAACTGATATTCCCATTCGATCTCAACAAATTCGAGGTTTTGGGAGTTTCAAATGTTTCTTTTAGATTTTTGAAGTTACTTTACAAGAAGCCTCAAAATAATTTTCAAAATGTTATCAAAAATAGCCCAACATTTTTGGATTAAACTTTGTCCTCGGTTAGCGTAAAGGACGCTTGAGAGAATACTGCATAGTCGTTAAAATGAAATATTTTTGAAAACTGTGAAAGTGCAATTTTTTGGGTCGTCTTCCAACAACAATAATATCGAAGATTAATATTTTTCCGTAATTAAATATTTTCTTTAAAAGTAGATCTTGAAATAAAGTCATGTGCGACTTTTCGAACATATAAGATTTTGCACGAAAAATGGGTAGGTTAAATATTTTTTAATCCATTTTCTCAAAAAACAATTCAAGATCCTTGCGAATAGAGACAAGGAGGTGCATGCATTCGCACAAAGCTAATTTTGAATATTGAATTTTATGTTTCAACTCATGGTGGAGCGTGATAGCAAATGAATGTGATATTAACGTAAAATTAGGCACATATTACCGTATCGTTGTAATACGAAATATCACAGTGAGTAGTATTCAGTTGTGCTTGGACCTCGACGCAGTGCACGTAAGAGCTGCGCTCCGCTGCTCCGTGGCAAAAATTGTGCGTGGTGTTAGTGAAACCAGTATTTTGGTAGTTTGAAACTGTGATAATTACAAGTCGGAATACTGTATCCTCTTTGTTATTAATAAGTGAAAAAGGTTAATGTAATTTGGCGAGCTAGAGGTGAACCCACACCTCTGGACTCTGGCCTCGGACAAAGTGTTATACACCAGACATGGGGGAAGCTAACGAAGAAGAATATGTACCTAAAGCTGTTGAATATCAACTACAATCTATTCTTCAACAGCAGGAATTATAAATTAATCATCTACGTCAACAACTACAACAACTTCAGCACGCCCAAGGTAACCAAGAAAATAGTCAACAAAAGCACCAGCTACAGCAAGGACAACCTGTTCAACTTTATGGTATGCGATCTATCACAAATGACGGGGCACTAATCTCTAAGCTCTTATCGCAACGATAGAGTGACCTCTAACATAGCCTCAGGCGGAGTAGCAATATTCATATCAAAAAATCTTAAACATCAACAAATTCCGACACCATTTTCCGAAAACCTTGAAACAGTCGGAATTAAAACAAATATCAATAATAAATCAGTAAATATTATAACAGCTTACAAGCCCCGCAATAGAACTTTCCCAATAAATTCATATAAAAAAATATTCGTTACCAAAAATACAACCATCCTTTTAGGAGACCTCAATAGCAAAAATATTACCTGGGGTTGTAATACTACATCTTGGCACAGTAAAAAATTATTAGAATTTGTGAACAATAATAACATTGAGATAATGACACCAATTGAACCCACACGATATCCATCTAATACAAATGTCATACCTGATATCTCAGATATTATCCTGACTAAGAACATAAGTTTCCTCCTCTATCAAAATGTTCTAAACGAACTTTATTCAGATCACTGTCCAATAGTAGTATCATAGACAGCCCCAATAGAGAAACTCACCACTAACAACATTATACGAGGAATCACAAATTGGAACAAATATGCTAATTTAATGACCTACAATTATTCATAGCCGTATAATATTAAAAGTGTTACTGATATCGATAACGAAATTGAAAGATTCTCTAATGCCATCATCCACTCATTAAAACAATCCACCACGGATTTCCGCCAATCAAAAATCAACTCATTACCCATAAACATTATTAACCTAATTAAATCCAAAAATAATCTGAGGCTTTACTGGCAAAGAACTAGAACGACGGACATTAAAAGAAAAGTTAAGAAATTAACAAGGCACATTAAAACTCTTTTAGATCAATTAAGATACTTCAATTATAATACTTTTTATTGCCGGAATACACCCAAATTCCACACATCTATGGACTACGGTTAAACGTATCAACAAGGATAAAACAAAACTTCCCACATTATCATTAGGATCTAAAATAGCTTATTCAGACAAAGACAAGACAAAATTGTAGCTAAACACTTGGAAGATACGTTTAAACCATACCCAGTGATGAACATTACAATTAATGCTGAAATAACAGTACTTAAATAATGAAATCCCAACCGCACCGTCCCCAAATCAAATTTATATCACCCTCCGAGACAGCGTCAATAATCAAATGCCATAAATTTAAATTCAAATGCCCCAGGCATTGACGGAATAATCAATGCTTGCATTAAGATGTTAAATAAACAAACTGTTGCAGCATTAACGACTATCTTTAATGCTTCCCCACGTCTTTAACTATTTCCCCATAGCATGGAAAAAGGCAATTATAATTACATTTTGCAAGCCTAACAAAGATTCTAGATTAGCTGAAAACTATAGACCCATCAGTCTTTTATCTACACTATGAAAAATTTATGAAAAATTGATATTAACTCGATAGAACCTTTTTCGAACCTCTTCGAACCTCATCGAACGTCATACCATCCGTTCAGTTTGGTTTCAAAGCGAATCACGCCACTACCCATCAACTTCTTCGATTAACCGAAGCAATCGCTCTAGGATTTCACGATTAACAGTATTTCTAGACTTACGCCAGGTTTATGATAGGGTCTGCACTCAGGACTCGTATACAAAATGTTTCGGCTGGAATCCTGGAATACGTAATAAAAATCATTCAAAGTTTCATATCTAACAGAACATTTAACGTTAAAATCAACAACTCTACTTCAGAATTTTACTCAATAACTGCAGGAGTACCACAAGGATCAGTACTCTCTCCAACATTCAATATTTATACCCATGACATACCAATTCACGTTGATTCTAATATTGCATTATTGATGACACAGCCCTATTTTCTACAAATTCTGATATCTTAATAGCGAAAGATTACATTCAAAATCATCTAGATGAGTACATAAATTGGACATAAATTGGAGGGTTAAAATTAACCAAATAAAAGTGAGGCAAAAATGTTCACCCTTTGTAGAATACGAAATCCAACTGAGCTATCAATTTAGAAACGAAAATACCATGGGCTTTCTTACCAGTAAAATACCTTGGCATTTGATTTGATAAAAGTTTAACATGGAAACCGCACATTAATGCGGTAGCAAATAAAGCAAAGCAATAAATTTCAAAATCATTTCCAATATTAAACCAGCGCTCTACATTGAAAATCGAATGCCGACTGCTAATTTTAAAATCAATTATCCTTCCTACCATAACCTATGGATGCCCAATCTGAGGAAGTGCAGCTCCTAGCTATATTAATATAATTAAAGTAATCCAAAATATATTTCTAAGAAATACTCTAAATGCCCCCTGGTTCATTACAAATGAACAAATTCATCGAGAATTAAAAATTACAAAATTAGAAGAAACCATAGCTAAATTAGCTTACAATTTTTATAACAATGTGCATACCGCACCAAGTACCATCATTTTTAACATGGGGAAAAAAAGCGGGCCACTCACGCATAATGTCAATATTTCCCAAAGACAGATTCAAACCCCCGAAAATCACTATACCCTCAGCTACTTAACATAATCATTATTTCCTCTTCTTAATTAACAACATTAAATCAATAATTATGTCAGAGTTATTATAGAGCCTCACTTATGGACGGCTAATCCAAAATTGTCATATAATAATCTTATGTATTTTTTAAAACCCTTGAAAGACTATTGTCGAACAAGAAATAAGTTTTAATTTTTTTCAATTGTAACAGAGGACGGTAAAATCCCATTTTCTTTTAACTCGCAAGTTTCGAAAGTGGCAAAAAGTAAACATTTTAAAACTAGGTCTATTGTTAAAAAGCTCTTATTCATGTACAAATTTTGAAAAACGAATAGTTTTCGCATACTTTGATTGAAATTTGTGCAGTTTCTAAAAATTATTTTGAAAAACTGCATAAAATATTTTCAATTTCTTCCACGGATAGGAGAAATTGCTTATGAAAGAATAGCATGGGTCTTATTTTTGTTCTTTCTGAATTTTCGAAAATTGCAAATATGAAATATTGCAAAAATGTGGGCTTTTAGTACCACTAATTTAGAGGAGAGATTTAGGAAATTGAACAAAATAGTAGCTTGTATGACAGGCACAGGCTAAACTGCAACTTGCAGAGCGAAGTAAAGGATTTAACCCTTATTACTATCTCTAGCGGAGAAATAAACCTAATGTGGACGATATTACAGTTAATATGTGCATCACTTTTCACATTTATACGTATTTTTTTAGTTTTTTGAGTTTGCAACTTCCTACGTCCGTGTACACCGAGTGCAAGACTCAAGTTTGCTACTGAGCACGCATGGTATCATCGCCCTTGCGACATGTTCTCGTCCGCAGAAAAAGCTAAGTGAAATTTGTTAAAATATTTTTCTTTACATACTGTTAAATTCATTGACTAGCTACTATCCCTCCACAGGAATTAATGGGTATCCCCAAGTTTATTTCAGAAGTATAGTTCTCCATTGAACATTTGGATATTTGCCACCTTTGAAACCGATCGGGACACTTTTCTAAGCAGATAAGTAATTTCTTTGACATTCTCTTTAAATTCATGAAATCCCTGCCACAGGAATTAATGGGTCCATTCGCAAAGCACTATCTTGAAATACAGAAGTGCACTTGCGCCCTCGCTGGCTCGATGCCGCTGATAAAATGAATTATGCTTTGAAATTGAAAATTTTCCTACTGTATGGTGATTTTTAGAGAATTCAAGCTTCTATAAGACTAAGTTTGACACATACCCCTCTAGTGATCGACCCACAGGTCTTCTGTATATATTTGTGACTTCAAACGATTGCATTGAAAAAGTGCTAAAGCTGCGAGGCATAGTTGAAACCCTTCATTTTTAGTTTACTAAATGTGGAACACTTTCGTTAACTTGACATTTTAATCTAACACTTCATTCATTACAATATGTTGCGACCAGTTTTCGGGTTTTTGCAAGAATCTTTAAGTTTCGAGTGTAGTCCGGTTTTCTTATTGAAAATTGACATTCAAGGGTAGGATTATTAATGGCAAATTTATGTTCACAAACTTTCTAACGAACAAAAACCGCTTCAAGTTGTGGAAAGAGGTAAATTTTTTCCCCCACATCTGGAAACGCGATTTATAAAAAGACTTCATTTGAAGGTGACAAACCTACCTTTAGGAAGTTAGGTTATTTTGGGATCCTTTCCAGAGATTAGTAATATTTACACATTCATCACAACCTTCACAAGTTACAAAATTCATCACAACCTTCACAAGTTACAAAATTCATCACAACCTTCACAAGTTACAAAATTCATCACAACCTTCACAAGTTACAAAATTCATCACAACCTTCACAAGTTACAAAATTCATCACAACCTTCACAAGTTACAAATTCATCACAACCTTCACAAGTTACAAAATTCATCACAACCTTCACAAGTTACAAAATTCATCACAACCTTCACAGTTACATTTCTTCCATGAGGCGAGAATTGTACTAAGATTTAATTTTAATAAATTAATGTTGCTCATCACATTAATTTGAAACCTTTCTCTTAAATATAAAGATCAAACTGGTGCACCAGGTACATAACTAGTTTAGAGTAGTTGCAGATTTCTCAACGGTTACGTTTCTTAGTTACGTTATGTTCTTCCGTTTCGAACATAGACCATTTGTAAAATTATTAAAATGAAAAATATTTTCAACTATGTTCAATTCCTTAAACGTATTAAAATTAATGAAACGAGTTTGGTATCTTGAAATCTGCAATGAACTTTTATACATCTACTTAATATCAACTAATATCTATTTAATCTATTTTCTTAGCACATCCTCACAGCAAACGCTGCTGCAAACGCTGAAACAAAAATTGGAGGTCCATGATCTGCATTTTACAAGTGTCCTTGCATTTCACATAACTAAATAACGTAACATTTTAAAACTACAATACGTTACCATGCTTTGCGACTAACACACCCATATTAACATTACTTTTATTCAATTATAATTCTGGAACACTACAGACGTTTGTTTTTATATCCATCCCATTTTCTTTAATCAATATACGGGGGAGGGGAGACAACTATGGGCCACCCCGTAACTTCTAAATATCGACAAACAGTTTTCTCTCAGCAATGCAGAATCATTGAGCAAGTAATATGCCGTAGGGGTTTTGTTAGAAATATTTTTAGTTTTCGAGAAATTTGATCTGGTTTTTTAAATGTAACTATTTTTTATGAGCAGTGGATAGATCATAAAAAAGCACAATGCGATGTTTTATCATACGTTAAGAGTTTTGATAGAAATTTTAGTATGAAAGTACGCTTTCCGAGTTAGGATTTTAAATTAAACTGAAATTATTTCCTATAGCAGCCCTTGCAACTCGCCTTTGGAGAACGTGGCCTTCATTTCGCGGCGCCGCCGTTATTTATTTATTTATTTTTATTTATTTTACGTCAGAAAACAGTTAAAAACTGCGTATGACGTGCTATGGGAAAAGTGAATTGTGTGCACATTTTAGAAAAAAATTTAATTAATGTATAAAATAAAAAATTTTTGAAAGGGAGAAAAAAAAAACCCCATAATAAAAAAGCAATAAATTTTGAATTTTGAAAGGGAGAAAAAAACAACAAAAAAACTCCCATGTAATAAAATCTATTTTCAAGGATAAATAAGCAATAAATTTTGAATTTTGAAAGGGAGAAAAAAAACAAAAAAACTCCCATGTAATAAAATCTATTTTCAAAGATAAATAAGCAATAAATTTTGGCTCTTATTACTTCCTGCCTGACAACAAGGAAACGATAATTTGAATCATTGTATTTCCCACTGAATACTAGAAGACGTGCACAGAAAATGACAGTTACATTTATGTCCAGAAGCAAAACAAGGGGCCATCTCAGCATTTGCTCAATGGATCAGGGAAACGGGACAAAAAACCTGATCGAGATGGGGGTCATTGACCCGGAAGCTGTAGTACAATAGTTGTTACAGGTTGTTTATACTCATTTATACAGTCCAAATGGTAAATAATGCATTATGTATCATTGTTAAAATTAATGTTACTTTTCTTGTTATGCTCAGTATAGTCTCTAATTGTATAGAAACAGTTATGCAGCAGAAACGATTTCACTTGGGATTTAAACTTTTCTATTGAATTTAATCGTTTAATGTCATCTGGCAACGTGTTGTAAAATAATGTACATGTATTGTATGTGAATTTTTTGTAATGAGCTGTTGATACTGTCACCTGATGAATATGATTTCTACGTCGAGTGTTATAGTAATTAACCGACGCCGCGAAGACTACTTTCTCCATGCAAGGGAAAATTGTCAGTTTAATTTAAAATTGACTGTCAGAAAGTATTTTAACACTAAAATTTCTGAAGAATGCTAATATGATACATCATTTGATTAGTCTTTTCGTTATCTATCCATTGCTGGCGAGAAAAATATATCATTCCATTTAAAAAACAAAGATGATTAAATTTCTCTAAAAAATAAGATATTACGAAGCATGTCTATACAGAATATTACTTGCCCCATGATTCTGCATTGTTGAGCGAAATCTACATTTCAATATTGCAAACCGTTTAGAAGTTATGGGGTGGCCCACAGTTGGTATCCTGTAGAGATAATTAGTGATAACTCACTTTAAAAGTCTATGGTGGTTCCGACGCATTTAACAGTTTTAAAATCATTTTACTATTCAATTATTTGAAGTTACCAATTACATAAGCACACCTCAAATGACCTCCTTCCCCATTGTCTCCAAACCGGATAGGAACGAGTGTGCCCTTTCATAGTACCGTTAAATACTAGTGAAGTTATTTTTTCTGTGCAATTTCTAATTCTTTTTTCGGCTTTTCAAGACTTCAGGAGTCTCCTTAATTTGTATGCTGTGTTTTGGAATACTGACCTCATGATCGCGACTTCTCAGCGTTTCTTCAAGGCGAGGTTTAAAGGGATGTGGAACGCCAAACACACGAACTCTTCCATTGCTCAGTTCCTTTCTTCTCCACTTGAGGTCGCGCTAGGGAAGTTTCCGGTAAGGCGGCTCTCCGTCACACGAAGCAAGGCCGCATTGCAGCTCCGTGCGAGGGCGCTGTTGCCGCCGAGGAAAACGCCCTCCTGGGCTCTGCCGATGCACAGCGGAGTTTGCGCAGTCGTTCGCCTGTCACCTCTAGCTTGAACCTGGAACCGAAATGCTTTTTTACCACACGTTCTAGAAAATTCAGGAAATTCAATATATCTCTTAGTCTTACAGTAGTTTAACAATATACTATCCTCGCCTCGTTCTAAATTTTACCTTCATATTTCGAGAATTTCTTTTTTAGTTCTGAATTCAGATTTTCTCATTTTCAGTTTTACTAAAAAAATTTAAAGTTCGCCGAAACACTTCACAGGTTTATTTTGGTACTACTTTTACATGTACTACGTAATACATTACATTACCCACTATGACTACAGCATACCACTAACACCACAGTTCCAGTTATTAGAAAACTAATACGGTATTTTACATTAACTACTGCATTTTTCCCACATCCCATGCTACGAAACCATTTTCGACTGCATTTTCACGCATGCACATATTTCCTGACATGCAGTGTGGTGGAGATTTTTGGGAATTTTGATCTCGCTACGTCACCACTGAAGAAACACTTGGATTTTCTGAAAATAAACGAAAAAGTTAATATTACTGGAAAAAGTATTAACATTTAATATTCAATTAACGTTGAAAGAGCCTGGCGTTCCACAATCTATCTTCTTCCAAGGTGAAACGGATTCGAACTAAGCATACGTTTCTGAAAAAGAATGTATCAATGACATTAAAATGTGATATTTCTTTTTAGAATTTGTACAAGTCCATCAGCATTGTTCCCCCAACTCTACGAGAGATTAGGACATTTTGCACTGTTCATTATTTGCAGCCTGATGAAGGAACTCTCACTGTTATACATTGAATTAAATACGAGTGCAAGCATATGTTATATCTACCTAAGAGTATCAAAATAATCCTATTATTACGGTTATACTATACAATTATAAAAGCTAATAGACTGATTTAATAACCACACTGCACTGCACTGCACTGCACTGCACTGCACAAAACTTCACGGCACATTTCTTCTCTTCTTTATCCAACTTTATTAAAACACGGCACATCTCTTCGAAAAAAGCGAAGATAACGTTTTAAATAGGATGAGTGTATAATGAAAGTAAAATAATAGACATTGTAATAAGCGAGTAGATTAAAACAGACCTGAATTAACTTTTTAAGTGTAGAAGAAAGTGTTCAGATAGTTGGAGGCAAAATGTTTGCTTTTATAGTTTTTAAGTGAAACATTTTAACAAAAAAATGAGTTACGGGATCGTACTAACTGAATATCTGCGAAATTTTTCCGCACTCTTGAAATTTTCTTTGTAGAGGGTCCTGTTATTTTGCTACGTCCGATTTCTTCCCTTCTGTTACAATAAAGACCATATTTAAATTCTTGCAAGCAAATTTTTTTTTTGTTAGATTTTTCGTTCGATTTTATTGAAGATTCGAGTTATTAGTTGGTAATGTTATTTTCTTCTTAAAATTGTTATGATTATAATTCTTTGACTTTTACTCTACAAATTCACTTTATTTTCAGAAGCTGCGGCTTTTCTGGTCGATAATGCTAACATTGCAAACATTAAGCTAAAACTGTATAACAATCACTTCAGTAAAATATTTTGTAACTAAATTACTTTTATTAACTTGCTTTATGATTTCAGTTGTCAAATGTTCTTAACCTTCTCGGTCGTGAAGTATGGAATGTATCAATGGTGCGAAGGTTAATCTCGTTGGTTTACTTTATGTCTAGATTCTCCTGCAGAATTGAGGGTCCTTCCAATTTCGTGAATCATGGCAAATATCTTCCAGGCATTTCACTGCCTTACCCCTTTTATGAACTTTCTTAGACAAGTGAGGCGAGACCTGAACATTTGTAGATATTATCAGGGCCCATTATTTATCCCTGGAGGATTTATATTAATGGTTGAGAAAACTCTGAAAAGTTACAAGAACTAGATTCGTATAAGATTGTTTTTATTTAGAGTTGTTACACATCTGTCTGGAAAATCAGATTTTTCAAATATTACAAATTAATTGAGATCATAATTATTTGGGAAAAGTATAATAATCTCATTTTGAACAATCATTTAACTTAGATTAAATCAATTTATCAGATAAGATTAATTATTAACCTATATTCAAATTTTGCAGTACATTCGTAAATTCTACCGTACGCATCAACTTCTATACATTGCTAATTTTAAAATATTTTAACATTCATGTTAAATAATGCTTATAAATGTTTAATAATTATTAACCAAAGTTTATAAATAAATAATCTTTATAACATCCAAAGTTACTCTCCTGAATGACCGTACGTCGTTGATGCGAGTAATAATTTAGAAGGGGGGAATGCCACATCCAAACTTGAATCTTCGTAAAAATTTAAACATTAAATTATAATTTTGATAATTTTTTTCGAACCAATTTTAGGTACTACACTATTTTATTACTTTGATGACAGACCAAGTTTCCGGCGTCAATAGTACATTAAGACATACCGAGTATATAGCGCTGAAAGCCTACGTTTAGAGGTCTAAATCAGTTTTAATTTGTTACTTTATAACAAAGGGTATACAGAACATTAATATTTATGATCAGGAATATTGTTTAGTTGTAAATTATTTCTGCATAACCCAATATTGACACCAGGAATCTACATAATACTTTCAAATAACCTTCAATTGTATTTTTATTTTATTAAAATTATAAATATGAAATTTCTATTGAAGCCTCCAATCTACTTTTATTTTCTTGCATTTACCAGTTTATACAAAACTGTTCCTATCTTTTGGTTAAAAACAATGTCGACAAATACGCATTTTTTATTAAGTATAAACAAGCTTACTCTGATTTTCAATACTAAAAGATATCTGCAAGAGTCAATAGATTTGTAACGTTTGTTGATAAACTATTATGTACGTTTAAATTACATACGGGGATTCTACCTGCCTCGCACAAACATCTTCGAAAAAAGTAATAGCAACGATTCCGAGATTAATTTTACTTTTTTTTTTTTTTGTTTGCAGTGTGTAAAGTTTTAATTCTAAAGAGAATCTTAAATCATTTTAAAGAGGTAAGATTTGACTCGTTTTCTTGAAACTGAACTGTTAAAATTCATGAGCTTTCTGTGCTATCTACCCGTATCAGGTTTCGCGAAAAATTCTTATGTTTATAATTTTTCAACATTTTTCATCTTTTGAATTAATTTTACGCTCTTATCAAAACCCTATTTTTCGATTCCAGATTACTCTTCTATTACTTTCCTCGAAGTACAGAAATTAGTTAATTAAATGTTTTAGTATCCTCCCATTTATTCGCTCAGTTCTTCACCCTAGAGTTTTCACTCTTCCCACAAGCTCACCAACGAACGGTCTTCACCACACCCACCTCTCCCTTCAAATAAGCTTTAGATGCTTCGAAAAAATATGCATGCTAGTTCTAAAATCTGATCATTTAAATTTGAGCAATAGATTTCGAATACTTCAATCCCACATTCAAGAATTTTGTTTGTAAAATTTAAAAGGATATTCAGAATTGTTATTTTTACTTTTTCACCCTACATTGTATTACAAGGATAAGTATTTGAATCAACAATACGAACTCATTTTTCGGTTGAAAATAACGTGTTTTAAGCCAAGACTAAGCCACGACTAACGTCCGTAATAATAATACTGTTTCAAAGACTTAAGATGGGTCCGAGAAGATTCATGCAATGTTGTACCCCCAAGATCGAGATATAGGTTTTTATCACGCGAAAGTAACTCGAGAACCCTCAAAAACTGAACACGTCAAGAGGAATACGGACTGTTCCGGGATCATTAAATATTTTAATTTTTGGAGGCCATGGAGCCCTTGTGATATTTTCAACATTTTCTGAAAAATGGTCATTTGTTTTCATTGAACTACTCGCGAGCATAAAAGAGTGAATTTATAAATCAATTATTTCCGATATAGCTTAAAACGTCATTTTAAAATTTCCGTTTAACTTTTCTTGCAGCTCCAGACTTTTTCAATGCAATTTACCCTTCAATTTCTTAACATTAAATGACCCCATGAACTTAAATAAGGTGAGTAGTTGTTTAGTAACTAAAGTAGGAAGTTTCCTTTCACCAGACACCAAGTTTATGAAACTAAAAAAATCCTGACAGAACTGCAAAATGCAAGATTTTGAGGAAGGACTTTGATTTTGAATGATTAAACCCGCTTTCATAACGAAATTACATGAAAATTGTATTTTAAAATGAAGCATATTGAATTTTTTTAGCTCCTTAAGCTTCTGAAGAAAAAAAGAAAGCCATGTTCCGCGATTGCCGTTTCCAGAAATATTTCAATTTTTATTTTCTTTTTACTCTTCCACTTCCGTAACAACGTTCCTCGTTAAGCCAACAACTTTATGTAGAACGCGTTTTTGGGGTAATCCTCCGTTAAAGTACACTTTATATAAAGTAGTTCGTAAGACGTGTCAGGAGAAGTGCGCACCGATAGGTATTCCGCGTTAGATCCTGTCACACGCTCTTGAGTCACTACGCAGTGGCCAGAATTGGGTAGGAATTAGGACAGTGTTTGGGTATAGAACTTCTCACAGGGGTTGAACCCAGTGAAGAGGCAAACTAGTTTTGTTAGGGCAAATTTCACATGAGATTGTTCGGGAACCTATCCCGAATCTCCTGGGTGAAATGCAACCAACTCCGCTGAGCATCGAGTCGCCTTAGATGAAACTTAGTTGAAACTTCAGAAGTAAAGTTTCACATTGTAATAATCTTAAAACAAGCTTGTCAAAGATTTACAGAATATATTTAAAACCCAACATTCATTCCGAAGATTGGTTTATATATAGAGTTCAAGCAAATTGAAGACCTTTGTAGCACAACTATAGAAGGGGACGAAAAGATCATCAGAAAGTCAGCCAGATTCAAAATCTGGAACACCATGCAGAGTACAATATATCCCTTGATGAAACTACAAAATTTAAAAAATTACACCTGAAATCTCTAGGAACAACTTTCAACAATGTCAAGATTAACGTAATTTGATTCCTTGTTCAAAGCAAATCGAACAAATGACTGGTGCAACATTTCAATTTCTCGACACTCTATAATATCAGCAAGGGGCGAATCTTATGAACAATTCTGATAGAGAACTAACGCATTTGAGTTAATAAAATTGAAAGTACTTTTATTATATCATCCAAAAAAATGCTTCACCTGCAACGGAAAACTAAAAATTTTCAAATTTTAAACTGTTTGAAAAATTGTTCAACTTGAGAAAAAGGACCAAAACCGTAGCCGATTGACAGATTAAATATTTATCGTTTGTTTCATCTGAAAATTCTGAAATTCCAGAGATTCACAAGCAGTCCTCTGAACAATAAATTGCAAAACTAATGGAACTTTACTTTTTGATTCTCCATAAAGCAGCTAATCTTAATAGATTACCAGAAATTGTGATCAAAGATCATACAAAAGCTCTACATGATCTTATATGGAGTAATACATTAAGGCAAGGCAAAATAAAATAATTCACAAAATGGTGCAAAATATAAATGGAGCGTAAACGTGGACATTAAAGTGGCGAAGAGAATGCTATCAGTAGACGCAGACGGAACATTGCAGTTAAGACTGGACAAGATAAATGAAGTATGGGAATGAGCTGAATTCAATAACACTCAAAACTAGAAAAAGCTATTCATTGGTATGGTCCTTTCCACTGGATTAAGGAGAGATCCAAAGGTATTTTAAATTGAATAACGGACAGAAGATTTATAAGATAAGATTCGTTTTATTTTTAAGGCTTAAATGTGAGCTGTAATGGGCGAGAAAGTATTGGAGGAATGTCTATGAGAAGACCGAGATCAAAATAGGAGGTTGGCTGAAGATCGAAAAAAGCAAAGAAAAACCAATCAGAACTTTTGTTGCCATCATTCTGCGCTACCGAGTCTTGTTACTACTCAGGACCTGCAATCAATAAAGAAAAATACGCACACTTAATTTTTTCACTTCTCTACTATTTTTTAAAATGATTTATAACTTAATTTTCAGTATTTTCATAAGATTTCCATTTACATGTGAAAATTATATTTAAAAATATTTGCCTGTGAATAATTAATATATTTTCGAAGGCAGGCTTTGGTCATTTGACGTACGGGGATTAACACAATTTGCACACGTTCTCCAACTTCAGAATGCCTATCCTGCACTTGTAAACATAGTTGAACGATTAATGAAAGTACTAACAAAACTTTTGTTCCAAAATCTACTGCTTAGAAACTTATGGAAACTAGGACTAGCTGCTCCTGCGTAATAGAAAAATATTTCTATCTGAAATATCTATAGATTGTTTTTTTAGTATGCTAACCCCACTCACTTTCCGGCATTGCCACAACTATAAAAAAGGAGAGCTCACAAAACGGCACAATTTCATACGCCAGAACCAGATCGACCAATTTAGCATTTGTTCGATGGATCAAAGGAAACTTCACAAAAATTGATTGAGATGGGATTTGATAAAGGAAATTATGTAGACAATGGCTAATCAACGTTACCAGTCACCATACACTGCAGTCTTCACACATTTTATTTCTTCACATTTCATGTAGATCAAACCTGAGAACTTTCCAGTCCATTTCGAATCCGAATACAAACATTCTTAGGCCTACTTTTTACTCATGATGTAAGAGGATTACGCCTTTCTATCACATTAAGAAGTACCTGAAACAAAAAAATATGAGCACAGACCTCTCATTCACATAATCAATACATACTTCTACAGAGATAGAAACTAAGTCATGTATTGACGGAATATTCGCCAGCGCAGGAGTAAGGAAATAATTCGGGTATACATTTAATATCTTTATTGCATTTTCTCACATTTCTTAGTTGTATTAAATTAACGTTGAGAAATACAAAAATCTTGAAATTTAAATGAGCTGAAAGAAAGCAGAATTAGTACAGTTATAATGCAATATATTGACTTATTTTGTAGTCTTGTATAGAGTATTCATTAGGAGATTCGATAACAATTTTCCGCAATAAAGAGTCCTATTTACATTCCTTTAAATGTATGTATTTGTTTCACGTATACACGGACTTTACAATTTGTATTTTTGCCACGTTTTACGCGGACTTATGATCCTGTTAGGAAAAAAAGTCATTTTGTTTATATTTAATTGCCACGTATCACGCGGACTTATGATCCTGTAAGGAAGAAATATCAATTTGTTCATATTTCATTAATATGTTAAAAAATCTTCACTGCTGTTTCGAAAAACTCCCACCCTGTTTTAAGTGTGATGTCCGCCAACTACGAAGTTTCCCACTGAAGGACGACTGAACGTTGGGCAGACCTTCGGTTTTCCTTCAGATAGGAAGGCGTATTCCAATTCTTCGTTTATTTTGAATCATCTTTTTCATTGCAAGTAAATTTTTACTGGATCGTTGCAAAACATTTTTGAAGTCTGTTGGAATACAAAATTGAATTGGAACACTTCCCTAGCTCTTAACCTACCCACCCTGCCATGCAAGCCTTGTAGGCGTGTCCCTCCTAAACAAGACAGTTGGGCATCGTGGCCTTCCCTGCCGAACGACAACCTAGCCTATAGTCCAGAGGGAAGTCACCTGCCATTCAGAGCGATGCAAAACGCGAGGTGCAATTGCACCTCGCAGCTCAGTAAGTTTCCCACCCAGTCAAAGTTCCCTCTCAGTTTCTCTATGACGGAATGCGTGCCAAGTGCAAGTGGTAACCCAACAGTGGATCCCATAATATGGCTAAGCAAACCGCCCTAATATTACAGACTAACCGGGCTCTGCAGTCTCGTGCCTACACTTGCCCATCCTAATCTTTAACAAGGTAATCATTCTAAATTCCAAGCATAATTTGTATTTAAATCATGTGATTAATGAACATTGAAATTAAATTTAATAATTATTAAATTAATTTTCAATAATTAACACATTTAAATTTACTCTTACGTTTCAATTAAAGAAATTCGTTTCAATATATAAGACTGCAGTAACCCAGCAATATATTAAACTAAAGCGGACCAATACCCTCCTAAAATTATCTAAGCGGAGCCAATGACTGCACGAGGAAGAATTATCCCTCCCAGCCTACAAATGAGTGCATGTGGGCAATTTCTACTTCTTTATACTACGCAGTTCACTTTCCTTTCATCTTTATGTTTTCTGCGCTCATTTCTCTGCATCGGTTTCGTAGTAGGTTTGTGTGTGTGTGGCTAGACCTGTGTCATCCGTCGTGCAGCCGAGAGAAGGAACGCAAACGACCTGACCTCCCTTAGGGCTGCCACGGACGCTGCGAAGGGCACAGGGCATAGGACGGGCACGAAAAGGGACCGGCTCCACCCAGAACACTCACCGAATCCAGCCTCCACCGGCGTCAGGCCCGAGCGTTGCTCCTCTTCTGCCAGGGGTGCCTGCGCTACCCTGCCCTGTGGGTTGGAACCTACTCTACCCTATGCTATGCTATGCTATGTGTGAACTGCTCACCGTATTTCCTTCAAAATTCTTGTAAACTATTACAATCTTTAATAAGCATTGTTCATAATTAAATAACAATTTCTAGATTTTCCAATACTCTGATATTAGAAAATGAGCTACATTGTCAGTTCGCATTTTAATATTTTTAAAAGTGCGCTGTTATGGTTTAAGTTTCCTATCGATAATTCTCAGTGAGTTTTATTTCTTACTTTCAAACTATACTGCCAACCGTTTTCAAATTTAAATATTCTGTAACTGAAATAATGCTATTTTTTAAAAAGCTTGATAATTACGCAGTTTTAATCTAAAATATTGGTCGTTGTGATAAGGAAACCCTTTCGTTGCAGTTTCATTAAATATTTACAAATGAGAATGAAAAGTTAAAACTTTGCGTACGACTATTTTATATCATAACGAGTACAAGTACGGTTTGCAGATTACGTTTTTCTGACCACCTGGCGGGAACAAAAGGAATTTAGGAACGACGTGAAGAAACGGCGTCGTGAAGACCGCAAGGCCGCAGCGATTTGAAGTCCAGCAACGTAGCACGAAGTACGCCACCACAACTACACTTACGAAGTTTCACAAGCACTTTTCTCACAAGCACAGACCACTTTTTCAAATCGCATCTAGCTCAATTATGAGCGTTAACACTCGCGCACTAAGAAATATTTTCGTATTTCTTTGGAGCTCACATTTCACTTCACAAAACTAAACCTGCACAACGTGCATTTGAGAAAACTCACTTCTCTCTAACACTTTATTCGTAAAATATCACAGATCTGCTTCAATGCTACTCAACCTTTCACACTTCATCCTTCAGCGAATTTATTAAATAGATCAATTTGCTAATTAAATCTCCTTCGCGCACACACACTTTACACAAATACTTGAATCACTCTGGATATCCTTTTTAGACCTAATTACATGCCACACGCACTCGATCCTGAAATATTTTACATAAAAAGAATTTAACCACAGAGACCAAGGCACTTCGAGAACAATCACCAATGGCCTCTTCACAAACCGCGCGTTGTGTCCGGATCACAAGTTACCTCGAAATGAACGAGCGCTGGACGGGTGCGGAGCGACCTGGGCAGAGCCCGGAGGCCGAACACAGCGATTGGCCACCGCTTTTCCAAAGAGCGAACACGAGGGCGGTTGCGAGGATAACCGCAAGAAGAACGCTCAATTTACAAATGGGTGGTTAGACGCAAAGATTATATTGAATAGTACTAAAAGATTAATCAGCCAATGTATTTCTAATCATAACATACTTCTGATCGATTCGTTTGAAAAATTATGTGTGAGATGTAGGTCTCCTACTGCCAGTAGAATGCAAAGAACTTAACTATTAGGACTAACCGTAACGAAATGGTAACATATTTTTGCAAAAGAATAATAATGATGTTAAAATGGAATCGGCTTTCTGGTACTACTTAGTTCCCCTTTGTTTTGCGTCGAAACTACCTTGTCGATTTTGTATCATCCCCTTCTCGCCTGCCATCTACTGGCGTCTAAGAGACCTGCTAGGGCTTCCCGGGGTAACTACCACTCTATTGAAGAAACACCAGAAAAGAATTTTCTATAACTCGTTGAACATCGCGCCATAGTTTTTAGACTGATTTCGGTTCAGTAGCATTGCACATATGCCCGATGTAGCTCGTGGTGCACTTGGTGCTTACACCATTGTTTGGCGTGTAGGATGCCAGTTCCTCAATTATACACGCAGATCCCTTACAGTTACTTGGCAGGGTGCTGCATAACTGTTTCTAAACAATTAGCGACTATACTTCTCATCAAAAAGAAAAATGTTCATTTTAACACACACACACACGCACGCACACGCACACGCACACGCACGCACACGCACACGCACGCACACGCACACGCACGCACACGCACACACGCACGCACGCACACACACACACACACACACACATATATATATATATATATATATATATATATATATATACACACACATATATATATATATATATATATGTATATATACATAGATATATATAATGGATTAGTTTACATTCGTGTTGTATATTTTTTTAAAACGACTTAATATGCCTGTAACAAGTAATGTACTTCAGCTTCCGGGTCAATGACGCCCATCTCGATCAGGTTTTTGTCCAGTTTCCCTGATCCATTCAGCAAATGCTGAGATGGTCCCATGTTTTGCTTCTGGACATAGATATAGCTTCATTATACGCACGTTTTGTTGAGTTCTCCTTTTGCTTGTAGTGGTAGCGCTGAGGATAAGTTACTATATTGTTAGCTATGCAGAAAAATCGAATCTGAAATTAGTTTACCGTTGCAAACAGGTTTTCGATAACTCGGGAACGAAAATGTCTAGTTTTTAAAATGTTGCTAATTTCGCACTTTTTAAAATAATAATAATATTATTATTATTAATCTTATGTTAATTCTCATTCATCTTTCAACTATTTATAGTTAAAATGTTGGGATGGGATTTTGGTACTCAAGAAAATGTGCGCAGGTAATCTTCTCCCCCATACGTCATATACAGTTTTTACTTTCTTGTTTGCTTGTTTTGACCAAATAAATCAAATCAAATAAGGGAAACGGTTTATGGAAAGGTTCGGGCATGGAGATGATACACATGGGAATACGAACACCCCGCACCACAAAGACATCCATCCCTTACGTTCCATTGCCAAAGCCTTACTGTCGGTTTCACCAAATACCTTTTAAGTATGATTTAGTGAAGTCATCCTTAATTTTAAGACTCGTTTTAAGTCATGCTTTGTTTTTCGTCGTTTTACCACCCTATTTGAAGCAATGCTTAGTGAAATATAACTTAAATGCATGCGAGGGTTGGTTGGTAATGTTGGTTAACCTGACAGTAAACACAACCAACCTTCTTTGTTTTGGTTATGCTTTATACCTTGTTTCAAAGAGGATATTATTATTGATTTTTGTAATGAGAAGAAAAGAGAGAGGAATGCGAAATTTTCATCTTCAGAGAGAGAATTGCTCATCCAGAAACTACATTTATATTACAGAAAATAAAATTACAAATGGAGGAACAAACCAACAAAACAAATGATGCTTGGGTGAACATTGAAAGAGATTTTAAAGCAACGAGATAGAAAATGAAACATAACAATGAATAAATAAAGTTGGGGAGATGGTTAGGTTCAGGTTAAAAAGAAATAAAAGTTACTAAATATTAAACTTCGAAGTTAACAGTAGCTACGGGAAAAACCAAAATTAAAATTGTAACTTCCAAGGCAATTGTGCACCAACAAATTGGAGTGCTCTTTCATTAATAATACGAAGTAACGAGGTAAACATGGAAATTACAATCGGTCTTCAATTAACTCTAAAATTTGTAGTGTTATCATCTTTGACACTAGGCGAAAATTGGATACCCAAATCCCTTTGATCGAGCTCTTCAAAATATCGTTCTCTACGAGCCTCGACCTGGGAGAAGCTCTCATCTTCACAAATGTCGCAATAATTGCTATCAAAATCAACATTCCACAATCTGCTCCTCATTTTAACTGTTTGTGCGACGTGAAGCACAACTTAAAACGGGTAAGTGCAGCTGAGAGGTGTGCTTAAATTTAAGTCGAACTTATCGTTAAGTTTGCCTTAGAGGATATGGCGAAACGGAAATACCTTAAAATCGTCTATCCTACGTCTACCTTAAAATTCTTAAGACGAACTTAAAACTTGAAGTCTGGTGGTGAAACCGGCCGTTAGTATCAGCCTACTTAAAGACACCTGCCCCAAGCCTCTATGAGACAAGCTCGTATTACTTGTAATGGTAATGTACTTTTTTTAAATTAATAAATCAATTAAAATAATATTGTAAATATAACAAACAATTTCATGCATACACAATGTCGTTTCTTTATCTTTAATTTTAATCTCACATTTTAATGAACGGTTTTGCAAAAATTACATAACAACGACAATATCATATTTTTTCAAATAGAATATTTACAGATGGCATTATTAATACAATGATTTAGTTTCATTTATAGTAATATTTATATTGAAAAAATTGTATTTATCAAGACACTTTTTTCTCATTTTATTTTCTAGCTACCGCTACCGCGGTAGGGAGAAAGTTATGCAATGCTGCGCAAAAAAAAAACAACAGCAAAACTTATTACTGTCCTCTGGCAACTAAAAAGTGGATAATCCAGATGCTAAATTTAAAAAAATCCTCTAACTCGTGGTATAGCCAGAATCCATGTTTTGTGAGTCCTTGATTCCGATAAATCGAATGACGGCAAAACGTTTCCGTCCGTCCATCTGTGTGTGAACAACCCTAGAGGCTAAATCGTTCAGCAGATTTTCTCCAAATATTATATTCCCCACTCAATCTGCTGATGTCGGGGCCCCTTAAATTTTAAATCGATGTTTTAATTTTGTGGGGTATTTTACATGAAACCCCAGAGACATTTTCAAAATTTTCCAAAACATTGTTGCATCTATTTTCTTTAAAATTTGTTGTTATATAGTGTAAAGGACGTTTAAGAGGATAGTGCAGGTCTCAAAGTTGGTTGATTTAATTTGATTTTTTCGTGTTTCCGGGCACGTCAACTGCTTTGGTCACTAGTCCCGTTAGTGTAGTGCATGTTTTTTTCTCGGGAGATGCGCGGTGATCTTTCCCCGCTGGACGACGAGATCCGGCGCCGACCTACCGTCGGCTAGTGGGGTTTCCTCCTAACCAGGACTCTCCCATCAGCGGGACACCGCCCCAGTCGGGACAAGTTCTAAGCTCCCGACCAGCCTCCCGAAATATGTAGTGCATGTTAGTGTAAGTGGTGTGTGTGTGGTGGTGTGTATGGGTGAAAGGAACCGGTCCGTGGCCTTTGGTAGGGTACTGCTCCGGCATTGCCTGGTGTTGATCGGAGAAACCACGGAAAACTACCGAGCGCTAGAATTCTCCTCCAGACAGCAACTGAATTCCAGCTGAAAAGCTAGAAAATCCTGCCACCATCAGGACTCGAACCTAGGACCTCCCGGTCAGAGGCGCTGCAGTGACATCAGTTGATGCACTGAGCTACCGCTCCCGGTCAAGTTGGTTGAAAACTCTTACTTTTCACAAATAGCAAAAATTCAAAAATTTTCGGCGTCTTCCTACAAATAAAGTATTAAAGATTGAGATTTTGTCCTTAATAAAATCTGTTCCTTAAAGATAGATTTTGAAATAAGGTCATGTACAATTCTCCGACAATTTGAGTATTTTTCGTGTAATTTTGCCTTAAATATAGGCAATTTTTAATTTTCCTTAAACAATTTTTTTCTCAACGGCATAATCGTTTTTTATTAAATTGTGTTGTTGGATGGTCTGTCTAACAATTAAGAAAATGGTGCAGATCTAATGTAATAATGTATAATCCTAATTTTTTGGAAATTGAAAAAAAAATTCAAAATTATTTCGGCGTCCTCGTACAGCTACAATTATGAAGATACAACTTCTTTTTTTGATGGACACATCACAGAAACTGTGCTGTGTTCATCAAAAACAGATCATCAAGACGGTCATGTTGATTTTTTTTAAATATGAGTATTTTTGTGTAATTTGGCGACAAACAGACGCCCGCCCAATTTACTACGCTTCGTGAACGTACAATGAATAGTGCTGATAGGCAGTCGGAGACTACTTAAGTTAGAATGTGTGTATTATTTCATATTTCTTTGTTCGTTTCTTCCTCTGGCTTTTGTTATAAGTTTTAAAATTAATCTTTTAAAAATTATTTAAAACCTATTTTAAATTGCGTTCTTTGACATAAATGTGTAAACATAAAGATGATTCCGTTTTGCTTAATAAGATGTGGGAATGAAAAGTAAAGGATGTAAAATTCGAGTAATTTTGATGAATATAAAAATATTATATTTAATTATTCTATTTTCTATTTTTTTCTGACCAAGCTTCACAGGTAGCTATGGAGAAGTAATCCGGAAGGCGGTGAGAGTCAAGTTATTAATTGATGACACACATATAGCACAGCTTGCAATTCCGTCACGTTTAGAATCGTATGTGTAGACATGGTAGTAGTTGTTGTATTCTTGGAGTAGTGTAGATATTCTTTGTTGTAGCGTACCAATAGGTTCAGTGATGTTTTTTACGAGGTCGTTGTTAGTTGTGGTATTAAAGTATTGCCAGAGTGGGATGGGATGATGGCTTCTTGGAATACAAAGTGGTTTGGCGATATTGAATTTTTCTAGATATTTAGGGAGTCTCTCCTCTCTCTCTCTCTCTCTCTCTCTCTCTCTCTCTCTCTCACACACACACACACGCCCTCGCTCTCTCTCTCTCGCTCTCTCTCTCTCTCTCGCTCTCTCGCTCTCGCTCTCTCTCTCTCGCCCTCGCTCTCTCGCCCTCGCTCTCGCCTCGCTCTCTCGCCCTCGCTCTCTCGCCCTCGCTCTCTCGCCCTCGCTCTCTCGCCCTCGCTCTCTCGCCCTCGCTCTCTCGCCCTCGCTCTCTCGCCCCTCTCTCGCTCTCTCGCTCGCTCCCTCTCTCGCTCTCTCGCTCGCTCCCTCTCTCTCTCTCTCTCTCTCTCTGAGCGGTAATGGGACCTGTGAGCTGGGTTCTTATATGCTGTGTTTAAGTTGTTAAAGATAATTGAATTAGTGGGGTTGGGGGAATGCTAAATGTGGAGTATGCATAGGTTTTGCACTGAACGTTTCTTAATTTCATTGGTAGTTGTCTTGCTTCTACATGTAGACTGTTACATGGACTGGTTCTGAAGGTTCCAAGACTTAGACGGCATGCATTGTTGATCACAGGATTTCGGGTATTCAGAACCTTTTTTGAAGCTGAGTTGTAGACTATTGCCCCGTAATCTAGTTTAGATTGAATTAGAGACTTATATAGGTTGCTCAAGCATTCGAATTGTGCTCCCCATTTAATGGAAGATAACTTTTTGATAATATTACGTCGTATTTTACATTCAACTATCAGAGCCGATGTATGCTGTTTCTATGAATGTTTGGAATCGAATAGTATACCCAGAATTTTGCACACATAAGTTCTTTTAAATTGATCACCAAGTTTAAGAAGAACTTAATTATCCTCATTTCGTCTTCTTGTGAACACTGCAAATCCTGATTTAGTTTTCGAGATTGTAATTCGTGTATTGGTTGACCAGTTGGTAATTCTATCGATTCTTGCATAATACTTTTAGTAACCTGTAGGTTTTTACCACTATATATCAAGGTAATATCATCTGCAAAAAGAAATATTTTCAATGGGTCTTGTATTACACTTGCTTGCTTCTTTAATAACTAGGAGAAACAATAGAACACTAAGGACAGATCCTTGTGGTAAACCATTTGTTGATTTAAAGGATCTAAAGGCGCTTTGGTATGGTGTGGTATGGTGCGATTTTCCAATATCCATTTCAGGCGATGACAAACCATCTTCTCTAATATCATGCAATGTTATTTGTTAGGTAAATCGGGCAGTAATTCGTAGGTAGTGTTCGATCTTCATTAGGTTTAGGTATGGGAATAACAATAGCTTCTCTCCATTGGTCAGAAAAATTTGTTGAGTCCAAATGTAATAATAAACGTTTAGTAAATACTGGAGTCCAACTTCAGGAAGGTTCTTTAAAAAACTGTTTGGGACCTAATCAGGACCCGGTGCAGAATTTTTGCTCAGATCTAATAAAAAGTTCTTCCATAAGGAATGGCTTGTTGTAGTATTCGTCATTCTACTTAGTTAATAGCATAATGTTTTATAATCTAAATTTCTCTTTGAAGGGCTTGTAGATAGGAATGTTGGGGCAAACGTTTTGCTATCTGAATTTTGAACAAAAGTGTTTGCTAAAAGGTTACATACGTCTTGAGATCCAACATGTTATAAGCCAGTACTGTCAATAAGGTACCTAGGAAAACTGAATATTTCTTCCACTAATAACTTTTATTTTATGCCATATCTCTGATATAGGAGATTGATGTGTGATGGAAGAGGTGAAGTTATGCCATGAATTTATCATTGTGGATTTGAGAGTAAGTCTTGCGAAGGCTCTTGCTTTGCTGTAAGTAATACCATTTACCACGGTTTTGTTTTCCTTAAATTTCCTACATGCTCTTTTTTATTTTTAATGGCTATAGTACATTGCTCACTCCACCATGGGACTTAGCGTTTTTTAATTATTCCCAAAGCTTGCGGAACTGAAGTTCTTGCTGCTTCTAGAATACGTGAAGTGAAGTCTTGTACCAATCTATTTACCTCTTGAGAGTTCAGGTTGATTGGTTGATTTAGAGTTGCAATATTGGACTTAATGAACTGTTGGAATTGCTGCCATTTAGCTTGTTCCAGGATCCATTTAGGCTCACATTCTCAGATTGGAGAATAGATCTAAGTCTGCAAGAATCATGCTAATGGGACAGTGGTCACTGTCATAAAGGTAATTGTTGGCAGACCATATAATTCTGGCTGCAATATCATTTCGCAGGCCAACACAAGGTCAACGTCTGCTTCAGGTGCATGAGCTAATGTTAAAATCTGGCGGCTCACCACCATGTTAACCCCGTAAGATCATTTGTTACCTGTGGATCAACGTGCGAGAGTGAGCGTACGTCGAATTCTGCAGAGGGATTCAATGGATAGCGCCCATTAAGACTGTGTAAGTTAGCCTGAATGTTACAAACCGTTCGAAACTGTGAAATTATTAAGTTGTCTAAACTTTGGTTTGTATTGTAAGAAGTATTTTCGCAATCAAGAAGAAAGTTATGACAAGACATTTGTTATTCAATCTCAATGCCCCTCCCGATTTCCCATTATCTTTAGCGTCTTTATTGGGTGACTGGGCAGAATATCCAGTCTCTAACAGATAATGTGAATTATTCAACCTGAGAGACTCCGAAGGGGCGGTATACATTTCCGTATACGTCCGATGGACGATCTTTTATTCGAGTCTTGAAGTAGTCTGGTATTTACTCGGAGTTAGTTAGATCGTGACGTGAAACAAATTCCGGTGAATATATATATATATATATATATATATATATATATATATATATATATATATATATAATCACTTTTAATAAGGGTAGCTACACCACCAGAAGCAATTTGAGCATTGTTCCTATTGAAACAAGATGTAACTAACTAGGTAATTTACCGGACTGGTTGCCTTTAAAGTTTGTTTCTTGTAAACATAGTATCTGAGGGAAATTATCATTAACTAATAGTTTCAGGGATGGTAAACGGGTATAAAAATCATTACAATTCCCTTGTATGATATTCATTTCTAGTTATTATTCAGATGCATCTGTAGCCGCTTCAACCATTTGTTCTTGTGCACTCTTCAACTTGTTCATAATGCTTGTAAATCTATACTTTATTAACCTTTCTGTAAGTAATGGATACAATTCAGCCTATATTTGGATAATAGATGGAATATCAAGTGAAACTTCACTGGCTATTAGTCTTGGTTTTTCGTGATCCTGAAGCTTTGTCAATGAGATTTTCCAATTGGATATGAGTAAGTTATCATTGAGTTAGCTTCATACTTTCCCTTTAAATTCATCAAAAAGCTCATCTACAGATTTGGGGTCTCTTAACATGAGAGCAATAATGATTTGGTGCTTGTATTGTTTTCTTTTTTTTACAATTATCCAAGTTGATGTTATATATCGTTTTAATTTCAGAACCAATCTGGGAAGAAGACTCTGATGAGAGAGTTCTCTTAGGAATAGAAGGGAAATTACTCTCAGTTATTGCAATATTTTCATATTGGCATTGTGGTTCAGGAAACTTTAGGGAATGATTGGTTAATTCACTTTCATATTGTTCATTTGTTAAATCATATTATCTTGTTGAGTGTTGAATAGATTTTCTATTACACGTATTTGCTAAGTGACCTGACAGTTTGCATGAGAAGCATGTCGTATCATCTGTAGATAAGAAAATTCTATATTGAGTACCATCATACAATATTGTGGTTGATTCTGGAAGCTTGCTGACGTCTTCAGGGCCTATTAATACCTCTCTCCTAAAACTCATAATATGTGTAAATCCTTGTTCAGGGATACCGGATCAAATAAATGAGATATTGGATTTGACTTGAATATGTTTTGAAAATTCCTGATGGACGACTTCATGTGGTATCATAGAGCAAACATTGGAAATTATTGCCCTCTTGAATTTATTAATGAAGGGTTTGACATTCAATTCATGATTCTTGATACCTAAAGGTTTGGAAGGTTGATTTCTTTTAAGAAATACACATATACTATTATTTGATATCCATGACAAGAAAATTGGTTATTGTAGCTAGTTTACTAATATATTTTTTAAGGAAATACCCTCAAGAGCTTCTATGATTACTCCTTGTTCTTTTGTGGGACACATTACTAACTGTAGCGTTTGCATAGGTATTCTTAACTTGGATATCGGAAACTTGATTAATTAGAAGTTTGGTTATGTGGTTGTTTCCAGTGGGATTCATGACGATTATATGTCAGCCTCGCCGAGCTGACTTTGATAATAATATATATTATACTGGATTGGTACTTGTTAATAAATGTCTTGACAAAATACTCAAACACTACTAACCAAACTGCACACGCGCAACACGACAAAAGGAGGCACTATCTGAGGAGCTACCTCTTCGGTGTCTGGTTGCTAACGTCCGTGCAAGTTACAATTCTTTGCTATTTACTAGAAAGAAAAAAGAAACAAATTAGCCATTTTTCAGAAAATAATTGTTTAAAAGTGTTTCAAAGCCAAACAATTTCTATCTTCAATATTGTAGTTGGAGTAAGACGCCGAAAAATTGAACTTTTGCAATAATCGAAAATTAAGAGACTTCAACAATGAAACGTGAATCGTTTTTAAGGGTTCTTCACGCTATCCTAGGAGGCAGTTAAATAAAACATTTGGTTTTTTGTAAAGTACTATGTTATTAAAAATGTTTGTTACATTTCCTACGTGTCTTAGAAAATAATTATAAAAACCTTTGGAGGATTATTTCATAATCTAGAGAACAAATGACCTATTATTGGTGGAATTACAATATTAAAGTCTGGCAACATGGCTTACTGCGCAGAAGGTTGGAGTTCTGGTCACAGAGCGTGGCGTGGCGTTCGTGAGGAATACCAATTTTCTGTCTTATTTTATGAATTTCGCGTGTTGTTGAAAGTGCTCAAGTTCAGTCTATTCTTGACTCATTGAATGCATTATTTATGGTGTTTGGAGATTTATTTATTTATTTAGTCAAAAACTGTATGTGACGTATGGGGGAGAAAATCATCTGAACCGGAACATTTTCATTTGATGATAGATTTATTGGTTCAAAATATACATTTAATGATTCCTTGTGTCCTTCATTTGATGAGTGGACGTTCTGAAAGGAAGTCCCTTTGCCTCTCACGGTGTGTGCAATGATCTTCTCAGCAGTTGACAGTCTGCGTGTGTCGATGTGAATTCAAGCGTGTGAAAGATCTTTCATTATTGCAATATATACTGGGGTAGTGAAATTTTTTAAATAATATAATTTTATTTCGATATCATTACCACTAGAAGCGACAATAATAACCAAGATAATGAAATGAACGTAAAGCGTCCATGTCATGATCTGTCCTTGTTGCAAAGTGCTAATGTACGATCAACGTATTTTTGAAACCAAGTTATTTTTGTTTTGTATGAATTATATTATCGTCATTTGTCTCAATTCATAACTAATACAAAACCTTGAGTTCCCATTGTAAATCAAAGTCAGAACCATGTGCCCAGGAAGTAAACTTACCTGATACGGACACTACGCAAAAAAATATGAAAGTAATATTTCAATATAGTATTTTATTAAACTTAGTTTTAATTAATTTATATCAATTGCTTACGCAAGTAATGTTTCAATATAATATTTTATTAAACTTGGTTTAAATTAATTTATGTGAATTGCTTACGTTTTATTATATGTTAGTGTTTTGAATTTTGGAAATTACATTCCCGTTATTCGATGCAGCTTCAACCCCCAGCCTGTTGGGGGACCAGCCGCCACTGATTCCCTGTAGCCCACTTGGCAAGGCGCCGCTTGGCAGTGCTTCCCGGAGAATAAGGTCCGACCGAGTAGATAGGTCAGTACGTCGTCACGACGTCAAATCACACGATAACCCCGTCTACGACGGTGATATCCTATCATGCCAGATGGTCTTCCAGGCACATGGGGAAGGAAGTGGGGGCATAGCTGGGAAGGAGGGGCAAGTGCCCTTCCACAAACCTTCGAACTCTATTCGCCGATCAACGCCGATCTTCGCCGATGGTTTTCCGATCAACACCAGGCGTATGCCGGGGTAGTACCATAACAAACGGGCCACGGACCGCGCGCGATCTTTCCTCTTCCTTGTCCTAGCCTTACCACTTACGTATTTACTTACTACACACACACACACACACACACACACTAATATGCACCACACTACCACACACGACGGGAGACCGGTCAGAGGCTTCGAGCTTGTCTGGCTAGAACGATACCCCGCTGGTGGGAGATACTTGGTTTGAGAAAACCCCGCTAGCTGACAGCAAGTTTGGTGCCAGGTCTCATCATCCAGCGGGCGAAGATCGCCGCTACCTCCTGCGATAAAATAATGCACTACACTTGCAAGGCTGATGGCATTAACAGTTGGCGTAGTACCCGGAATAACTAATCAATGAAACAATCAATCTTTCTCTGCAATGCGCCTCTTGCTGAGTATAACGGTCATAACCTTGTGTAGAGTATAAACACAACAAAGATCAACACATGACACGAGAACGAGTCAAATTAATACGCTTCTGAAGTATGGACAGAATACTTCTCAAAATTTGAGGAGGTTTTTAAAATGCAGACTTTAAAATACACTGTTTTTAACATGCACTGTACGCTTACACTTGAAATTAGATATATTACACTTACACATGAAATTATATTTTATTACATCAGAGGGAATATTTTGTTAACAATCCTAGCAAAAACGCCCATTTATTGTATATTCAAAATTTAACTACTATATGGCTTAGTGTAAAGATCACGGAATTATGAAAACGTGCACGGAATTCACTTCTCTCTGTAGCACGTCACACACAGATTTTAACTGTTTTCACGTAAAATAAATAAAATAATAAATAACAATTTTCAGAAACTCCAACAAACCTTGTAAACGATTAAAAATATTTAGAGCATCAAAGGCTTTCACGGCCGGAGTCAGTATTGGTAAAATTTTCCGTGCTGATAGGCCGTGGACCAATTGGCGTTGAAGGGCCCAACCTTTCGTCTACTGCTGCGGTAAACGTCTTCAATGGCGGCGTGTTCTCGGACGAAGTAACCATGACAGCGCGCCAACTGATTATCCCTTCAACGCCAATTGGACCACGGCCTTTCACTCGAAACTTTTACTAATATAGTTTAAAAATTTGTTTCTTCAAATAAACTTTTTTGTTTCTATTTTGTTTGCAAACATTTAATGCTATAAAATACTATATCTTTTTATATATTAATAATTTCTTAAGACAATGAATGCTCGTTTTATCGACTTTACAGTATTATTAATTTAAGCTGTTAGAATGTTTTAGTTTTTATTTGTTTCCGCGGACCAACAACTTTGCTTTAAATGGAGTTTTAAGTTATAAGATAATTTTAAAAAAGTTAACATTTTTTAATTTCTTATTCATTATATACATTTATAATGTATATTTATTTACTTAATTTATCCATTATTAGTTATTTAATGCAATCTAATAATATTATGTTATCTACTTTGGCTACGTAAAATATTAATTTTAATGAAGTACTTTACCGCCGTAGTGTGGTAATGTACTACTTCGTAAAGACTATACGGTGGTAAAGTAATGGCATTCTTCTTTTGAAAATATTTTTGACTTCGTATTGCATCCTTTCCTTTCTCTCTGTAAAAGCTTTCTCTCTGTAAATTGAGTAAACTTACAGATATCAATATTATCAATAAGTACTCTTTAACATAAGTAATGAGTCCAAAGACTACTTGGTTTCTCCTCTGATCTGCCAGAAAAATAAGCAAACAAAACATTTTCCATTACGAAATTAACTTTTTTCGCATCAATCTTTAAAAATTGAATACTCACGCTCATATGTCTTTCCTGATTTATTGGGTAACAATGCTTCTATAGCATCATTTGCTGCTATTTCTATTTCCAAATCATAATGTCGAAAAGTATACACCAAGTGTGTTTCAATTGTTCTCCTTGTTGAGAACAGTTTATAGGAGCAAAAGAAATTGTTAATACTAAATGAAGGAGGTAGAATGAATGGTAGGACAAAAATTCACATTAAATCTAACAAATTTTTACAAAGTTACATTGTACGATATTTGCGTCGTAACATGATTACAAAACGCAACTGGTTACCTAACTCGGCCCAATGGCCTCGTTTGGTATTTTTCCAATCTCGAATTGTAATCAAACTTTACGACATATATCTTAAAGAACTATTTTCACTTTCACCTATATTACTTTAAAAACATAACCAACCCTCCCCCATAAAAACCTGGCTACGTCCTTGCAAGGAAAACTTTATTAACTCAAAAAATTAAACTTTAGTTGTAAGAATTAGACCACGGTGTGGGCCCATCTTGAACTTAAATATCTCTGTGAAGCGGGAAGTATCTCTTCTATCCCCAGTTGGCAAGTCAGAGTTCTGCCTTACCGGAGATACCCCAATATGCCTCTAGTAACTCGTTGATTAATCACGTTAGATGCCAACATTTAAATCCGCAACGGTGCCAACTATGGATAGAGAAAGTTCCATTTTTCCAACAAACGCAACAGCAGCAATGCATCTAGTTGCAATTCAACTGAGTAAGTGAAAGTTCCAATCTTGAGAGAAGGTGAAGTTACATTATTTCAGACAAATACATTATAATATTATGTACATGAGAAAAATGTTTCCATATATATATATATATATATATATATATATATATATATATATATATATATAGACCAATCAAAAATTCTGTTCATGGAATTACTTACAAGCACCAAGATCAATTCATTTCACATGAATTAATTAAAATTACCTTTAAGACAATATATATTTTGATTTTTAGACAGGTTAACTAAGTAAAGTACACTTTGCTACAAAATGTATTGGATTTGGTTCTTTTTGGAAGAAAATTGCTGTAAGAGGACAGTTAATATACACCAAACGCGGGACTTCCTAAATGTATTTTAAGATAGCAGTTACAGGCCTCTTATTGAACTTTAACCCTATTTCGGACAGCGGTGGGCAGAATTTTCCCATCCTCTCATTGTTTTGCCAATAATTCAGAAACCATGAAGTGATTTTCGTAATTTTTTGTTTTCATTTTCTCATTTTAATATTCTAGATTCTTTAGCAAAATTTCAAATTTTTAGATACAAAATGGCAATTTATCATCCATTTTGAATAGGATGTAAGATAAGAAATTGTGTTTTTACATTAGGTTGTATTTAAAAAATTGAGAAATTTATGATCCAATTAAATGAAAGTTCCGATTTCAAATCTCTCAACCGAAATTAATGAATTTCAAAATGGCAAACATGCTTGGTCGTGGTAAAATGCCGAAAACTGATAATGAAGAAATAACTGTCAGTGCAGGAAAAATGTTTTTTCTTTTTGTGCCAAATGTTAATATGTGAATCTATGAAAATTGCGCCTGAAATAAATTTCTCTGCAGTTTTGTAAGTATTCACAAAAGGGTTATTTTCATAACATGTTTAAACCCAGCGGAGGGATACTAGAAAGGCTTATAAGAATTAGTTTCAATGCAAACAAACTCGACATTTATTGTACAAGGAAAAAAGCAAGACGATTGCTCATAAGCACTGTAATTTTACCTTAAGTTACAAGAATACATTTTAAGTAGTTTACTAAAAAACCTTATAAAGGCATAAAATAAAAGAAATTTTGCAGACCATGCAGTATTGAAGTTATGAACTAAGTGAATTATCTAATAAAAATAATCTATTTGACAGGCACTCTTCTACCTGATAAATTAAACACTGAATTGTATGTATTTGTACTCGGGTAACAACAGATTGCCATTTAAGAGGTAGACTTATTTGCATTATTAGTCGAGACAGAATACGTACAGACGAAAATGCTGGTGGCCTCCTTTCTTCCGTTACTGACTGGACAAGGCTGCACGCAATGTCAAGTTACACCACTCTCGCCACTGACTCCGCGTCTCTATGTCAAATCGCTCCTATTTCTTCCATAGTCTTCCTGGCCAGTAGGTAGCGCTGGGAAAATACGACCGACTCCCTAGAGCCTATCAAGGTGTGGAATGAATCTGTTGCGATTGTGCTGCTCACGACGGAAAATTTGGTAACAGTAAGATTGAAAGAAACCATTATCAGCAGGTTTAATTATGTCGAAACATTTTCCTTCCCTGAATTATAAGTGTTTTTATAATCCATGCTTGTCGGAGTTGTTGAATTGAAAATTTCGTCATTTAAAACGTTTTTAGATCTATCTTGGACAGATTCTTGCAGCATTGATTTTCTAAACTGACCTATGGTTTCTGCTATCAATGCATGTATCATCAGGTATCAAAATTATGTCAACATTATTAATGTCGTAATCATATTAGAATGGGATGTTGCGCATTGCAGCATTCACTCTCTCTGTATTTCGCAGCACAAAACTTCTAGCAGGTCGCTTACCTTCATCGAATCGTGACTGGTGTGCACTAACTTCTCAAAAATGTATACAGACTGACATAATGTGCAATATCCCTCTTTTTCATCAGAGATTGTCTCTGACAAAGCACCAGAATATTTCATGCCATTCATTTTTCATTAATATTTTTACATAACTATTTTTCTTCAGTCACACGTTACATTTCTTTACGTATCTTTGCGTATTGGGAACGTGATCTAACAAGCTTTGTACAAGGTCATTTCCTTCTGACAAAGACCTGTTAATGAAAATGCTGTGCCAAAAAATTAGCGTTTGATTCTCATTAAATTATTATTTTAACATACTCTCATTTGTACAACTTATTATCGGAATCCGGTTCATTTTTTACAAATAATTCTACCCAAAAACGTAACAAAACGTTTATTAAAACATTAATATACATAAAACAACAAATTACCATTGGAAACAATAAACACAAAAAAAATTCAAATTAAGTTCGTCTTGCATTTCATAGTTTCTTGCTTTCTGTTCTCCGGTATATTCCGCTCTGTTATCACTTCGACCTTCTGCAAATAAGCAAACTTCTTCCATAGTGTAAGTAGCTGTCTCGTAGGAAGATCAACCCCATTACGACAACACTGAAGCTGAGTCTGCTGGCCACATCATCATCCCCGTTTTTGTTCCATAAGTGTACTCCTTCAAAAAATAGCCTATTTACTTCTCTAATTTACTAAAATCCATAATTTGTTTCTACAATTTATATTCTTTAACCAAATTGGCGGCAAGATTTCAAATTCAACCTCCCGCTAAAAACATTCATAGACCGCGAGATCACACCACGTCTTTCGACCTTCTTATTCTAATTGATAAAAGAAAGCACAGCGTTTTTTTTCTTGAACGCCCCTGGATTGTTTTAAAAAGGCAGTCAAAATAGCAGAATTATGTATTACGTTGATATTATGGCAGAGCTTCCTTATAGTGAAGGTGTTCTATTAAATGTTTTGAGTTTTGTTCAGGTCATGACAAGAAATAACAACAAATACTGAATTTTGATGTCATTTCTTTGATGCATAATACTTTGTAAATTGAATAAATTCTAACTTCAATCGTATACAGCTCGTTCGAACTCGTATTGTGCTAAGCTTAACCATTGCCACTTGAAACACATAGGTCGCGACCGATCGGTGTCCGTCTCGACCGTTCGGTCGATGTCCATCCATCTCGTGGCCATGGCTGAATCCTGCATACCAGCTTCCACATAACCGTTCAATGTAAAAGTTTAACTTGCAATAGCTATCATTAGTCGTAGAAAAAGTACTGTATGAAGCTCGAAGTAATGATTATTAAGACACTTACATGAAGTTTACAATACTCTCTCATTCCTATCTCGTATTGTAATAACATTCGTTTCATAATTCATACTATTAAATGATCTTTCATAATTTGATAATTTAATCTCAAGAAAGTGTTCGCTCGTGCTAATGCATATATTTCAAACGAAGCGAATAAAAATGTATATATTACAAAGCGAATAGCAAATGCATGTACTACAAAACGAATAGCACCAAATTCTCAAGCCACGAGTATTAGTTATCTTGCTTCCAGCCACTGAACTAAGCATCTGTACCTCCAACCAGAGACAACTTCAGCAATCAATGACGGGGGATCATTCGCACCCACATGTTTTTTGAAGTGAGGGTCAGTCCGTTAATTGCGTGGTCAATTGGTGGCAAAGTGCTGCGATCCTTTGGTTCCAAGTTGAAATTTTGTAACAGCGCAGCAAGAACAACGAACATTCCTTGTCGTGCGAAGGTTTCTCCAACGCACAATCGTTTCCCTACGCAAAAAAAAGCGAAAATTACGTGAGTGGTTCTTTTTAATAATAATAATAATAATAATAATAATGTTAATAGATGGAAGGTTTGATTCAGGCCCGAACCGAACAGGATTAATCCATAAGCAGAATATCAGGAAATTGTTGTTTATAAATTTATTTACATCTCGACGACTCACACACTGAGCGTGTGCCTTTTCAAGAGCACTATAGATAACAACACAGGATTGACAATACAGTCTAATATGATAAAAACATATAAACATCCAGTCAGGTGCTGCCTGCCAAAACCAACATATGGTCTACTTTAGCCCCCAGGGTAAATCCACTATCTACGTTTTAAAGATTTTTATCATCTAATATATCCATGTAAGGTTCCACTCTCCAATTTGATGTATGTAATTTTAAAGTTTACTTTTTTATGTTTTTATCATTTTAGACTGTATTGTCAATGCTATTGTCAACCTTGTTTTATGATCTATAGTGCTCTGGAAAAGGCAAACGCCAAGTGTGCGAAATATCGAGATGTATATAAATTTATAATTTCCTGATATTCTACTAATGGATCTATCAATACCATGAAACCAGGATCAGCAGGAATAGACAACATAAAATAATAATAATATTAATAATAATAATAATAATAATAATAATAATAATAATAATGTTTTAAAGTAAAAATAATTGTAATACATTGTAGTAAATAATAAAATTAATATGACACCTTGCTCTTCGTCATTTAAAAGTTCAATTCATTTCAAAATTCACAGATGGCTTAATGTTATTTAAACATGACAAGTAAGTAAGTAATGTAAGTGTATTAAGTATAAGTAAATACTGTAAAATAATCTTACGAAGAAGGCGATGATTCTAAAATGGCAAAACTCAAGTGCACTCCATTCAACTAATTTGCAAATAATGAATATTTGAAAATAATCAGTCAACTTCTAGACACTAAAAATTTCAAGATACTACTATTTGATTTGAGAAGCATTCATTCAAGCCATCTCATACAAATTTATAAAACCAAAATACAATATATATTATCTTCCACATATCTAGGAGATTCTTGCTTCTATTTTCAAACGGTTCCTAGGTTATATATCGTTAAATTATCACATTTTATGGGATTTATGGCTACCTACCTGCTCCAAATGGTAGACTGATGTCTCTTTTCAGTTTTCCATGTTCGTCTACAAAGCGTTCTGGCCGGAAATTCTCCGGGTCACCCCATAGCTCTTTGTCATGATGCATAGCATGCAAGTTGCAGATGACGATTGTATTCTAAGAGCAAAAGAAACTATTATTATTCTATAATATTTTATTTAACATCCGCTCTTTTAGTTGTACGAACACACGAACAAAATTGGAAAACCACTCCTGTGATTCCAATGCCGACCACTTAGAAAACTGTACAAAAAGGACGAAAAAGATTCTATCGAAGAAGCCGAACGCATGCACTGTAAAACAAGAAAATAGAATGTGGTTTTTGATGAAAATTGAAAGAAAGGCTTCGGTAATTGGGGTTTAAAATAGCCAAGTCTAAAAGACTCTTTTCAAGAATCTTCATTTAGGTGACAGATACCTAGAGTAGTTTGTTCAAGAGATTGAGATAGATTTTTATAGTAATTCTAATATTTTCTAAGTGACCGAGAGTGTAAAGACTGTTATCTGCAGGCACTCTCCTACCTTAGGAATGTCGTAGCCTCCCAGAGTGGTGTCTTCTGCGGTGAGGTGCGGCAACGCTGAGGGCACCAATGTGTTGTATCGTAACGTCTCTCTGATGATCGCTTCCGTGTAAGGTAATCTGCGAGGACACAAACAACATTCTCATCGCTTCTTTGTAGCAAAGGCATTACACAGGGCACTGTGAGAGAAAAGAGGCATATAGATGCACTCGGTTTTCTTAAATTATGTCAGATTTAAAAAAAAAAAAATTTAATTTACATCCTGCAATCATTTTTTTTAGATGTAGTTGTAGATGTAGTTTAGATGTAGATTTAGATGTAGTTGACATTTGATTAGTTTTATTTTTATTGATCTCTTCCTTTCAGATATATCCATCCTAGTGATAGAGATAAATAAAAATATAATAGACCAAATACTCTACCTTATTTTGTATAACTCAGAAAAATGTAGTGATTTATCAATTCATTAAGGTTCATTAATTAAGGTGTCAGATGATTGCAATGAATAAAAAGATAATATGTATCTTTCGTAATTAAAATACATTGTGTCATTTCCTTTTTGGGCTGGAACCACGTTAGTTTCCTAATAAGCTGAAGAGCTGCTCTGAGCAAGTCGCGTGGCGTGCGCATGCGCACTCACTTGAAGCGGTCGTCCAGCGTGGGCAGGCGGTCTCTCCCCACCACCCGGTCCAGCTCCTCCTGGCTGCGGCGCTGCACCTCCGGGTGGTGCAGCAGCGCCCTCACCGCGAAGGTCAGGGTGCTGGTGGTGGTGGTGGGGGCGGCGACGAGCAGGTCTCCAGCCACGAGTTGCAGCTGTTTATCTGGAAACAAAATAGATCGACCATTACGCATCATTATGGTGCTCCCCATTCGAAATATGCCCCAGAAATACCTTTCGACTATGACTTTGTTTTGCTGCAAAACTCTAATCAGGTATTATTATTACTATTATTATTACTATTACTATTATTATTATTATTATTATTATTATTATTATTATTATTACTCGCTGAAGTATCCCGCGTTGCCGGGGTATTTATCTTAGGTAATATCACGAGTGCTTTGGAAATTGTCCATAAATCACCGACTCCCTTCGCGATTTACTTGGATTATTGCACGAAAGAAATTACGTCCAACAGAATTCCAAAATGCGCCAAATATTGAAAATAACGGAAAGCACGTTCAAATCAAAGAGGTTATGTTATAGTACATACGCGGTTTATTGGACATCAACATAGCAATCGATGTATATCGCCTAATAAGATCGATAAGTCACAGTTTATGATTGGCCATTAGGAAGAAGCGCTAAGAAAAATCGGATAGAAAAAGCAAACTTTTTTAGATACACCGCCCTGACTGGAACATTTTGTATGTATAATTAAACATTATTAGTTTTAATTCCACCGGTAGAAGAGTCACAACAATTTATTAGACACGAAGAGGAATTCCATCTATTCTCGCCCTGCCGCGGAGCTTACTTGTATCCATTCTATTGTATCCCCCCTCCGTCTTACCCAACTTCTCTCTGCCTTGCCCCTACCTGGAAATATCCTGTATTCCTCATTCACTTTCTCACTAAAAAATATTTATTTTTTTTAATTGGGGTTCCCGCCCCAAACTTCACACACTTTTATAACTAAAAATAATAAAAAAACCTTAACTAAAAAATAAAATATTTATACTGACATACTTTTTGTGAAATTTTATTTATTATACCCACATTTTCGATTACATGTCACATTGTACAACTTACTATTTTCAATATTTTTTCTTCTCGAGAATTTATAAAGAATATTTTTAAATTTCTTTGATTTCTTTAACCCCACGCCGATGCAATTGACGATAAAATATAATTTAAGTCCTTTGAAATGAATTTGAGTGCGCATTTTACAGTCCTTGATAAATAGCGGCTAATGGAAAGTTGCCATTTTCCACTTAGGAAATTATAATATCTCCAAAATTACGAGTTCACGTTGGAGCCCGATTTGACACACATAGGTTTATGGTTGTAAATCATGGCCTATAGTTCCCCTGACCTTCAAAGAAAGCTAGCATAAATGTTTCATCGATATTTATTCAGTACATTCAGAGATTATAGCACTGTCATGCAACGCCCTTGTCTCTTGATATATTAGTATAGATATCGATGATTATTATTATTATTATTATTATTATTATTATTATTATTATTACCGGGAGCGGTAGCTCAGTGCATCAACTGATGCCACTGCAGCGCCTCTGACCGGGAAGTCCTAGATTCGAGTCCCGACGGCGGCAGGATTTTCGACACTAGCTTTTCAGCTAGGTCGAATTCAGTCGCTGCCTGGAGGAGAATTATAGCGGCCGGCTGCTCTGATCGGTAGTTTTCCGTGGTTTTTCCGATCAACACCAGGCGAATGCCGGAGCAGTACCCTAACAAACGGGCCACGGACCGCGCGCGATCTGTCCTTCCTCTTCCTTGTCCTATCCTCTCCCCTTACGCACACACTTACACTAACATGCACTACACTACCACATATTCCGGGAGACCGGTCGGGAGCTTAAAGCTTATCCTGGCTGGGGCGGTGCCCCGCTGGTGGGAGAGTCCTGGTTAGGGGGAAACCCCACTAGCCGACGGTAGGTCGGCGCCGGATCTTGCCATCCAGCGGGGGAAGATTACCGCCATCTCCCGAGAAAAAAGAAAAACATGCAGTACAATAACGGGACTAATGACCAAAGCAGTTGACGCGCCCGGAAACACGAAAAAAACAAACCAAACTATTATTATTATTATTTTTATTATTATTATTATTATTTATTGATCGTTAGAATAAATACACTAAATTCACTATATATTTGTATTTGCAGTTATGAAGAAAGCTCTCAAATATCCTAGCGCTGCACATTACACCTCAAGACAAAATATTGAACACACATTCAATGATTGGACATATTAATTGTTGGCAGCGGGCCCCCTTGAGCGAGGTGGCTGAGGCTGTGCATTTGACGGGTGCGAAGGGTTGTGGGTTCAAGAGGAGGGGTATTTCAACTCGTTAATTCGCGATCCATATTCACCCTTTGATCTTCCGGGCATCATCTACACGGCTATCAACTGCAATCGCAGTTATGGAGCTCTACAACGTTCCCCCTCGATAATTGAAAGGACCCGCGTATAATTTGGAGAAAATGTATCACGGCATTTGTGCCACTAAGCTACGTTTCACGTGATCCAAAGTGTTCTAAATTAAAAATTGTAATGTGACAATAATACACATTTCCCTTCAAACCAAAACCAAACATCAAGGTGCTCTTGTGGTACCGGTTGCTTTCATTAGAACAAGAACTTCTGGAAATTCAACTATTGCACTTGAACCTCCTGTAGATGTGTACTTGAGAAGGTAATGGCCTTACATAACGAGTATCGTGCATGGAGGTACCCCAGTCAGCTGACCGCCGGTCGAGCGTCTCCTAGAAATGCTTGGTAGTCTTAACTAGAAATTATGGTAGTCTTAACTAACATAACCTTGCAATTTGCATCTTTCGTGATATTCGCTAAGCGTTATTTATCGGCCCAATTAAGCCGTGAAGAGGTTTTGCAGCTATTTGAAACTCCCCGCCCGGGCAGCTTTCCAAAAGTGTTACGCTCGAGAACTAATTTCATAGTGTCAAGGACAGCGCCAGATTCCCGAACAGGCTGAGTAGGCTGCAGCCTGGAGCGCGCAATTTTTGGGGGCGAACGAATTTCAGCAGATTCAGAATTTCATAAGGCGAACTTTTGAATGTTTTTTATAGAAATATGTCTTTTCATATTTTTAACAAAAGAAAGTGTAAATTAACCATATATGTATCTATTGATATACGCAGATAAAATGAATCCATAAATGTTATATATATATATATATATATATATATATATATATATATATATATATATATATATTGAAACGCACCGCGTTTCTGCCTAAAGAAACGGTGATACAACAAGTAAGCACGCGGCAAAACGGTTGCCAGAGGGCGCCCGCTAGCCACAAGAAACAGTTACGGCGGCGAAGTGTTGTCAGTTGGCCGAAGGCGTGAGAAAAGACGCCGCGAGGCTTCAGTGTACGCCGGTCGCCTGTAGGGAAGGAAGTACCTGGGGTTGCTCCGCGTTCGAACAAGGGAGAATAGTGTCGCGAACGAATGAGCGCTGCCAAAAGTGATTGACGGACGAGTTGTGCTGGATATAACCATCATTAGTAGCTCGGACGTAGTGCCAGAATAACAGCTATTATCCGGGGTGGTACTGATCGAGAGAACTGGTGTGCAGAGGAGTACGCCACGAGACTAGTAGCCTGGCGAAATGGTGAGACACGTGCTAGCAAATTGTACCTTGAATAATTAGTGGCGTTTGTCAGCTCGCGGAAGGTGACATCGAGTAGATCTGGGTGAACTGGAAAGGAGTTCAGCGGGAAGGCGCAGAGGCACCGTGGGAAGATTACGCTGGAGAAGGTGCTTTGGAAACGCAGCGCATCGCATCGGTTGCCCCCCCCCTCCCCAGTGGGCGGGCATAGGCAGCACAGCGAAGGAGTACGAGACAACTCGAGAGTCCCCGAAGCCGCCGACGCTCGAGGGGGGAGTATTAAACGGTAAATATTTCCTCGATCGATGTAAGATCGAAAGAACTAACAGTGATTCTGGGTGAGGTAAAGAAAAGAATAAAGACCACCACAGATATTTGTAATCAATAGTGATTTGTGTAGAATAATAAATAATTCATGTTTGTTTTGTTCACGGAACAGTGGTGTCTGATTAATAACCCCGAGCCCATTCACGAAAAAGAACACCTGTCCCTTGCAAATAAATTTGCAACTGCAACACCTGTCCCTTGCAATTCACTTGTTCGGGATAATTATTTTCTCCACACGGTACTAATTTATGGTCCACATACATCAGCACACCACGTGCTTTCACTCTATCTTATACTTCCCGTCCATTGGCGTTCTGAACACAATAACGTCCAATCTTGTATTATTGTGTGATATTCCGGACGATCGTCTATGCATGTAATAGTAAATCCACACACCTCTTGAACTTGATGCTACTCGATTTCACCATCTCACCATAGCAGCGTTACACAGCACGTCCACATCACCCGCCACCATTCCCTCCTCTGTAACTGACTGCCGCGTCCCACCGGCCGTGACTCGTTCTTGGCCGTTCCCGGAATCGTTCCTCACGTAGACTGATTTGCAGCCTCTTCCACGTGCCTAACTCGAATTGGCGAACTCTGTCCTTCTTTTGATTTGACGATCAGATGACCGATAGGTCTATATATATATATATATATATATATATATATATATATATATATATATACATATATATATATTCTAACACACCCACCTACTACCTTCCACACGTGGTGAGGGCGTGATAGAATGAATGCTCGTGAAGCGAGCTTAAAATTCTCAGGAAGCAGGATCTTCTGGGTATGAGAAAGGTCTGAACCCTTGACACAATGAATACGAATAAAATGAGCATATATTCAATGAAAACAATTACAGTGACGCAATTTTATAACAGGATAATGCACTTTAAGTAGTTGGTCACTGAAAAAAAATAAAACAAAGCAAAACAAAAAAATAGGCGTCACCTCGACTGCCTGAACACACTTTCGCTACAACTACAATTTACAATTTGCTCATTCCTTTTTCTGAATTTTCGTCTACCAAATTATTTTACTCTTTTACTCTCTAGTTTTTCCGTGCACGGCTTTTAAAATGAATTTTACACTTGTTTTAAGGAATCCCGTTCACAGGTGCTAGCCTTGGGCTTCGCACTCACTATAACACTGAACTTTAAAGAGAATAAACAATGAAACGTAATATACACGTTACTTTAATCTGACCCCTTTACATATCACAGAAATCAATTACTTTCAACACAATACAATAAACTGACTTTTCCAGATAACATCAACTGTACATGTGAAAATCATGAATCATTTAAGTAAAATTGTGCACAGTATGGCCTCTTTGAATGAATTTAATGACACGTGCAGTAAATGAACTTAAAACTGCCACTCACATCGTTCGGGATACTTCTCCCACATATTCTGGACTTTTAACACGAATTGTCGTGTATTTTACGGCTGTTCTCTTTCCCCAACTGATCGCCGCATAAAAGTTGCCAGTTCTTTTACCTCAACAGCTTCGCATCGCTCGCCTATATACCTTGATATATATGACCTTGGGGATTTTCTGCCGCTCGACCCGCGTTGCCACTCGTCTTCGCTTGCTGTCCCACGACGTTACGAGTTTTCTTCCCTCGAATTCCGGACTCCGCCAATCCTACAATTTCCACACCCTTCTCCCGTTCTCTGGACTCGTACGATTCTCGTCCCATCCAAATATTTCTACCTACACTTCGCTTTTCCGGGGTCGTCCTTCTTCTTCTACCGCGCCTCGTAAAAGTTCGTTCGCGCTTCCAGCCTCGAATAATTAATGTTGCCGAAGTTATGTTTTAAATGCTCGTCCTATCTAGCACACTTTATGCGTGTGTGGCCTCAGCGTGCAATATGAGAAGCTGGATTTAGTTAATGTCCTTCTACGCGAATTTTACAAATTTGAAATTATTTCGGAGTCAAACAGTCACTTCACTTGCTCGCTTAAATATTGTGAATGCGAAGAATGTTAGTGCACTCCACTTCTTAATTACCTCACTTTCGAAGATACGCTTCCCAAGCTAACTTTTAACTACCAAGTTAAAATAAACTCCTATGCTATCAAGTTACAATCGCCTTCATAACTCAGTCTAGTCACCGTCGCTTCTACAATCAAAGAGAGCTCAGTCTAGTCGCCGTCGCTGCTGCAATCATAGAGAGTTCAGTCTAGTCGCCGTCGCTGCTGCAGTCAGAGGGCTCCTCCGAGGCGCGCCGCGATACTTATGGTACTCGCGCCGGGGGAAATTTTGGAAAGGTGAATATTCTCCTTCTTTCGTGACCTCCCGGAAAAACATTATTCACTAGTTCGGGCGTCAAAGTTCGGAAAGCTGTGGGTAGATGGTGCGTTTACAATCCATCGCTCCACCGCGTACCCTACTCTATTCGTGGGCTTCTTTTCGTAGCTGATGGTGGCGTTATGGGGTTGTCGAATGCCGTGACGTCACTATATATATATAGTGATATCACTATATATATTTATATATATATATATATATATATATATATATAAATCAATATCGTTGTGAGAATTACATATACGTATAATCAATGATTTATACGTAGACAATATTTGCGTCAATTACAAATATCGTACAATGTTTTATTCGAAATATAATAAATAACTTTAATGTTTTAAAAAATCAAATTAAAAGGGTGCTAAAAGATTTGACAACACAGAAGCCAAAGTCAGGCACCCTTCGTTTATAATGAGATCACAATTCTTTGTATCGTTGCATCATGTTATCCTTCCCCTGCTGAGAACGTGATGGACAACAGAAATTTACAAATTAATGCTGTAACATGTGGAGAGAGAGAGAGTGTAACTCTATGTACAATTTGTTACCCTGTGTAATAATATTATTTCTAGTATACATAGTGAAGCACCTAACTTTAGCATCTCCAGCAATTTCTGAATAGTTGAGGTTAATGCAATGCCGGTTTGACGGAAGTACATGAGGGAATAAGGCTAATTCATACATGTATTCATTTCTATTTTATCACTTGTATTTTACGAGATACTGAGGTAACTTTTTTTAAATGAAACAATACGCATTTTTTAGACTATAGAGACGAGCGTAAAAAGACGAATTCAATAATATACTTACTGTTATATATTAGAGAGGCATTTTTTGAATAATTTTGATTTTTTGCAACTCGTAATTAACGGCCCGACCGCGCGTTAGCAGGTAGAGAGCTGCGTGACCTGAAGTGGTGAACTGTTACATTCAATATTTCGGTTAAACACGAGTCGCATAAATATCAAAATTACTAAAAAAAATGCTTATCTAACATATGGCAATATGTATATAATTGAATACGTCATTTTATGCTCATGATAGACAAACACCTGCATCGTTTCATTTAAAAACCACCCAGTAATCTTAATATCTTGTAAAATACAAATGATAAAATGGAAACGAGTACATTCACCAATTAGCCCCATTCCCTCATGCACTTCCGTGAAAAATGCATTGCAATAACTTCAACCGTTCAAAAATTACACGAGGTGCTAAAGTTATGTGACTCACCTGTGTAGTAATTCATTATATTTTGACATGTCCTTCTAGGTGGCATAATGCTATCAAATACGACTCTGCGATTCCTTACAAAATGCAAATGAAAACAAATGACAACAGGGCTCCAGCTATTTTAGTGGTACAATGTGGCTCCAAAGCATGCATTTAACATCTTTCACTCTAAACTACTTAGAGCAAACTGAACGTACCATTTAAACCGCGAAATGAGTAGAGAATTATTAGTATTTCATTCGGCGATATTCGAAAATGATCTTTCTGAACAGTAACCGGTAAGTACGAAAAATAATTCCTAACAGTATAAAGAAGGAGTCTATGAATAGCTTTGTTTCAAATGATATACAAGAACAGACACTTGTCAACTTTTCTTACCTGTAAAAGAGAACTCTTTCCCTGGTCCTAGTTTCCGCATCTCTTTGATGTAACGATCGATGAAATCACGCATATGATTCTCTGAATACGTCCTCTCATGATCCTCCAAGGCATTCTGAAGGAAATGTAAAAATAATAAAAATCAAAACAAGAGCTCAAAAACCAAAATTCTCTACACATCAACAAACAAATAAAAACTGGATCATCAGAAAACATGAGTGTTCCCTCCTGAGGATTAGAAAAAAATTTTTTTTTCATTACTCAACATCTTCACTCGAATATTAAACCGGAAGTGAGCGTGCGGGGTCCCTGAGTTACCCCAGCACAGTTTCGGAGCCCACTGTACATTTAAATACTCTTATAATCTTTCAAGCTTCTGAATACCTCTCGAGGAAAGGTCCACGCACGTAACTGAGCGCTTATGTTTCAACTTTTTATGGTCCTTTCCGAAATATTTTTTGTCATGGAAAATGTGACTCTGCCGATCCGCTAAGGCCGAGATCGCTAAGGCAGTAGGGTCGTAGCGATCTCGGACCGAAAGATCACAGGTTCGAGTCCCGCCTCGGGCATGGTGGAATTTGTGTTTGTCCTTTCACCCCTTATCACCGTATCGTTTCATCTTCATAGTTACCATACTACAAATTACAATCAACAAAATTCAAATATTCCAAAAGAGGGTCCTCAGAACTGCAGTTAACGCACCTTGGTATATAAGCAACACTAACCTCCACAAAGACATAGCCATAGACCCGTCCTAATATACATCACTAAACTTTCACAAACATTCTTCCAAAATCTACCGGTGCATTCCATTACAATATAGAAAAAGAGCATCCTATAGAAACTCGTATCCGCAACCGACTCCCCTTTCACATCGTCCTCTGTAAACTGACTGATATCAGATAATGAAATAAATAGTCCTCCCCTCAATAGTCAACAATATGTATTTCCCCACTTTATTATTCGCACTACTTCAATCTATGTTTTCCTGATTGAGAAGAATTTCATACCTGTAAATAACCAAAACAAAAACAAAAAAACAAACCTGCATCATTCTTTTCAACCTGTTCAACATTAATTAAATCCATGAAGTACCCAACCAGGTATCTCCCACCAGCGGGGCACCACCCCAGCCGTGACAAGCTCTAAGCTCTGGACCGGTCTCCCGGCATGAGGGGTAGTGTAGTGCATGCTAGTGTAAGCGGAAAGGTTAGGACAAGGAAGAGGTACGACATATCGCGCGAGGTATGTGAACCGTTTGTTAGAATGCTGCTCCGGCATTCGCCTCGTGTTGATCGGAGAAACCTCGGAAAACTACCGATCATAGCAGCCGGTCGCTAGAATTCTCCTCCAAACAGTGACTGAATTTGACCTAGCTGACATGCTAGTGTCGAAAATTCCGCCACCGCCGGGACTCGAACCTCGGAAAACTACCGATCATAACAGCCGGTCGCTAGAATTCTCCTCCAAACAGTGACTGAATTTGACCTAGCTGACATGCTAGTGTCGAAAATTCCGCCACCGCCGGGACTCGAACCTCGGAAAACTACCGATCATAGCAGCCGGTCGCTAGAATTCTCCTCCAAACAGTGACTGAATTTGACCTAGCTGACATGCTAGTGTCGAAAATTCCGCCACCGCCGGGACTCGAACCTCGGAAAACTACCGATCATAGCAGCCGGTCGCTAGAATTCTCCTCCAAACAGTGACTGAATTTGACCTAGCTGACATGTTAGTGTCGAAAATTCCGCCACCGCCGGGACTCGAACCTCGGAAAACTACCGATCATAGCAGCCGGTCGCTAGAATTCTCCTCCAAACAGTGACTGAATTTGACACTGCTAGTGTCGAAAATTCCGCCACCGCCGGGACTCGAACCTCGGAAAACTACCGATCATAGCAGCCGGTCGCTAGAATTCTCCTCCAAACAGTGACTGAATTTGACCTAGCTGACATGCTAGTGTCGAAAATTCCGCCACCGCCGGGACTCGAACCTCGGAAAACTACCGATCATAGCAGCCGGTCGCTAGAATTCTCCTCCAAACAGTGACTGAATTTGACCTAGCTGACATGCTAGTGTCGAAAATTCCGCCACCGCCGGGACTCGAACCTCGGAAAACTACCGATCATAGCAGCCGGTCGCTAGAATTCTCCTCCAAACAGTGACTGAATTTGACCTAGCTGACATGCTAGTGTCGAAAATTCCGCCACCGCCGGGACTCGAACCTCGGAAAACTACCGATCATAGCAGCCGGTCGCTAGAATTCTCCTCCAAACAGTGACTGAATTTGACCTAGCTGACATGCTAGTGTCGAAAATTCCGCCACCGCCGGGACTCGAACCTCGGAAAACTACCGATCATAGCAGCCGGTCGCTAGAATTCTCTTCCAAACAGTGACTGAATTTGACCTAGCTGACATGCTAGTGTCGAAAATTCCGCCACCGCCGGACTCGAACCTCGGAAACTACCGATCATAGCAGCCGGTCGCTAGAATTCTCTTCCAAACAGTGACTGAATTTGACCTAGCTGACATGCTAGTGTCGAAAATCCTGCCACCGCCGGGACTCGAACCTCGGAAAACTACCGATCATAGCAGCCGGTCGCTAGAATTCTCCTCCAAACAGTGACTGAATTTGACCTAGCTGACATGCTAGTGTCGAAAATCCCGCCACCGCCGGGACTCGAACCTCGGAAAACTACCGATCATAACAGCCGGTCGCTAGAATTCTCTTCCAAACAGTGACTGAATTTGACCTAGCTGACATGCTAGTGTCGAAAATTCCGCCACCGCCGGGACTCGAACCTCGGAAAACTACCGATCATAACAGCCGGTCGCTAGAATTCTCTTCCAAACAGTGACTGAATTTGACCTAGCTGACATGCTAGTGTCGAAAATTCCGCCACCGCCGGGACTCGAACCTCGGAAAACTACCGATCATAGCAGCCGGTCGCTAGAATTCTCTTCCAAACAGTGACTGAATTTGACCTAGCTGACATGCTAGTGTCGAAAATTCCGCCACCGCCGGGACTCGAACCTCGGAAAACTACCGATCATAGCAGCCGGTCGCTAGAATTCTCCTCCAAACAGTGACTGAATTTGACCTAGCTGACATGCTAGTGTCGAAAATCCTGCCACCGCCGGGACTCGAACCTCGGAAAACTACCGATCATAGCAGCCGGTCGCTAGAATTCTCCTCCAAACAGTGACTGAATTTGACCTAGCTGACATGCTAGTGTCGAAAATCCTGCCACCGCCGGGACTCGAACCTCGGAAAACTACCGATCATAGCAGCCGGTCGCTAGAATTCTCCTCCAAACAGTGACTGAATTTGACCCAGCTGACATGCTAGTGTCGAAAATCCTGCCACCGCCGGGACTCGAACCTAGGACCTCTCGGTCAGAGGGACTGCAGTGACACCAGTTGATGCCCTGAGCCATCTCTCCCGGTGCGTTTCTGTCCTTACCTTAACGGTGTCAGAGATGAACATGCTGGTGCGCAAAGTTTCTGGCAGTCCAGTGGCTTCAGGGGCGATTTTGAGTAACCAAGGGGTCTGTGCCACGGCGCCTCCAAGCTGATCCAGGTTCTGCACGAATTTGTTTGATGCTTCCGCGATGGCCCGCAGCTCGTCGCACTGGTCACGTGAGAAACGCTGTCCCGCTATCATCATCCACAAAACGTTGATAAAACTCGGATAAAGAGCAGTAGGAAAATTCATGCAGCCGTCCTTCATTGCGATCTGTGCAGAACAAACATTGGGTGATGGCATGTTTGAGTATCAAATCTAGGACTTAATTTAATTTTTTTAAAGAGTAACTGCACTACGTTTGTTAAAAAATAACTTGTGGCAGCCGATATGAATATTCTAACAAATATTATGATACTATATGATCATTAAAATTTAATGATTGTAATTGCTTTTTTGATCACCTGCGTCTGCTAACAAAAGCTAAATTGAAATAATTGTGAAATATTATTATTAATAGTAACAACATGTTCCAAATAGTATGAGCACTCACCAAACTCTGTGACTTCCATGCTGTGCCTTCGCTTCTAGCTTCCGCCCTTACGCACGGATCAGTGGGAAAGCGCTGCGCATGCACTTACCTCGTCCTTCCACTCGCCTCGCGCCAGCGCCACCAGGTCGCCCACCTCCTCCTGCAGCACCTCCTCCATGCTGTGCCTTCGCTTCTAGATTCCTCCCTTACGCACGGATCAGTGGGAAAGCGCTGCGCATGCACTTACCTCGTCCTTCCACTCGCCTCGCGCCAGCGCCACCAGGTCGCCCACCACCTCCTGCAGCACCTCCTCCATGCTGTGCCTTCGCTTCTAGATTCCTCCCTTACGCACGGATCAGTGGGAAAGCGCTGCGCATGCACCACCTCTCCTTCCACTCCCCGCGCCAGCGCCACCAGGTCGCCCACCTCCTCCTGCAGCACCTCCATGCTGTGCCTTCGCTTGGATCAGTGGAAGCGCTGCGCATGCACTACCTCGTCCTTCCACTCGCCTCGCGCCAGCGCCACCAGGTCGCCCACCTCCTCCTGCAGCACCTCCTCCATGCTGTGCCTTCGCTTCTAGATTCCTCCCATACGCACGGATCAGTACGAAAGCGCTGCGCATGCACTTACCTCGTCCTTCCACTCGCCTCGCGCCAGCGCCACCAGGTCGCCCACCTCCTCCTGCAGCACCTCCTCCATGCTGTGCCTTCGCTTCTAGATTCCTCCCTTACGCACGGATCAGTACGAAAGCGCTGCGCATGCACTTACCTCGTCCTTCCACTCGCCTCGCGCCAGCGCCACCAGGTCGCCCACCTCCTCCTGCAGCACCTCCTCCATGCTGTGCCTTCGCTTCTAGATTCCTCCCTTACGCACGGATCAGTGGGAAAGCGCTGCGCATGCACTTACCTCGTCCTTCCACTCGCCTCGCGCCAGCGCCACCAGGTCGCCCACCTCCTCCTGCAGCACCTCCTCCATGCTGTGCCTTCGCTTCTAGATTCCTCCCTTACGCACGGATCAGTGGGAGAGCGCTGCGCATGCACCGTACCTCGCCCTTCCACTCGCCTCGCGCCAGCGCCACCAGGTCGCCCACCTCCTCCTGCAGCACCTCCTCCATGCTGTGCCTTCGCTTCTAGATTCCTCCCTTACGCACGGATCAGAGAGCGCGCGCGTCCTTCCACTCGCCTCGCGCCAGCGCCACCAGGTCGCCCACCTCCTCCTGCAGCACCTCCTCCATGCTGTGCCTTCGCTTCTAGATTCCTCCCTTACGCACGGATCAGTACGAAAGCGCTGCGCATGCACTTACCTCGTCCTTCCAGTCGCCTCGCGCCAGCGCCACCAGGTCGCCCACCTCCTCCTGCAGCACCTCCTCCATGCTCTGGAAGCGCCGGCCAAAGCCGTAGTCGCGCATGTTGCGCAGCATGAAGCGCTTCTGCTCCAGCCACGGCTGCCCGTCCGAGAAGAATATCCCTAGAGCGGAACAAATATACGATGTGTGTGTGTGTGTGTATATATATATATATATATATATATATATATATATATATATATATATATATATTGAGATATACCAAAATTTTCCTCTCTCTCTACATCTATATCTGCTAAAGATCTTAGCGTCCGGCTTGCTGGGTCAATGGGTCACGATATATTATAATCCTTATTACCTCTGTAATGGATTATATGATCCGCCGACTATACAGCGCAGCTGGGAATCTGAAATAGAATGATTCTATTCCTAGTTCATTTCTGTTTGGATTGACTAAATGAAAAATCACTTTCTTTTCTAAAGAACAAATTCAACAAAGTTTATTTCTTTCTTTTTGGCAAACAATTTAGAGAATTTACAATTTTTAGGCCTTTGATCAGATCTCTTTCAATTTACAATTTATACGCAGGTTAACTTATCTTTTCTTCGTTGATGTCCTCTAGACTTCTTAGTCGAAATATCTTGCGAGCTTGCCGTAGTCCAAAGTTCCAATTTATACACCAATATTGCTTCCACATCAAAATATCTGCAATATCATTCACTGTCCTTAAAATTTCACTGATAACCCAATTCTATCTCGATTGTACTCGTTCCCTCTCACGAACATACGATCAGTTCAGTAGCGCGTTTCAGAGCAGAATGAAATCTTTCTGCATGATTCATCCCTCGAAGACTTCGTATTAAACTACCTTCATTTTTTTCATAACATTTGACCGTCCTTCTCTCACCCAGCCAATCCATACGTTCGTTATATTTTGGTGTAGCTGACCTCTTAATGCCTTTACAAAAACAAAACTACATTGTTTATTCCCGGTCGTTGCTAAGCTCTAGCTCTCGTGATATTTCGTAATGCATGTTCCCACCATATTGTCTACAAATAAATGTTTGTTTATTTTAACGTGACATATCGAGTATGTCACAGCTTCCCTCTCAAGCGTCATTTGGTTTGCTAAACCTAACTAAATGACAAGACTAAATTGAACACTTTCTTCTTGCTTCTTCACACTAAACGACATTAACACTTTACACTTTGCACTGCACTAGGTCTTGTTACTTGCTGTCTTAAAACTATTTACATTTTCCTTTCGGAATGTGCCAACAATAACCATTTCATCAGGTATTCCAATAGCCGTATCTGCCTAATATTTGCTCCCCATTAACTTCATTGAATACATAACAAAACAATAACAAAAGAAAAACTATTACACCTAATATTTACAACTATTTACAAATCTCTGTCATGACCAGAATATTTAATCATGCGTGTCGTCCCTCATATACGGCTTCATGTTCCTGTAGTTATATGTTCCCATTTGCCGTCCATTTTCATCATTCAAAATCGCGGCATTCTTGCTAATACTTTACAAATTCGATACGGTCCTTTATACAACGGAAAATTTATAAAATAGCTTCTTATCCACTGACGACACTTGAGGTACTCTAATTAACACTTCATCACCCTCCTTATACTCGCCTCGAAGCATTGTTTCTGTTTTAGCTTTCTTTTGGCTGCTGCCTCCTCAAATTATCATAAATTATTCGCGTATCTCTCCATCATCTGGGATCCCACTTATTTCTGGAGGTATCCTAATCCTTCGAAACGGATCCTTTTCTCCTTTCCTACCCATGTGGACCTCTATAGGCGTGCTTCGCGTGCTCCCATGCGGAACATTATTCAAAACATAGTTCAATACTGGAACGGCCTCCATCCATCGGTTATGGCTTTCCGAAATGTAGACTCTAAATAAGCGTGAAATCTCCTTCATAATTCTTTCGCTGGGATTAGCTTGAGGATTCCGTACCGTCTGCTAACATATTTGGATACCAATTCTTCCCATGTCTTGTTCCCATTTTCCACTATTTAATTTTAAATTATACTTCCGAAAGATTTCGAATAGTTTTTTCAACTTCTTTAAATATTCAAACATATTGGTAGAGAATAACACAATATCGTCGACGTACATGAGTAGTTTCCTTTAGTTCATCCGGTATTACATCGTCCAAATAACTGATTAAAGCCGCGCCACTGTTCTTTAATCCAAAGGCCATCCTCTGAAAACTATCGTATTGCCTTCAAATGCAAACTGAAAATTTTGCGATTCTGGGTAGTCCAATTTGCCAGTACGACGCAGTAAAATCCAGTCCCGTGAATATCTGAGCTCCTTTTACCTTCCACATCATTTCATCTAATTTCGGCGGTTTTTCATGACGAGCAATGGTCTTGCTATTGAGTTTCCTAGCATCAACACAAAATCTGATCTTATTGTCTTTCTTACGAACTATCACTATTGGGCTTATATACGGTGGCATCGATTTTTATTATACCATCCTCAAGCATCGTGTTTATTTGTTTACGTACTTCGCTTTTATATACATGGGGATCGGATGATTGTTTCAGATTAAAGGTTCCTTATCCATCAATTCAATTTTAAATTTATATCCTTTACCGGCTCCTTGAACTTCCAAAAATATCTCTATATTCATTGGCTAACATTTCAATAGCTTCACTAGCATCTATTCCGTTTTCGTCGACCGCGCCTCTGCTGCCGTGTGGATCTGGTTCCTGGTCTCTTCAATTTGTTCCGCAATATCCAAATACATATATCTTCGCCCTCCTGGTCTTTGATCCTAAACAATGTTGTTGCCCTTTGTCACCTCGTAACAATACACTCCTGTTACCTATGTCGACCTTGGCGTCACACATTTTAGGCCATCAATCCTCAAAATAATTGGACGAATCAAATTCTTCACTACAATTGCGGAAACTGAATTGTGATCCCTTGAACTTCCACTTCCACCCAAATTTCCTGACTTCTCGTTTCGATGCGCCTTCCATTAGCTGTCCGAATATCCAAACTCCTGGTGGTAGCCCATCAATTTATTCCTTTTCTTTAACTGCTCATACAATTTTCCGACACTGCACAAACATAGCACCTGTGTCAATTAAAATGTCTACAGGTATATTCCGAAATATCCCCTTCAAAATTAAACACGTGCTATTCTCCGCCCGTTCGTCCGTATCTTCCCTTAATAAATCTTCCGCCGATACTTCAATGCTATTCAACTCCTTAAGAACCATCACGCCCTCATTATCATCATGAAATTTTAGGTGGCTTGGTATTACAAGCGCCGATGCATGCATTGGTATATTTCCCTGTGAACGCATCATGAATTCATTTTCTAACTGATCAATCTTGTCCTTAATGTCCGACATATATTTCCCAGATTCAGATTCTTGCACCATTTTAATGTTTCTAAGTCCCTCCTGTATTCGTTTTCTAATTTACAATCCGAATTAACTAATTTAGATTCTCTGTTTTCAATTGTTTCGCCATGTTGAAGCGACATTGCGTTTAAATTATCTACACGCGATTCGACGATTGTCAACTTTTCGCATTGTTGGTCATGTAAATGTCCTAATGTCACAATGTTTTCCTGTAAATTATTAACTTGGGAATTAATTTTGTCGCCAGATTCTTTTAATTCCCTCTGCATTTGGTCGACTTGATTATTAAAAGACTCAATTTTTGCGTTCATTTCTATTAACATCTTAAGAATTAAATTATTAGGGTCCATATTTCCTAACGGTGCAGCCATTATTTCCTTTCCTTGTGGTTCAATTTCAATAATTTCACGCGAAATTTCTCCCTCGGGGTTAGTATTAGCAGACGCCATATCATCTACATTAACATTCTCCATACGCAATTTTCTGCTCCTAGTATCCATTTTGAATTCTAATACAAATTAAAATCTCTGTGTTAAATTATTTTAAAATCACACCAATGAAATGGTCTTGGCCCTTTCTTATAATTAACAATTAATTTCAAATGTCAATCCATAAATTTCAGATTCCCTTTGGATCACTATATTATAATTTATAAGACTAATTTTATCCGTGTCACCAATTGTTATAAATTATAACAAATTATGCATCACGTTGAGGCGCCATTTTGAGATATACCAAAATTTTCCTCTCTCTCTACATCTATATCTGCTAAAGATCTTAGCGTCCGGCTTGCTGGGTCAATGGGTCACGATATATTATAATCCTTATTACCTCTGTAATGGATTATATGATCCGCCGACTATACAGCGCAGCTGGGAATCTGAAATAGAATGATTCTATTCCTAGTTCATTTCTGTTTGGATTGACTAAATGAAAAATCACTTTCTTTTCTAAAGAACAAATTCAACAAAGTTTATTTCTTTCTTTTTGGCAAACAATTTAGAGAATTTACAATTTTTAGGCCTTTGATCCAGATCTCTTTCAATTTACAATTTATACCGCGGTTAACTTATCTTTTCTTCGTTGATGTCCCTCGTAGACTTCTTAGTCGAAATATCTTGCGAGCTTGCCGTAGTCCAAAGTTCCAATTTATACACCAATATTGCTTCCACATCAAAATATCTGCAATATCATTCACTGTCCTTAAAATTTCACTGATAACCCAATTCTATCTCGATTGTACTCGTTCCCTCTCACGAACATACGATCAGTTCAGTAGCGCGTTTCAGAGCAGAATGAAATCTTTCTGCATGATTCATCCTCGAAGACTTCTGTATTAAACTACCTTCATTTTTTTTCATAACATTTGACCGTCCTTCTCTCACCCAGCCAATCCATACGTTCGTTATATTTTGGTGTAGCTGACTCTTAATGCCTTTACAAAAAACAAAAACTACATTGTTTATTCCCGGTCGTTGCTAAGCTCTAGCTCTCGTGATATTTCGTAATGCATGTTCCACCATATTGTCTACAAATAAATGTTTGTTTATTTTAACGTGACATATCGGTATGTCACAATATATTACACACACTCACCCCGATGTAATTGTTAGTCTCTCACCGAACTTCGCCATGATTTTATGAAACCTCTCTGCTTTGTGCCCGAAAATCCCCCTCCATTAATTTCTCCCTTCGTCTTAATTTGCTGCTGTTTTTACTTGGGTTTTTCTAACATGGCGACCGAGGGTAGTCTCTCCAAGATGGAATTCGGCACGACTTTTTTAGTCATTCTCGGCCCTGCCGCTAGAGTCGCTTGATCTGCAGCACTGGTTGATGCGGACGCGATCATGCGACATCTTGCGGCAGGACCGAGAATGACTCAAAACGCCATGCCGAATGCCATCTTGGAAGTACTACTCTTAGCCCTCAGGTTAGAAAAGCCCAAATATATCACGGGCGCGAGTGTCTAGTTCCTCTTAAACATTGATTTTTTTGGCATCTAAGAAGGGTTTCGGATGGGATGATTGTTGTTTGTTTTTGCTGTTTTTAACTTTTCTCCCGCCAGTGACCCTGGCGAGGTGGTCGTTTATTTTATTTCAGGATAAATACATCGCAGTTTTTCGGGTTGTGCGTCAAAGGAGAGAGCAGAGCTTAAACAACTACATTTTTACCTGTCTAGCTTAACCTCTGGAAGAAGAAGGCACTTTGGCCGGCAACCTAGGGTTCACATGCATGCTTTTCTCTTCTAGTAATGTTTACGTTCTGCATTCATCTTGTTTCTTTTTTACTTTTCGTTTTTTCATTCATTCACATCTTCATACTTATGTCAATTCTGGAGGATGTGCATGTGTACATAAGACGTCATAAGACTTCAAAGATATGCGAGTACAAAGTACTAAGCATGCTGTCAGCAGTGAAGTGTGTGGAGGTGAAAAGAACGCACATTATAGTTCGATTTATTCAAAGCTGCGTTTGATATAAATCAGCTGATAAGCTCTTATCCAATCGGAAGGTTGAATGCCACTATAGTGACGTGTAAGCTCCCGCCTGGATGACACCGTAACACCTAATGACCTGTTAGATGCAGTTCTGAAGAAATCAGTTTTGAGAGTGTTTGCGAGTAGCGGTTGAAGTGCTGGTAGCGGGGCGCCAGGGGGCGAGGGTGGGTGGCAGCGAGGGGCAGCAGGGGGCTGCGCAGGCAGCGGGGCAGCAGGGGAGAGGGCGGGGGGGAGGGGGGGGGGCGGGGGGGGGAAGGGGGGGGGGGGGGGGGGCTGCGTGGAGGCAGATGGAGGCAGCAGGTAGCAGTAGGGGGCAGCGAGGGAGGCAGCGGGGGTAGATGGGAGGAGCGGGGGTGGGGCACTTACCGAGGCGCTCTCCGAAGGAGCGCGCGCGCACTTGGATGATGTCGGGGCGCGAGGCGAACTCGGGGCGCTTGAGGATGGCGCGAATGTGCTCGGGGCTGGTGGCCACGACGGCGGGGAAGGGGCCCAGGTACAAGCCCATTAAGCCGCGTCTTGTAGCGGCGCGCCATGGCCAGCGTCGCCTTGTGCATGAAGCGGTAGTTCTCCAGCAGCAGCAGCCAGTAGCTGCCCATATCGGCAGGCGCGGGGGACCTGCAACGGGGAAAGCAACACTTGAAGATAACGTATTACTAGTATTGACGACAATCGCGAATATTTAGACAAAAATTAATCCAAAAAAAATGTATCCCCATAATACTCTTTCAATAGAATGTAATGAAGTTTACACGTCACAAACGAGATTTTGATAATTACTATTGTTTTTGGACCCAGATGATTTGGGTTACTGGAATTTTGGAACTATGATTTTGGACCCAGAAGTGGCTTTGGACCTTTTTTCCAAGATATCACAGATGCAGTACATGCGGGTAATGGAATCGATTACGACGGTAATAGATTTTAGGAAGGCTTTTGATCTTGTCCCCCATGACTGACTTCTTGAAAAATTAGACAGAACAGAGCTACACTCGAGAATGATATCATAAATTAAGGATTTTCTAAATAACCGCTATCAACGAGTGAAGTTGAAAACAGCCTATCGAAAAGAGTTAGTGCCTGGAGTTCCGCAGGAGAGTGTACTTGGACCTTTACTATATTTGGTGTATGTAAATGACGTAGCAGAGGGAATAGGCTCAAAAATTAAACGTTTTGCGAAGGACTGCCATATTTACAGAAAGATTGAGAACATATCGGATAAATTACAGTGAGGCTTGCGATGCTTAGAAGAATGGATGAAAATCCATAGAATGAATATAAATTCCTATAAATGAAAAATAGTTTTACGCATAGTAGAATTAAATGGAGAGCTAAGTATTTGCTTGCGGGCAAGATAATTCCACAGGTAACTAGTTGTAGATATCTGGGGGTGACAATTAATGAACAACTTGGATGGTGGCAGCACGTCAACTTTACTTTTGGGAAGGCGTGAAAATCTTTACACTTTGTAATGCAAGTGTTAAGGAAGGGAAGTAATAAATCAAGAGAACTAGTATTTACAACCATTGTGCATCCATTATTAGAATACGGAGCAGCGTGTTAGGATCCGTATAGAAAGGGCCAAATCAATTCTATCAAAAAAGTTCAGAAGGTAGCAGCAAAATTTGTTAAAATGGGAAATTCGTTAGGAAATATTTACCACAAAGTATCGTCAGGGCAATCATTGGCGGGCCGAACGGAAAAAGCAAGGTTGTATATATTTTACAAAGCGTTAGAGAAAAATCCGGCATGGAGGATGCATGAATGCATGAACCCGTCTAATTAGCACGTCATGACCATACTAGAAAAATACGTCCAAGGAAATGGAACTGATGTTGGAAAGTACTCTTTTGTAAATAGGACTATCGTGTCATGGAATAGCTTGCCTGCAGCATTAATGGAGACTTTTCCCACAAACATCAAGACTTTTAGGTTAAGATTTAATTCTAGTAATAGAGTAAGCGATAAGATCAGTAGTCTGTGAAGGGACTCTACATTTAGTAGGCATGCCTTAAACGGAATAATTTTGTACTTAGTGTTCATTATTGTATTATATTATGTATTAGAAGTATAATAAGAGTGAAGAATTTGCCACCGGGCTTAATGCCCAAAGCAAATTAAATAAATTATTTATCTATTGTGTGCAAACAATGCTGTATAACGAGTGTCAGGCATTTCTAGCGCTTTAATTTTGTGGAGTTTACTTTTCGAAGAATTGCTTTCATTTTCCCTAGCTAAAACAGTAATGTATATAAAGATATCGGTAACCAATCGCTTAACTAAATTGGGAATTGTTTTACAACACATAAGTGACTATGTGTAAAATCATGGTGTTTTTAATGATTTTTAGATCGTTTTTTAACAACTTAGTCATATAGTGACCACTGCGATTGTTTTAACTCTAGGGGGAACTGTACGAATAACACATTAGGACGACACAAACAGACACAAACATTCATGTCCGGATTCGAACCCGCGACCCTTCGAGCCGAGGCAGCTAAGACCCTTCAGCCTTAGCGATCTCGACTATCCAAGTGTAAATGATTGTAGCTTCTATTTCATAGAAAACGAATAATATTGTTTGACTACATAATGTATTAATAAACAGACGTCAAAAATTTAGTTAACACATTCCCCGTGTTAAAACTGTTTTTACATCGTTGGTTTAGAATACTTAGCCTAAATGTCTCATGTTGCTATTCGCTTGTTCTTACTAACGTGTGTCGTTGCTACATTTCTTACGTCGCAACTCATAAATTAAACTTTACTTTTCGAACGTAATGAAAAATTTTATTTTAAATTAAATATTTTCTAACTGCAATTTAAAAACCCAGTGCAAAAAAATGTTTACATGATGGAATTTTTATGGCACATGTTATGACAAACTAGTTCTAAAACTAGACGATCTGCACACACAAAAAATAACGGGTGAAGAACAAACGTCCATATTAGCAATAATTCATTACAATCAATACTAGAACACAATCTAATTTCACTGATAAAGTTGTTTTCGTTTCAAACTTTCCTTTATTGTTAGTAGAAGTTAAACTTTGGTCCTCTAGGGCATCGCAATGCGATTTTAGGGAGACCCAGAATCCATCAGTTGAGATTTTGTGGTTTTTGTAATTGTCACTGGTTGCCACGTGCCATGAAGAAATCGAATTTAGTTCTTCTGGTTTTGTTATAGTCTTTTCGACACACAGCTTTCTCGGAATCCAACAGCGTATGTATAGAAGGTCCACAGGTTAGGTCCACAGAAATCGTACTCAACGACGCACACCCCACGCAGGAAAGGAGTAAAGATCGCTCGCGGTCCGTGGCCCGTTTGTTAGGGTTCTGCCCCGACATTCGCTTGGTGTTGAGCGGAGAAACCACGATAAACCTGATCAGAGAAGCTGGTCGCTAGAATTCTCCTCTAGCCAGCGACTGAATTCGACCTAGCTAAAAAGCTAGTGTCGAAAATCCTGCCACCGTCGGGGATCAAGGACCTCCCGATCAGAGACGTTGCAGTGACATCAGTTGATGCCCTGAGCCACCTCTGCCGATACCAGGAGAGGAAAAACCTCAAGTCGACGTGTACATCGGCTCTCACCATACAGCAGGGGGAACATCGCATCTCGCGCGAAATAAAATTACTACACTAATGGCCCAATATTTTAATCCATTAATATGAAACTTGAATGGCCAGCTTTGTCCGAATGTTGATTGTTTGATGTTTCGAGGCACGTCAGCTGGTATGATTAGATCGATTACTGAGGGGTCTAATGGCCATACTAACTACAGAAAACAATCAACACTCGGACAAAGCTGGCCACTTAAGTTTCATATTAATATATTAAAATATTTCTTAAATAAAACTGTAAATTTGATAATACTTTATGTTATTTTCCCTAAGGACGTGAAGACAGTGCAGTTTTTGGTGTTAGTATCAAGCACCGTAACGCCAATACCGGCAAAGGTTTTACCGGTACGCTAGTTTTTTAATAGATAACTGTGACAAATGCCCGAGTAATGCCGGATTTACTATATTACGGGAGGTCCTAGGTTCGAGTCCTGACGGCGGCAGGATTTTCGACACTAGCTTTTCAGCCAGGTCGAATTTAGTCGCTGCCTGGAGGAGAATTCTAGTGACCGGCTGCTCTGATTGGTAGTTTTCCGTGGTTTCTCCGATCAACACCAGGCGAATGTCGGGGCAGAACCCTAACAAACGGGCCACGGACCGCGCGCGATCTTTACTCCTTTCCTGTGTGGGGTGTGCGTCGGTGAGTGCGATTTCTGTGGACCTAACCTTCTATACACACGCTGTTGGATTCCGAGAAAGCTGTGTGCCCTTCCTCTTCCTTGTCCTATCCTCTTCCCCTTAGACACACACTTACACTAACATGCACTACACAATCATATATTCCGGGAGACCAGTCGGCAGCTTAGAGCTTGTCCCGGCTGGGGCGGTGCCCCGCTGGTGGGAGAGTCCTGGTTAGGAGGAAACCCCACTAGCCGACGATAGGTCGGCGCCGGATCTCGCCATCCAGCGGGGACAGATCACCATCTCCCGAGAAAAACATGCACTACACTCACGGGACTAATGACTAAAGCAGTTGACGCGCCAGGAAACACGAAAAAAACAAACCAAACCAATCCTATGTTACAGTACCGGCAGCATATTAGTGACTATGACAGTTCTCTCGCCACGTGCTGTGGTTCGTCATGTGATCTGTTGAGAAGCAATCAGCTTGTGAGGATTTGTTTCCTTCCTGACAGCGAGGGTTCAGCGTTGCCGCTCATCTGACTCGCATGAAGTCGCGGAGGCATACGGTTCAACTGTGGCGAAGCTTATGATCATGATATCAGACGTCTCGTCAACTGTCGGTAAATGTTAATAATTTGATATTTCATTTATCTGTCATTTAGGTGAGAACGTGGTAATGTGTGGCAACAGTGCATGGAACTATTAGTTCCGAGCACGTATATTAAACCTTTGCCAGCACCTGTGCCAGCACCTGGAATATTAAACCTGTCGCCAGGCGTTGTGTTTCTGTGATGCGCAAGCGATTTTTATATTATGGTGTAAGAATACCCTAAACATGTTTTCCTGTCGCTTTAAACAATTGGCATTCCAATTTAAAATATTATTTATTTTATTTTTATTTACCATTACTTCGATAAGCAGGAACCATATTTTGCACTTGAGGAATAATTGAGTTGATAACTTGGGAGACAATGGAAGAAATGATATTGGGCCAGTTAGTATTCGCGGCTGCGGTATTCGTTTGAGTACTTTTTAAATAAGGACGTTGTTGTAGTGATGGGAATTGTTTGTTGGAGAATATTGGTGGGGTATGGGTGTTCTTTGAAAAATTGGAGTAATAATTAATTGATTTGCTTGTTTAGATTTGAAGGAAAATTTTTGATTTTACAAGTTTTTGATAATATGTGCAACCTTTATAGTCAGCTGCGTGAAATGCATTGCAATTTACGTACTGAGGGCGTGGGTCTTTTAATTTTCTACATTCGAAATAGTGATGGTTCCCAACGCATTTGACGCATCTGGTTTCGAAACAACAATTAGTTTGTGAATGGCCATATCGTTGACACTTCTTATAAATTATAATTCTAGATTTCATTATTTATTGAAATCTAACTACACTATATAAAAGTCTTTTTAGGTTAAATACATTCCGAGCCTCTCTATTGTTTGTTAGGTCCACTGCACAGATTGGAATGGGTTTACTTTCTTTATTATACAATCTACACACTTTGATTACTGGTAAATTATTCCGTATTATTTCATCACTGATTTCTTTTTCAGAGTAAGTCACGGGCAAGTCTTTAATTACCACAGAAAAATATTTATCAGTGGGATCTCTGTATAAATAGTATCGAATTCTTTCATCATAAAAATTTCTAAAATTTCAGAAGTCGTCAATAGCGGTGAACATTATTTTAACTCTTTGTTTGGCTCAGTTGTAAAGTAGTTTTCAGCTATATTTTTCATGTCTTCTGATAGTTTAGCATAATTATCAACCGCGTGAACGTTTATAGGGAAAATTTTAACTTGGACCGGATTCGGTTCGCAGATATGCATTGCTTCATGATCTAAATGTTCTAGAGTAGCACAACGTGAACTGCCTGGGATATTGTACACAGTTGAACTTTCATTTTCACCTGATTGCATCCTTTTCCGTTTCTTGGATTCCTTTCCATAATTATTGGTACTGGTGCTTACAATTCTTGAAATTGTGTGCAGTGTGATGAAGAGCTACTGCTTTTGAAATACTGAAGTTGAGGTTGCTGCCCCGTGAGTTGTGATAGATTACCATACGATCATTCCATAATGTTAAACAGGCTGCCCTTGCTGTAGCTGGTGCTCTTGTTGACAATTTTCTTCGTTACCTTGGACGTACTGAAGTTGTTGTAGTTGTTGACGCAGGTGATTAATTTGTGGTTCCTGCTGTTCAATAATAGTTTGTAGTTGATTTTCAACAGCTTTAGGCATACATTCTTCTTCGTTAGCGTTTCCTATGTCTGGCGTATATCACTCTGTCCGAGGCCAGAGTCCAGAGGTGTGGGTTGATCTCTAGCTCGCCAAATTACATTAACCTTTTTCACTTATTAATAACAAAGAGGATACAGTATTCCGACTTGTAACTATAGTATCACAGTTTGAAACTACCAAAATACTGGTTTCACTATCACCACGCATAACTTTTGCCCTGGAGCAGCGGAGCGCAGCTCTTAAATGCACTGCGTCGAGGTCCAAGCACAACTGAATACTATGCATTGTGATATTTTCTATTAAACGACACGGCAATATCTGACCAATTTCACGCTCCAACATGAGTTCAATCATAAAAATGAAATATTGAAAATTGAACAAAATATCCATCTTTCCAAACATCAATGCTCAAAATTAAAATATCGCTGTGAATAGAACATCGATCCAAAACCATCAATGTTATTGAACATCTATGTTTTTAAAAATGGATTAGTACTCATTGAAATTTACGCATGATGTTTTAATTTGCAAGACGTATCTTTTATTAATATTTTTATTTGAAATTTAGTTGGAAACAATGTCAAAAAGTCTCAGAGCAATTAACAAAGCTTGGATTATTTTATTCGATAACTGAAAAATAATACAGGATTTTTATGAACAAAAACTTGATATTTTTTACCTTAGGTTCCTTTCGTCAATTTATGAATATATCTGAAAATTATTATGAAATTTTATTATGATAAACTTTTTCCATTTTCATAATATCGATAACGTCGAATTCACAACATCGATGGTAGCAAAACTTCGGCTTCCAGAAATCGATGTTAAATACACCCATGGTTTTATTAAACATCAATTAATAATATTGCTGATGAGGTTGATATACCTTGTATTAATTTGAGAAAAAGGTGTTGCCTATAATCGATATTTTTAATTCATAATTTTTAATTCTTTAATTTGTACATTCTTCAATTTATATTTCTCAATTCCAAATTTTGTATTCAATTTCATATATACTTAATTTCATGTTTTATGTGTATTTTGATAATTTCAGTACATATTTTCAGATTAGTTTCACTGATGATCGCTAAGTGATTTGCAAAGTTCTTAAGAATTAAAACTATTAACACTCAATGCGGCGACCGGCAGCGGTGGTTCAGTGCATCAACAGATGTCCCTGCAGTGCCTCTGATCGGCAGGTCCTAGGTTCGAATTCCATTGGCCGCAGGATTTTCGACACTAGCTTTTCAGCTAGGTCGAATTCAGTCACTGCCTGGAGGAGAATTCTAGCGGCCGACTGCTCTGATCGGTAGTTTTCCGTGGTTGCTGCGATCAACACCAAGGGAATGCCGGCGCAGAACTCTCACAAACGGGCCCCGGACCGCGCACGATCTTTCCTTCTTCTTCCTTGTCCCGTTCTCACCCCTTTCACACACACACACACACACACACACACACACACACACACACACTAACATGCACTACTCTACCACACACGTCGGGAGGCCGGTCGGGGACTTAGAACTTGTCCCGGCTGGGACGGTGCCCTACTGGTGGGAGATACCTGATTGGAGAAAACCCCGCCAGTCGACGGCAGGGCGGTGCCGGATCTCGCCATCCAGTGGGAGAAGATCACGGCCACCTCCCGATGTAAAACATGCACTACACTTACGGGACGAATGATCTCGTTAGTTGACACGCCAGGAATCACTAATAATCAATGTGGCGACCCATCCATCCTTAAACACGATAGTCTAGTGGGAAGGCCCGAAGTCGGTCGATGTTATGGGGACGCGTTGCCGTGAAACAAATACTAATGTAAGAAGATGTACTGTTACGAGGAAATGAAATGATTCTCAGTCAATACATGTTTATTTTCATGTAGGTTTTGAATTAATTGATATAATACATACATTCGGCCCTGTATTTCTTCTTTCCTCAAGAGAGAAGAGTTTTTACAAAGAAACAGAACGACATATAGGGTAACGTTGGCTTCACTAGACAACATCTTTTTCTCAATCGACCAAAAAAATTGATGTTTTGAAATCATCGACATTGATCATCGACATCGCGGGCGACTCACCAGGTGGGAAGTTGGGCGGGCGCTCGAAAGCCTGGCGGTACAGGCGAGTCGCCGCCAGGAGCGCTAGCAGCACCGTCGCCACCACCAGGACCAGCGTCAGGGCCATGACTGCGCGGAACCTGAAGGACGCGATTTCATTAGCAATGCAACTCTCGGACAAAGTGAAGGGCTCTCATAGCAGCGACGATATTTGATATGAATATACAAAGATAAGCAGAAGTACGATAAAGAGACGATTTGCGTCAGAAGATTTGCAGTTGCATTTCTTCTCGAAACGCTTTAAGAAAGGCCTAGTTTCTTTTCCAAGTGATATTAGATCAATATATTCGTGATTTGATATTAGATTTGCGATTTCTGTAGAGTTTATAAAGAGCATTAAAGATATTAACCGACTTTTGAATAACAATGCCTGTTAGATAATTAACCGTTGCATTTGACGTTTTCATCCTATTAATGCACGGGTATCAGCTCCCTCACACTGGAACAATCGCAATCGTTATACCACAAACACGCCACCATTCAGAATGATGAATTAAATAATTAAGTGCTCAAAATTAATCTTATCTCTCTTCACGTGTTGATGTAAATAATGTCTTTTCGGAAGACGTTAGCCGAGCCCTAAACAAACCTACCCTATTTTAAAATATTTAATTGCTAATTTATTTTTTAAATTTTAAACAATTCGCCGTTCAGAATAATTAATTAATTCGTTTGCATTCAACATTATTGAATCGCTCTACAAATTGTGCAATTAATGGTAAACATGGTTAATATTCAAGCTAGTTCAGTTACAATGAATATTCAGAAAACAAATATGTTCACAACGTAGAAATACTTAATTGTAAATTTGCAAATATTTAAATTTGTTTTCCAAACTTTTCTTGAAATTAATTGTTAACTGGATTAAGATTAAACTTATCCGCAACCTGTATAGGGTAGGGAGGATCTAACAGGGCAGATAAGGATTGGAATCACCTCAACAAAACAACTTGAATTTTCGGCCTTAAAATACGTGTTTAAGGTTTATTTGCGTTTATTATCTAATATATAAAATCAATGTTTGTTTCTATTTTATACGCTGCCGTGCCGTTCATCCGATTGCTACAAATCGTTGTCAACTTTTTGCTTGCACTGGTACGAAGAATATGGGCACAGTACAATGGGAATGTACGTATGTCTGCCACACATAGACGCGCGTTGACGATTTTACCCGTTTATGCTGACTCAACCGCCCTGAACAGAAGCTCTACGCAACCCGCCGCGCCCTCAAGTATGATTCGTGACTTTACTGCATATTTTGCCCCAGCTATTGTAAAATATCGGCCAGAATTATTACTTGAACGTTATCTCGGGCAAGCAAATCAAATTTCTCCAAGGCGTGCTCATAGCGAATGCTTGCTCGAACTTGAGAGAGAACGTTTTAGCAAGAGGAAACTTGACAACCATGTACAAACTAGGACATAGAACACACTCATACTCGCTAAAAAGTCTTTCCTCTATTAATATTTTTGCAGAACGTTGCATAAAACTTCATTAACAATGACGTGAACAGTAGCGGTGAAGTGTAATACATTGCAATAGCGAAGCCTTGTCGGCTTCACTTGTTCATTATAAACTTGCGTTTATCTCACCACCTTCACTAATCTTGACGTTCTTTGAAAGAGAATTAATAGTGGTTAATCCTGGCATTTGGGCAAAGTTACAGCTAGTGATTGATACCGAAAGAGAGGTGCTACATCAGCACACTCTTTCTCGCATAATTTGCAACTCTCAGCAATATTACGCTACTACATGAACCCGCAAAAGTGTTTTCAACTAGCAAAAACTTTTTTCTGACCAAGAATCGAATTCAGGTCGTCCGAGTTTACAAGCCTTGCGCCTTATCGCTAAACCAAGAAGGCTCTCTGACTTTCCAATCGGGTCGAGGCTTAAAAATGTAATTGTTGTAACCCAAAAATTCCCAACAGCAATTTTCGAAAATTCAGATAGATAAAAAAATTTAGTCCTCCACCATTCTTTTAAGCGTCCCATCCGTGGCAAAAAAATCAAAGAAAAAATTTGAAGTGGTTTTTGAGAAAATGTGTGCCTTAATTGACTTAATTTTAAAGAGAAATTACAGAATAACTTTTCGTTTTTTTAAGGTGTACATGACTTTTCTTAAAGAGCTAATGTTTTAAATCTGATTTTGTTAAAAGCAAATACCTTTAGCTTCCATTTTGTAATTTGAAATGTTAACTAAAATAAAGTGAGTTTCCGTGAATGAGACTTGCACCGCATATTTTACAGTCCTATATCAGGTACGAGGAGAAAATTCAAACAAAACCGGTTTATATTCTCCAAGACAGCTCCAATTTTTTCTTTCAATTTTGTCCTCGTGTATCAATGGACGATAAAAAATTAGTGCCCGTCTCGTTTCTGGCGAACTCTTCGTATTTTCAAAAATGTCTATAATTTAATATTTCAAAATTACAATATTGAAGATATCGACTTTTGCCTTAAACCACAATCTGATCTTTAAAAAAGATCAAGTACAAGTTTTTTGAAAAAACGAGTATTTTTGCGTAATTTGTGTTTAAAATGTAAGCAATTTATAAAAACATTTTCTCAAAAACAGCTCCAATTTTTCTCCAAATTTTTTCTACGGAGGGAAAGAGGAATGCTTAAAAGAATTTTGCAGGTCTCATATTCGTTGAACTCTCCGAATTTTTTAAAATTGCAAATTTAGAAATAATGTGAGATAGTATCTGCTTTTGTAGCACTACTAATTAAAACGTTCTTCCGTCTGTCTCTCTGTCTTCGAACAACACCTGCGACTAAACCATGTGTAGGATTTGTTTCCAAAATAAATAATCATTGATCGATCTGGCACGACTCATAGCTCGAAGATTTTGAAAAACATTGTTCAAGTTTTGGGGGTACTTTACAAACCTATATTTTAATTCTAGGGGATACTTTACATGAAGCCTCTGAGACATTATGTAAATTTTCTCAAAAATTGCTCCAAATTCTTTCCTTAAATTTCTTATGCGAATAGAGCAAAATTCACTTATAAAAATGGCAGAGGTCTGAATTTCACTGTTAATCCTGAATTTTCGGAAGTTAACAAGTTTGAATTGTTTTCAGCTTCTTCCTACCACTAGAAAGATAGATGATAGATATTTTTCAAATTAAATTTGTTTTCCATAATTAATTCTTTCATTAATGTCATGTACATATATTGTAATTTTAACTGTTTGCTAGCAATATTAAGTGCAATATGAGCAATATTAAAATAATATCAAAAACGAGATTTTTTTAAAAACTGCACCATATTTTAAACTTGTTATATAGACAGTGACAAAGTGACAAATTCATTGTATGAAAATGACATAATCGGCATTTTGCTGTTTTCTTTTGATTTTTCCTCAAAAATTACAAAAATATTATTTTAAGTAACTCCCACTTATTTATATACTATTGCATTTGTGAGTAGAAGTACTTTAAGTGATTTAAGTGATACTTAAGAAGTTTGTTTCTAGTTTCCAACAAACTAAAAAGTTTTCTGTGAAAATGAGCTAATAATTAGGCATTTTTAGAAACGCTCAAATGACATTTCCTTAAAAACTGCTCCGAATTTTCCAATGAAAATGTGCATACAAATTATTCCCTTGTACTTTGTTGAAAGTCATACTTCAATTTTTATGTTCGGAATCCATCAAATATATTAAACTAGAGGTGCTACAGAATGGCACAGACTTTCTCGTAGTATAGTTTTCTAATTTCCTTGGTGTGGTCTGGCTTTAAGATTTTGCTCCATTCTCTGGCCAGCTGCCATCTATGGTCGACCAAAGTACGTTTTTCTTACTTTTCTCAACTTTTTGTTTTCCTAGTATTACAACCGTAATATTACTTCAAGAAGAGTAAAATCTCGTCCTAAATAGAAATTTTCATTGAGAAATTTGAAGCGGTTTTTAAGAAAATGGCGATTAAGCATTATTGTAAATGCGAAATTTGAAGCTCTTTTTCATAGGAATCTATTGAGTTTTCGCAAAAGGTCATTTAAAATCATTTGAAGCACTTCCACTCCCAATTATAATAATGTAAACAAATAGATGGAAATGGCCATATTAACGGAGTGAGAGGTATTTAAAATAATTACATTTGTGTATTTTTGAAAAAACAAATGTCAAATAAACTAAAAGGAACTTTACGTCATATTAAACAGCGCACATATCTCTATCCATCAGAAAAATTTGGAAAAAGTTGGAGCTAGTTTGGGGAAAATGGCGTTTGAGCGTTTTGGAAAATGCGGAATTTTGAGCTCATTTGTACAGAAAACCGTTGTTTTCGAGAAACTTTATTTGACACTATTAAAAGCACACGTACTCATAAATATAATAATTGAAGACATTGCGTCTAATGTCAATATTACCGACGTGAGAAACAAGTCAAAAAAATTTCATATTTAAAATGTTTGAAAAAGCAAAAGAATAAAGCAATATGACGTTTATGTCACGGCATAGCGTTTGTTTGGCACTAACCCTACCAAAAATTTGAAGAAAAATTTGGAGCCGTTTTTGAGAAAATCTTGTTTTTTGTAATTTTTTTAAAATTGCAAATATTGCCTGGAATATTGCCCGAAAACTACTAAAATATCCGAAACAATGTACGTGACCTTATTGAAAGAAATATTTATGCACAACAAATTTCATTTGAAGGAAAATTCTGTCTTCAATTTTGAAGTTGTAGGTAAACGCCGAAAAAAATCGAACTTTTGCAATTTTCGAAAATTCAGAGTTAACGGTGAAAATCGGATCTATGCCCCCTTTATCAATGTATCTTATTCCATTCTTAAACGAAATTTTAAGAAAAAATTTGGAGCCGTTTTCGAGAAAATTTTGAAAATGTTCGGGGGCTTCATGTAAAGTACCCTCAAGTTTTAAAGAATCTTTCTCAAAATTTCAAAGCTTCAACTAGAGTCAGATCGACATAGGATTCTTCAATTGGAAAAGATCGTACGTGTGGTTTAGGCGCTGGCAGTGTTCACAGACGGACGGACGGACAAACAGACGGACAGACAGACGGACAGACAGACGGACAGACAGACAGACGGACAGACAGACGGACAGACAGACGGACAGACAGACGGACAGACAGACGGACAGACAGATGGACAGACAGACGGACAGACGGACAGAACCACTTTTTCGCAGACAGACGGACAGACAGACGGACAGACGACGGACAGACAGACGGACAGACAGATGGACAGACAGACGGACAGACAGACGGACAGACAGATGGACAGACAGACGGACAGACGGACAGAACCACTTTTTCGATATCAGGAGACCCTAAAACGCGTATTTCCTTTGAAATCTCGAAATCGATTTTCCGCAGCTTAACATACTTTCTCTAGGCTACATACTTTCTCTATGCTTTCTCTATACTTCGTATATACGTATGTATACGAGAAAGTAAAAAAGTGACTTTCAGGCACCAATATATGGAAGCTGAGAAGACGGAGAGGCAAAACCGAAAATATAGCCAAGACTGAAGAATAAGGGAACCAACTAGTACGAGCCAATCTGAAAGGCCAATATTGTAGAATGTGAATATTGTAATATTCGATAAAATGTCTTTTAAAAACGTTTTCGAACAGAATGTTCTACTATTTTCAATAGTTTTGCAAATAATGACTGACTTGTGTGAATATGGACAGAAATTGCGGTATTATAATATAACGTGACCATTGCTAAGTGCAAGACAATACATGAAGTTGTAACTCCACTAGTTTTTCTTTAATATTTTATGCTTTGTCGCATAATTCACTAAATTAGTACAAAAGCTCTATTTTAGATTTTTAAATGTATAAATATTTTCATAATTTTTAAAATACTACAGAGACATAACTATTTTTCTATATCTTGTTCCGATAAAATATTTACATCACATAAGATATATTTTATAATTAACTGCATTCGTGAGCACAAATGCTTGAAATGAAATTTTGTGTACTTTCATATAATGTCATATATTTTCGATTTAACCTGATCTCAAAGTTGCGAACTTTTGAAAACCACTCTACGAAATTTTCTCGAAACAACTCATTAATTCACCTCGCCCCAGCGGAAACTCCAATGATAAGAGCTTTTGGTATTCTAAGGTTTTCTGATATTTTATTTCAATTAAACTATTAAGGTAATGAAGAAATAAGAAAATGTGAAACGAGCGGGATCAAATAGTGGTGCTACATTAGCACGTTCTGTCGCGCGATGTTTGTGACGCTTACGTAATATTATATTGTAACTAGTGAGAACCCGTCTAAATTTGACGGTGAGATCTGAGATAAATATAAAATACTATACTTTACAATATGTTGCATTATTTGGAACTTCAGGGTATAACGAAGATATTCTGTGATGTGGAATTCCTAAAATTTTGAACACGTATGGATGACCAGGTAGCAATGCAATATCGGCACCAAATGACACAAAAGAAAGAGCACTATTATGCTGACGGATATTATTTCTAAAGTACATGCCAACTGTCAACACCACAATGCAATTATTACACTGAAATAAAACCTTGACGAATTGTAAACAAATCTCAACAATCAGAACAAAACATCAATCAGCGCCACCATGAAGCAGCGTGGACTCACATCTATCGACTCATCGATATCGATTTTGAAACAGCCACCCTTTGAAGAAAACAATTGACTATTAATAAACGCTCTATTAAAGAATAATTTAATTAATTAATTTACCCGAAATGTTGGTGAATGAACACAAACAATATCAGATAAACATTTAGGAAACATTCTTTCATTTAAAGGAAAAAATACAACAATCGGTTCAGTAGAAGCTCTAAACGAAGCCATGGCAGAATACCTTATTTTTTTAAATATATAGATACTATACGACCTCGCATACATTTTCGACCATGCTGTTATTCGAACTTTTTAGCAAATATATAGCAAATATTTAGCAAGGGATAGCATAACCACTACTACAATTGTCTGCTTTGACATTAGGAGCATCTCATTACATTTTGAAAAGAAAGATGAACATTTGCAATGTTCGAAAATTCAGAGGTTTGAAAAAAATTGAATGATTTCGTTTAACAATATAAAGAAAAAATTTGAAGATTTGATAAAATGTTTGCGTAAATTTAAAAGTTATCACTCTTCCATTCAAAACAGCACGAACACTACACATATTTACAGAAACTACGTGATGTATTTAATGATCTAGTTTAAAAGAAAATATTTTATGAACAAAAAATCTCTTTTTTATACGGTTGTTGTAGGATACGCAGATAAAAATTAAACTTTTGCGTTTGCCATCATTCACAGAATTCAACAAGAATTAGACTTAATGCATTTTGTAGAAGGACTTTGCTCTATCCCCCAAAAAAGTTAAATAAAAAAATTTGGGGGCAGTTTTTAAGAAAATCCGAATTTTGCAATATATGCATTTATGCAATATTATTTTAATATATAATATATAATATACATTTAATTCGTTTTAATATTATAATATATAAATATTATAATTATGAAACGTTCTTAAACCACTGAAAAAATTTTACTTTTGCAATTTTTGAAAATTGAGATAATTCAATGATTAATTGATTTGCAACATTTTTAATCGAGAACGTTTCTCTATCTGACAAAAAAGTTAAAATATTTGAAGCCATTTTTGAGAAACATTGGAAAACTTTAAGCATGTGACTTCTTGTCAAGTGTCCCCAAAATCCAAATATTGACATCAAATTCAAGGTGTCGCAACATCAGCTAGATCGAGCCAACATCAATTTTGGTGATAATCCTCCTTATATTTTAGCTACTAGCGTTGTTCACATGCAGAAGTTTTACATTTATCCGTATCAAGAGCCCATAGAGCGTGCATTCTGACTACACAACGTGCTTAAGATAGTGATTTACAACATAAAGGTCAACAATTTTCCACTTTTTCGATATCAGGGGCGCACAAAATTAGTGCAGTTTTCTGTAGAAAAATCGTTTTTTTTTTTTGTTTTTGTTTTTGCTGCAGCATTACAATACTTTCTCTATATTACGTAAGTAATACGCGAGAAAGTAACGAGTGGTGCTACAAATGGCACACACTTTCTCGTACAAGTTAGTTTCCTATTCTCTTGCGTCTGGGCTAACGTTTCGGTGTTCCTCCACCGTCTACACAGGTGCCATCTATTAGTCCCTTAAATACATTTTATCACACCTCAAGATTTCCCTCCCCAAATAATATAATTGAAATCGACTAAGATTACTGTGGTGAACCTCCATTACAATATCGTACCATATAGAGACAAACCTCAAGGTGAGCGGCTGGTAACGTTGCAAACATTTCGGAAGTGACCTCTAAAAACGCTGCCGAAAGCAAGCTAGGCGCCTTTCGTTGGTACAAGATTGACATTCTATGTTTTAAGCGAATCCAAACTTTTCAAAACGTATTCGAAAATAACGAAGTGTAAGGACTACTCACAATTAATCTATTTTTGTGCTAAATGCCAAATTATAACATGCCTTATATAGTAAATGTTTTAAAAATTCTTGTCAATTTTGAAATCCTTAACACAACTGCATTACAATATATCATAATATTGTAGCCTACAAAATTGGAATACAAAAGTTTTTTAAATGCTAACACTCTTTCGTGAAAACTATAAATTACATTTACAAAATTGTTAGAATAATAAACTCATTGCACAATGATTTCAATGAAGACTAGCTAAAACTACTTTACGTCACAAATGTTTAATATTATTGAATAACTATTGTTATATGACAAAATGCTAATAATATAATGCATTGCGTGATAATACATGAAGTTATAATTCTATTTTCTAAATTTATCTGTGATTTAAAATTAGAAAAGATTTTAGTTGATGAAATGATAAAATTTCAATTTCAAAAAAAAATCAACACTTTTTATATTTTGTAATATACCACTAAGATATCAAACTGACGTGAGAAAACTCAAATGTATTAGGATTCAAGCAATAATTTGATAATATCTCAAAGGGACTAAAAGTACAGTTCAAACTAATCAATCGCCAGGGAATCATGCATAAGAGTTGACAGGTCTATTTTATCATTAATGTATGAGATAGATATGAACAGGACAAAGGAGCTAATTACGTTGCAAGTGAGCAAATATATTGTAGACAGTAGAACGCAAAATTGACGTGAGACTGAATTGCTGACAGCCAGATCATGTTACATATGTGAGTATGATCTCAGGTAGGCAAGAATCGGAGAGCAATTGGACATATGGCATGACAGGTAGATCAGATCACATGACTAACAAGAGACTATGGAGGATTTCAAGCAGCAAATGCAACAGGCAAGCAATTTTACAGTAAACTGACGATTGTAACACCAACAACAAAAAACAAGAACAGCACCAGAGAAGGGATCAATGCACGACACGAATCGACTGAAGCAGGACTTGAAGAAAATGATTCAAAAACTAAGAATTTATATGAACAACGAATGAATGACCAACAATACAGAACAGTAGGAATAATTCATTTAAGAAAGCAAATCGGCATGAAGCAGAAGCAGGGAGAATTATCTAAAGACAACGAACTGCAAAGACATGGAACGAAGTAGCAATGATATGAAGGATGAACATCAAATGGTGAATGGAGCATCATACATTGAGGTGAATTTGCAATGTGAAAATGAGGTTGAAAATGAAGTCGAAGAAGAAGAGAAAATGAAGATGATAAAATGCGAATAACAAGGCAGCATAAGCAGGCAGGAACGAGCATAGCAGACTGTGAGAGCAGGCAGTAGAAAGAAAGCAAGAAGAACGAGACGAGTGTGAGGAAAGGAAGAAGTAGAGCAGAGTTGGACACGAGCAGACAGCGACAGAGAGACTAACGAGCGTGCTGCAGAGACAGAGCAGAAAAGAAACTGGGGCAGTGAAGAAAGCGAATGGAAGAAGCTGAGAAGATGATGCAAGACGGATGGAGAAAGACGAAGCAGTGAGACGGAAGCGAAAGCATGACTGCATGAAGAATGAGAGAATGCAAGATGAATGATGCGAAGTAGACAGCGGGCGAGCAGAAGTAGAATTGAAGCATTGAGAAGCGAGACGAAGGCAGGGACTCGAGGCAAAGCGAAATGAAGCAGAAGCGAGGGCGGCAGACACAGCAGACGAGCGAGATACAAGGGAATCGAGCGGACGACGGACATGCAGAATGAATCGCAAGAGCAAGGGCATCGACACATGAAGGGCTGAGAGGATAGCAGAGCAGAAGCAAGCAGAGCAGAATCAGGGGCGACAGAATAGGAGTCGTGGAAGAACGTTTGCAGGAGACAAGCGAATACGAGCAAGCGAGAAGAACGAGGAGCACAAGGACATCGACAAGTAGTCGTCGAGACAGAACGGAGCCAATCGACAGGGCAGCATAGCGAAGATGTAACACGAAGATCAGAATGAAGAAGAAGACGACTAAGATGCTGGGAACTATGAATGACATAAGACAACAGGGAGCGGTGGCAAGAGCAAGCATTGAAGTGACTAAGAAGTGCGAATGCAAGCAGAGCGATGGCAGAAGATCGAAATGGGGAGCATTCAGAACAAGCTGAGGCTGAAGAACTGAACATCAGCAAAGGACAGAACTAAGGAAACGGAGGACAGAAATGAATGAATGCAAACATGAAATGAGAACAAGCAGCAGAGAGAGAAGCGGTGAAGCAGGAGAGGAGAAAATGCGGCAATGGAATCGAAGCAGCAAGCAGGCAAGAAGATAGTGAATGCAGAAGTGCAAGAAGAAGAAGTGGAGAGACAGAACTGTTGAATGCATGACAGATGAGAGGAGAAGCAGAAGGATAGCAAGTGACAGAGCAAAGTAAAGGCAAGTAAGCTGAGAGGAGGACAGATGCAATGAGAAGAGAGGCAAGGCATGCGTGTGACTGGTATGAACGGAGGAGCAGCAGAGATGACAGAGGAGTATGCGAGGACGGCGAAGCAAGGGTAGCAGAAGCGGCGTGCACGAGATGGCAGTGCATCGAGCGGAGTCGACGAGAAGCAGATCGGGGAGAATGCGGATGGCAGAAGAAGCAGGGAGAAGACAGAAGAAGAGAGGGCAAGCAGAGCAACGAGCAAAGCAAAGGAGAGACGAAGCAGGAGAGACGATGAGGGAATGAGAGGACGGAAGAAGAAGAAAGAATGAATGGAATGAATGAATGAATGAAGAAGAATGAATGAAGAAGAAGAATGAAAGAATGAATGAAGAATGAAGAAATGAATGAATGAATGAATGGAATGAATGAATGATGAATGAATGAAGAGAAGAGAATGAAGAAGGAAGAATGAATGAAGAATGAAGGAATGAATGAACGGACATGAAGAAGAATGAATGAATGAAAGAATGGAATGAAATGAATGAAGAATGAATGAATGAATGAAGAAGAAGAATGAATGAAGGGAAGAATGAATGAATGAATGAATGAGAATGAAGGAATGAATGATGAATGAATGAATGAATGAATGAATGAAATGAATGTGAATGGAATGAATGATGAGAATGGAATGAATGAATGATGAAGAATGAATGAGGAGAATGAAGAATGAATGAAGAATGAAGAAGAATGAATGAATGAATGAATGAATGAATGAATGAATGAAGAAATGAATGAAGAATGAATGAAGAAGAATGAATGAATGAATGAATGAATGGAATGAATGAATGAATGAATGAATGAATGAATGAATGAATGAATGAAATGAATGAATGAATGAATGAATGAATGAATGAATGAGATGAATGAATGAATGAATGAAGAATGAATGAATGAATGAATGAATGAATGAAATGAATGAATGAATGAATGAATGAATGAATGAAATGAATGAATGAATGAATGAATGAATGAATGAATGAATGAAATGAAGAAATGAATGAATGAAATGAATGAATGAAATGAAGAAAGAAAGAAGAAGAAGAAAGAAGAAGACGAAGAAAGAAGAAAGAAGAAAGAAAGAAAGAAAGAAAGAAAGAAAGAGAACACTAGGATAAAACATGTAGATTTTCAAAAGTCCTGGCTAATATTTTTTCTTAAGAAGTCCATTTTTTATTTAAACCTAGTTGAAGCTTTGAAATTTGAAAATTTTGAAAAATTTGGTTAAATTTGAAGTCTTAGGACATTTTCAAAATTTTTAAAATGTGTCTCCAAATTTTTTCATTAAATTTATTGTAAGAGAAAAGTAAAATACACTTATGTGTACACAGGTGGCATAGATCCGATTTTCACCGGGAACTCTGAATTTTCGAAAATTGTAAAAGAATTATTTTTTCGGCGCCTTCCTACAACTACAAAATTGAAGATCGAGATTTTCCTTGAAATATGTTCTCCATAATTAGTTCTTTCATTAAGGTCATGCACATTTTTTTGAAAAAAGTTTATTGGTTTTCTCCCATTATGAAATACAATAATTGCAAAATTAACAAATTCCAAAATCACGATTTTCTCAAAAATTGTTCCACATTTTTTTTATAATCTTATATTAATGTTATATAAAATTTCTCGAAAACTCAACAGTTTTTGGTTTGTTTTGTTTTTTGTTAAAATAAGCTCAAAATTCGGCATTTTCAGAAACGCTCATTTGCTATTATCTCAATAACGCCTGCATTTTTTTTCTTCTAACGTTTCCAACGGACAGTGCTATGTAATTTATTAATTATGACATAAGTTCATTTTGGTATATTACTTTTTCTCAGCACGTTAATATGCACTTTCAACGATTAGTATGCATTATTGCAATTGTGAATGAATGTGCTTCAAATGACTTCAATTCAAAAGTTCATTTTGATAATTTATTTTGATTTTTTAAATTAAACAAATGTAAATTTTTTGAAATATCTCCGAAAGTTAATTTGCAATTTTCATCGATTTCTATACATTGTGCATTTATGAGTCAAAGTGCTTCCAATGACTTTAATTGAAGTTTTTCGAAAACAAAATAGATTTTTGTTATAGTAAGCTTCAAATTTCCTAAGAATAGAAAGTCGTCGTTTTTCCATTCAAAAATTTGAAGCATTTTAATGAAGTGCGATTAAGTTAAAAAGTTCAAAATTTCAATCTATCTTACAGGAATCTATAGTTTTGAAAATCTTATTTGAAGAAATTTGATGCAACTTCTGACTAAAATAATCATGTACACTAATCGATGAAAGTCTGCATTTGAATGCGTGAAAGATTACCTCAAAATTACATTGTAAATTTGAAAAACAAAGAATGCACAAAATATAAATTTACGCTAATAAACAGTGCAATTAGAATTATCAATTGATATTTTTAAAAATTGACCATATTTGAGAAATGCGTTTGAGGTATTGTAATATGCTCAATTTGAGCTTCTACTGGAAAACTGTTAGGTTATCGAGAAACCTTTATTTGACATTATTTCAAGCACATTATACTCAAATCTAATAAAATGACGAAATTGCCTTTGGTGTTAATATTTCCGACGCGAGAAACAGTCAACAAATATTTGTAATTTTGAAAAACAAAGAATAGAGCAATATGTGCTTTAATCATCGATAAGAAGTGCATTTAGACTATTCTACCAAACATTTAAAGAAAAAATGTCGAATGTTGAAAATCTTTATGTTATTTTTAAAATTCAATTTCATCACTATAGCACAAACTACTCAAATTTAAAAAAATTAATGAACTTTAAAGAGATATATTTAGGACAACAAATTTTATTTGTAGAAAATATCTATTTTGTAGTTGAAGAAGACTTTGGAAAATTTAGAACTTTTGCAATTTTCAAAAATTCAGAGTTAACCGTGAATATCGGACCTAAGCCACTTTCATAAGCGTATTTTACTCTGTTCTTAAAAAAATTCAAAATGTCGTGCCGAATTTCATCTTGGAGTTACTACGCACAGATGCCCTATTTAAAAAAACAAAGAATAGTTTCGATGTTAGTGTTGTTCCAAACGGAAAGAGCCCAGGTGCTTGTTGATTAACGTGCTCGCATTCACGGCGCAACCCTGGTTTGAATTTGGTCGAGCAAAATTAACTGTTCGCTTTCCTTGCAATGTCCGTTGCTGTGTGCCGATGAGAAAACTCACTTCTCAAATTTAGAAGACCAGAGATATATGATGCTACGATGATAATGGTCGTAAATCTCGATGCTACAATGATAATGCTCGTAGGCTCATAAAGTGCTGTCGAGAGACACGAACGACGAACGTTTTGCCGTAAACCAATTTTTCGATATCAAGGACCCACACATCGTGGATTCTGACTGCGTGTTAGAGCAGGTAATTTACTACATATTCGAACAATACCCCTTTTCTGTATCAAGGCCCCATAATATGAGTTTTCTGTCGGAAAATTGCCGGTTTTGCCGCAGAATTACGCCATTTTCTCTACATTACTTATATAGGTACGTATGTTCCTGTACTTTGGCTCGACAGCTCGCTATGGGCCTTGGGCGACCAGCGGTGACCCAGCCTCTCGGTTATATAGGGATTCGTGAGGTGAGCACCGTAGATAGTACTGATCTGCATAACCTTAGGTGGGATTTTCCCATCGTCACACAGCAATAGATACTGTGACATTTGACATTTGTTGCGCATGGGTACAATTTGCCTCGGTCGGGAATCGAACCTGGGGTTGCGCCGTGGAAAGCGAACACACTAGGCGAGAAACTAAAAATTAGATACGTTTTAGACAAAATCTTAGTTTGCTAATCGTTTTGAAACCACATGAAATGTTGAAATTGACTTATGCCTTAAATACTGTATTTTCAGACACAATGAACTGAAGTTGAGTTAATGAAGGTCTGAACAAGTTGAAAATAATTTAGTAGATCTGCAAGTGTGACAGATAATGAAATTGTATCAGCATAAAATCAATGATAACATAAAATGATTTGATATACAAACACCTTTCCCACTGACCAACTCCAGTCCTAAACTCACCTTCAATCCAAAACCGCGGAGAGGTGAAACAGTGAGTGTCTCAAGCCCAAAGGAGCTGCACAGCAGCGGTTCCTGACGAACTGCATGCACCGTGCAAACCGGCGGTGATAGAGGCCACCGCTCTACTGGCCAACACGCCACCCACCGCACGCGCCGCCCACGCCGCCGCCTTTCTGAAGTGGCGTCTGCTCACCGCCCTTGCACTATGCACCCACTCCTGCACTCACACGCGCTGCAACCCACTCACTTCACTTAGAGTGTCTCGCGAGCGCATTTGCACCGTCTCGGCCTCCGCCGCCGCAGAGGACAAGGACAGCGGACGGCTGTGAACCCCGCGAGTGCTTGTCGCAAGACGAATAACTAGTGAGTCAAGATGACAATTGCAATGTATACAACTTTAGATTATTCATAACTATGGGGCGGATTTTGATGACCTAAAACATCAACAAAAATTATCAATAAAATGCCCTTAAAATGTTTTTAAAACGCCCTAAAAGCAAAGAAAAATGACGTAAAAAAATGTGATGAAAACCAGTTCAGATGCACGATTGAAACTGTTGGATACGTTCCGGATGTAATCGAGGCTTCTTCGCTCCGTTCAAGTAAACTCACCTTTCAAACTTTTGATTCGAACTATTCTTTAGCAGAAAATATCTGTCTTGAGTTATCTCGAAATCGGCTGAACCGCCAAAGGCGCTGACAGGAATCTTAGATCAAAACCCCAAGGTGAAAAGTAATTCAACTCAGAACGAAGATGTCAGATAGGTTACTAGAATTCATGGAACATTTGTTGCATCCCGTAAATATTATCTGGGAAGCAAGTATCATTAAAATGATGTTAAAATTGATGGAACAGCCGAAAATTCTTTAAAAATTATGGAAAAGAGTAAAAGAATGACATCTAATCCGAAATCAACGAAAAATGCAAAACAAGACGTATAAAATGGTCATTTCTTTGCACATAAAAAGAATTTCTGTTCTAAACGGCATTTTCGAAAGGAAAAGAAAAATGGATTTCATTAAAATCCGCCCCTATTCATAACCACTATCTACCTTCATTGAATCTGTAGTGCAAACCAAGAAATTAAATCTGCGTAAATTGGCATCAATATTTTGAAAGAAATGCATGATTAGTGGCCCGTGTACGGAAAGTTTTTTTAACCTTATATAACACACTTATCTAGTAAAGTGAAAATATGGCTTGAGGCAAGAATGTTTCAGACAGGAAAACTCGTATTATGGGGTCTTGTATCGTAAAATTGGAAAATTGTGCAATGTAGTAAATCACTTCACGTTATATGCCAAATCTCGTTTGGTAGGTCCTGACCGAAAAATTAGGCTACACAAAACTCTGTGTATCTGCCAATTTGTAAATTCCTCTGTGCAAACGTTAGCGCACTAAACCGTTCAGACAATTTTAAGTGATGCCCTCAACGATCTGACGCAATTGAGTCTCTAAAAGATCAAAACGGATATTTTGATTTGGGAGTCTTTATAACAGGTCTTACCAAAACCTTTTAAAACTTTCTTGAAGTGATTTAAACTTTTCTCTCGATGAGCTAAGAATCAAAAATGGTACACGTCCCTTTCCTTAATGAATTTTCGAAAATTGTAATAGTTCTAAACTTCGGCAGCAGTCTCTAACTTTAATATTGAATTACAAATATTTTGTAACTACAATCTATTATTCACAAAATTTAAATAATATCATTTGATCTGAAATATTTTAGAAAATATAATGAGTTGAGATATGATGATTATGATGATTCCATGATGATGATGATGATGATGGGTGATGGTGACTCAGCTGGTCTGATGTTAGCAAGCCCTTGTCCTGAGTTTGAGTCCGGACGGTGGCAATATTTTCGACATTCGCTACGTAGATATCAGGTCGAGTTCAGCCGCTGTCTGAAGAGTAATTTTAGCTGCTTTTATCGGTAGTTTTCCGCGGTTTCTCCGATGAACACCAGGCAAAAGCCGGAGTAGTTTCTGAATAAACGGGTCACAGTCCGCGCACGATATTTCCTTCCTCTTCTTTCCCTCTCCTCACCACTTACATACAGTTATAATTACATGCTTTACACGACCACCTATCCCAGGAGACCATCTGAGCTTAGAGATTGTTCCTGTTGCGGTGGTGACCCTGGTGCGCCGGTGGGATACCTGGATCGGAGGAATTCCCGCAAGTCGATTCATCATCCAAGCGCCAGATTTCATCATCTAATTTTTTTTTAATTTGTTGCGCCTCCGTCATGACGCAATGCGTCTCATAACCCCCATTGGGCGTTGAGCGCTTATTACTGGGAGTAATCCTCCGTTACTTTTTATACCGTCAAGTCTTTAGTCCGTAAGGAGTCAAGAGGACCGCCAGGTAGCATCTCCGCGTGCGCGCCTCTCTCTTGCGTGCTCCTGCGTCACTACCCAGCGGCCAGAATTTGGGAGGAACTAGGATAGGGGTGGGGTTTAGAACACTTCATAGGGGTTGGACTAGCCCTCGTGAAGCAGCTGAACTCGTTTTGTTGAAACCAATTTCACATGAGATTGTCCGGGAATCGAAACCGGACCTCCTTGGTGAAAGGCGAGCGTCTTCGCTCTTGCGCCACGAGACAGTCTCAACAGTCTAGTAGGAAAAGGACACTTCTACCTCCGTTAATAAATAGATGCACCACAATTACGGGACTAATAACCCTCGCCGTTGATGCACAAGCAGTTGAAACACATCATCAATCGAAAATATGAGTAGTTTTCACGTAACTTTCATGAAATAGAGGCAAATTTCAGAATCAAAAATAACTCAAAAACGTTAGTTTTCTTTCCTACAACTTCCACTTCTAGAGTTTGTTGTGATTATAAATATGGTCCTAATTTAGATATTAATTCTAGTGGCATTTCCGTTAGTATTGATCTCAGTATAAACTAAGAGCGAATACTATGCAAACTCACGTAGGAAAATTCTTGTTTCTGGCGGTATCAATAATGGAAGGGAGAATCAATGTTTTATCCACGTGATAGTTGATAGGGCTTATTCGGATTATGTCACAAGAAATGCAAGTTATCGCAAGGCCACCGGGGCGATGCGCCAGACGGCTCGGCTTATCAACACGGGTCCAACTTAAGATGGTGCGCGAGAGCTTTTACTACCCCAGAGACACCCGCGAGATAAATGTGAGAAAATTGACAGAGAGGATGATGTCGTGTGACGAGTAATGGATTTTGCAGATAAATGATAAGGGGAAAGGTACTGGAATTCACTAACGGTGTACAATATTCTCAAATAAAAATGTATCTAAACTACTGGTAAAACAGCACATACTTTCTTGCCATTAATAATGGAAATTAAATATTTTCAAGTGAAAATTAAATAGTTTCAAGCAATATATTGTTTATTCAAAACATTAAATGAAAATATATTTCTGGCATTAAACTCACGGTATCATTATTCACGAACATATGGGATGAGTTTTTTAGCCTTACAATATTCTTCGTAAGCAATATCCGAGAAAGTAAAATAATTAAAAGTTAATAAATAATACGATACTAACATCGTTGACAAACAAATGCAAATAGATCGAATAATATATAGTAGTCATTATTAAACACTAGTAGTAATTATCAACACTTTCCTCTTACCTATTGTAATATTCCAAAAATATATAAATGTGTTAGTTTATATTACCGCGAATGAAAGGCAGCCATCATTATCGCCTTCTGTTATCAGTGCAGCGTTACCACAATGGGTTACAACAAACAAAAACGACCGCTCATCTATTCGTTTTCACATTTAACACAAAGGACGCAATTTAAAATGAAATAATTTAAATATAATAAAAGTATAATTAATAATAGTAATAATAATAATAATAATAATAATAATAATAATGAAATTATATGAAATAATATACAAATTGTAACTTACGTAGCATCCAACTGCGTAAATTGAGAGCGGTTGACTGAAGGCTAACAATATTTATTTCATATTTATTTCAAATAGGTTTTAAATAATTTATAAAAGATGAATTTGTAAACGTATAACAAAAGATCCAAAGTAAAAAACGAACAAAGAAATATGAAAGAATATACACGTTTCAACTTACGTCGCAATCACTTGCCTCAAAATACTTTCCAAATTACGATCACGAAGAGCAGGATTTTTCAGAGCGTGCGATTAAGTTTGACCAAAAATACTCATATTTTCGAAAAATTCAACATTAGTTTATTTGAAGATCTGTTTCTGATGAACACATTTAATTAAGAAAATAAGAGTATCTTCATAGTTGTAGATGTAGAAAGACGCCGAAAAACTTTTGAATCTTCAAAAAATCAAGGTTTCCAATCAACATGAGACCTGCGCCTTTCTCTTACACGTTCTTTAAACTATCCGACAAGAAAATTTAATCATAATCGATGGCGCCATTTTTTCAAAATTTTGAAAATATCAGAGGGGCTTCACGAAAAGTACCCTCCAAAATTAAAATATCGATTCCATATTCAACGAGCCGCGACATCAGCCAGATCCATAGGGGAATTTTGGAGAAACTCGGCTGAACAGTTTGGCCGCTAGTGTTGTTCACACACGGACGGGCAGAGGGGCAGACAGACGTTTTACTGTCAATCGATTTTTCAGTATCAAGCACCCATAAACTCACAGAACCCGCATTAAAAATAAATTTCCGTTCAATTCTTCTTAAATAAATTCTCAGATCTCGATCCACAGTAGAGATATGGTACAAAGATACCTTTACCACCCTAGTATTAATGTAAATTATTTTAACATTATTTGTAAGATTATTATAAGTTAATTGTAAGTAGGTATAAGCAACTATAACAAATGTAGAGTGTATTAACACTGATCTTTGTATTGATCTAACCAAAAGAAAACAAATAAAAAAGAGGCCTTCAAGGACGACTGCATTTCAAGCTCATAGTCCGGGTGGTGGCATAAGCCATTCAAACCGGTAGCGGTAGCTCAGTGCATCAATTGATGCCACTGCAGCGCCTCTGACCGGGAGGTGCTAGGTTCGAGTCCTGACGGCGGCAGGATTTTCGACACTAGCTTTTCAGCTAGGTCGAATTCAGCTGCTGTCTGGAGGAGAAATCTAGCGGCCGGCTGCTCAGATCGGTAGTTTTCCGTGGTTTCTCCGATCAATACCAGGCGAATACCGGAGCAGAAAATTAAATAGAAGTCTAAATCAAAAGGAAATTGTTAATTGATAATTATTAATTGACTAAAGGGGGAATGAAGGTGGTATTGCTACCTGCATGGAAACTAGAATAATTAGGAAAAATAAAATTATATTAATGTTAGTTCATGGGCAAATATTTCGACAGAAATACTTGAACAAAACATGTGGTGATAGCGAAATCCTCATAAATATGAATTATCTATTGAGACACTGAAAAATGAAAAACTGAACACGATTAGCGAGAGCTCGGTGAATTATATGTAGTTTTTATTGGAGGGAACTCGGACTCGACTATCAAAATGAGGTCACCAGGGGCTTTTACATCATGCTCGGTAGTTGGCTTAGGTCATTTACGCCTTTAAAATGTTTTTATTTACGCAGCAACTGATTTTAAAACGACTGAAAAGAACAGTCTGAAAAACCTTTTTTGTTTCTTGTGACAGTGAATGTTAAAGCATGGTTGAAGCGTTCATCGATAATCGATACTCTGTTTAATAAATATGCATTTGAAAGAAAATTGCATCAACCATGCACGTTATCAACAGATCGGGTAAACATGGCCCCAACTCAAATCAAAAAGAATAGAATTTGGTTCGGAATGTTTGGCCTTTCATCTCTCGTCTCAAGGAAACGTTGGGATATTCCTCAAGGTTCGCGCAAAGCCTTGAGGAAATCACACTCGTGTGAGGCCGTCTGCTCGCTAGAGGCCGACGCCCCCGAGCACCGCGATCTCACCATCAAAATAAACTCGTCTGTGAGATAGATATTATCTACATTCCTCAATGCAGGTGCACTCAAATACCACTAGTCTCTAAGCGGGTGACATTTGGATAGATTTTAAAACTAACTAGTGAAAACCCGTCAAAATTTGACGGTGAGATCTGAGATAAATGTGAAATATTGTGCCCAGACTAATGTTCACAATATGTTGCATTGTTTGTAACTTCAGTGTATAACGAAGATATTCTGTTGTGGAGTTCCCAAAATTTTGAACACGTATGGTCCATGACCAGGTGGCAATACAATATCGCCGCCAAATGACACAAAAGAAAGAGCACTATTATACTGACGGATATTATTTCTAAAGTTTTTGATGTGTCATCATCTCCTATAAACAACGATTTCTTCTGGTATATTGCTCGAAGATAAACTTATTTTCCCATTTAAGTAACACAGAGTAAACTCGTTTGCAGAATTTCGCTCAAATGCAAAGTACAAAGCAGAACAAAACTGACATTTCATAGTCAACGACCCAGCAGAAAACGAAATGACCTCACTATTACGACACTTACGCTGACTTTCTCTTTCCCTGCTTAATTAAGTTAATGTACGTTTGCGTATTTTGGGACGATTATGGGACGACGTGGGCTACGATTCGGAATTCGACATAACCTGTGAACAACTTCACTACTTCAGTACAACCGAGCAAATCCCACTGTCCGAATGTTCTCAACAAAATACACCACAAAAGCAAATACATGCAAACTGTCAAGGCCACAATGCAATTATTAGACTGAAACAAAACCTTGACGAATTGTAAACAAATCTCAACAATCAAAACAAAACATCAAGCAGCGCCACCATGAAGCAGCGTGGACATCTATCGACTCATATATATATATAATTGTGACGGAACACACACGCCGTGGACTGGCCTCCGGCGCGCCGCACACAATGCAACCTGGTCTTTGATCAGGGGTCGTTAGCCCTGAGGGTGAAGCATCGCTCGGGCGTTACCAGCGCCGTGCGGCAGCCTACTGTCGCTCCGACGCCAGGCCTGTCAGGTTGTTCGTTCGTCTTGCCTGTGAGAGGCAAATAAGGGGTAGCTTGCAATGGATAGAATCAGGGCGGATCGAATTCTAATGAAACACTTGGATGGCTCTGGTAAAATTAGGCATGTATTCTTAAACTTTTCCAGAGGCACATACACATACACACTAGATTATAATAAACAAATTGCAATCCTATTTCTATTATAATTATAATCCTAAGTCTGGATTAACATTCTTGCTCCATCTTGTGCAAATAAACAATAACCTCCCTACCTTAAATACTCAAAAATCATATCTTGCCCGCTAATTACAATACTCGGGCAATTTAATTGTTTATGCAAACCTACTGATATTGGCACTAAAATGTTCTTTCAGTCTGTTCGTTCCACTATGTTGGATCGAACTGAATTCCCGTGTTAAGCGTTCGGCAAGAATACTTCCTAGTTATACCTTTTTAATCACACCTTTGGAAATATTACGACCTCGCGGTCTGAATGTCGCACGGGTACTCACGCTTCGGCGATTGGGAACACGTAACCTGGACCTCGGCCAACGCAGTGACCGACCTCAGCTGCTTATCGCTGCGAACGGCTGCTCGCGCCGCAGTGACGCTCGGCCTCGCCCAGCTCGCTGCGCTATACGCTCGCCGGTCCGCGCTGCTCCTTAGCTCGCTTGATGCTGCCTCCGTTCGCCCGTGAAGTAGTACAATTTTCTCCGGTCGTCCCGTAGAACGGCCGTGCCTCTACGCCCGTCTTCCGTTCCCAACAAACTTGCTTCTTTGGCTGTTGCACCAGGAATGTCGCCTCAGCCTTCCGCTTTGGCGATACGGCGTAGTTGCGACGTAATGATCGTATACTCGACCCTTCGGCGATCTCTATCAGACTGTTCGGCGGTTTGTCTCAGAATGTTCTGCGATTTCTATCAAACTCTCCGGCGGCCTTTCTCCGACTGTCCGGTTTCCCGGGAACCCCTTCCCCCCCTCGGAGACTGTTCCCTCGTTTTTCTATCAACGTGCCAATCGCAGGATTTAATTTTCCAGCGCTTATCGCCCCGAGAAATCATTGGCGACCACTCGTTACGTCCGACTTCAGCCGCGGCTGACGTCAGATGATGACGTACCAACGCGCCACATTCGAAGTGGTAAACACCCGCGATTTATCTTGGGCGTTTTTGCCTGGGGTTCTGCTTCCGCTGGGGCATATCAGAGCTCGTCTCAAGATATATATATATATATATATATATATATATATATATATATATATATATATATATATATATATTATAACACGCCCACCTACTACCTTCCAGCCGGTGGCGATGAAGCGTGAAACTATGAATGCTCGTGAAGCGAGCTTTGAATTCTCAGGAAGCAGGATCTTTCAGGGTATGAGAAAGGTCTGAACCCTTGACACAATGAATTATATAAAATTCTGGTAAAATGAGCATATATTCAGTAAAACAAATTACACAATGGCACAAATATACAATAAGTATGTACTTTACGTAGATGGTCACTGCAAAGAAAACAGAAACAAAAGAACAGAAATAACACAACCATAAGAGAATGTATAGGCGTCACCTTGACTGCCTGATTACTTCAATACGCACTATTTACAATACTTTTGCTTTGACCTCCTTCTCAATTATTTCGTGTACCTCATTTAACTGTGGTTAATCTAAAGTTTTCTCCGTGCACGGCCCTTTAAGTGATTCTCTACAATTATTCTATTATAGACTTCACAGAGGTCAGCCTTGAGCTGCGCATTTATTACAATGCTGTTAACTCTAGCACAAGAATAAACGTGACACACACGTTACTAAATCGTACCCTTTACAAAATTATAGCAACTGATTATCCTGACATCATACAAGGGACACAATACTTTTCAATAAGTTTACTTTTACATTACATGAAAAATTATAATTTACTTTAGAAAAGTACAAGGTATGAGCAATCAAACGAATTTACTGGTGCGTACAGCGAATGAAATCAAACTGCCGCTCGTACGTTCGAAATATTTCCCCAGTAACTATTTGGAACTTTCACCTATTTTAGGACGCTACGCCTGGTGTTTAAAGCTACACAGTTTCCCAACAAATTGACGCATAGAAGTTGCCAGTTCTTTACCTCGACATTTCCTTCCGCTCGCCGTCAGTTAACCTTGGGTGTTCGGTCGCTCGCAGTCCTCGCCACGTCACTTGACTGGTTCGATGTCCCGCGGTTACACCTCTTCTTTCGCTCGATCTCAGGATGGGCGCCACACGTCCAAATTCCAAACCTTTCTCTCGTCCTCGGGCTCGTACCATCGACGGATTGGTCCAAGTCCTTCTCGCCTACGCTTGAGTGTTGGAGTCGTCCTTCTGCCGCCTGCCGCGTACCCGTTGCTCGCGCTTCCAGTTTTAAATAACTAACGTGCTTGAATTGACTACTTCTAGCACTCGGCCGACATACCACACTTTTGAGCGTGCGCGGTCGTGGCGTACAAAATTGAATACTGGATTTCGTTCAGAGTCCTTCTGCGCGAATTTACTTCGATGATGAAACTATTTCAAGTTCGAGCAGTCTACAACGCTTGCTTACTCGCGTAATGTTAGTGCAAATGCTGTACATGCACTTTGCTTCTGAATTCTATCACTTATTACCGCGTTTCTTAAATCAGCTTTACTTAAGCAAGTAAAATTATACTCCTGCACTAACCAATTATTACCGCTGAAGAATTTAGTTGAGTCGCCGTCGCTGTCGAAGTCGTAAGAGAGCTCTACCAAAGTGCGTCGCGGTATTTATGCAACTCCGCCTGGGAAAAGTTTCTGGAGAGGTGAATTTTCTCCTCCTTCGCGCCCTCTCGAGAAAATATTATCCGCTAACTTTGGACATCGGAGTGCGAAAACCTGCGGGTAGATGTCGCCTTCTCGGACCATCGCTCCGCCTCCTACCCTATTTCTCAGTTCTTTGGTCTTTTCTAGTGAGCTTATGGTGGCGTTACGGGTTCGTATAACCCGTGACGTCACTATATATATATATATATATATATATATATATATATATATCGATTTTGAAACAGCCACCCTTTGGAAGAAAACAATTGGCTATTGATAAGCGCACTATTAAAGAATGATTTAATTAATTAATTTGCACCGTAAGGTTGGTGAATCAACACAAACAATATCTGATAACACAGCTAGGGATCATATTCTTTCATTTAAAGGAAAAATACTACAATCGGTTCCGTAGAAGCTCTAAACGAAGCCGTGGCAGAATACCTATTTTTTAAATATATAGATAGAAGATGTGATCTGCGTGGGATGGCGTTTTTAGACTATTGCTAACTTAATCAGCCAACAAAACACAAATCAGGAGATGTGGCTCAGTGCATTAACTGATGTCACTGCCTCAGGGAGGTCCTAGGTTCGACTCCCGACGGTGGCCGGATTTTAGACACTATCTACATAGCTAGATTGAATTCAGTCGCTGTCTGGAGGAGAATTCTAGCGGCCGGCTGCTCTGATCAGTAGTTTTCCGTGGTCTCTCCGATCAACACCAGACGAATGCCGGAGCAATACCCTACCAAACGGACCACGGACCTCGCGCGATCTTTCCTTCCTCTTCCTTGACCTATCCACGCCCGTTACACACACACACTCTTACACTAACATGCAGCTTGTCCGGCTGGGCGGTGCGCCGCTGGTAGAAGATAACTGGTTGAGAAACCCAACTAGTCGGGGAAGATGGCCGCCACATCTCGATGAAAAAATATACACTACACTTACGGAATAATGAATTCAGTAGTTAACTCCCTGGAATCAATAACAAGCAATCAACAAGACCCAAAGAAAAGAAAGGTTTTCGTAGAAAGGCAATATATATATATATATATATATATATATATATATATATATGTGTGTGTGTGTGTGTGTGTGTGTGTGTGTGTGTGTGTGTGTGTGTGTGCGTGCGTGCGTGCGTGTGTGTATATATATACACACACACACACACACATTTTTCCATACGCTAAATGAATACTCGAATTGAATACTCGAGACTACTCCCTTCTGAACTTTTGTTACCTTAGTGTATTTTATGAGAGCCTTGCGTCAATATCACTTTTATTACAAAGATAGATATATTTATTTTACAACACGAATCATGGTAGTGTTATTAATTTCAGAAATTTTTAAAAACAAGCAAGTCTTTACTAGTGGATAGGAGGTATGGAACGGAACTTGGATTTTCCAAAAGCAAAACTTTGGAGAAATAGTACGTTCAAATTTTATTTATTTATTGTATTTTTCATTTGATTTCAATTGTTCCCATCGTCAGTTGCCGGCCGGTACGCGTTCAACAATCTTAGCGTTCGCTCCGCCACTGTCATGGAATACTAATAATAGAGTGCGTGCATAAATACATTTATTTCAAAGAATAATACTGTTGTTATTCAAAAACATTGTGTAAACAATTCCTTCCGTTTGTAATAATAACAACAAAATCTTCGTTAATGCAAAGGACCACAATCCGAATACAGGGGACGTCAGAATGAACTTGCCATTAACGATGTGATTTTTAGTGGATCAACAAATGTGATAAAAGAAATATTGCACTATAAAGACATGATAAAAGAAAGCAGCGAATAGCTGGAACTCACAGAACTTCCCATCTTCCGACGCCGAGGTCAATGAAAGTGCAAAATGCTGTGTAGGTCTCATATATACACATGCATCTATGTTTAAATTTTTTTCGGCAATGGGTACATTATGAAGCAATGTTTACACTGGTGGTGAGATAAATAATAATATTACCTGTAATAATAAGAACATTTACCAATCATAGTAAGTTAAGTGATAAGTTATATTATAAACAAGTTAACTGAATATTGCATTAAAGCTGTTTGCTGTGTAAATTAAGTATGAATTTATTTATAGAGTTATAAAATTTGTCTATGGAAATATACTTATGGACTCTTTGTAAATTTTCACTTATTTTATGATTTAAGACTAGGTTTTTATTTTTGTATGTTTATTTATTTATTTATTTAGTCAAAAACTGTATGTGACGTATGGGAGAAAATTATCTGCGCACGCTTTCTTGAGTTTCAGAATCCCTTCCCAACAATTTAACCATTAATAGTTGAAAGATGAAAAATCATAGTAATAATAATAATAAATTTAAAAGCGAGGATTAACATTTCAAAACTAGATATTTTCGTTGCAAAATTACAGAAAACTTATTTTTAACAGTAAAGGAACAAACAGATTTGATTTTTCTGTATTGTTAACAAAATAGAAACTCCCTAAGCTCTTCTACCACTACAAGCAAAGGAAAGTTCAACAAAACGTGCGCATAGTGAAGCTACATTTACGTCCAGAAGCAAAGCAAGTGGCCATCTCAGCATTTGCTCAATGGATCAGGAAACTCGACAAAATCCGATTGAGATGGGGGTCATTGTTCACAAAACCTTGTATTGTAGATTTAAAAGAATATTATTAAAATAACACGCCACATACAAAAGTACTTTGAAAAAGTAGACAGATAATAAATTATAAACCCAGTATTGCTAACCATCACAACTGGTTATCGATGGTTAGTAATTCCAGAAAACTACAATGTAAATTATCTATGTGAAATAAGATGCGAATAACTATTTTTATTATTTATTATTTTATTATTATTTTATTATTATTTTTATTATTTTATTATTATTTTTATTATTGTTATTATTATTTTATTATTATTTTATTATTATTTTTATTATTATATTATTATTTTATTATTTTTATTATTATAGTATTATTATTTTATTATTATTATTAAGCCGAATATAATATCATAAACATGTGTATTTTTGTACACATTTTGGAGATATGAAAAACAGATTTTAAAACTGTATCATGCTTGGTAATTGGTTTCGAAAGAAATGTTTACAAAAAGCTAAATGATATTTTATCCTCTTTAAAAATGATTTGATTTTTTTCTATAGGGCTTAAGGTTAAAGAGGTACAGAGAAAGAAATCAGACAGAATACTTGTAATTTCCGAGCTCTCGAGTTAGCACAGAAACTGGGAGGGTGAAAACATGGGATTTTCATACTGGGTTTACACAATATACCCAAACAAAAAGTTTTATGGCCTTTCATGATAAAATATACTTGCCGACCGGGCTATTTTGTCTTAAAGAGGTGACCATGTAATGAAATTGTTTTCATGTTTCGCAGCGCAGCAGTGCTAGTGCGGATTTGTGACGATTGTTTGAAGCTCACCTGTTATGTGCAACTAAATGCAAATCGAGCCTTCATGCAGCTAGTTGCCTATATTTTGCAAATGTATTACATTCTCGCCAGAGACATGTCATAAGATTTTGGTGAATCTCATCCTATAGTATCCAGACTTTCTGACTGCAGAAGGAAATGCCATCCACGTAATTCCTGCAAGCCTCCGTTCATTGAGCTTTGAATGTTACCACTACATTGCCTATTTATTTACTTATCTGCTGTTTTGTTAAATCTGAGTTACTTAGAGGTAGAACATATCTTCAGGCAATTCTGATATTTATAATTAAAATACATATTGTAGAAATCACATTCATAAGACATCAGTATAACAGCTCATTATAAGAAATCCACATACAATACGTGCACGTTACTTTCCAACACATTGCCAGTTGATATTAAACAACTGAAATCAGTAAAAAGTAAAATGTTTTCTGCTGCATAACTGTTTCTATATTCAATTAGAAGTTATACTGATCATCAAAAGAAATATAATAGTTTATTTTAACAATGATATATAATGGATTTGTTTACATTTGTATTGTATACTTTTAAAAGTAATTTAATACGCTTCTAACAAGTAATGTACTTCAGCTTCCGGATCAATGACCCCTATCCCGATCAGGTTTTTGTCGTGTCCCCGATCCATTGAGCAAATGTTGAGATGGACCCTTGTTTTGCTTCTGGGCATAAATGTAGCTTCACTATGTGCTCATTTTGTTGGCCCAAATTTTGCTAGTAATGATACAAGAGCCGAGATAGGTTATTATTTTGTTAGCAATGCAAAACAATTAAAATCTACAGTTCGTTTATCGATGCAGATAAATTTTCTATAGCTTTAGTTTTCAAAAGGGTTATCTTCGCTTATTTTGAAACTTTTATTCATCATTTAACTTGTTATAGTTAAAACTATTTATAATTAAAATGTTTTTTCTGGAGCTCGCTCAATAAAACGTGTCTAGATGTTACTTCTCCATAAGTCACACACAGTTTATTGTTTGTTGTTTTTTTGTTTTGTTTTGTTTGTTGCTTTGCTAACAAATCAAATCAAATCAGTCATACTATTCCATTAGTTGTATAAACTTTAAGATGGGTACGAGTACTTCCGAAACTTGGTTTTGGTAAAAACAATGTAAATAAAAAGTATGGAATTATATAATTAATTTAGAGCATATATTTTATTACAATGCTGTTTTTCCATCCATTGTTATTGTTTTAAAACTTGGACTTCTAATAAAGTAATTAATTTAACGGCAATTAATAGTTTTAAAGCAAAATATGAAAATCACTAGAGATGTCGGACCTTCTCTTCAACATGCTATGCACAATATATAGAGAACTATTAGGCTAATTACACTTTCCCTTCTACATCGTATGGCATAGGTGAATCAATGGGTCACAATCGAAACATCTCGATTATATACAACGGTGACGAGGCGCCAGAG